>RWGY01000026.1:6933915-7555978 GCA_007726485.1 Eragrostis curvula | reverse complement strand
GGGGAAAAACACTGACCCATCGGGTGGAGCGGGTTCGGAGGCGGTTCATTGGAACCCGAACCCGTCACCCGTAAGACCCGGCCTAATATGCTGGCAGCCCAATTTACAACAAGATTCAACCCAACTTGTCCATCAGCCTTGTTAGCTGCAGCCCATTTTCAAATAGTCCAGCCCATCTAAGCTTGTTAGTTGTAGCCCATCTAAGCTTGTTAGTTGTCCATCAGCCTTGTTAGCTGCAGCCCATTTTCCAATAGTCCAGCCCATACAAGCACGGCAACGCTACACTGTTGATGGCTGACGGGTTTGGGTACCCGACGGGTGGAGATTTGAACCGACGAATTTCAGGTCTGGGGTTTAACACTCCACCCGCGACGCTTATTGGGTCGCCCCGCGGAGATTTCTGGCCTGACGGGTGCGGGTTGTGTGAGGAGGCAAAACACAGCGGGTTTTCCACCCGTTGCCATCCCTAGTCGCGACGACTCATGATGACGTGGTGAGTACTCGGCGAGGGCACTCTGAAGAGCCTTCCGCTGATAAAGACGGTGATGTGCCGGCTACAAAGCGGGCGAAAGCTGCTCCCTCTCACGTCACACACCACCACCACATACCACCGCTAATCATTGATCCTGCTGAACAAAAGAGAGCGAGACTGACTTGATGCATGGTTTGACCTGCACTGTCTAATCTAATATGTTCATAGCAACCTGATCAATGGTGCTAATGAGATTATCTTAATCAGGTTGTTGCAAAAAGCAGCCGCAGGATCGTCCATTCCTCGGTGACTTTCTTGGGAGACGGCATGTGGAGTGTTGGAGCATTAATATATCATGTCGAGCTAAGGGGAGTATGGGCATGCCTTGTCGGCCTAGCCCTGTTTTCATTGGAGACGGAACCGGTGCATCCGAATTCGGGCTATCACGTAAGCATGACGACTCACGAGCATATACATTTGTTAATCTACTACACCGTATTTAACTGAGTCACATGCATGCATCTGTTTAGTGGGTAGCTGTAGGCATCAGAGAAGATTTTCACACTACTGCACAAAATTGTGTTGCATTCATATCTGTCGCAGAGAAAAAAAAGAAAACAGATTGGCTGTCACAGTGAGCCAATTAAAGATTTTTTAATACTCATCTATGAGGCACTCTATAATATATTGGCGCCGTATAAGCATATCTTGAATTATTCTTGAGATAATCTAGTTTCGCACTTCCAACTGACAACTATGCCTCTCTTATGACATGAGCGTTGTATGAACTAATTTTGATAGACGAAGATCTGTTGTGGGTCATCATTAGCGCAGCTGTTCATCTACCTATGCTTCTTGTGCTGAAAAAAGGTGGTCATCTATTTTTTGGGAGACAGACTTGTGCAATATTAACCTGTTGAATTATGTTGCAATATATATACCTTGTTTGGTACATGTATGACATGATATTTGATGTAAGCATCAACATGATGGTTAATGAAATACTACCTAAGAAAAATGTGAAAGTGTTATGTACCAAACCGACGTGTCTATGGTGGTTTTTTCAAGATCATATCTTGATTGGTACACGTATGACACGACATCTTGATGTAACATGTAAGCATTGACATGGTGATAATCGAACGCTGCCTAAGTAAAATTTGAAATGGTTATGTACTAAACCAAAGTGTATGTGGTGGTTTTATCAAGATCTAGCATAAAAAAAAGAACTCTCTGATATCTTACATATGCCTTTTAGTACTTGAAAACTTTCTATTTAAAATGCTCCCCACGTGCACATTTGTGAGATCGTGAGGTGCATGTTGTTAGAGTTTTCTTTTTAAACCGAACGTTGTTAGAGCTGTAATTTTTTTAAAATGATGTAAGGACAGAATTAACCACAAAGTAAAATAGTGATTCATTGGACACGATTATGTATTATATATTTTAATTTATATGATAATGTCATATAATGATCATATTGAATTGTCTCAAAGGGATCATGTGCTCTTCAAATATTTGCACCTTTTTGTGGATGGAGTGATACAATAGCTACGGGAGGTTTTCTAATAAATAGTAAAAACAAATAGTTATACATGTCTTTGCTGCGGCTTAAATTACTAAGGTCCTATTTGTTTTAGCTTGACATTATTATAAGCTTATGTGCTCCAAGTGGAAACAAACATGCCAACTTATTCCCTTTATATTATCGCAATCTATTTTATATAGTCTAGCACCAACAAAACAACTTATCATAATCCCACGCTGAAACAAACTAGACCTAAAAAACTTTGTAACTATCTATCAATTCGTGATAAACTTGTGCAATGTATAATATATCATACAACATTTTTTTCATTTAATCTACTCATACCATTTTGTTATGCATCTGCTAAGGAATATATTAGTATTATCCTTGTTTTTAAAGAAAGGCAATTGAAATACTATAGTAATGTCTACATTAAATTCTTTTACTGAAGCATGTATATCTTCATATAAATATAAGCGTGTCATTTCAGTCATACCCGGTTTGCCTTCGGCAATCCATTTCAGCCTCACCTCCATTTTCAACAAACCAGCAGTTGTGGATCGTGTGCTTGAGGGCTGTACCCCTTCCAGAAACTTCCTTATCACCATACTGGACATACACTACGCAAACAGTTTTTCGCACAAAAAAATAAAAATAAAATAAAAATTCCCATGCCCATTTTATCTCATCCTGTCATCCTGTTCCCCTTTATTCCACTCAATCCAGAGCATCTCTTTGGTTTTATGTTGGACTGCTGACAGACATCATCTCTCCCCACGTGTTGCTTTGCTGGTTGCTCATATGCGCAGTACTGAAAAACTCTCATATCTAGAAACGTGGAATCAGCTTACTTATTAGAATGAGAATTATGGCTACTACCTTCACACACTTAGTAATGATATATGATATTTTAATTAGACAATCAAGGCCAACCTGGTAGTTTGATACACTTCCTGCAAGCTTTATGAGTACGTGGAAGATTCGAAGTACTGCCCGCAAGGCGTGTATTTAGAAAGCCGAAATGTTATTACATGAAAATATGTGCAAATCATAATACAAAGTCAAATATTATTAGTTTATATATCATGAGGAAAAAGTTTTTAATTACGTAGTAGCTTTTCTAAATATTTTTTGCGGGGCTTGAGTAATACTTTTTTTTTACCACTTACCACTCTAAGGAAGGTGAAAATGCTAAAAAATATTATCTGGGCACGCTTTTAATTAAGCCTGATTGCTATTAGAAATTTGGGTAAAGCAATGGAGGATCTTAGTTTTGAATTTTTTATTTATTTTAGTTCACATGGAGATGTATGTATCATATATTAGTTAAGTCTTTGTTCTAGAGCACAAAGTACATTATATAGTTTCCTCACTAAATGGACCTGGTAGATTTAAAATAAAATACAAAAAATGGCTTAAATCTATCTCCTGGGGCATGTAAGACACTGCCTTGCATTTTTTTCTTCTACTGTTATAGTTTGCGTGACATGTATGTATAGTCTAATGTGCGAACTAGAATTTGAGAAATAAAAGGTTACGGTTTTACGAAGTCCATGGTTGTGTGATATGAATGCACATCAAACATCACAAAAGCTACAAGAATTGACTTGAATCATATAAGAAAAATCTAATTTATTGTGTGTCTTCGTCGTCCACATATTTTCATGTCACTACATCATCTATAAAGACTAATGATCATAAAGCCACCATAGAAAAAAAATGTCGCCTGTGAGTTATTGAAATTTCTTCTTTTTTTTTGGCAAGGGAGTTATTGAAAATTCTTGTGAATAATTGATCGTGACAAACATATGTCGTACTCAGATTCTTCGGCATCGCATAAGTTGATGCATACAAGCGACAATTGGACTTGTAATTAAATCCATTGTAGATATTTATGCACAAGTAGAAGAAATGTCAATGGACCGACCCCATCCTATATGAACCATACGACGCCACTGGTCATCCCAACTCTTGCATCTTGGGACATGGAGCAATCATGGACCCCGTACTCAAACAATGTTTCGCTATTCGTGACAGTAAATTTTGTGTCAAGGTGCAGTTCAGCTGAAACAATCTTAAGAAAAATCCATGGTGCAAATATTTATGCAGAATGTACTTTTTTTTTTCACCCAGAAGATGATACCAATCTTGTTAAGAAAAATCCATGGCGCAGTTTCACCGAAACAAAACTTTTGATGCCCTACGTGGTTCTTGTTCTGTTGCTGGGTCTGAATATAAATGAAAAGAAAAAAAATCCTGTGGTGTGCCAGGGAACTCTTAAATTAATACACATATTCGATGACCATGCATATGTTCGTTCTGTATCACTCAGCTGGATCCGAATCCCTGCCCAGAAATCGTAGCTCCAAAAGATTGGTCATGTGAGTGCCACCCGTTCTTTGGCGCACCCAGCATGTGGCTTTGAAGTTGCACGGCATGGTCCAGGGAACGGAAGGCACAGGCGTCACCCCCCGCATCCTCATTGACCGTGAAACGCTCGATGCGGGGGTACAATGGCTGAGGCCAACTAACGAATAAAGGTGGTGTCTCGTGGTGTTGCTCTTACAGCGACCGAGGAGCTCGCGGACACGGGTTCGGCCGGCGACGCTCGTACGGCGCCCGGAAGAGCATCTCCTGCTCGCCCGGCGCGAGCCAATGCCTCGTGTCGGCAATCAGCTGGCCGCGCAATTGGCCTGATCCTACAAGGACTGCACAACAAAGGGCGCGCGCGCGCGCGATGGAATCACCGGACGACGCCCTCGACGCGGACGGCCAGAGACGACGGGTCACGTTCGTGCAGGTGGCGCCGGGCACGCGCGGCGCGTGGACGTTCACGTGCGTGCCGAGATGCGCCCGGCCCGCCCCGTGAAAGCGAACGACTCGGGTGGACGCGGCCGGGGCGCCGACCCGACGGCGACGCGCACCCGCCCGCGCGCGGGGGACCTGACCTGACCTGATGGCCGTGCGTCGTGCGATCGATTGGTGGCCAGGCACGTAGCTAGGCGGTGCCTGCTCGCTCGATCGCGCGGTCGCCGTCGGCCCACAGCTCCCGGCAAAATGAGTGTGCGCCTGTGGGCGACGACGACGGGTTCTGTGTGGCGCGCAGCTCGACTGTAACGTCGACGAGCCGACCCTGGGATGGCGACGGCAGCGGGTTTACGTAGCCAGGTACACGCATTTGTACCATTGGTGTGTTACGTACAGACACTGGACACGCGCAGGGTTGCAAGTTGTTGCAACTTGCCCGCCCGTCTTGACCAACGGCACCGAAAGGAATTGGCTCAGTGTACGGCTCTACCACCGTACTACGCCACACACTCCCGTTCTATTATATCCGGAGTGCGCTCGGCTACTTTGTACCAGATGCGATGCAGATCGATAAGGCGCAGAACCCCGGGCAGTGAAGAAGCGACTACATTCGTTTGGATTCTTCTTGGGGCGGAGCGGCGAACCCTTCTGTGAGCGGCGGAAAAACTTTAGGCGCGTCAGGATTACGTCCGGGTTACGCCCCAGCCAGTCCCGCCAAATCCGTTGGCTCACCACACATCCTGGGGACCTGGGCGCAGGAATACGGCGCCCCCGCTTCGCCAGGCAATCGTGCTGGGGTACATGAGGCCGGCTCGCTAAGTATTTGTACGTCAAACCAAACGCACAGCGCTGAGCAGTGTCAGAACGCCAAGTTTTTGGCCAGGCGACCTCCAAACGGGGCCTTGATTTTAACCTTCAATGCCACTGAATTGTCTCCAAGTTTGTGAATGTTCTCAGTCCCGCAGAGAGTAATTTTGCAATTTGGGCGGTCCCTTGTAAAACTGGAGAAGGCATTTTATCGGTGCAACGCTCACAAGTTAACTGAAGCAATTAGCTAGTGACGGTATCGAATGACCCGCTCTTTAAATTGGAGCCTCACCTTCTAGATCAGCACGTGTGGTGCTTTCGGTGGTCAGAGCGCGCTGCCGCGTTACATGAGGTTTGGCTTTTGGAAATGCTGGTAGGGTGCTTATGTAGTACGTGTTCGTGAGGGGGCGCATCCATTGAACCTGTGCTTGCTCAGCTTCTGAATCTTCGACACATAATAAGAACGCAGGAGCACAATAAGACAATTACGCATGTATTGCTCTTTTAGGGAAAACCATGTACTACTTGTTTGTGACTGAGCATATGCATCCAACTTCTGAATTTCCGACCGTTATGCATGCCTAGCCCTTTTCTGTCGACCCCACACGTTTGTTGCGGCCCAGTTAACTATATGTCGCCAACAGTTTTTGGTTGCGGCTCAGGATAATGGGCCATCTCATGAGCCTATTATCCTGAGCCCATTATCTCAAGGCCCATCCTAAAAGAGGGCCTCCTCTCAAGGCCCATATTTTGCGGCCCAGTATAGAGAAAGCCTGTAAGCCCAGGATAGAGAGCATGACGGAACGGATATCCATTGGACCAATCACGCACAGGAATGCGATTCGCAGCCCACCCGTTTCTTTCCGGTGGGCCATCCCCAACTCCCAAACCAGCCAACGCGACCGCATCGCGTCGCGTCATCCACTCCGCCGCGCACCGCCCGCCCTTCCCCAACGACGACGGAAATGGTCGCCGCTGCCGCCACAATGGCCACCGCCGCGCCGCCGCTCTGTGCGCCGCGGGCGCTGGCGCGTCCACGCCGAGGCAGCGTGCGCTGCGCGGTGGTCAGCGACGCGACCGAGGCGCCGGCCGCGCCCGGCGCGCGGTTGTCCGCCGACTGCGTCGTGGTGGGCGGCGGCATCAGCGGCCTCTGCACCGCGCAGGCGCTGGCCACACGGCACGGCGTCAGCGACGTGCTCGTCACGGAGGCCCGCGCCCGCCCCGGCGGGAACATCACCACCGTCGAGCGGCCCGACGAGGGGTACCTCTGGGAGGAGGGGCCCAACAGCTTCCAGCCCTCCGACCCCGTTCTCACCATGGCCGTACGCTCCTCGATCGCTTTTTTTTGTTCTTCTTCGGTCCTTGTATACGTAAATGCTGATTGCTGAATGGACTGGGTGCGCACGCGCAGGTGGACAGTGGGCTGAAGGATGACTTGGTGTTTGGGGACCCGAACGCGCCGAGGTTCGTGCTGTGGGAGGGGAAGCTGAGGCCGGTGCCGTCCAAGCCCGCGGACCTTCCGTTCTTCGATCTCATGAGCATCCCCGGCAAGCTCAGGGCCGGCCTTGGAGCCCTCGGCATTCGCCCGCCTCCTCCAGTTCGTGCTCTTCCCCCCTGCTGCATTCACAATTCTTGCTGCATTTTGATTGTTAAACTGTCATTGGGGCTGAGCGTTTCTGGCGAAGGTTTCAGGGCCGTGAGGAGTCGGTGGAGGAGTTCGTGCGTCGCAACCTTGGCGCTGAGGTCTTTGAGCGCCTCATCGAGCCTTTCTGCTCAGGTATTGCATTGTGCAATGGCTGTTTGTTATGTCAACTGCTTGCAGTGATTTTCCATTAAAAAAAAGGGTAACAGTTTCAATGTTACATAAGGTGTCTATGCTGGCGATCCTTCAAAGCTCAGTATGAAGGCTGCATTTGGTAAGGTCTGGAGGCTAGAGGAGGCTGGGGGTAGTATTATTGGTGGAACAATCAAGACAATCCAGGAGAGGGGCAAGAATCCTAAACCAGAGAGAGATCCGTAAGAGAGCAACATAGTACTTTTTTCTGTTGCGTTGTTTGTCTATTCTGTCATTCTGACCAATTTTCACCATTTTAGCCGCCTTCCAAAGCCAAAGGGGCAGACTGTTGCATCTTTCAGGAAGGGTCTTGCCATGCTTCCAAATGCCATCACATCCAGGTTTGTCCTCATATACTGTATATAATTGTATACTATTTAAACAGTGGATCAACTATCGGACGGGGTTCCATAAATATTTCGGATAGACTTATTGCTTAGGAGACTTAGCTGAACTTAGTTGCAGAATTAACTACAATATTATTGCATCTTCCTTAGAAGGATATAGATGGATAGGGCATAATTCTGGGACGTGAACCAACCACCCTCACAATGCTCATACTAGCTAGATTACTCTCACCCTTTTCATCATTATTTATGTTGCCATATACAAACAAGACAGACAAATGGTTCTATTTGTCTTTGGAAACTAGAACGAGATCATGGCTTCAAATTGCTCTATGAAAAATTTGTAGATATGCATTCCAGAACGATATCATGCATTCGTGCTAGTGTGCATAACTATGACAAAATGCACTATTGATATATCTAATTAAGAAATATTATATGGTACTGATCCAGACATAACCTTGTTCCATTCCACACTTTCTTCGTTACAGGTTGGGTAGTAAAGTCAAGCTGTCTTGGAAACTTACGAGCATTACTAAATCAGACAGCAAGGGTTATGTATTGGTGTATGAAACACCAGAAGGGATTGTCTCGGTTCAGGCTAAAAGTGTTATCATGACCATTCCGTCATACGTTGCTAGTGACATCTTGCGTCCACTTTCAGTAAGTATAAAACTAATCACATTTCATGTTTCCGTAAACAAAAGTGCTGTTACATTATTATTTGGGAAATGACCACCCAGCAGTAGGATTCACACTTGGTAAGGAATTCATTCTTTCGGCCATTCTGTAGTCACGTCTCCAATATTGATGCAAAAAAGTACTGGAAAGGAACATTGGTAAACCTTGTATGATTTGATTGACATCTGTCTGAAAAATGTATACGATAAATTAGGCCTTTTTCTTATTTTGTAATGTGAATTAAATTGCTGAGCCCAAGAGGAGTGAAGCTTATGTGAATGAAAATGTGTTAGAGCAAAGGTGAAAGAGTCATGGTACTGATGTGCTAGTTAGGCTCAGACTGCAAAATTTTGTTCTAGGTCTTTAAATAATTTCAAACAAAAAAATTTGTACTGTTTTCTAACTTTATATCTTATTTGAACAAAATGGACCTAGAAATCAATTTGTATGATCCGACCAAGGATTGCTTTACCGCGGTAAACCAGACTTACCTGGTAGGCCAGTTTTCGTTTTTAAATTTTTGAAAATTTGAAACAAAAAATATGTAAAAAAACTAGATCAAATTTTCAGCTCAATGGTGTAAACGAAACACGTAGATTCAATCGTTTAGTATGTCAAAAAAATCGAGGAAGTTTCAGTGTAGAAAAAGGAAGGAAAAAAAAAGAAAAACCTTTTTTAATGAACCAGCCATCTTTCTCGATTTATTTGACCAAGCAAACGATTGAAGTTTCGTGTTTCGTTTCCACCATTGGGCTGCAAATTTGATCTTGTTTTTTTACATATTTTTGTTTTCAATTTTTCATTTCTTGACTTTTTTTTGTATTTTTTCTTTTTGGAACGGGTTTTTTCGAAATTTGGTCCGGTTTACCGGATTTTCTTCCCGGTTTACTAGCAAACCGGTCCGGTTTACCGATCGTTTTGCCAGTTGTTGGTTCAAAATTTGCCAAACGGATTTCGGTCCGGTTTTGGTCCGGTTTTTCCGGTTTTCCGTCCGGTTTTACCGAGTAAATCGGTAATGCAATCCTTGGATCCGACATGTTCTATGGTCTACTGCTTAATTAGTCAACTACAGAATTGGGGCCATTCAAGAGAAAGAGAGGAGTAATACCAAGAACCTTCTCCAGAATGAGAAGTCTAATCGCTATGAAAAATCCACCATTATTGCTGCATTGTTGATACATTTGTTTCCGCATGCACCCAGTAAGATTTATGTTCTAGTTTAATATGGACTGTGATCAATCCAGTTTAATATGGTTTAAATGTATGAATTTTAAACAATGTGCAATGGATTGGATTTGTTGCATGTTACTGTTTTCCGGGATGTCCAGTCCAATCCTGTTTATATTACTTTGTTTTGTCTGTGCATATGTGCATTAAAGACCTTTATTTGTTCATGGCTAGTGCCACATGTTGTACTGAATGTCTCTTTGAAGAGTACCCACAGCATGCTCAAGGTTTCAGACACTACTTTTACCCCCCCAAAAAAGACTCATGACTAACTTGGCGTGCAAAACTATTCCTGGTGAAACTTCAGGAACTGTACAGTTTGATTCACAAAATTGACATGGAAATTTTTACCTGCAAAATCATTTTTGAATTTCTTAAGATTACCAGGCAGTTTACAAACTTGTAGCCTGTTCAAGTATTATCTGTTACTGGTGACATTTTAAGCTCTCTATTATACATGCGTACTTTTGTGACATTATACAATTTCCTAGAATCTCTAAGGTAGCTGAGGCATACTTTCTCATATGATCATTGAACTTATTTTTCACTCTACAGGGTGATGCTGCAGATGCTCTTTCAAGATTCTATTATCCACCAGTTGCTGCTGTAACTGTTTCATATCCAATGAATGCAATTAGAAAAGAATGCTTAATCGATGGAGAGCTCCAGGGTTTTGGCCAGTTGCATCCACGTAGTCAAGGAGTTGAGACATTAGGTATGCTTCTTACATTTGAGTCTTAAACTCTCATACTGATCATTACCTTTATTGTGGGGTTGAATTTGTTTTTTACTGTTTTTGTCAAAATGCCATGATATGGATTATTAATTGACAATCTTGTTGGTGTTATCATTTTGGTAGGAACAATATACAGCTCTTCACTCTTTCCGAATCGTGCTCCTGCTGGAAGGGTGTTGCTTCTTAACTACATAGGAGGTGCTACAAACACGGGGATTGTTTCAAAGGTTCTATTCTCTGTCAAACTGATTGAACCTCATGATAACTTGATCTGCTTTTTTCACCACTGATTACACTTAGGAATTAAATTAGTGCCAAAAGTTATGTACACAATTTAATCCTAAAAAATGTTGTTATTAGATTGTTCGATACTAACAGTATTTCTAATGATCCCATTTCATTTGCAGAGTGAAAGTGAGCTGGTAGAAGCAGTTGACCGTGACCTTAGGAAAATGCTCATAAATCCTAGAGCTGTGGACCCTTTAGTCCTTGGCGTGCGAGTGTGGCCACAAGCCATTCCTCAGTTCCTGGTAGGACATCTTGATCTTCTCGATGCTGCAAAATCTGCCCTCAACCTAGGTGGCTATGATGGGCTATTTCTTGGAGGGAACTACGTAGCAGGAGTTGCCCTTGGCCGATGTGTGGAAGGCGCGTACGAAAGTGCCTCGCAAATATCTGAATTCTTGACCAAGTACGCCTACAAGTGACGTAACATAGAGGAGAGATCAGGAGTAGCGAAATTTATAAGCATCTTGCATCTTTTCTTTTGGTAAATTGTACTTTTGATCTTTTCCCTGTTAGTAATTAGTTAGATTTTAGGGCTGTAGGAGATTTTTTTTTCACAAACCAACTTGGAAAATATTTCTTTTGAAAATTTATACATGTGATCAGTGGGGCCACTTGTGTAGTCTTTTTCTGTAAACTCTTGAACCTCTAAAGTTAAAATTATTGTTATGCAAAGAGCAAAGAAAAATGTGCAGATTGTTTTTTATGATAATCTTTTGCGTATGTGGCAAGCATAAAAAGTTCTGAATAGACATGTGAGTCCTTGGGAATATTTTTTACTTTGTTTATTATTGTTACTTTGTCGTATGGGAACATATACTCTGGCTACTTGAGAGCCCAAAACCCTAGCTGCATCTGTAAGGCAAGAACAATGCAGTTGAGGGATTTGATCGTTCCATGCACAAGAAACCAGGGCAGATCACCGGGATCCCTGCGTGTTTTTTCTATTTTTTTACCTTAAAAAAACATCAACATTGTCTACAGGAACAGAAATGTAGACTTGTGACTTGTGAGGCAACTAAATTCAAAACTTTGCTCAATCACTGTGTAGAAAATATTTTTTCAAATATCAAGATGAATAGTCACATAATGGGTGATGAATTAACCTTCGACGCCAGGTGCCGTTTCCTTGTTCAATGTTGTCTGAGCGCAGTGTAAAATTCACTACAGATAACGGTAAATGTTATGAGCATTGGCCCATTGATCACCGTTGTCTAAAAGAAATGTAAAATTTTAAGTGCAAGCATCAGGTGTTTAAAAGAAAAACGGAAGATACAGTAATAAGTGTAGCATCGGATATTATTAAACAATAACAAGTGTTGAATCCCAAATCCGACTGACCATACAATTCGGAGCAAGCATAAGGCGTCTGATAGTAATATAACTCACTACTATAATCTTACATATATAATGATGTAGTCCTATTCATATATCACCAGTGTCATATATATAATCCAACATTTTTTGGAATTGTCATGCCAACTTTCTGATCAGGGTCAACAGATCACAACATAGGAATCAAAGCTTCAGTAATGAAACCGTATCAATGAATAATGGCCAATGTCTGATCAGGCAAAACATATTAAAGTAGTGTCTGCAGTATAGGCAGAGAACATGACAGACTAAATTCTAAATTTCACCATTCTACTTTGATTAGAAAGAATGTAATCCTGGTGATTAATAAAGAGGAAAGCTCTTGGTCTCAAAAAAAAAAAAAAGGTGTAGAGTTACTACAAAATGGCCGAGACAGAGATTTGGCCGTGTGTGATGGTCATTGCTTTTGTTTACCTCTAAACTGACAAATGGCTGCAAAAGCAAGTATATTCTCCCGTGCTGTTGCTGTAGAAACTCAAACGGCAACGCAAAAATCCTTCTTGTCCGAGATTTTCAACAAATGAATTTGACAGATTTCCCTTGAAAGAAAAATTGATAGCGTTCTGATTATCAAACAATTTTTTCACATTGATCGCATTCCTGGGGGGAAAAGGTTCACTAGCGCGCCAATGTCGTTTGCTCCTTTCCTGAAACAATGGAACCAAAGTCTCCCCGTCGTGGTCTTCATAGGTGGAGGAAAGATATTGAGAGATGTCGTGTAGCTGTCCAAACAGCCACCCCCCGTGTCGCGGAGCCTCTGTCTCGTCCCTTGATCTACTCTGCCCAGCTAGAGCAAGACCCGGCGACTCCAAAAAGTGCGTGCAAGAGGCACCTGTTCTGCCGTCTCCAAAAGTGACCATAAAACCTTCGTGCTCGCGATTTCAGTTCACGAAACATTTTTGTCGGAGCGATTCGATCTTTGAGAACGAAGTTCGTACTGCAAGCAGTATAGTAGTATTTGGGGTCGCCGATTGTCCTTTCGAAAACAAAAACTCTATTTATACTGTTATGTTATACAGGCATGCTTCATGCCTTTTGTTTGCTCGTTTATTTTCTTGAGCTAATCATCATCGTCCGAATGGAGCTGGAAGACAACGTATAGCCGGTCCATCATATTGCTGGTTGAACGATTGCCATCGTTAACTTCAATGGGATCAGTTGCTTGGGGAGCGGAGCAAACTTTGCATGTGAAAATCATGAAGATACACGAGACCCTGGTCAGTTTATATTGCCCACAGTTTTGGTACCACTGACTGCCACTGATCAGTGTGTGATAAAAAACGAAGGGCCATGACGCGACCATCTGAAACAAGCGTATGATTCTACAGTAGGAATTTCTGAAGAAACTCAATTCCGTGGATTGTTTGTTGCGTCAATCTCAACATTTACAGAGCGCCTCGGATGATCGACTCATCGACAACAGCGGGATCTCAATGGACATCGATCAATTCTTTATCAGTACTTTTACGGCACCATTCCAATCTCACCTTGCCTTGGCGAAAGTACACTGCAAACTCAATGGCAGCAGATGCAGGGGGTCATCGTCTGGGATTTGCAACATCATGCCGGGTCAGAGACGGAACCGAGGGCGCATAGACGTGCCAGTAAAAGGGCAAGCAACGCGCGTGAGGAATGGCGCCTTTTCTACCGTGCGCGTGTTGGTGTGAAACAGGGGCGTAGGAGGCGGCTTGCTGATCCAGAAAGCGTAGGTGGAGTGGTCTCATCCGTGTTCCCTCCCTTGTCAGGTACGTCTCACCTTTTTCACCCAACCGCGCATACTAACCGGGTCGTCAACAAGCTGCAAAACATCCTTTGAGTTTTTGTTAAAAAAACATCCTTTGAAGGAAAAAAAAAAAGATTGTGAAAAAGGTTTTCATTTGTCACCCCTTTATTCCGCATCAAAAATGAAATAAAAACGCTGGATTACAGAATTGCTTCAAGTTGCTTGCGGTTCTTCATTAATTCTACTCCCATGGAAATCGAATGTTTCCACATGATTTTGATCTGAAACGGTAGGATAAGATGGCCATGGAAAAAGTTGGCCGATCGATTGGTTGTTCAAGGACGTTAATCGCCTCCTCCAAACGACCCGGCGAAGAAAATGAGGTGGGTGGTTATGAACTTGTAATCCTCCTTGCAACTGAGCAGATCCCGGCAAACTGGATTCGACTAGACAATGACCCGGCCGGGTTCATACGTGCCGGCATCGACAGGCGTGGACCATCAGATCGATCGGCGCGCCCGCGGAATCTCACCGTGAGCGACCCGGCCAAACAGTTCGTGTCGTCGCGGGGCCATCGCTTTCGGCGTCGATGGCCGCCGTGTAGGGCTTGGGCTTGGCAGAGTTACGTACGACTGAGTGGTGGCCGTCAGCAAAGCTTGGTCTTTAGTACTCATGGCTCATGGCTCGATCATGCCGGCCAGGCCGTGTACAGCAACTGTCGCGTCACGTTAGTGCATAATTGCTGCACTCGTGCGTGCGCATATGATTGCGCGTCAGTCTAGTGTTGGTGTGTTTGGGTGGGGATGATCGATGGATGAATGGATGGATGAGGGGCTCACAGGAGATTGCCTAGGCCTGGTGGTGTGGTGGTCATAGGCACGACGCACCGGCCACGCTCGAGTGCACACTCTGCTCTTGTCGTGGGGGGAGTATTGCATTCTGCTGTCTCTATGTATCTCTTATTAGCTGATGTCCTGTATGTGTTCCTCCTGATTATATATATAGTTGATTAATTGAACAACTCACATTGTGCACGCCGGATTGGTTGCATTGTACCAGCCAGCCGAGAGGCGTAAAGGCATCGTTTAGCTCGAAACGGAAGGGGTGTTGTATAAAATGAGGAAAACGAATCCGACATGTGTCTCTGATCAGGCGTTTCACCAGCAAACAGGCTCTGCCCCACCTCTCACAGACAAAAAGAGACCAAAGTGAAGAATCCCCAGGATCTGACCCAGTTTAGACCGAAGCTCTTTGTAACGTGCTTTATGAAATCTGCTCAAAAGCCATTGCTAATTGGCTACGGTTAGTGCTGACGGCATCATATCGGAGGAGCAATCCGCTTTTGTCCCGGTAGACTGATTGCTGATAATGTGCTAGTGCCGTATGAGAGCATACACTACCTGAGAAGAAAGAAAGGGAATTGATTTGGATCTAAATTTGATTTTGTTTTCCTTTTGGCTTTTGTTTTCTGTACATAAGACTCTTTGCTTTTGAGCTTAATAAAGTACCGTAGGGGGAGACCCCTCCAGTTTTCATCATTTTTTTTTGCGAGTGGAACCAAGTACTCTCTGATTAGCCCCCGATCAAGCCGTTCCTTAGGAACACCCCTGACGGCGTCTGCACGTCGGCGGCAAACATAATATCGTTTTGAAGGTGTAGATGGAAGGTGTTCCAATAGGCCGTAAGCTGGACTTGCTTTTGCTGGATGGGGGGGTATGAGAGCCTCCTCTCTCCAAACACCGCCATGTGTTTAGGGCATCCATCACATGTAAGTAAATTTTTGAAGAATGCAAAACCAACTAAAAAGAATAGAAGAATGTATCAACGAAATGAGGCAAGCCTTGTGATCAATATGCCAGGGCAAACACTAGCTTTTCCTGAGATCCTATCCACGAGAAGTATTTGCTAGCACCCACCACGGATTTCGTAATTCTTTGATTTTGAGACTTCGTGCCTCACATTTTATGCATGTGATAGATAAATTCAAGTCATGCTGTCACATATTTCTGGGTCATGATATCATATTGCAATGCTGGATGGTCACTGAATAATTGAGGTGTTTTGTAGTTGATCTCTTCCTGACAAGTGTGAAGAAACTGAGGATTGCAAGAACAGATAAATGTTAATCCGAGAACTTATTCATGGGGGGTGGAACTTAACTTCTAATCTAAATGGGTGTAAAAAAAAAAAAACTTGTGCTGCTGTTTTGAGCTTGGTTTTGGGGATCTGCTCATCACTTGTCCATGTCCCCGCCCTTGGCAGACACCAAGCCCCCGGTCAAGTCAAGTCAGCTAATCTAGTTTCCGACGATTGATCAGTAGTTCAGCACTAGTCCGTGAGCAGGAAGGAACATTCACGGAAGTATGCCGGTAATCATTTCCTGGCTCCGGACCACTCTATATAAGGCCAGTCTGATAGAACAGACTGAGCAGAACAGCAGCAGCAACACGCT
This sequence comes from Eragrostis curvula, assembly GCA_007726485.1. NCBI lineage: Eukaryota > Viridiplantae > Streptophyta > Magnoliopsida > Poales > Poaceae > Eragrostis > Eragrostis curvula. The sequence continues at coordinate 7,539,704 of RWGY01000026.1, read as the reverse complement.
GAGCAGAACAGCAGCAGCAACACACACGCTGAGCATCCTAGAAATGGCCTCTGCCATCGCCGATGAAGCGGCGAGCGCCGCGGCTTCGGCCTTCGAGTATCTCAACATGGCGAGGGCTGGTCTGGCCAGGGCCACTGTAGCGGCAGCCGGAGGTTTCCACCAGATGGCAGCCTCCGAGGCGGCTATTGCCACCACCGCCGCCGTTGTGGCCATCGGCACTGCTGCTACTGGTGTGGCTCGCGTCGTGGCCGCTGCTACGGCTTGGGTCGTGGCCGCCGGCTTCCCATTTGCCAGCAGCAGCACTGCGGCACACAGCGTCGAGGCGGCTAGGAATGCTTTGTTGACAATTTTCGTGCTGCTCGCCGGAGTTGCCTATCAAGGCGCTACGGCCCAGAAGGACTGGTCCGGGTATGATGTCGCGACCTTATTTAAATGTCTTGTTATCGTCACTGGTGGAGGTGCTATAGGATTATCAATGCTGCTTACGATCGCCGATAGGCCTTCCATAATTCAGTCCGTGAAACCGTTACTGGTTGTCTTGAGCTTTCTGGCTATGCTTGCAGTCGCCATTTTTGTCTCCTCTGGTTGGGCAGAAGCAGGGGCGTATCTGTGCCTCGTAGTGGGTTCAGGGATCACCTTCGTCTTCTGCGCTACCGGGGTCCTTCACGCCATTGTGACTTACGTCTGCGCTTTCTTCCTCAAAAGTGGCTAACGGCAAGTCGGCGACACAAACCACTAGCATATATGGCAAGGGTAAACAAAAAGGGCAGTGCCTATATATGGAGTACATATAGCACTAGTAGTATATTGTAAGTGTTGAGGATAATATAAAAGAAGTGTAACTAATCCATTTATACATTGTTTGTCCTTGCCTATACGATGTTATTAATGGAAAATACTTTTGCATTCTCAAATCTGCTTGTGGTTGACAAGTTGAAGCCTATTTTTTATACTAATTTATGTTGTCATTTTTTCTTTGCTCTGCTTGTGGGCTGGATTGTTAATAGAACTGCCATGATCTTGTACCCTGGCCTTGTTCCAATTCAGATACCTTCGGACTGTGGGACGAGCTCCATTTCATTCATTGTGTTCTAACAACGAATTTTTTTTATTAATAATCGAATTTTTTATTCATTTAATAAAAATAGTCGACCAATTCTGGAATTTACAAAACTAACCGCCCTGTCGCCCATATGGGCGACAAGGATGCCACGTAGGCAAATATGGACCCAGTCGCCCTAAGCCCTTGTCGCCCTTTCAAAGGGCGACTGGATCCCTGTCGCCCACTGGTGGGGCGATTAGGATCGATACTCCTTTTTTTCCCCGATTTTCTCCACGTTAATAATATAGTCTACACAATTCTCGATCAAAAAAATACTTTTAGGCTTCGAAAAATTGTACCAATTTTGTTGGTGATAGAGCATGTATTTTAGAAACCATTTGAGCTTGTTTGAGACCAAAATCTAAAGTAACTTTTAAATTAAAACTCTACAAAATGTGCTGGTCGTTAAGCTGTAATTGAATTTTTAGAGCACCTTAACCTTTCGCAAATATTACAAAAAAAAATAAAACATAATTTTGAGAACTCTTACTTGACATTTATAATTTTGTGGGAATTGTTTCAAAAGGTTAAGGTGCTCTAAAAATTCAATTAGTGCTTAACAACCAGCCCATTTTGTGGAATTTTAGTTTACAATTTACTTTAGATTTTGGTCTCAACCAAGCTCAAATGGTTTCTACAATACATGCTAAAATGGGCACAATTTTTTGAAGCCTAAAAGTATTTTTTTGATCGAGAATTTGTTAGACTATATTCTTAAGGTGGAGAAAATCGGGAAAAAAAAGAGTATCGATCCTAATCGCCCCACCACTGGGCGACAGGGATCCAGTCGCCCTTTGAACGGGCGACAAGGGCTTCTCGCCCTCTAAATGGGCGACTGGGCCCACATTTGCCTACGTGGCATCCTTGTCGCCCATTCAAAGGGCGACAGGGCGGTTAGTTTTGCAAATTTCAGAATTGGTCGACTATTTTTATTAAATGAATAAAAAATTCGATTATTAATAAAAAAATTCTCTAACAACACTTTATAAACACATTATTTGCTGCTTGAGGCCCAGATAATTAACGTACTCGGCTGACTACGTACTTGGCGCAGGACAGTGGAAGTTTTATAAATCGGTGGTTCAATATTGGAGCAGGGTCCCCGATTTTTTTTAATTAGTAAAGAAAAACTTCGAAATTTTAATATTGATAAATGCTCGGAACTATTTTCAAAATCGGGAAGGACGCTAATTTCGACAAACGACAACGTCCACTACTGGACGCCCTTATGGCCGGCCCACTACCCCTCAGCCCGGAGAGTCAGGGGTCTCACCTCCTTCAGGCAGCTGTCCTGCTAGTCGGAAAGCCACCGCCGGCGCAGCCGTAAGCGGAGAGGACGCGGCAACTTCCTCCATCGCCTTGCAGCGCCGGCGCTGTTCCATCACCTAGCCTGGAAGCTCATCATCGTCGTCTCGCTGCCGCTATCCTCCGAAGACTGACGCGACCTGCCGATCCCCATCCTCTACCGCATCGTTGCAGAGTACCTGCCGCGACTTGCCCTTCAACTTCTGTCTACTTTATTTATCCCTTGTTGCGTCGATTAAGCAAAGGTATCTTCATCTCATCTAGCAATCAAAACTTGTTAGCGACATCTGCACATGCCTCTTGCCTTCCTGTTCAGACCAAAACAGAGGCAGAGTATTATATAATGCATTAATGCAATAGCTGGTTTATCAATTACATTAATCTACTTATGGCGAATTGGTAACGACAAGAATAAACATTATTTTTACGCACCTATCGATGATATGGATTGTTGTATATGCGTATAGGATCATAATAACAGGTTCAGAATATAATGAAGGTAGTACTTTCTGTATGAATTGAAGGAATGAGAATGACATTTGCAATTTGTTCTGTATACAAGTTAATGTGCTTCTATATTGAGATGAATAATCACAGAAAAGAAAAGAAAACCAACGCTCAAATCCCCATAGATCTTCATGATATTGACCAATTGTTTCAGGTTTAGAAAATGGATGCCTCACGGTCAGCACAAAGTGTCCAAAATATCTGAAAGTTTGAGCTTATTGCTTAATTGATGCTTTATTCAGTGTACACGGCGCATGTTACTCCATACAGGATTTCCCCATCCAAGTACAAGAACAATCGTTTTCCGGCAAGCTGCACCTTCAACAACAAACAAGCAAAAAAAATGAATTATTCTTGTGTAACAAAGTATAGAATGAATGGACTGTATATAAGTGTATCCTGCTTAATTATGTACCTAATGATATGTACTACATCATTTATTTATCCACGTACATATGCATGTATTACCTCTCTAAAAAAGAGACAATAACTAAGAGCATCAACACGGTCGAGGCATCTGGTCGGCATGGACAGTGCACATTGACAGCTTGCGGTACTACCCAACTGATACAAACACAAACATCTATCTTCCCTAAAAAAAATATACAAACACCAATTTAATTCCATCTCTCAAGTGATCGATTGATAAAACAGAGAGAGGATGTGAATTATGAAGAGATTAGTAATAATACAAAAAAATTGCTAAAGGGACTTGGAGGTTAGAAAGTTTGCGGAGGAGAATCAATATCTCCAAGAATAATCCGTTTAGAGTAGGGGAGATCGATCGCATGAACTGCAATATGATTAGTTTTTCGGCTAACTACCGTCCTAAGCGTGAATTAGATGGGATCGAGGAATAGACGCTGCGTCCAGCTGTGGACGCTGTCGCGTTTAGCGTCCAGGTTTGAACGCTGATGTACTTAGCGTCCTTCCCATTTTTGAAAATAGTTCCGAGTATTTACCATTATTAAAATTTTGGATTTTTTCTTTACTAAAAAAAAAAATCGGAGCAGGGTCTGTGCTGTGTATCCCATATGACACTGTAGTTCATAGGGTGCCCTCTCCTGCTGTTTGTTGTGATTTATTGGGGGAAAACTTTATTTATTTGGTTTTTTTTTTGCTCTGCTTGTGGGCTGTATTGTTAACAGAACTGCAATGATTTTCACTAAAAATGCTTTTCACACGTTCCTGATTTGGGTCTGCACACCCAACTAGACGAACTGCTATCTAACTTAAATTTAGCATGAACAGTTCCTGATTTAGGTGTGCAGAAGCATGTAGCCAATGTGTGGAGAAGGTGGAAGGTATTGCACTTTCATGATGAGATAACATGAATTAAACTTTGCTATATGAATAAAATTCAAATCATTAATATTACACTGGATATCTAATCAGCTAGCATCCATATCCTCTCAGTTGGCAAATGGTTGAAGAAAAAAAAAACAGTTCATGGGGAGAGGGGTGCATGTAGCAAAGCAAAAGAAAAATGAAAACAGTTAATGGGGATAGGGGTGCAGATAGCAAAGGAAAGGAAAAATGAAAAAAAAAGTGCAATCATGATTTACTTGCTAATCGTCCAAAATTCATCGACAGTCATGAATTCAGTGAGTAGTAGTGGAGAAAACCAAGTCTAAATATGTGAAACTTCCATTTCATGATATGATAAATAAGACTTTTCTTCATAATATAATGAAACGCAGCTCTCCTGCGTTTTCGAGAAAAAAAAAGATATGATAAATAAGACGACAGTGTAGTCTAAAGCAGTGCAGTTATAATTCAGTAGAAAAACTCATCACACAATATATTAAGAACAACAGTGTAGCCCTATAACTTTGGGAAATTTTCCGTCTTATACTACAACTACCAATTAAATTAAGAGAAACATGAGAGAGTATAATATTCACACATGGCATTTGCAAATAGAAACAACTCTATGAGGGGCTGTAAGAGAAACATGTTAGAATGACGAAATATGATACTCATGGCCTTTTAGAATCGAAACAACTCTATAAGGTGAATATAATACTAGCCGTCTGAAATTTTGAAATTGAGGTAAACTGACAGAACAGAAACAAAGCACTTCACCATCTAATGATCGAGACATCAAATTCCCTAATTCTAAAATAAATAAATCTAGTTCATCTTCTGATAATTAATTAAGGACAATTCCTGTTTCATATTTTGCAATGGAAACACAACCAGGCCTAATGGAAGTATCAACTATCATGGGGGAGGTAACGCTCTGTAGTAACCTGTATTAGAGATATAGTTTATCTTAGAGATATACTTGTTTGTAATCAGTTGTAATCTCTATCTCTACCGGTTTAGAGATAAAACCAAAACTGTTGTAAACCTAACTTGTAAGCCACGTTTTCCAACTATATTAACACGCAGCCTGCGGCCTCTACGGAGGTAGAACACTTTCCCTAAACTCTGAGTCCTCTTTCATGGTAATCAGAGCCCCTTCTCCTCAATAAGATTCATCTGCCATGGCCTCCAGCTCCACTCCCACCACAAACCCATTGGTCGGCCATGTCATCTCGGAGAGGTTGTCGAAGAACAACCACCTGCTGTGGAAAGCGCAGGTTCTTCCCATTGTGCACGGTGCTCGCCTTGAGGATTACCTCACCGGCGCCGCCACGGCCCCCGTCGACAAGATTGACGCCAAGGTGGACGGGAAAGATGTGAAGATTCCCAATCCAGCCTATGAGGCATGGGTTGCTACGGGCCAGTAGGTCCTTGGCTTCTTGTTGTCGTCTCTGACAAAGGAAGTTCTTCAGCAGGTTGCTACCTGCTCTACCGCGGCGGAAGCATGGAAGATCCTTAAAGACTCCTTCGGCTCTCAAACTCGTGCGCGTGCTGTGAACACCCGTATTGCTCTAGTACCACTCAAAAGGGCAGCCTGAGCATTACGGAGTACGTGAACTGCATGCGCGCATTGAGTGATGAGATGTCGGCTGCCGGGAAGCCTCTGCTCGATGAAGAATTGGTGTCCTACATCCTGGCTGGCCTTGACCTCGATTTCAATCCGGTCGTGTCTGCAGTGCTGGCCAGGGTTGAGCCCATCACGGTGGGCGAGCTGTATTCTCAGCTCCTAAGCTATGAGCAGCGCGTCGATCTCCTTCAGCGCACGTCGGCGGCATCCTCAGCTAATGCAGCTAGCCGGGGTCGTGGTGGCCCGATCAACCGCGGTCGCGCTCCTCCTCAACAACAGCGTGGCCGCGGTCCTCAGCAGCTGCATGGAGGCGGCTACAACAACAACAACGGCGGTCCTCGCCTGCCGTCCAACCCCAACAATCGTGGCGGCAATCGCAACGGCAACAACAACGAGCGCCCTCCATGTCAAATCTGTAAGAAAGAAGGCCACTCGGCCGTTACTTGTTGGTACCATTATGATGATGATGTGCCCGAGGAACATCATGCAGCTGTGGCTACGGTGACTACTGGATCACTGATTCCAGAGCCACCGACCACGTCACGGGAGAACTTGACAAGTTAACCGTGAAGGACAAATATCATGGCAACGATCAGATCCACACGGCTAATGGTTCAGGTATGGATATCAGTTATATTGGTCATGCAACCGTTCATACTCCTAGTCGTGATCTTACACTCAATAATGTTCTATATGTTCCACAAGCTACAAAAAATCTTGCTTCCGTTCATCGTCTTTCCAAAGATAATCATGTTTCTCTTGAATATTTTCCTGATTTTTTTCTTGATTAAGGACCTGGACACAAAGAACGTTCTGGTTAGAGGGAGGTGCCGCAATGGATTATACCCCCTTCCATCAGGAGGCATGTTTCTGGAGTCATAAAGCCATCAATCTCTCGGTGGCATAGTCGTCTAGGGCATCCGTCTCTTCGGATTGTCCAGAAAGTCATTAGCAAGAATAAACTTCCCTGTTTAGCAGAGTCTAATATTGAGTCAGTTTGTGATGATTGTCAAAAAGCTAAGAGTCATCAATTACCCTATCCTAAGTCAACTAGTGTCTCTTCTGCTCCACTAGAACTTGTGTTTTCTGATGTATGGGGTGCTGCCCCAGATTCTGTTGGGGGCAAGAAGTACTATGTTAGCTTTATCGACGATTTTAGTAAATTTACTTGGATTTATTTGATCAAGTTTAAGTCTGAAGTTTTTCAGAAATTCCATGAATTCCAAAGCCTTGTTGAAAGTCAATTCGATTGAAAAATCATCGCTATGCAAACTGATTGGGGTGGTGAATATGACAAACTCAATTCTTTCTTTACAAAAAATGGCATTGTTCATGATGTTTCTTGCCCTCATGCTCGTCAACAAAAAGGCTCTGCTGAACAAAAACATAGACACATTGTTGAAGTTGGCCTCTCTTTGCTTGCTCATGCATCTATGCCTTTAAAATTTTGGGACGAAGCTTTTCTAGCTGCCACTTATCTCATTAATCGCACTCCAAGCAAAGTTATTAATTTTTCTACGCCCTTATAGCGTCTTTTTAATCAAACACCTGATTATTCATCTTTTCGAGTATTTGGGTGTGCTTGTTGGCCTAATCTTCGACCTTTCAATCAAGAAAGCTTGAATTTCGATCAAAGCAATGTGTTTTTCTTTTCTATTGCAACTTGCATATGGGATTCAAATGTCTTGATGTTCCTACTGGTCGTATCTATATATCTAGAGATGTTATCTTTGATGAAAATGTTTTTCCCTTTGCTAGCTTGCATTCCAATGCCGGTGCAAGACTGCGATCAGAAATACTCCTTCATCCAACTTTGTTTATTCCTCCTAATTCAATTTCTGAAAATGAACGTGTTCATGACAACATTTCTGATCATCCTAACCCGGCTACTAATGCTCTTGTTGGAGATGGTGAATTTTTAGAACAGGAACATGTTGAAAATGGCGTTGAAACAACCCAAATTGAAGAACACATCAGCAACGCAGGACACGAGGATGATCCGCCTGCCATCGCATCTGCTCCGGGACCAGATCCTACCTCACCTGCTCCGGGATCCTCCTCGCGCAGTGTGCGGGCGCGCGTGTCGCCAAGCGCTCCTTTGGCGCCATCTGTCCCAGGCGGGGAGCACGAGCGTTCGGCGGGCTCGAGCGGTTCGATGCGACGTGGCCCCTCCGCACCATCTGTCCCAGGTAGGGAGCACGCGCGCCAGGCGGGCCCAGGCGGGTCGGTGCGCGGGGAGCAACCTGCTCTGACCGCGTCTGCTTCTGCTGTGCCCAGTATGGGTACTGCGGGATCATCTGTGCCGGCAAATTCTGTTGCTCCGGTTCCTTCTGCCTTGGCTCTTGTGGCTCCTACAACAAGTTGTCCTGCAACAAGGCTACAACACGGCAATCATAAAGAAAAGGTATAAACTGACGGTACAGTTAGGGATGTATATTTTACATCCACGGGGAACATCAGAATTTAGAGGAAGCCATGGGAAATAAGAATTGGAAAAATGCTATGGATGTGATATTTGAAGCACTAATGAACAATAAAACTTGGCACTTGGTTCCTCCTCATAAGGGCAGAAATATTATTGACTGTAAATGGGTCTATAAAATCAAGCGCAAGGCTGATGGTTCCATTGATCGTTATAAAGCCAGATTAGTTGCTAAGGGTTTTAAGCAACGGTATGGTATTGATTATGAGGATACTTTTAGCCTTGTCATTAAACCTGCTACTATCAGACTTGTGCTTTCTATTGCTGTTTCCAGAGGTTGGAGTTTGAGGCAACTAGATGTACATAACGCGTTTCTTAATGGTGTTCTGGAGGAGGAGGTTTATATGAGGCAGCCACAAGGGTATGAACAGAAATCTTGTCTGCAGTTTGTTTGCAAATTGGGTAAAGCTCTTTATGGATTGAAACAAGCTCCTAGAGCTTGGTATTCTCGCTTGAGTGGAAAATTGTGTTCCCTTGGTTTTCATCCTTCAAAGGTAGACACATCTCTTTTCTACTATAATAGAGGCAAGACTATTATTTTTGTGCTCATATATGTGGATGGCATTATTGTTGCTAGTTCAATGCAAGAGGCAATTTCAGCTTTGTTACAAGACTTAAAATCAGATTTTCTTGGTATTGAAGTACAGAAGATATCTAATGGAATTTTGCTCACTCAAGAAAAGTACACTTCAGATTTATTAAAGCGAGTTGGAATGCTAGCTTGCAAACCAGTAAATACTCCTATGTCGACCTCAGAAAAACTATCTCTGCATGAAGGTGTTGCACTTGGGCATATTTAACATTGACTAGACCAGATATTTTTTTTTCAGTAAACAAAGTCTGTCAATTCTTGCATGCGCCCACTTCAGATCATTGGACAGCAGTGAAAAGAATTTTGAGATATCTCAAACATACTATTAAGTATGGTTTCAGCATTAGAAGGTCTATGTCTACTCTTGTTAGTGCTTTTTCAGATGCAGATTGGGCAGGAAGTATTGATGATCGACGATGCACTGGTGGTTTTGCCGTGTTCTTGGGATCAAACCTTATTTCTTGGAGTTCTAAGAAGCAAGCTACTGTTGATCAAGTACAGAAGCAGAATATAAAGCAATTGCAAATGCAACCGCTGAGGTAATGTGGGTTCAATCATTGTTAAGAGAATTAAGAATTGGAAGTCCTCCTTTAGCCAAGTTATGGTGTGATAATATTGGCGCTACATATCTTTCGGCTAATCCTGTTTTTCATGGAAGAATGAAACACATTGAGATTGATTATCATTTTGTAAGAGAAAGAGTGGCAAAGAAATTATTGGAGATCAAGTTCATTTCTACTCGGATCAACTTGCTGATGGTTTTACTAAGCCTTTGACTGTTCGACTGCTAGAGGATTTTAGACGCAATCTAAATCTGTCGATAGCTTAGATATTAAGGGAGGATATTAGAGATATAGTTTATCTTGGAGATATACTCGTTTGTAATCAGTTGTAATCTCTATATCTACCGGTTTAGAGATAAAACTCAAACTGTTGTAAACCTAACTTGTAAGCAATGTTAGAGGCGTTTTCCAACTATATTAACACGCAGCCTGCGACCTCTACGGAGGTAGAACGCTTTCCCTAAACTCTGCGTCCTCTTTCAACCTGTACACAAGTCAGCACGGAAAAGTAGTGTTCCTAACAGCACAAGATCAGCAGCATATCCCGTTCAACTCAACCTAGAGCAGCAGAACACAAAGGATCAAATTAATAGCACTGATCCAAGGAGAAACGAGGGGGAAGGAGAAGGTTTGACGGAATCACGATCATGGCTAGCCTATCCGATTGAAGCAACCACCTTGTCCACCTTCTGGAGTTGGACGACGTTGTCGAGGTGTCATACCCCAATTTCTGGAGTATGTTGTGCATCATGTATCAGTCCCTGGATCAGTAGCTGATACGCACAAGAACACAGATATGGTAATCAAAAGCATACTTCGTATAGGTAAATAGTATAGTACCTGATATAAAGCCCTTAGTGGCGGTACGACAAGGATTCCGAAGTATCATAGTCCTTCCGACCAACTAATGGCTGAGCAGACAAACAGCGGAAAACACGACCCAAGCCACAGGCAGACTTGAGATGCAGAAACGAAAACCAGACGTCGTCGCTTCCTACGAAGGCTTCTCTGACTAAAACCACAAATGCAAGAGCGTGAGTACATAAGGTACTCCGCAAGCCCTACACTACATAAGGGTATATATACATGCATATTTGGTCTTAGCAAGGAGAAGGCTGTATGGTTCCTTTGCAGAAAATCCATTTTTTATACAGGGTTCACTAAAGCAATCAAGGATTTAGAGATAAAAACAGGAGATTTCGTTGTCAATATTTTAGTTGGTTGGCCCTGGGGGAGTATATACATTCCCGCCAGTCCCAGGTTACACTTGAGCACATATTTTAATATTTGGAAAATTTTCAAATTGAAATCTAGGTTTGAATTACTTTAGTGAATTTTATTTTCAAAAATCATTGGAAGGTAAGAGATTGGACAATTTTTTTTTAAATTTGGAGTGATTTTTATTCCCTTTTTAATTTTTCTTTTCTTTTTCTTTTTGGCTCCAAAAGTGAGGGTGCTACACGAGGACAAGTTCCAACGCGGGCCGGGCGACCACTTGTCTGCTTGTTGCGGGCCACATGTACATGGCGTCGCTGCCTCGGCGACGGCCACATCGACGACACGCGGGATCGGCGCGGCGTGGCGCGTATTCGAGACCCCTCTAGAAGGATCTCCTCCAGAAGCCTCGAATTGCAATGGATTTTGAACAGGTCCTCCACTGCCCACTTCTCTCTCGGCCATCCCGGTCCCGCGCCTGGCGTGGCGTGGCGTGGCGTCCCCATGGTCGCCGGCCACCCGCCTTCCTCCTCCTGCCACTCATCCCCCCTCCTCTCGATCGCCTCCTTGGCGCGCAGTTCCACCTCTTCGGTCTTACAATCGCTGGCCTGGCCCAACCGACGGGCGACGGAGCGACCCTTCGTCTCATCGACGACAACTGATCGTGCTTTCGTGTGCGTTGCGGTGATGCAATTGAACCTGCCTACTTGCTACAGCGTGATCGGCGAACACACGAGGCGGGCGGCGGTGAGAGCCGTGCTCTCAATTTCGCTAGTCTGACTCTGAACAAGGAAGCACAAACAGAAGCCCTCAGGTTAATGTTCTGTTTTTTTGGCTAGTTCGTCACCTACCTCTCCCAATTTGTCTCCTTACATTATCTAATTGATTTGTATTGCATTTTGTAGTAGAATTACCCCCCCGAATAAAGAGGGCCATGCCATTGGCATTTTACTTATCCCCTGCGCACATGCTCGCCCGGCCGTGCGCGACACTCCTCACTTTGCCTGCGCGCCACTCACCATGCCGTGCCCAGCTCCCATGGTTGGTCCCGCCCCCGTGCTCGCCCTGCCGTGCCGGAGCTCCCAGATGCACCCCGCTGGAGCGCCACTTGCTCACCCCACTGCTTTGCTCCACTCTTCCGGCCATCACAGCTCCCAACTCCGCGCCACCCATCGCGGCCTCGTGCTGCCTTGCTCCATTGCGCGACGCTCTCACGGCACCGTCCCTGCCGTCGCTTTGCAGCTCCCCACGTCGCCACCACAAGCGCGCCGCAGATAGATTGTACTTGCTCGCGCGGCGGGCACCCTTGCTCCCTTGTTGCTCCGTCTGCGAGTTCGTCCGAGCCTGAAGGAGGAGCTCGCGCTGCCGGCAAATCAGGTTGTTGGAGCTCGTTCATGGCATGGGGGAAAAAAGGAGAGACTGAAGCAACAACTGGAAGAGGCCGAACTGAAGCAACAACTTGCAGAAGTGAAGAGGGAAGTTCTGGAATTGTAGCAGCTGAGATATGAAATTAATCAACAAGTTACTAAAATTAGGATGGATGTGTCAATTGCTGGTGCACGAATTTCTGGGTTTTAGCTGCTTGTGTTGGTTGCCTGTTATGATTAATTGTCGCAAATATGTTGAAATATGCAATACGTAACCTTCAATCGAAATCTAGCACCTTCATATTGAATCAAATTAATACAATATTGTCGAATATTGCTGCATTTGGATTATTTTTTAGATAAAGGGAAATTCTATTTCATCAAGCAAATAAAAAGCATCCCAGCCTCTATGTTACCAAGAATCTCGATGTAGTCGCAGCCAGTGATCAAGAGAAAGTGATGTTATCCACTCACCAACTAGTTGGAGTTGCTGGAGAATGGTGGGACAACTTCAAGGAAACAGTCGCAGAGCAAGATGGTATTACATGGGATGAATTCCAGCAAGCTTTTCGTGAATATCACATCCCAGAAGGAATCATGGATATGAAAGCAGATGAATTTCGTAACCTAAAGCAGGAATCTATGGCAGTGAATGAATACATTAGGAAGTTTATGAAGTTGGCCTGATACGCCCCAGATGAGGTCAACACAGATCAGAAGAAGCAGAACCGCTTCAGAAAAGGCCTCAACCATAACCTGAGAGTACATCTGGTCACTCACATTTATCCAAATTTCCACACACTGATGAATAAAGCAATTTTGCTTGAAAAAACACTGACAGATCAGGAAAATGACAGAATCCATGAGATCCAGCCATGTGAGCCAAAAAGAAAATGTGAAGATAAGGAATGGAAATATCCCCAGAAGCAGGGATATTCAAGGAAGAAGAAAAACAAACCACGTGCAAACCCTTATGGTTCTAAGACTCCCAGTACTTGTAAGCAGGGCAGTGAAGGCAATCCACAGGGTAAGAAAGTACCAAGAGCAAATCAGAAGTGCTACTTGTGCCGAAATCATGGCCACTTCGCAGCAGACTGCCCCGGAGCTGTCATGCAAGGAGACAACGAGTAACAACCTCGTTTGACGCACAAATCTACTGTATCCTGAGTTTGGATGTCAATGGTTACAAGCTTTATGTAAGGATGTTGTAATAAAAGCAGTTTGTTGAACTCCACGCTTTGCTTTATCAATCAAGTGTTGTATCGAGAGTGTATGGTAATGAAATATGTGGGTTATATGTGTGGTTAAGAGCCGACTTCAAGTGACATCAATGTACCTTCCTCTTAAGTCTGATAAAGTGCCTATTAAATCAACTTTTGAGGATAATTTGGAAATAAAGGCAATTGGAAAAGGCCGCCCATGGAACAATGAGAAAAGTCTAAATCTTTTGGATAAGATAAGCAAAGCAACAACCGAATGTTATCCTTGGTACCCCAAGCTACAATCCTTTTAGGGGGGGGGGGGGGGGGGGGGGGGGTAGGACCCCATACAACAGTGAAGAAAGTACATCCTTTACATCGATCGACAGTCCCGAAGACCACTCCAATGACAAGAACATGCTATCAAAGCCACAACACCAAGAAGTCTCCAGCGAAATTTTGGATGTTACCACCATCAAGCAAGAAGACGCATGAGAAGTTCTGCACCGTCCAGAAGACCGTTCGAATCTCGAGGACGAGATTCCTTTTAAGTGGGGTAGATCTGTAACATCCCTATTTCCATAGCAAATCAAAAAGTAATAAAAATCACTCTAAATTTAAATTTTTGCTCCGCTCTTACCTTGCCAAGAATTTTCAAAATAAAATTAACTAAAATAAATCAAACTTAGTTTGAATTTGAAATTTTGAAATATAAAATCTATGCTCAAGTGTTTGCATTCATTCAATCTACTAAAAATTTGAGCCATTTTAAATTTTACAAAACAAATTAAATGAATTTGTCCCGGGTTCGGCAAATACACTTGAATTTAAAAATTTTCGATTTTGAAATCTTGCAAAAACTTCATCATGTGCATCTCTGGTTTTATTTGATTTTATTTGACATAGTTGTTTGATTTTTAATCTTGTTTGAATTTGAAATCCTTTCAAATTCAAAATCCCAGAAAAGAAAACCTATTTTTGATCTCCTAACATTTTTGGGCCTCATCCTCCTTTCCTCCTTGTCCAGCCCGGCCCAGCACGCCATTTGTTTCCTTTTTCTTTTCCAGAAACTGCCAGTGGGCCGCAACCCATTTATCTGGCCCAACCCCAGCCTGCAGCCCAGCGCCATGGCCCAATCCGGCCCAACTCCCCTCAGTCTTCCTCTTCTCTCCTCCAGTCAAGACGACCGTATCGCCGCCCATGCCGCGGTGACGCCGCCATGGAGTCAACCCCACTGCCTCGTCCCGTCGCCCACGTGCAGCCCGACGTCCAGTCGCTTCCGAGCTCCTGTAGCCACGCCGTGTACTCGTCATCACGCGCGCAGAAGCCCATCTCGCCCTGGCAAGCAGTCGCGTTGGCCATTAACGCCGATGACGGGAGACCGCGACCGCGACCGCCCCTCTCGGTCTCCCTCTCACTCTCCTCGCCCATAAAATCGACGCGCGCCTCTTCACTCTCCCTTTTCCAGCTCGCCTCTCTCCTCCCCGAGCTCCACAGCTCGTCAATTTTGCCTTTTCCCCTTTCCTCCCCATCGCCGGCCGCCCTCGAATCCGCCACGATTCCTCACCAGAGAAGCCGTCCTCTCCCTCCTCCACCGCGCGCGAGCTCCGTGAGGCCCTCCTGCCTCGCCCGCGCCCCTCGACGTGGCTCGGTGGGCACCGGAGCATCCGCGCACCGTGCGCCGCCGTCCGCCACTGCGCCTGCCCGACGCCGACAACCTTCCCGGCTGCGTTCCGCTCCCCAAGTGCGCGCATCAACCTCGCCTGGTCGCCACGCACCCCCTCGGCCCGCACAAACTCGATGAGGAGCAGTGGAGCCCCCACCTCGTCGAGCGCAGCCACCTCTCCGCCACCTCTCATCGTCACCTACGCGTCCGACCACCGTGTGTCGTCTCCAAGCTCCGTGGTGAGTTCCCTGTGTCCTCCTCTCTATCCAGAGCCTCTCCGCATTTGAATTGGACCCCCAGAGCCCCGGGACGCCGACCTCCGACGAGCTCCACAATGGCACCGCCGCCTTCGACACCTCCGGCCGCCGCCCAGCTCGCCGGACAAACCGCAGCCACCCATTTTGCCACCAAAGGCCGAGATTAGACCCATCCATACTCCTTCGCTTCATAAAATCTGAGCCGCCCGTCTGCCATCCAACGATCCAGATCGATCCGGTCCACCGTAGACTCGTGAACCCGAGCCCAGACCTGGTCCACGAGACCGTGGACTCGGTCCACATGTTTTTCAATAGGAAAATAATTCTAGAAATTCTAGAAAATCCCCAGCCCCTGTACTTTTACAGATAAGCCCCTGAACTTTTGCATATTCTGTTTAGGTTCTGTCTTTTTACAGAAACAACCTTATACTTTTCTGTAATTATATTTTAGCCCCTGTCTTTTTGCACCGAAGCCCCTAAACTTTTCCATAATTACAGATAGGTCCCCAAGACCTTCGGTAATTACTTGTAAGTCCTTAGAACCTTTCTGTAATTACAGTTACGCCCTTAGAATTTTTTTGTAATTACTCTTAAGCCCTTGAAACCTTCAATTAGTTATATCTTTTCCACCGTAACTCCGTTTTTAGCGATTCTTGTGCCCACTCTTGAAGCTAGAATGGACCAGCAAGACGTCAATACCATATGAAATCCTCCCTCTTTTGATGTATTCCTTATCGGCAATTTATGCAACGTCAATCTTGCGTGTTGTAGCTACTCGCTCCATCGTGTAGCGTTGAACCTAACCAATCATGCAATATCTTTTCTCCTTAAATCCTAGTACCTACCTCTTCGCAACACATCTCAATCTAACCTTGTATGTCGCACGTACACCCTGACTCGCTAGCATTGAACCTACCTAATCCTTCGTGTCGTATCGCTCCAAAACCTATTACCCTAAATACCATGCCGGCAAATCATGTGGGGTCGTTATCACTTGCTGCCAATGCTCATTTACTTCTTAGCGTGAGCCTAACCAATCTTGTTGTATCGTTTCACACCAAAACCTAATATCCTTTATCGCAACTCAATTATAAGTCTAACCTAGCTCATTTATCGCTCAATCAATCTTAACCTAGTGTGTCCATCAAACTATACCAATCTTTATCGATTTATTGTTATTCTCTTTATTGTGAGCTCTCTTTGTGATTTATTTGATTTATTAGTAGTTGCTATTCTTAGTCTTCTAGTTGTTCGTGATTGATTCATCGCCGTATTTAATTGCAACCGTGCACTCATGTCATGCATAATCACGTGCACGTATCACTGTCATGCGCTCACCTCATGACATATAATTAGCAACATAATCTTAGTAATTAATCAATATAGTAAGTAATTAATAGCTAATCACCATTAGTTGATAACCTAATATAAGTAGGTAATTAAAGTGACACACCTTGCACTTGTACACTGGGTGCATAAACCTTTATATAGGTTACGACCTATATAAAGCCGTAATGCCGCTAATGTACGGAGAACACATGCACACGCCCTTTCCACCTACACACACAAGCATGCACTTATCATGGTTTAGCATCTTTCATACACATCAAAAGCCCTAGTGCTCGATGCACCATCCCTAATAGCCTCTCTTAAGATAATAATACCTTCCAAAAGTAAAACCTAATGCATGATGCATAAATTGTGTCATTTGTCTTTTCTCGGTGTTCTATCGATTCTTTTGGAGTTAATTGGATCTTATCTGGTTCTTCTCGATCTTTATTTCCTTTGCGGTAGTTTGTTTATACGGTATCTTTTTATACGCTAGTTTACGCGGGATTCGAGGAAGACCTAGAAGAATTCAAGGAAGATCCAGAAGATACAAGCTTCAAGGACGAGCTTCGAGGAAGGACTTGAAGACATCGATCCCGACATAGGAGTCAAGATACGAGCTTCTAGGAAGGATCTGAGGACCCGAATTACGAGGACGTGAAGAAGAAGAAGACTTTAGTGAAGGCAAGCTCTACATCTCCTTGATCATGATTGAACCTACTGTTTTTGCAATGCACCTATAGAGCCTACTCTAGTATTATGCATTACTTGTTATTTTACTGATTGTGTAGCTATGGTCCTACTTGCTTATTGATATTGATGTCTGTTAATTAGGCGTTAATATCTAAATCCTTGTTTACCCTTTGTTCTCCTGTCACCTTGATAACCCTAGGATAGTTCCATCATTTCTATGATGGCACTTTTATCTTACTACTAGACATGCTTAGGATCTCGCAATGTTTCTACATTGCCACACCTTCTCACATATATATATTCTTTACAACTGTGTTAAATGAGTTTGGTGGTGTGTGTGATATCTGAGGTTGGGAGTAGCACAACTGTGTTAGGTGATGATGATGATGGCGACGGTGATGATGGGATGGGTTGGATTGCGGGCAAGGCCACTAGTGGACTGTTGTTGGTGTGATAGACCCTTAGTGTGGGATATGGTGCTTGCCCGGCCATATAAGGACCGGTTCTGACGCCCTTTAACATAATGATTCTCGTACAACCACGGAACCCCTATGGGAAGGACCTACCCTATCTTCTTGGTACTCTTACAAATGCCATCTGGAGGCCAGTCGAGGCAACAAAAGCTCAGGAAAAGAACATAGGAAACGTACCTATGATCCGGCTCGCGGAACCCGCTATAGGTTACGGGAGTGCCGCCCGTCCTGGTATGTGTTACAGGATCCTGTTATGTGTTACAGGAGCACGATGTACCCTGTGTACGGTGCCAGATGTGGCCTTCATGTCACAAGCCCCTGAGTGTGATTTCGTGGTGGAATTGTGAGACTACTCGGAGGAGATGAACTAGGCGTTATGTACCCCCTTGCAAAGGGTGCATAGCCCGTGGGAAAAGATGTACAACCTCTGCAGAGTGTAAAATTCATCCGGATAGACGTTATCACGGCATATGACACGTTATTGTTACGCACGTATGGATTAGCCACCTCTCTTTCCTTGACGTGTGAGTGGGTTGTAGTCAGCCCGTGTTTTGGAAGTGATGGCAAGTGTGCCGGGTCGGTATGATCCTTGAGGTCAGAAGGCCCAACTAAAACTTGGGCACTGGCGGGAATGCCCATACTCCCCCAGGGCCAACCAACTAAAACATTGACAATCAATTCCCTGTTTTATCTGTGAATCCTTGTCTTGCTTTAGTGAACCCTGTATAAAGTTTGCTTTCTGCAAATGAACCTTATAGCCTCCTCCTTGATAAGACCAAATATGCATGTATATATATACCCTTGTGTAGTGTAGGGCTTGCTGAGTACCTTATGTACTCACGCGTTTGCGATTGTTGGTTTAGTAGGAGAAGACTTCGTAGAAGACGACGACGTTTGGATTTTCAGTTCTGCTCCTCAAGTTGCTTGTGGCTTGGGGCCAAGGTTTCCGCTGTCTGCTTCACCTTTAGTCGGTTGGATGGACTTGGACAGTTATAAGTCATTGTCGTACCGCTACTAAGGGTCCTATATCTCAGGTATTATACTTAATTGTCTATTCAAAGTATGCTTTTGATTATCATATCTGTGTTCTTGTGCGTATCAGCTATTGATCCAAGGACTGATACAGGATGCACAACATATTCCAGAAATGAGGTATGACACCATGCTTGGCAAAGATGTCCATTGTCACCGTTTCTAAAAGGCGAGATGCTTTGAGCAATGCATTTCTTCCCTCCTCCTTTTGGAACAATGCCCAAGTCCTCATCCAGTATGCCCCTGTAGATAACCTGCATATGAGTTAGAACAACCTTTTTGTCAAACACGGGCATCATTACGCCTTAGCTATATAGACCAACATATGGCGCCCAAACCCACTAGCATTAGATTCCTCTCCCTAGGATTAAACCCACTAATCCAATCGCCATACATATCGGCAACACTATTAGGGGGTCTTAGACCAAAAGAAAGTTGAATCAACCTCCAAATTAATCTAGGAAAACTGCAATCAAATTTGGATGTGTCATGGATAATAGGTTTAACAATATGCATCACTAAAGCATTACAGGTTCACCCATAATAGAGAGGTCACTAACGCATCACAGGTTCAGAAATAACAGAGGTAGCATCAGGCCATCAAATTACATGTTTGTCGTGCCCAAAAAATACAAATGCCAACAGAGGCATCATTATGCTTGCTCCCAACAACTCTAGGTGGCACGATAGTAGCAACTTGATTTTGCTTCCTCTTAATTTGGGGTTTTCCTCTGAGATAAATCTTCTCCATTATTAACTTCCTCAAGCAGTCCAGAAGCTCATGAAGATTCAGGCCTTTGAGTGATGTTATCTGTTTATTGAAGCTCTCAGTCACATTATTAATCAGATAGTCACACTCGCTTATCTGCAACAGAACCTTGTGTAGCCATCTTGCCTTCCATCGGTTTGGTAGTTGGGCATTTGTGCTCAAATGGAAGCACTTTTATCTGCAAATGGAGGAGAACCACCACCATATCAGCAAATAATGTGGCGGCACTGCAACAATATTAGCAAATAATGTGGC
The DNA here is from genome assembly GCA_007726485.1 of Eragrostis curvula. Classification (NCBI taxonomy): domain Eukaryota; kingdom Viridiplantae; phylum Streptophyta; class Magnoliopsida; order Poales; family Poaceae; genus Eragrostis; species Eragrostis curvula. The sequence goes on along the minus strand of RWGY01000026.1, from coordinate 7,519,963 downwards.
AGCACCGTTACCAAAAGGCTAATGTACCTTTACGGTGCGGTCATCATACAGGTTAGAACCATGAATGCACCATGGACACCTCTCATGTGAGCAATTAGCACTACGGCAAACCGGCTATATGCTGCGTGTTCCACGTTTTGCTGAGTGCCTTTTGTCGGGCACTCGGCAAACAACATATTTGCCGAGAGCCTTCCTCAAAACTCTCGGCAAACAACTAGCGCTCGGCAGACCAAGCATTTGTTGAGTGCCTGTGCCAGGGGCACTCGGCAAACTTCGCTTTTGCCGAGTGCCAACTAGCGGACTCTCGGCAAAAGAGGAACACCCGGGAAACCCCAATGTTTGCCGAGCGCCACGTCTGTGGCACTCGGCAAACGTAGCACGTGCCTCGCACATGCGGTGTCCGTCAGAAAATCAAACGGGGCCGTCAACATTTACCGAGTGCTGTGGATCTAGCGCTCGGCAAACTTTGGAGATATCACCCCCGCGCGGCGCATCTCTCTTCTCTCTTTCTCCCATATTCTCTTCTTCCACCTCGCGCCGCGTCATCTCCCGTCCCCGCGCCGCCGCCGCCTCCACCGTGCCTCCCCCGCGCCACCCTGCGCCCCCTCCTCCTCCTCCACCCGCACCAAACCGCGCCGCCGCCGCCTCCACTGTGCCACCCCGCGCCGCCGCCGCCTCACTCGCGCGACCCGGTCCTCCTCCTCCTCCACCGGGCAACCCCGCACGACCTGCGCCGCCTCCTCCTCCACCGGGCCTCCTCCTTCTCCACCGGGCCTCCTCCGTCTCCACCGCGCACCACCCCGCGCCTGGGGACCCCGCCGCCGTCGCACGCCACCCCGGCCCTGTCAAGCACATCGCCCCCTCCTCCTCTGCAGCGCCGCCCTCCGCCTCCTCCCCCGCTGCCCGCGCCGCGCCCTCCGCCTTCCACCGCGCCGCCTCCCCCTCCCCCTCCTCCTCGACGTCCGCGCGACCCGGCAACGCATCCTGCTGCCCTCCCTCGTCTCCGGCGTCGGCCAGGTGAGTTCACGCTCTTTTGCTTCTTCTTTTTTTTTCTATTTTTCTCACGTGCAGTGGCTTGTCAAATGTATGGAAATGATGAATGTATATGTTGATAGTAGAGGCTTGCCTTGTTTGTTCAATTCTTTGTATATTATGAAATGCTTGCAAAATGATGGATTTGCAATTTGACCAGTAATTGAGAAATGCTTGTATGTTGATAGTGATAGTTAGTTAGCTAATTTTAACTTAGCAATTTCAGTTAGCAATTTTAGTTTCATATGTAGTTAGTTATCCAATTGAGTAAGATAATGAAGTTACATCTATCATGAAGATTTTATTCTAGTTACACATCAATCTTATCATGCAGTTGATGTTTCAGTACTCGCAGAATAATTGGATGCAACCGCCGCCAATGCCGCCACTACCTTTAGTCGGCAATCCTCCTCCTGTCAGCACTCCGAGTCCGAGTCAAGGCACTCCTGTGAGTCACTCGAGGTCCTTGCAGTTTCATTTCTTACTTTCAAGAATGATACAATGAAGTAATCGAATGTTTCAACTTGAATGTTTCCATCTCAAATCTTGTGTTACACATGCAATATCTTCTTCTTGAGAATCAATCTGTGGGATCCAACGTGCCGGCTTCCCCTCCCAATGCTTCGTCGCCATTTCATCCTCAAGCTCGCCCTCCGACGTAGCTTGTAGTTGTATTTCTACTTCAATTTCATGAACCAACTAGTTGTGCTTGCTTGCATTTCATGAACTTGTGCTTGTGGTTGTCGACGACTTGGATAAGAACTATTTGGACCCTTTCAATGTGAATTTGTGGACATATATGTATTTGTGAGGATGTTTATGTGTTTGTGATGATTTAAAAGCCTGCGATGTTGATGGTGGTGATGTATATGTGTCTCTGATGATGGTGATCATATATGGTTGATTTTATGTGATTTTGGTCCAGGTTGTAGTGATTTTAAACATTTTATTGCATTCTGCCGAATTTTTTTGCCGAGTGTCTCAAATTTTTGCCGAGTGTCAACCACGAGCCACTCGGCAAATGTGCCATGTTTTGCCGAGGGCCAGACCATGGCCCTCGGCAAACAGGGGCCGTTTGCCGAGCGCCAGGACCATGACTAGGGATGGCAATCCCGCCCGCGGGTGCGGGTGCCCGTGGGTTTTACACCCGACGGGCTCGGGCGCGGGTGCCAGTTTGGCCCCGCGGGGCGCACCCGCACCCGCGAAACCTCGGGTCGGGGCCGGGTGTCATGTTGCCCCACCCGAATGTCAGCCCAGCTTGTATTTTGACTCCAGTCCAGCCCACCTCAACTCCTCACATGGCCCAGCCCACCTCAACTCTCAACTCTAACTCATGCCAGCAGCCTCTGGCTCGCGCAGTCGCTCTCCCCCGACTCCCAAATCAAGCCGCCCCCGCCTACGACTCCAATCGCGCCGCCCCCGTCCTCCAATCTCGTCGTCGGCCCGCCACCAGGCCTCCGCGACGCGACGCAGCAAGCGCGGCGACAAAGGGCAAAGCAGCGACCAGGCTAGCGAGCTCGTGGCCGGGCAGCACGTGTCCGTGGCGGCACAGGCGCACATCACAGCGCTCGCGCGACGCGCGCATGGAAGCGCCTGGGCGGGGCAGCGCTGCGCTGCTGGCCACGCTGTCTTCGTGCTGCTATGCAAGGTGGCGGATGAACTAGCATGCAGCTTCTGTCGTTGCTTCCAAGTTGTCTTCCCGATTCTTCACAAATGCTTTCGATTCCACTTCCGATTGGATATTATCCCTTTCATTTGCTTTTTCCCCTTTGCATCTGATTTGATGAGAAGGCATGTGGATGGATTGTGGATAGAAACCATCTGAATTTTCCCCAGTGATGCGATCTGGAATGGACGGAGCAGTCCTCACCCGACGGGCGCCCGAGACCCACCCGAAACCCGGCGGGCGCGGGTGCGGGTGCCGATTTTCACCCGCGGGTGCGGGTGCGGGGGATATATTTCACCCGAAGCATTTTTCTTCACGGGCGGGCAAGGGCCTCACCCGACCCGAACCCGACCCGTTGCCATCCCTAACCACGACCCTCGGCAAATAGGGGCGGTTTGCTGAGTGCCAGGACCATGGCCCTCGGCAAACAGGGGCAGTTTGCCGAGTGCCAAGCCAAAGGGCACCCGTGTAGCGTCCCGCCTCCTCGAGGCCGGGCCCGCACACCTGACAGCTCTCTAGGAATCAAGACTATCATCACAAACCAACACATGTCTTTTCTGCGCACTTTGTCCTCACTCGTGCGCACCCGGGAACGACTTCCCGGTCGGTCACCCATCCCGAAATTGCTCCAGGCCAAGCACGCTTAACCTCGGAGTTCTTTCGAGATGAGCTTCCGGAAAAGAAGTTGCAACTTGTTGATATGAGTATTCTATTAATCCTATTAAGCCTTGGGCCGGGATGTCACATACTCACCCCCTTAGAAGATCGACGTCCTCGTCGATCAACCCCAATCCAGGAACGTCCCCCCTTGGCCACGTCCGTGCGTCCAGTGCCAGCGCATGTGCCATGCTATGTGACCACTCTGGGCCCACACGAGGCATGCGCACCATGCCTGCGCAACTGCGCCCACACGCGCTCGTGAAACCGCGAGAGTCGGCTCTGATACCACTGTAGCGTCCCGCCTCCTCGAGGCCGGGCCCGCACACCTGACAGCTCTCTAGGAATCAAGACTATCCTCACAAACTAACACATGTCTTTTCTGCGCACTTTGTCCTCACTCGTGCGCACCCGGGAACGACTTCCCGGTCGGTCACCCATCCCGAAATTGCTCCAGGCCAAACACGCTTAACCTCGGAGTTCTTTCGAGATGAGCTTCCGGAAAAGAAGTTGCAACTTGTTGACATGAGTATTCTATTAATTCTATTAAGCCTTGGGCCGGGATGTCACAACCCGGCAATTTGTTTTTGTTTGCCGAGTGCCTTACGTTAGGGCACTCGGCAAACATTTTTGACGGCCGTTTCCCGCCGTCACATTACTCTATTTTGCCGAGTGCCCGACAAAAAGCTCTCGGCGAAGTCGCCTTTGCCGAGAGCTGGTTGCCGTGTATCCTTCGCCGAGTGTTGCACTCGGCAAAATGTTTGCCGAGTGCAAACCTGGTTTTGCCGAGTGCCTGTGGCACTCGGCAAATGAGGGGTTTCCCGTAGTGTAGCAGTGAACCTTGATTTATCTGTCTTCGAATTAGCAACTTCAAGTCCCCTTTTCACAGCATAATGGCTTAAAGCTTTTCTGAATGAAATCATACCAGGAAATAGGGCATTCTTTTCTAGTAACTGGATTCTCTGGATCGTGGATAACATTAAGCACAACGGGGTCTGCATCGGTGATCTCTGCCTCAAGTGTTACAACCCCTATAGCAGATGGTTGAGCAGACTGAGGAGGAGCAGATTGTGCATTGTTAGCAGGCTCAACTAGTTGTGATGGTGGAATAGCAATATAAATATGCTCGTCATCAGCACCTACATACTCTTCGTTGTCAAATGTATCAGGCTCGGAAACATTTGCTTCTTCTTCTGTCATAGATGCTCCGTGGCCTTCTCTGTTGGTGCATTACCAGAGTGACTAGCAAGTTCTGTATGATGTGGAATTGCTGATTGAGTAGCAGGTTCTATCAGTGTTACTTCAGAGTGCAATCAGTCCTAGATTCACGTAGCACACCAGACACAAGGGTTGTTCTGCACTAGCCTCACTGACTGCAACACTTCCATTGCTAACCACTAGCACAAGAACCTCACCACACATCTTTGATTCGTTTCTAGCTGCAACTCTTTTGGCCAAGTGTTTGGCCAGACACCTAGGATTTCCTTTCTCCTTGCGCCTTATGTGTGGGTGTTTGTGTGTGGTAGCATAAGTTACCAATGGGACTATTTGGATTTTTGTTTCTCATCTTTGTTTTTTCCTCCTGCTTAATGAAAGGGCAGAGCACCTGCCATATTTTTTTTTTTCTGATTCGTACATTTCAAAGGATTGAGCCATCTAAAGCTCATCTACCAATTTAACAAACACTGTGTCTTGTCAAAGAACCAGACAGTATTTCGTACCCCATATTAGCTTAATGTGGGACTAAAGACCTCCTACCACGCCATACATGTGTGAGTGGGCCTTTGAAATTTATTAGGAATATTATTTAGGCCACAGACCAAATCTTCTAACATTTTCACCTTGTTATCTGAAGCAAAGCCTTTTGCTGCATACATGCAGAACATGCCATGCATTTTATTCGCGCTTTAAATTTTCCATTTGCCGGTATGCGGGCCCTGTAGGACTTGGTGCATGGAAAACATGTCACGAGCAACAGAGAAGAAAGAGAAAGTCAAAATACGGCCTGGTGCTTTAGCCCAACTTCGGCCCGTACCCATTAAACGGTTAGCTGAAATGAAGCCCAGCCCAGTCCAACTCTTTCACTAAATAGTCGCCCTAGGCCAATATACTATTGACCTTTCTTCAAGGCAATTATTAATGGGAATTCGTTTAGAAAAATTATTAATGGGAATCGGAAGAACTTTCTTGCTCGAAAGGGATCACGGTGGCGTAAACAAAAGATTAGCGCTTTCGCTTTTTAACGGCTAAACAAACTCATCCGCGTCGTCAACGTCATCTGCACACGTCCTTTTCCTTGACCCTTCCAACTAGCTGATATGTAGTACGGTACGAGTTGCTTTCGAACATGATATGCAAAAAGCAACGGCTGTATGCTCAGGGTTTCATGTCGGATTCGACGACATGCACATTACCACTTGCCTATCAGCACGACTGCGCACTGTACCGTCAAGAACAACGCCATCTCCTGCAGTTCTTGTGACATAAGCAAAATTTCTCTCCTGGAAACAGAAAAAAGTACTCCACTAGAAACATACATTGCACTTGGACCTTTTGGGGTCCTTAAATTGTGATCTTGTGCCGATCTCGCAGCATTTTGGCAAGTTCTCCTGGATGGAACCTATCGCGCGCGTACCTACAATTGCCATCGTTGAACCTATCGCCTGCTCGACACGGCTCCATTTTGACGACATAACAATGCATCAACGGACAGGGCAAAGATTCACATGGATACGCGCGCATCTGGGAAGAAATTAACCTATCTGCCGTGGACATTTTTTTTTAATATAGCTAACGGCAGAGAGAGAGAGAGAAGAAACTAAAAATCGCAACAAAGAAGAAGAAGAAGAAGAAGAAGAAGAAGAAGAAGAAGAAGAAGAAGAAGAAGAAGAAGAAGAAAGTCCAAACATATAATTCCATCTCCATCTTGATGTGGCGAGTGTGTGTCAATATCTAGGGCTTTGTGATCCAGATATCTGATTTACACCGCATGAGTGGTCTGATCAGGTGGCGCACATGCGTGTTAAAGTCGAGTGGAGTCTTTTCTCGGTGAAACCCGGAACCCCAGTGTATAGACTTTGTGTTTGTCGTGCTAGGTGTGAACATTTATATGCTATGACCTTATCAGCAAAAAATATATAAAGAAAACGTTTATGCTATGCAGCCTGCATAAATTACAGTTAGAGCCATCATGACTACAACGCATCATTTGGTTTTTAGTTCTTTTCTGATGAGATTGGAATGGGATACGGTTGATCGAACCTGGCAAAAGCAGATTTGAAGTCTTGGCTGTGACATAGTTGAGATGGGCGTCTTTGCTCGGTGAAACAGTGTTCCTCTATCGCATAGCTAGGTAGTGAAATAAATCAGTCATTCTTGAGTTTTGGCCGGATAGACGACCGTGCATGCTTATCTGTAGCAAGATCTCGTGAGGATCCGATCCACCGAATACTGACGCTCGAAGAGGACAGTTTCGTTGACGCTGCCCGCAAGGATTTACAGTTACGCGTCGATATTTAAGCCACGATCCATGGATGTATATGTTCGATCAAATCTGCAGATCGATCTGCTAGAGGGACTAGCTAACAGCTACTATACGATGCTAGCTAGTAGAAAACTCGAGCATTGTGTATATCACGCGCGCGTCCAAGGATCGATCATGTGACGCCCGAATCTTTAACTTGATTAACGACGATGCTTTGAGGATCTTGCCAATCCAAGGATCGCTGGGGATTCAGTAAATCGTATTCCGGCGGCCGTGCCCGGACGCTCAGCCCAGACGATCGTAAGTGATCGACGAACGTACGTACGTTCGCTTCCAACGCTGACACGCTTTGCCCTCCTGAGCCATCCTCGTCACAGGTCGATCCGCTCGCGTCCTCATCCATCTGGTTTGCAACTTTGCATTATTGTACGGGAGAGATCCCAGCTCCAGCTCGAGTAGTAAGCTACTGTCGTAGTTAATAGCGCACTGTGCAGTGCATATAGAAAGTTAGGGAACAGCTAACAGCCCATCTGCATGTCAACGTACACCTTTTAGATGGATCCTTGGCGCCTTGCGTTGCAGCAGTGCGCTACGCAAGACGTTAACCCTTGGGATCGATCCTCTCCGGACAGCAGCAGCCACGGTTTTTCACGAAAGCGACTAGGCTTATCTTGTGCTGCGATCCTGCATCCCGAATCTTTTTGCATACAGAGCCGCTTGTCCGAATAGCATCCATCAATTTTTGCCTCGCAAATCTCCGCGCGTGCACTCGAAACTACTGACCTCACATGTGCTAAGTCGCTTTGCTTTATACATCTACATATATGTCATTCTAGACGAGAAAGCAATACGCAACCTTGACAAGCTAGCAAGAACCACAGCGATTTGTAAGCAGGAACAAAGAAACATTTTTTTTCGAACAATGGAACAAAGAAACATATCGCTTGCACGTGGACGTTAATTTGCATCGACGCCCACGTGTGCCTGCTTCCTTCGTCCGAGCTCATATATATAACCTAATGAGAGATGCCATGGCTAACCGACAGGTAACTTAAAGATCAGGAAATCCGAGCTATAGACCAAGACAGTTTGTCACGTTAAATCCGCTGGGAATCGACCCTCTGTCGACATTCTGAAGATCCTCTGAAATCATGCCAGGTATATATGTTCTGAAGCACAGTATTTGGAGACTTGAGAGCCATATTGTCTGACCCGCATATTAATGTAATTTTTTTTCCATTGAGTGAAAGAATGTGAACCGCATCCTCAGAAGAATCCAGGATGCCTAGGCATCGTATACTTGCATTTGTTGAACAAAAGAAACTAGCTGGCAGTAGAAGTATTTCTTGACTTCCCTGCAAGCAGCTGCGTCTACGAGTAGCTTTGTCAAACGATATGCAAATCGACAGGTGATGGTTTCAAGTCAGATTCGATGATATCTCGCGACTAGATGTGCCGCTGCGCGACCGGACCCATCTCCTGTTGTTCTGCAACGGCCTTTGACACAAATTTCTTTCCAAAACCAAAAAAGAAAAGCTATAGCGTGAGCTCACATTCCTCATCAATGGATTGGTGATGGATCGTCCTGTAAGTAGCCGTCACTTACGATCTGATACCGATCACTCAGCATCATGGAAAGATCTCCCCAGGATACACATAGAACCTGTCGCGAATATGTCCATCTCTGAGCTTGTAGCGTCAGTTCGACTTTCATTGGTTGGTGAACTCTGTTCGCTTTGCTCAATGTGCTTAATGCATTGAGCTGAAGCAATCCGCTAGGGACGGCAATCGGCATTATAGCCTCGCTCGAATGGCAATGAACGTTACCTCTATCCGTGATCCTCGCCACACACACACACACACACACACACACACACGCACACGCACACACACACACACACACGCACACACACACACACACACGCACACACACGCACGTACGTATGTATATACATGCATGCATGCATACATACATGCATACATGCATGATGTGGCAATTTTTGCCACAGGGATAACGGCAGTCAATTGCGTTCACTTCATCAGCTAGGCCGAAGTACCAGTCGACAACCGATGTTGCAATCCCCTGTGCAGCAAAATGAAGAACATGAGTACCAAATACCGATATGTCTCATTTATGCTCATCACTGAAATAATGTTTTCTTTTGAATCTATACCTAAGTACTCTGGCGTTTCAGTTGATAATACCTTGTTTTGAATGGCAGGGGAGCCGCCTCCTGGGTTGTTCCAGGTTCGTGACACGTATCAGATAATAATCCTTTTGACTTGCGTTTCAGCTGGAACGGGTCCTTGCCCATACGTCACCAAATCAGCGTTTAGTAATTAACGAATGAATAAAGCAACAAAGATCATTATCTTTTGCCTATCAGCCACTTCTTGAGCCCTAGATCATCTACGTACAGAGCTATTGGATATATGCAATAATTGGGGTCGATAGCCACAGCTGTAAGAATATCACCACTAACTCTTCATTTATGTGACAGCCATATCAAGACATATCAGTGGTCTACATCTCTTCACAACCCCCTCTTACAACTATTCATTGAAAAATGCAGTGTATGGAAGCACCCATTGTCTGGGTTCAGGAAAAAAATGCTGTATGGATTTGTCCTATCTCATCACCAGATATAGCTTTTATATGTAAGGTTTCTTGCGCTGCCTAACTTGTGCCTTGATGGTGCAATATGGAGCTCCTTCTGAACTGTCAGAGCACAAAACGGCTACCTGGGGATGCCAGGTCGAATTCAGCACAAAAGGCTTGAAGTTAAACTTAACATCACTGTCATCAAATGACGAGTCTGGTAGCTTCAACGGTTCAGTAGTGTCACACTGAACAAGTTGTTCTTCACCTTGTTGCACTTTCCCTTACTCGCTATCAATAAATTAGATCTGGATCTTCTCTTATGTCATCACTATCTATCATCAATCTCATCATTCTCGCGATCTTGTCCATCAATATTCTTGTTTGGGCTGGTTAGATCTAGGTGGCAAGGAGCTTCATTATCTTTCTATGGACTGAGAGTCACTACCGCCTTTATTGGGCTCAGCACAACAGGCATATATGTGTCACACCCCAAAATTGAAAAGAAATAAAAATCACTCGGAATTTAAATTTTTGGTCCTACACTTATCTTCCAATCAAATTTTCAAAATGAAATGCACTAAATTAGTTCAATCATAATTAGAATGGGAAATTTCCTAAATATAAAATTGTGCTCAAGTGTTTGATTTATGCCTTCATTCAAATTTAGCATTTTCAAAAATAAAAGTCCAAACTATACTAGATCAAGAATATAGGAAAAATGGGAATTTTTTATAGGGAATTAAAAACTGGAACTTGTCAACATGGTTGCTAGAATTGAGCTTTGGATTTACAAATTTTATTCGAATTTGTTTGAGCCGATTTGAGTTTGATTTGGAATTTTTTTTGAGGACTTGATTTGGAATTTATTTGAAATCCTGCGTTCAGAAAATGCTTAAACCAATTTCCCTTCCCTTCCGGCCACTGGGCCGAATCCCCTCGGCCCATCCCCTTTCCTCACCCCACTGGACCGCGCGCCTCTCTCCCCGGCCCAGCCGCGCAAGCCCCGCGCCAGCCCACACGCACGACGCCAGCGTCGCCCACCCTGCGCTGCGCCGCGCCGCAGCTCGCCGCCGCCGCGTGTCAACCCGCCGCCCTGCGCCACGAGCTGCCGCGCCATCGCGCCAGGGTTTTCCCCACGTTCTCCACGCCGCGCACGCCCATGCCGCGCCCGAGCACGTGCTTTGCAAACGCCCCGCGCCCGCGTCCATGCCCCCGCTCCCTTTCAAACGTGCAGGGACACGTGTCCCCGCCGCAGCCCTCGACGTTCCCGCCATTCCGGCCACCCTACGCCTATAAAACCCCCCCTAGAGCTCCGCCTCTACTCCCTGAACTCCCTCGGCCACTCCGCCGTGAGCCCCCACCTCCACCGCCACCCAATTTCACTCTTCCCCTTTGTTCCCCATCTCAGGCCGCCGCACAAATTCGCCACCGGCAAGCCCCTTCCTCCCTTCTCCCTAGCCTGAGTGCAACGCCACGGTACCCTTCACCTCCTTGACAAGTTTGGTGAACGAGACTCGGGCCACAGACGCGCAGACGCGAAGCTCCACCGCGCGCTGCCGCCCCGCTCGTCGCCAACCGTCTTCACGATGAGTCCGGCCGCGACACCTTGCCGACCCGACCCGCGTCGACCTCGCGCAGCTCCCCGTCCAACAAGAACTCGACGAGGACCGCTCCAACCCCTCCTCCGTCGAGCGCCGCTGCCGCGCTCCACGCCTCGCCCTTGCCGACGCACCTCCGCCACTTTTCGTCATCGACACGTACCTGAGGTGAGCTCGCCTTCCTCTCCTCTCCCTTCTGGTCCTTTCCCCGTCGCGTTTGATCAACCGGAGCGCCGGAACAGCTGCTCCGGCGAACTTCCGTCATGGCGCCGCCGTGCTTCGTCGTCGCCGGCCGCCGCGCCTCCCTTCCATCGCCCCTGGCCGTCCGTTTCCAAATCAACGTCCCAGATTAGACACTGCATACCCCTTCGATTCATAAAATCCATGGCATCCATCCCAGATCCAACATCCCAGATTTGACCGACATTTTCCTAATACAAAAATAATCTGGAAATCCTAGAAAATCCCCCGGCCCTGTATTTTTGCAGATGAGCCCCTGATCTTTGTAGTAATTCTGTTTAGCTCCTGCCTTTTACAGAAATACCCCTAGACTTTTCTGTAATTATCTTTTAGCCCCTGTCTTTTTACACCAAAGCCCCTAAACTTTCTGTAATTACCATTAGGTCCCTAGCACCTTTCTGCTCTTACTGGTAAGCCCTCAAAATATTTCTGTAAATTGCAGTTAAGTCCCTAGAACCTTCAAATAGCCATATCTTTTCAACCACATCTCTGTTTTGAGCGATTCTTGCGCTCACGCGTTCGTAGAAGCGCGTAGTACCCTTTGGTGCTACTTCACAAACCTTTCTGAACCTTCTTCATACACACACATCCGCCATAGCTATCCCTTTAATCTTCTATAAGCCATATCTTCACCTTCCTAACTCCGATGATTCTTGTTTCGTTCAACTCTGTTCATCTCGTACGACCCAACCATGTCCTCTGATCTCTCCCATGTATTTTATTTGATTCTTATTTGGTTTTACTTGGCTTATTTTGTTTATGCGTTAGTATTTATTTTAGCATTAATACGTGTAGACTACGAGAAGTTCGAGAAGAAGCCGAAGGACGAGTCGGAAGATAAAAGCTTCGAGAAGAGACTTGAAGACATCGACTTCGACGAAAGAGTCTGAAGACCTAGAACTTGAAGATTAGGCTAACGTTTATCAGGCAAGCTCTACTTCTCCTTGATCATGATTGAACCTAGTGTTTTCGCAATGCACCTATGTGGCCGTCTAAATTACTATGCATTACTTGTTATTTTACTGCTTGTCTAGTTATTGACCTACTTGCTCACTGATATTAATGCCCCATATTAGGCATTAATATACAGATCCTTGTTTACCCTTTGTTTACCCATCACCTTGATAGTCTTAGGATTGTTCCATCGTTTCTATGATGGCACATTCACCTTGCTACTAGAAACTGCTTAGGATCCCTCGCAATGTTTCTACATTGCTACACCATACTCACATATATGCTTTTATAAATGTGTTAAACGAGTTTGGTGGTGTGAGTAATATATGGGTTGGGAGTAGTACAACTGTGTTAGGTGATGATGATGGTGACGGTGATGATGGGATGGGTTGGACTGCGAGCAAGGCCACTAGTGTATTGTTGATGGTGTGGTAGACCCCTAGTGTGGAATTTGGTGCTTGCTCGGCTATATAAGGACCGGTTCATGTGACTGTATACAAAATGATTCTCGTACAACCACGGAACCTGAATAGGCATGACTTATCCTACCTTTTTGGTACTCTTGCAATTACCACCTGGAGGCTGGTTGATGCAACGAAAGCTCAGGAGAACCCGCTTTCAGTTACGGGAATCCTGCTATTTGTTACAGAAGCACAATGTACACTGCTATTTGTTACAGGTGTACTATGCCTTAATGTGACCTTCATGTCATAATCTCCTGAGTTATTTCGTGGTGGAGTTGTGAGACTACTCGGAGAAGATGGACTAGGCGTTATGTACTCTCCGATCAAGAGTGCATAGCTCGTGGGAAAAGATGTACAACCTCTGCAGAGTGTAAAATTCATCCGGATGGACGTTGTCACGGCATATGACACATTCTTGTGCGTCACAATGATTAGCCATCTCTATATTTCCTTGACGAGTGAGTGGGTGTATAGACGCCCGTGTTTTGAAAGTGATGGCTGGTGAGCCGGGTTGTTATGACATTCGTGTCGGAAGGGCCAACTAAAATATGGGAACTGACGGGATTGAATCATTTTCCCCCAGGGCCAACCAACTAAAATATGACTATATCAACTATGGTTTTACTTCTCTACAATTCCTTGAATTTCTTTCTAAGCCATGCATAGAGTTTGCTTTCTGCTGAAATGAACCATGAAGCCTAATCCTTGATAATGCCATATATGCATGTATCTATACCTTTGTGTAGTGTAGGGCTTGCAGAGTACCTTATATACTCACGTGTTTGCAAATCGTTGGTTTAGTAGGAGAAGACTACGTAGGTGAAGACGACGTTTGGGTTTTCGGTTCTGCTTCCCAAGTCTGCTTGTGGTTTTGGGCCATGGTTTTTCGCTGTCTGCTTCACCATTAGTTGGACGGATGAACTTGGATGATTATAAATCCTTGTTGTACCGTCACTAAAGGTGCCATCAATCAGGTATACTATTTATTTACTATTCCGAAGTATGCTTTTGACTATCATATCCGTGTTCTTGTGCGTATCAGCTACTGATCCAGGGACTGATACATGACGCACATCAGATTCCAGAAATGGGGTCTGACAATATGATTGCCTAATTCGAAAAAGCATAGTGGATAATTCCTTATTAGCCATCCAAAAAAAGTTTGGATTAGATTTTTTCTTTATGAACCATCAATCCTTTCTTTTCTGGGCATGTACAATGCATGGTGCTTAGAACAAGTGATTAAGATAAAAAAACCATTAAGCACCTGATGGTCTTTTTTCTACAACTCAAAAGGGTGCTTAAATTGCTCTAACCACCTCAGCGAAACACCCTAAGTACCACTACGAGGGGACAACTTTGGCATCTTTCCCTCGTATAAGCACCTCGTGCCAAGAATAAATTGGTTTTTTTTGGTTTAACCACCTCCATTGTATATATATATGGGCCCTTTTACGGTAGTACCCAGCTCCATACTTTGCACCTTAGAGTGCAAGAGAACAAATCAATGTCAAGCCTTGAATTTACTAAATAATAAATAAATAAATAATCACAAATAAATGGTTTAATGGCATCCTTTCTTCCCAAATCTTCCCTTTACTTAATCACCGATATAAAAAACAGAAGGCTTCTTTATATGGTAAATAAATTATCTCGCCAAGATCATGCCCACGCATGCTGCTGTTCCCGTTTGCTCCACAACAGAATCGGAATCCCACCATACATATTGATCTCCATGTCACAGTACTTTTTTTTTTCTTCTTATTGCAGATAGGAAATCTGAATTTGGGTAATACTTGCCTTTCATCACTTTACTGCACAATGAATCTGACTTAGTCATAAGACATAAGCCTCCAACCCTGCTTACCCAAGAGAGCCTGGTTGAATCTAGCTTAGTCAACCCTGCATTGAAGAGTGACTGCACCTCCAGTTCCACGTCGAGCTGCAGCTCGGACCACAACCTGCTCTGTTTTCTGAAACCCGAGCCACCGCAGTCTCCAGCGCAAAACCAGCCAGCGTCAAGTTCAGCACGCCGAGTCCAGCATACAATTTTTTTTGAAAGGAGTGTCCAGCATACATGGTTGGCTATTGGACAACTCTCCAAGCCACAGCACATTTCCCTTTTACTGACGGATCCTGTCAAGAACAAAATACGTTTTCTAAAAGTTGCCTCAAGACTCCATTTAACTGAAACTTGTAAAAATGTTGGAAATTGAAACCACCTCTCGGAGAGAAGATAGCTCACGTAATTGTTTCGCGTGCGCTGAAAAAGCTTGAAAGGAAATCTCAAATATTTCCTTGCAAGGGCACTTGTGTCTTTTGCCCTTTTAGTTAGGAAATATATGGCAATGGCTAGTAAGGAATAAAAGTTAGAAGCAATGGCTAAAAAGAAAACTCAACTTTTCCAATGGCTGATAAGGAATCCAAGTTTTTTGAGTGGCTAATAAGGAATTTACCATAGCCATTATTGATGTTGTCCATACAGTGTTCATACTTCATTCAATACACATGTAGTTCTTTTTCTTAATCTTCATGCATGTGTATTGGCATCAACCTTTTTCCTACGTACGTGCAGGGTTGCAACGCTTCGTTGCTGCTGGACATCAGCACCGCGATCGTTGTTGCCGGCAGTGCTGAGGGTGGGCGACGCGATACGCTTCACGGCGGCGTACGCGGCGACTGCAACCCCATGGACCTAGACGAGGGCGCGGCACGCGAGCTGGGCGGGTTCGAGCGCGGCGGCGTGGTGCACGTACGTCATGCTCGTCGCCTCCCTATTCCATTCCGTCGAGCCTTGCATGAGCGTGGGGACTCACAGTGACAGTGTGTACTGATGGTTCGTGCAGCCTGGCACGGTTTACGCGAGCCAGACGGTCATGTTTGCGGCGACAGATAGGACGCCACTCCAGGATGGTGGTGAAACGGCAGCACGAAGCCTTTGGTCGATGGAACGTAATATGTGGCGTCAGGAATTATTCGAGATTATCCACACCGTGGTGGGAGGCGTCGAGAGCGCCGGCCCGCGACGACTGGACGACGGTGGCTCGCTCGCGCAGTTGGGAGAAATGCGTGGTTGGGGTCGGCAGACGTCGGATCAACCGAGCAATAATGCACCGTGTTGTTACCTGACGTCCACCCGGTGCTCTTGATACCGTAAATGGAAGAGAACCTTTACGTTACGGTGCACCATACTACCTAGAGGAAAGAAGTGGTATGAGTCTCATCTGACCGTTCATTATCGTGGGTATTATTGTAATTGTCTTGGTACTCAACTTTATTACAAAAATGCCACCGCAGGGTGCCTGCCCCATCGAATCGTTACAGGAGGAAGGAAAAAAAAAGAGGGATCGAGAGATACGGGCACGCAGGTCGCCGGCGCCGGAGGACGCGGACGCCGCCGCGGGACGCGCTCGGTGCCGCCGCCGGAGGACTCACTCGGCGCCGCTGCCCAGGGACGTGCCCGGCGCCGCTGCCGTAGGGCGTGCCCCGCGCCGCCGCCGATCACATATTTAATTGAAACTGAGAAAGTGCGTAACAAAACTACCACCGGCATTCGCAGGGACGGCAGGAATTACTTCATAACTGCATGGTTCATCAGACTTCACGCACATTATCAACCGACTGACAGAAAAACACATGATGTTCGTTCATCTCCCAATAAGATCAGTAGAGTTGTTTGGAATCAGACAACCACAACTTTAACAAAGTTACACACAGAAACGCATAGCTGAGATTCTGAGAATCACTCAACATTCTACTAAAAAATCAGAACACGTTCATGTGTAAGGCCACACGTTATCCTCAACTGTTGATTTGAATAGAGGAGAGAATTACATTCGTTTAGCGGCTACAATTTGCCGCTGAGTTTATTCGCACCCAAAGAATCTTGATTGACCTGACGGCAGAGACAGCATGTACCAAGCAGTCGATTTGGATCCCGTGCGTCAACGATGCGGACGACGCAGAGTCCATCAATTGCCTTGCCATCCACAGTCACGGTCCCAACAGTCCATGGCGCGGCGGCGCCGGCACAGACGGGTCCCGCCCAGATTGCCCGCAGCCAACGCTCTGCCCTCACCGCCGTGTCGATGATGACAACTGTGCCGATCTTGGACTCGCGACAATGGGAGCGACACCAGCCTTCGGAAATGATTGACCGATGATGGGGAATGACGCCCCGCGCAGCCGGGCTCCAATGACGATCAGAAACGACGAAATGTGCCGCGCCGCCGTGGGCTCATTTGCCTGCTCGCCGTGTTACATTGATAGGAGGGCACCACCACGCCGCCGCCAGGACCTTCTAGGGTTCACGAAATGGCAGCAGTATGAGGAACAATGGGGACGGCGCCGGACTCGAACAAGAAAATGAATCAAGAAACGATTGCTATTTTTTTTTTGTCCAACAATACCCCTCTATTCCATATACTACTTTAAAATATTACCATACCACTTGAGAAGCTTTAAAGTGATATAAATAAATCTGAACGGTTGGATTTAAAAAAATAGACAGCCAATATCGATTTGGGTGCACCGTAAAGGTTCTCAAATGGAAGGCATTCTAATGACACGAAAATGAACCGTCGTCATCTTGAGGAAACCACCCCTGCTTTTCCTCGGTTCGCGTTTAGAATAAATAGAACCATACCCCCCTTGAGCATTTTATTGTAAGAGGGAACATGAACAGCAGTGGAGCGGCGCCACCTCGTTTTCCCCAGTCGGCGGCAACGCCGCCCAATCCCACCCACCAGAACAACAAAGCGCTCATTATAATTTTAAGTGTCCTAGGCGCTGTGATTGTTGGTCTCGTTGTTCTTGACCAGTGTTTAAAGAGCGAGAGGATTAGACAATCGAAATTTGGCAAGTTCTGCGGACGCATAACGCGGTCCTGCCGCTGAACAATCGAGCGAGGGCAGGGCAAGCAGTACCGCGTTATGCGTCCTCGCCGAAGCAGCGGGTACATGGTCTCGAGCTGCTCGGCAACTGTCCGCCCGGGTACATGGTCTCGAGCGCGCCGAAGCAGCGGCCGGACTCCGCCGGCGCCGGCGTGCGGAAGCGGGTGCCGCCGAGCGAGGTGGTCCTGGAGGCCCGCGCGAGCCTCAGCGGCGTGGGCATGCACAAGTCGTACGTGCAACCGGGTGATAGTCAAAACGCAGCTGCTAGCTTAATAATGCATATGATTAGTGCAGCCTAATATGGTGATTAGTTTCTCTTTAATCTCTGGTTATCTATTCGCTCTTAGTGATCCTCTGTGCTCCCTGTGATCGAGCTCTCTCCCTACTCTTCTTGTTTGTGGCCTGTTCCTCACAAGCGTATGTTGGCGTATTTTTTACTTCGTTTTTATAGTAGCGAGCTTGGGATGTGTACAGTAGAAAGATGACGCGGAATTACCGCGCCAGATTACCCTAATAAATATATACATGGATTAAAATTACTTTGTAAAATCCATGGATATCACAGGTACTACATTGCAAACTGCAGGTTCGAAATGATACAATATCAGAGACAACTTTGTTTTTACGAGTACAACAGTGGTTAGTAACGCGCAACATTTTTGAAGTTTGATGTTTTAATTCGTGACCAAGGTTGGCAACTTCGTTTTGACCGGAAGGACCGAGATGTCCGGTTACCGCAAAAACCGGATCAAAATACAAATAACGAAATTTGAACAATAAAGTGTCGAAATTTTCGGTAAACTGGGCGAAAATTCCGGTAAACCGGACTAGAATTCCGGAAAACCGGTTTAAAGAGAAAAATAAAAAAAAATACAAAAAAATGAAACATTGAAACAAGTTGAAACAAAAAATATGTTAAAAACTAGATCAAATTTACAGCCCAATGGTGGAAACGGAACACGTAGATTCGATCGTTTGATTTGTCAAAAAAAATCAAGGAAAGTGGCTAGTTTGAATTTTTCTTCTTTTTCAACCCATAAAATTTGCGTGATTTTTTTGACCTATCAAACGATTGAATTTTCGTGTTCTTGTTCCACCATTGTGCTGAAAATTTCATCTAGTTTTTTTACATATTTTTGTTTCAAATTTTGTCAAATTTTCATTTTTTTTGAATTTTGAATTCGAAAACCGGAGAACCGGGTAAACCGGACCGGACCGGTTTTTTCGGTTTTCGCGGTAACCGGTCCGGTTTACCGCTGTTTTGTAAACCCTGTTCGTGACTTATTATATTGCTAGAAGACGACTGTACATATTTCGGTACAATTAGGTACCTGATTAGAACGCACATTATATACTGTTAAAAGAGAATAGACATCTGCTATAAAAGCTGATTAGTATTGTCATATACATCAATAGGGAGTTCTGATTGATACACATCTGGGCTCATATCAGGTAGTGGAGCAAAATATACTCATACATTGAACATATGCTGATTTTCGGTACAATGCAAATGCATAAAGTCGATCATTCCAATCAAATTTTGGGATTGCTAGCCATTGTGTAGATGGATTTTTTTTTCCTTTTTGCGTTTTCCAGGTATCATATATCTTCACTGTAACACCCTATGTTTTGCCCATTATGAAAAACCACTAAAAATTTGAACTTTTTCAAATTTGAACAAAATTCAATCAAAGTAGAAGTAAAATCCATGCCAAATTCAAAATTTCGAATTTTATTTGTGCATCAAACACCACCATGCGCATATTTGGAATTCTCTGATTTTATTTATGTGTTCTTTTGGTTTTGATCCTTTTTCAAATTTAAATTTTCCCTTCAAATTTGAATCCAAAAAATTCCTGGGAAAAGTTTAAACTTTTCTTTTGCTTTCGGGCCGGCCTCTCCCTTTTCTCCCGCGCAGGCCGCTCCCCTCTCCTCCCATCGCGCCAGCCCGCGGCCCAGCTCTCTCTCTCTCGGCCCAGCAGCTCGCCAGCCCACCTCCTCTCCCCGTCTCGCTGACACGCGGGGCCCGCGTGTCATCGTCTTCCTCTGGCGCGGCGTAGCGCGCCCATGCCGCCCTGCCGGCCGCCGCGTCTCGTCGCGTCACGCTACACCGCCGCCGCAGGAGCTTCACGTGCGCACGCGACGCCGTCGTCACCACGCCCTCGCCCCGTCGCATCGCTTTGACCTCGCGCGCCCTTTCCTCGCGCGGACCGACGACCTTGACCCGAAGACCGGCGAGCCTCCACTCCGCGGCGTCAGCCCAGCTCAGCCGCCGTCCCGTCCACCGCACTGTGGCCGCCGTGGCGCCCTCGTCACGCGCATGGGCATCGTCCTCCCCCCTGGCAAACCGTCGCGTCGCATTGAAATCCGGCGACCGTTGCCTTGACCGGCGCCCGCCGCTCCCTCCTCGGCCGCCTATAAAAAGCCGAGCAGCTCCGCGCGTGCCCCCTCTCCCTTCTCCCGAGCTCAGCCACTCCCACTCCACACCCGAGCGCCCCCAATTCCACTTTTCCCCACCGTCTCTATCAAGTCCGGCGACCCCGTCCGGCGAGCTTTAGGCGAGCAACCAGTTGACCTTCGCCCCTCTTCTTCCTTCCTCTAGCCTCTCCGGGCCCTTCCTAACCCCGTCTCGCCTGCCATTTTTGCAGCCGCGGCGAGGAGCATGGAGTTCCCGGTGGGCTAGGGTTCCGGCCACCGTGAGCACGTCAACGTCAAGCTTCCGGCTTTCTTCGACGTCGTCAAGCCCGCCGTGAGAACCGCCATCCTCCTCTGTCTCCTTCCCGCATTTCAACTTTACTAGTTGCACACGCGTACCCCCCTCCTCGCCGAGCTCCGGCAGCACCGCCGCGCTCGATCTCGCCGCCGGCCCCCGTGGCTGCGCCATGGACCCGGCCGAGCTTGCCAAACTCACGCACACACTCACGTGCACCTCACGGACCTCACGGTTTTGAGCTTAAGCGTGCGCACGTCGCTCTCCCGCCACACTCTGTCGCGCCGCCGCACTCCGGCGAGGCGCGCGCCCCTGTTCCGGCCACCCTCCTCGTCAACTTGTGGCACTGGGCGCTTCACCGTCGCACGCTGAGCGCACCCGACCGCAAGGATCCGAGGTCTTGCACGCGCACACGCGGTTCCTTGCCGCACACCGACGCGCCGCCGCACTCCGGCGAGTGCGCGCCGCCGCCACACTGGCCCTCGTCGTCACCACCACGCACCGTCAGGTTCCCCGTCGCGCGTAGTCTCCATAGGTGCCCGCCGCATCGCTTCTAGTGCCCTGTAGCCGCCGCCGGTGAGCTTTCCGGCGACGCGCCGCCGCGCGAGCCCCGCTCCGGCGCGCTCTGGCCGCACCGCGCCGCCGTCCAACGTGGCAAGCCACGTCAGCGCCCGGGCCCGCGATGACCCAGTCGCCCTTGCTCAGTCAGCACGGTGCACAAACCCGGTGCACCGTGGACCACACTCATGCGCGCGCCCGGTTCACAGCTCATGTGGACCTAGTCCACGGAACAGTGCTGCACAGTGACCCCGGCCCCAGTGGCCCACTCGTCAGCCTCACACAGCCCTGGAAATTGCTAAGTCCACACACAGTTTGTACCCAGAAAGCTATTTCAAGCACTTTTCTTTATCAGAAAAATTCCATTAAATTCCTAAAAATACTAGATTATTTCCTAATCATTTTGCAACACTTGTTTACTCCATAATAATTAGGATTATGTCTATGCTTAATTACTTAGCTTAATCCTAATTATTTCCTATGTTGCAACTTGTAAAATTCATATCTTTTTCATCGTAGCTCCAATTTTGGTGATTCTTCCACCAAAATTCATCAAAAATCATAAGCTATTTATTGTTATCAAAACCCTCTATTGTTAATCTCTTTTTGGTCTTCTTTGATTTATATGCTTGTTAATTAATTGTTTGATCGGTAGTTAATTCGATCGTCGTTGCTTTTGATCAATAGAGGAGCAAGTCTTTGAGGAAGGAGCTGAGGATCCGGATTACGAGGACTTAGAAGAAGAAGACTTTGGTGAAGGCAAGTTCTAACCCCATTGATTATATTGATCCCATGATTGCAAATAGTCCTATTTAGAGCCTGTTTTGGAAATAACTGTGCATGATATTTTAAATTTGCTTTAAATGCTAGATGATCCTATGCTGATGATTGCCATACCTTGTTAAATGTTTATCCACTACCTTGTTAGCCCTAGGTTTCACTATCATTAAATCCTTAATGATATGTTGATATACCATGCCGCTTAAGGTTTTGTTACATAAATACTTATTTAATCTTGCTATACATGCTTTTGGTGTAAAATCGGCGTGTGTTTGGTGGAGTGCGTGTGTGTGAATATGAAATGTGGGATGGTGCTATATACTAGGGATAATTGTAACCCATAGTGGGGAACTTCTGGCGGGAGCAGGCGAGGTAGTCTTCAGTGGGGAGGCCTATCTCGGGGATGCGATTCCTCCTTTGAGGATAGCTATTGAAAATGCTTGCTTCGGTCGTATAAGGACCGGTTCATGTGCCGCCTTGCCTAGCACCTTTCGTACAACCACATGCCTTGTATGGGAAAGGTTTGGAACCACACCCTACTATAGTGTTCACCCGGTACCCACCTGGAGGGCAGGAGTTGCGGCGGAAGCCAGGAGAAGACTCGACATGGCAGGTGTCGGGATCCGGCATGTGGTGATTCTTCAGGCCTTTCTACATGATAATGATGATATTATGAAGCCCCTGGTCGCAGTATTTCCGTGGTGGTGCCGCGGTGACACCAAGTAGGTACGGGACCATTAGTGTGTCTGTCCGATCCATGACGATGGGGAGGGCTGACATGCCTTGTGGGGAATCGTGTACAACCTCTGCAGAGTTACAAATCTATCATGATAGCCGTGTTCCACGGTAATGGGCAACGCGAAAGCTTGTGCCACACAATGATTAGTCTAACGGCGTGAGTAACCTCCTTGGTGTGTTTTTGGAATACTCCGGTGTGGAACCGTGTGCTGGTCTCCTGCCAGCGATAGAAGTGGGAACTGGCGGGATGGACTTTGTCTCCCCCAGGGCCAAACAACCCCATTAATCCTCAATGATAACCTTGAATAGTGGTTTGCGAACTGCTTTGTTTTACAAACAACCCTGCATAAAACTGGCTTTCCGCCCAGTTACCAAACCCCCGGTCTATCCTTTGATAATACCCTTGCATGCTTATACCCCTTGCTGCTAGGACTTGCTGAGTACCCTATGTACTCACCCTTGCTTTAATCATTCAGATGAGGAACCTGAGTATCAGGAGGACGGTGATGAAGAGTAGGGTCCTGTCTACACTCAAGATGCCTGTGCTAGTACCGCTTCCGACTTCCGCTGTAGTAGTATTTAAGTGGTTCTGCCGTTGCAGCCCACATGCTTGATGATTGTTGTAATAAAGTGGCCTTTGGCCGTTGTTGTAAGACCTTTTGTGTATGAAGGCTTGTATGAGACTCGGTAATATTCGTGTAAGTGATGACTCTGTGATATCAGTCTGTGAAAAGTGTTCGTATCAGCGTCTGATCCAGGGACTGGTACGGTAAGCACTAGTGCTCCAAAAATGGGGTACGACAGAGTGGTATCAGAGCCATGCTTGACCGTAAGATGGACCCTAGGTTGGAAACGACTGTGAGAGAGTGATATTTTATATATATAAACTATATTACAAAAATTTACTCTCAGCCCTGTATTTACTTTACAAATTGTTTTGTTACTTTGTACTTACCCATCTTCAACTTTTGTTGAAACAGATGGAGGACCAGCAGCTAGACGACGGGTGGACCCGCAGCTACCAGATCGGCGTTTCAGGCTTCCCCACTCTACTGTGGGAAGCATTGCAGAGGTTCGGCTACACTGACCGCCCGGAGTACCGCTCCCTCAGCTTCGTCCAGGACGGCACCCAGTACTGTGAGGTGCAGGTGACAGTCCTTCAGCCGCGTACACGCCCAGACCTGGAGCCCCTGACAGTGACAGCTTTCGGCACCCAGCCCGGAGACGCCCACCAGATTGCAGCTCGCAAGACCCTGCTACTCTTCTGTCAGCGCCACGAGGAGGAGGTACGCGACACCCCGTGTCGCTACTTCCCGCTGTACGAGCACACCGAGGCACAGTGGCAGCACAGGTTGAGTGCTCTGCAGGGACCAGACCAGCGTGAGGAGGACCCCACTGTGGTAGCGTCAGCTTGGTACATCATGGCTATGGACAGTCTGTTCGAGTCACGCCAGAGAGGGTTCGAGAGCAGTATCACCAGAGCTGAGGCAGCAGAGACTAGAGAGAGAGATCTCCAGGAGCAGCTCCAGCAGACCCAGACTCAGCTTGCAGAGGTCCAGGCACAGTCCACCCAGACAGCACACGTCCTTGAGTCGACTGCACAGATGTGGGACGAGGACACGCAGAAGCTCGCAGAGGTTCAGGCCCAGCTTGCAGCAGCTCAGTCACAGCTTGCACAGCTTCAGACCCAGCTCGCCGAGTCCCAGACAGAGCAGGTACAGATTCAGTCCACTCTCGAGGCAGCTATGGGCCTTTGGGAGGAGGACGCTCTGTACCTCATCAGAGAGGTTGACCGCTGCTACGTGAGACTTCACCAGGTTGGAGCAGGACCCCGTCGCAGGTTCACTCCGAGGATCGGAGGTCCCAGACGCCACCTGCACTACGCCTGCCCGACAGACTCAGAGGGTGACTCCAGCGACAGTGAGGACTCAGGAGGTGCAGGACCGTCAGGAGGAGCACCGCAGCCAGCCCCAGCTTCTCCAGAGGTTGCAGCCCCAGCTTTTCCAGAGGTTGCAGCCCCGGCTTCTTCAGAGGTTGCACCAGCTCTAGTGTCCCCAGAAGTTACACCAGCTCCAGCTCTAGCACCAGCTTACGGCTTTCTGTCAGAGTCAGACGAGGAGCCCTCCGAGGAGGAGGATGCCCCGATGGCAGAGGACGACCCCGAGCTAGAGTTACTAGAGGACCCTCTGCAGGGTGAGGAGGACACTGAGTCAGAGCACGAGATGGACTACCCGTCGGACCCCGGCAGTGACTACTCGGACTCGATGGACGAGGACGACTTCCCAGTACTCGAGGGTTACGTCCCTCAGTACATGCTAGAGATGGAGGAGGACGAGGACCAGGGCGTGGTCAACTTTGTGCCAGTCAGTGACGACCAGCCTGTGGTAGTCGACCCTCCGGCACCGCAGCAGCCAGCACCTGCAGACGTCCCAGTTCAGCAGCCGCCAGCACTGTTTGCTTCCCCTGTTCAGCAGCAGCCAGCACTACCAGCAGGTCACCAGCTAGCACTGATGGCAGACCCAGCAGCTCAGTTCCCACCTACACTTGTCGCACTTGGACCACTGTTTCCGTTCCAGCCGGTACTTGCAGCTCCCCCGGCTCACCTTCAGCCAGCAGCTCCACAACAGGCGCCAGCACCGCAGATGCTCGGAGACGCAGACCTCTTCGAGTACTACCAGCTCCTTCGTGCCCACGAGGAGTGGAGTGACCCCTACGACCTGTACCGTGCGTGGCGCAGGGACCACGGCTACGACCAGTACTGAGGAGCAGCTACCCCAGTAGGAGTCAGATACCAGCAGCACTTGTGGCAGCAGTGCTTGTACCCGTAGTGTAGCTAGCAGTTTGTATCTAGTCCAGCAGATGTGTGTCGTTGTATCCTAGAGTACCATGTTGTCGAGTCCTGTTGTTTAGTTGTAGTCGTCAAGTCCTCCTGTGTAAGGGCTTGTGTATGTATGATCGAACCTTGTTATGATGTTTATGTATGCTGTAATGTTGTAATGATGTTGGATCTTACTGTTTGCGTGATAGCAAATCTTGTGTTCCTGTCTTGTTGCCTAGTCTCGGCTTGTTTCAACCTCGACTTGTTCTCACCCTTCGCAATCCTCTGTCAACTTAACAGATGCCTCCCGCGAGGCAGTCCGCCCGAATACGGCAGCGTCGTGAGCGTCAAGTTGCACACGACGAGGATGCCCCAGGACAGGGCGGTGTGCGTGGACGTGGGAGAGGCAGAGTTAACCAACAGCGTGGCAGAGGTGGAGGCAGAATTGGAGGCCATGACCAAGAAGATGAGGCAAGCCAGAACAATCAGAACAACCAGGACAATCAGAACAATCAGGACAACCAAAATAACCTGGAAGGCCAAGATGAGGGTGAAGGTCACCAACAAAACCAGAACCGAGGTGGAGGAAATCAGAACCGTGGCAGAGGTAGGCGAGGTGGACGACATGGACCCTTGCCCAACCCACCTGTCACTAACCTTGTCGCTGTGATGGACAATCAGACACGTCTGATGGAAGTCATTGCTCAAGGACTTCTTGACCGTGCACCAGGTCCCCAGACCAAGATGTCGGAATTCATGAGACTCAGACCACCGACCTTCGAGAATGCCGAAGAAGACCCTCTGGCAGCAGATGATTGGCTGAGAGGTATCACCAAGAAACTTCAGGTTGTGAATGCCAATGACAGAGAAAAAGTCCTTCTGGCATCGCACCAGCTCATGGGAGCAGCCAGTGAGTGGTGGGACAACTACCAAGAAGCTACAGAGGATCCCGAGGCTATCACTTGGGATGAATTCCAGGAAGAATTCAGGAGATATCACATCCCAGAAGGTATCATGGACATGAAGGCTGATGAGTTTCGCTCACTGAAGCAAGGAGCCATGACTGTGAACCAGTACATCAGAAAGTTTATGAAGCTTGCACGTTATGCACCTGAGGATGTGAACACTGATAAGAAGAAGCAGGACCGCTTCAAGAAGGGACTGAGTCCTAGCCTGAAGATGCAGTTGGTCACTCACATCTATCCAGACTTCAACACTCTGATGAACCGTGCCATTCTTCTGGAAGACGCACGCTCTCACATCGAGAGTGACAGGAAGCGCAAATTCAATGCCCAGAAGTTCAGGCAGCAGGAAAGAAACCAGAGATCAAGAGGTAACTTCTCTCAGAAGCCCAGGTACCAGCCAACCATGCAGTACAGGGCCTCATCATCAAACCAGCAGAATGCAGCACCCTCTTACCGCAACCAGAATCCCGGCAGCCAGCAGAGGAGCAGTGCCAGTGTTACCCAGCCAGCGCAGAGTGACAAGAGAACATGCTTCAACTGCCGTGAACCAGGTCACATGATTGCCAAGTGCCCTTATATGAACCAGAATCAAGCTCCAGCTCAGTCTCATCAGCAAAGCAACACCAGAACTGCAGTGTCAGGAGTCGGACGTGGTGGACAGCAACCCTCAGGACAGCAGCGAAGGAACAATCAGACCTTCGGTCGAGGCAGAGTCAACCACATTGACACCCAGGAAGCTGAAGAGGCACCAGATGTCGTTCTTGGTGAGTACCTTGTCAACTCCACCCTTGCAACAGTTTTGTTTGATTCTGGAGCTTCGCATTCGTTCATATCTTCAAGATTTGTTGCTGCACATGGTTTTCCAACTGTTTTGCTCAAACAACCACTGATAACACGCTCTCCTGGAGCGGAAATCAAGTGTTTGATGGGATGTCCCCGGGTTAAGATTCTTTTAAGTGGGGTAGTATTCCTAGCAAACTTAATAGTTCTCCAGTCTGCTGGAATAGATGTTATCCTTGGAATGGACTGGTTGAGCAAACATCAGGGCAATATAGCCTGTGATACCAGGAAGGTCTCCTTAGTAAACCATCAAGGTATTAAGGTGGAATGTGAGCCAAGGAGAGTGAAGGCTACCCCGATGGTATGCAGTCTGGAAACCGCACCACTGGAGGAAGTACCGGTCGTCTGTGAGTACCCAGACGTTTTTCCAGATGAATTACCTGGAATGCCACCGGACCGAGATATAGAGTTCATCATTGATCTCATTCCCGGAACCTCCCCGATCGCCAAGAGACCTTACCGAATGGCAGCTAATGAGTTGGCAGAATTGAAAGAGCAGATAGCAGAATTACAAGAGAAAGGTTTCATAAGACCAAGCTCTTCACCTTGGGGATCACCTGTTCTGTTTGTCAAGAAGAAAGATGGCAGTCTCAGAATGTGCATTGACTACCGTTCACTCAATGAAGTCACTATCAAGAACAAGTATCCACTGCCCAGGATCGATGACTTGTTTGATCAATTGAAGGGAGCCAAGTTTTTCTCCAAGATTGATCTGAGATCAGGGTATTACCAACTGAAGATTCGAGAAGGAGATATACTCAAGACGGCCTTTGTCACCCGCTATGGTCAGTATGAGTTTACAGTGATGCCCTTTGGACTCACCAATGCACCCGCATACTTCATGAATCTGATGAACAAGGTCTTCATGGAAGAGTTAGATCAGTTTGTCGTTGTCTTCATTGACGACATTTTGATCTACTCTAAGAGCGCCGAAGAGCATGAACAACACCTGAGAGTCGTACTTGAGAAGCTAAGAGCACATGAGCTTTATGCCAAGTTCAGCAAGTGTGAGTTTTGGTTAAAAGAAGTCGCTTTCCTTGGTCATATCTTGACTGAAAAAGGCATTGCAGTGGACCCAGCAAAGGTTGAGGCAGTTACCAACTGGAAGCAACCCATAAATGTAACGGAAGTCCGAAGTTTCCTTGGACTGGCAGGTTACTACCGCAGATTTATAGAAGGTTTCTCCAAGCTAGCCCGACCAATGACTGCCCTGACTCAGAAAGGGAAAGAATTCAAGTGGACAGAAGCTTGTGAGAAAAGTTTTCAAGAGCTAAAGAGAAGATTGACAACAGCCCCAGTGCTAACCCTACCGGATATATATCGAGATTTTGTCGTATACTGCGACGCATCTCGACAAGGTTTGGGTTGTGTGCTAATGCAAGATGGACGAGTAGTCGCTTATGCATCAAGGCAGCTGAAGATTCATGAGCAGAACTATCCAACTCACGATTTAGAGCTAGCAGCAGTTGTTCACGCTCTAAAGATCTGGAGGCACTATCTGATTGGAAATAAATGTGAAATCTTCACAGATCATAAGAGTCTGAAGTACATCTTTACACAGTCAGACTTAAATCTCAGACAGAGAAGGTGGTTAGAGTTGATCAAGGATTACAATCTGGATATACAGTATCACCCCGGAAAGGCCAATGTAGTTGCAGACGCACTGAGTCGCAAGGCTCACTGCAACCACATCAAGCTACATAAGAGAAGACCTGAGTTACTAGCAGAGTTCAAGCAACTAAATCTCCATTGCGCCCAGTCGAGCCAGATAAACAACCTATGTGTGGGACCAACTCTAGGAAGTCTAATCCGAAAAGCTCAAGTGGATGATGAGGAGATACTTGATCTTAAGGCCAAAACCGGAATGGACAAGGCACCCGGATTCAGAGTAGATGACCAAGGTACCTTATGGTATAAAGATCGAATCTGTGTACCCAAGAATGGTGGGTATCAGCAGCTAATTATGGATGAAGCCCAC
The DNA here is from genome assembly GCA_007726485.1 of Eragrostis curvula. NCBI lineage: Eukaryota > Viridiplantae > Streptophyta > Magnoliopsida > Poales > Poaceae > Eragrostis > Eragrostis curvula. The sequence continues at coordinate 7,490,987 of RWGY01000026.1, read as the reverse complement.
AACTCCGCTTATTCCATTCACCCAGGAAGCACCAAGATGTACTTGGATCTGAAAACGAAGTACTGGTGGTCAGGGATGAAGAAGGATATAGCCGAGTTCGTTGCCCGATGTGATATCTGCAGCAAAGTTAAGGCAGAGCATCAGAGACCCGCAGGATTGTTGCAACCACTGCATATACCCGTGTGGAAATGGGATGAGATCAGCATGGATTTCATCGTAGGTTTACCCCGCACCCAAAAAGGAAATGATTCAATATGGGTAATAGTGGACCGTCTAACGAAGGTTGCACATTTCATACCTGTCAAGACAGTCTACAGAGGAGACAAGTATGCTCAATTGTATGTGGATCACATACTCAAGTTGCATGGAGTTCCGAGCAGAATAGTCTCAGATAGAGGGACTCAGTTTACCTCAAAGTTCTGGCAAAGTCTGCACAAACTGTTGAAAACTAAGTTGGATTATAGCTCCGCATATCACCCGCAGACCGATGGGCAGACTGAAAGAGTCAATCAAATCCTGGAAGATATGTTGAGAGCATGCGTGTTAGCCCATGGAAAGGATTGGGAGAAAAGCCTTTCCTTTGCAGAGTTCTCCTACAACAACAGTTACCAGGCCAGTCTACAAATGGCACCCTTTGAAGCTCTTTATGGCAGAAAGTGCAGAACACCTCTGATGTGGTCAGAAGTGGGAGAGCGATCTTTCTTTGGTCCGGCAATCATTAAAGATGCCGAAGAGAAAGTGGCTCTAATCAGGGAGAATCTGAAAGCAGCACAGAGCAGGCAGAAAAGCTATGCAGATACCCGTCGCAGAGATCTGAGCTTTGAAGCAGGAGACTATGTATACCTCAAGGTATCACCAATACGAGGTACCCGAAGGTTCAGAGTCCGAGGAAAATTGGCACCCAGATATATTGGACCTTTCAAGGTGCTCAAGAAGATCGGGGCAGTAGCTTACCGCCTTGAACTCCCCGAAGAAATGTCAGACATCCATAATGTCTTCCATGTTTCACAGTTGAAGAAATGCTTAAGAGTTCCAGAGGAAATAGTACCACCGGAAATATTGGATCTTCAACCGGATCTCCGTTACCAAGAGAGGCCCATCAAGATTTTGGATGTTGCCACTCGGTTAACAAGAAGAAATGCTATACGGTTTTGCCGAGTGCAATGGAGTAATCACACAGAAGCAGAGGCTACCTGGGAACGTGAAGATAATCTTAAGAAGGAGTTTCCCTACCTGTTCGAGGAAGAGCCTGAATCTCGAGGACGAGATTCGGTTTAAGTGGGGTAGGTTTGTAACACCCTATGTTTTGCCCATTATGAAAAACCACTAAAAATTTGAACTTTTTCAAATTTGAACAAAATTCAATCAAAGTAGAAGTAAAATCCATGCCAAATTCAAAATTTCGAATTTTATTTGTGCATCAAACACCACCATGCGCATATTTGGAATTCTCTGATTTTATTTATGTGTTCTTTTGGTTTTGATCCTTTTTCAAATTTAAATTTTCCCTTCAAATTTGAATCCAAAAAATTCCTGGGAAAAGTTTAAACTTTTCTTTTGCTTTCGGGCCGGCCTCTCCCTTTTCTCCCGCGCAGGCCGCTCCCCTCTCCTCCCATCGCGCCAGCCCGCGGCCCAGCTCTCTCTCTCTCGGCCCAGCAGCTCGCCAGCCCACCTCCTCTCCCCGTCTCGCTGACACGCGGGGCCCGCGTGTCATCGTCTTCCTCTGGCGCGGCGTAGCGCGCCCATGCCGCCCTGCCGGCCGCCGCGTCTCGTCGCGTCACGCTACACCGCCGCCGCAGGAGCTTCACGTGCGCACGCGACGCCGTCGTCACCACGCCCTCGCCCCGTCGCATCGCTTTGACCTCGCGCGCCCTTTCCTCGCGCGGACCGACGACCTTGACCCGAAGACCGGCGAGCCTCCACTCCGCGGCGTCAGCCCAGCTCAGCCGCCGTCCCGTCCACCGCACTGTGGCCGCCGTGGCGCCCTCGTCACGCGCATGGGCATCGTCCTCCCCCCTGGCAAACCGTCGCGTCGCATTGAAATCCGGCGACCGTTGCCTTGACCGGCGCCCGCCGCTCCCTCCTCGGCCGCCTATAAAAAGCCGAGCAGCTCCGCGCGTGCCCCCTCTCCCTTCTCCCGAGCTCAGCCACTCCCACTCCACACCCGAGCGCCCCCAATTCCACTTTTCCCCACCGTCTCTATCAAGTCCGGCGACCCCGTCCGGCGAGCTTTAGGCGAGCAACCAGTTGACCTTCGCCCCTCTTCTTCCTTCCTCTAGCCTCTCCGGGCCCTTCCTAACCCCGTCTCGCCTGCCATTTTTGCAGCCGCGGCGAGGAGCATGGAGTTCCCGGTGGGCTAGGGTTCCGGCCACCGTGAGCACGTCAACGTCAAGCTTCCGGCTTTCTTCGACGTCGTCAAGCCCGCCGTGAGAACCGCCATCCTCCTCTGTCTCCTTCCCGCATTTCAACTTTACTAGTTGCACACGCGTACCCCCCTCCTCGCCGAGCTCCGGCAGCACCGCCGCGCTCGATCTCGCCGCCGGCCCCCGTGGCTGCGCCATGGACCCGGCCGAGCTTGCCAAACTCACGCACACACTCACGTGCACCTCACGGACCTCACGGTTTTGAGCTTAAGCGTGCGCACGTCGCTCTCCCGCCACACTCTGTCGCGCCGCCGCACTCCGGCGAGGCGCGCGCCCCTGTTCCGGCCACCCTCCTCGTCAACTTGTGGCACTGGGCGCTTCACCGTCGCACGCTGAGCGCACCCGACCGCAAGGATCCGAGGTCTTGCACGCGCACACGCGGTTCCTTGCCGCACACCGACGCGCCGCCGCACTCCGGCGAGTGCGCGCCGCCGCCACACTGGCCCTCGTCGTCACCACCACGCACCGTCAGGTTCCCCGTCGCGCGTAGTCTCCATAGGTGCCCGCCGCATCGCTTCTAGTGCCCTGTAGCCGCCGCCGGTGAGCTTTCCGGCGACGCGCCGCCGCGCGAGCCCCACTCCGGCGCGCTCTGGCCGCACCGCGCCGCCGTCCAACGTGGCAAGCCACGTCAGCGCCCGGGCCCGCGATGACCCAGTCGCCCTTGCTCAGTCAGCACGGTGCACAAACCCGGTGCACCGTGGACCACACTCATGCGCGCGCCCGGTTCACAGCTCATGTGGACCTAGTCCACGGAACAGTGCTGCACAGTGACCCCGGCCCCAGTGGCCCACTCGTCAGCCTCACACAGCCCTGGAAATTGCTAAGTCCACACACAGTTTGTACCCAGAAAGCTATTTCAAGCACTTTTCTTTATCAGAAAAATTCCATTAAATTCCTAAAAATACTAGATTATTTCCTAATCATTTTGCAACACTTGTTTACTCCATAATAATTAGGATTATGTCTATGCTTAATTACTTAGCTTAATCCTAATTATTTCCTATGTTGCAACTTGTAAAATTCATATCTTTTTCATCGTAGCTCCAATTTTGGTGATTCTTCCACCAAAATTCATCAAAAATCATAAGCTATTTATTGTTATCAAAACCCTCTATTGTTAATCTCTTTTTGGTCTTCTTTGATTTATATGCTTGTTAATTAATTGTTTGATCGGTAGTTAATTCGATCGTCGTTGCTTTTGATCAATAGAGGAGCAAGTCTTTGAGGAAGGAGCTGAGGATCCGGATTACGAGGACTTAGAAGAAGAAGACTTTGGTGAAGGCAAGTTCTAACCCCATTGATTATATTGATCCCATGATTGCAAATAGTCCTATTTAGAGCCTGTTTTGGAAATAACTGTGCATGATATTTTAAATTTGCTTTAAATGCTAGATGATCCTATGCTGATGATTGCCATACCTTGTTAAATGTTTATCCACTACCTTGTTAGCCCTAGGTTTCACTATCATTAAATCCTTAATGATATGTTGATATACCATGCCGCTTAAGGTTTTGTTACATAAATACTTATTTAATCTTGCTATACATGCTTTTGGTGTAAAATCGGCGTGTGTTTGGTGGAGTGCGTGTGTGTGAATATGAAATGTGGGATGGTGCTATATACTAGGGATAATTGTAACCCATAGTGGGGAACTTCTGGCGGGAGCAGGCGAGGTAGTCTTCAGTGGGGAGGCCTATCTCGGGGATGCGATTCCTCCTTTGAGGATAGCTATTGAAAATGCTTGCTTCGGTCGTATAAGGACCGGTTCATGTGCCGCCTTGCCTAGCACCTTTCGTACAACCACATGCCTTGTATGGGAAAGGTTTGGAACCACACCCTACTATAGTGTTCACCCGGTACCCACCTGGAGGGCAGGAGTTGCGGCGGAAGCCAGGAGAAGACTCGACATGGCAGGTGTCGGGATCCGGCATGTGGTGATTCTTCAGGCCTTTCTACATGATAATGATGATATTATGAAGCCCCTGGTCGCAGTATTTCCGTGGTGGTGCCGCGGTGACACCAAGTAGGTACGGGACCATTAGTGTGTCTGTCCGATCCATGACGATGGGGAGGGCTGACATGCCTTGTGGGGAATCGTGTACAACCTCTGCAGAGTTACAAATCTATCATGATAGCCGTGTTCCACGGTAATGGGCAACGCGAAAGCTTGTGCCACACAATGATTAGTATAACGGCGTGAGTAACCTCCTTGGTGTGTTTTTGGAATACTCCGGTGTGGAACCGTGTGCTGGTCTCCTGCCAGCGATAGAAGTGGGAACTGGCGGGATGGACTTTGTCTCCCCCAGGGCCAAACAACCCCATTAATCCTCAATGATAACCTTGAATAGTGGTTTGCGAACTGCTTTGTTTTACAAACAACCCTGCATAAAACTGGCTTTCCGCCCAGTTACCAAACCCCCGGTCTATCCTTTGATAATACCCTTGCATGCTTATACCCCTTGCTGCTAGGACTTGCTGAGTACCCTATGTACTCACCCTTGCTTTAATCATTCAGATGAGGAACCTGAGTATCAGGAGGACGGTGATGAAGAGTAGGGTCCTGTCTACACTCAAGATGCCTGTGCTAGTACCGCTTCCGACTTCCGCTGTAGTAGTATTTAAGTGGTTCTGCCGTTGCAGCCCACATGCTTGATGATTGTTGTAATAAAGTGGCCTTTGGCCGTTGTTGTAAGACCTTTTGTGTATGAAGGCTTGTATGAGACTCGGTAATATTCGTGTAAGTGATGACTCTGTGATATCAGTCTGTGAAAAGTGTTCGTATCAGCGTCTGATCCAGGGACTGGTACGGTAAGCACTAGTGCTCCAAAAATGGGGTACGACAGTAAGAAATGGGAGACGACGATGACTTATATATGAGAAATTCCTGTGCAATCGCATCACTACAAAGTACCCTAGGCCGACTGTACAAAGTGTTGGCCAAGCTTAAGAAGGATGTAATCAAGTCAGATCACGAGAGCCACGAGCAGCCATAGGCAGCAATGCCGCTCATAGGCAGATGGAAGGGCAGCAGAGTGGAACAGCTACTGCAGTGATTTCATAGGCAGCAATGCCGCTCAGCCACAGCCATGCATGCATGACAATCTCTGTCTCTGGGTCATCCCATATAAGGTTTTCGAGACAGCTAGTCTCTTTCTAGTAAGGGTCATGTAGTAGAATTGCTCATATGTTTGATCAAATTAGTTTAAGTCATCCTTCATTTTTTTTAGATAATGGGAATATTGTATTAATCCCGGTCTTGGCTTTCAGAGAAGCTACAGCCGTAATGGCCTTGACTTCTAAGAAAGTTACAACCAAATACAACCACCGACAATAGCCGGCCATCATCAGAAGTACACAAAAGTTACACTGATGAAACATAAAAAAGAAGAAAGAAAAAGTCTCATGTTCACAACTTAATGCCTTCTGGTGCTTTTTTTTAGTACGATCACCTCCATATGTTTGTTCTTCCACCATCTGAGGTATAACAGACCGGAGCAAGTGCCAATCCAGTGACGAACAACATCGTTTGATTGAAGCAAGACCACCCAAACAGCAACCGAAGAAGGAAGACATTGATAACTGCCGGAGACACCCAAGTAAACACAAGAATGGTGATCGGGACAACCAATTTGTCGGACCCAGCCACACATGCAAATGACTCCGAAACGACGCCTTCATGAAGGTCACGACATCAAAGATGCCGCCGCCGTACTAGGTTTTCAGCCGGAGTCCTTCGATCTGATAGCAATGGAGCACCACAACGACGCCTTCAACAAGGACTATTAGTCGTCGACACTAGCAATTAGCCTAGCAAAGAGCTTTCACTCTGGCACTTCAAAACCATAGACCGGATCTCCATACTTGGCAAAACAGACGCCGCATAGCAGCCATCCCTCCAACTAGAAGATCAAGATATGCATTGCATAAGCCACCAACAATTGCCGCACATGAAAGGCGGCCTGAGTTGCAGACTCGCAGGTGTAACACCACGAGACCAATGCACAACTACAAGAACAAACCAGAAATCAATCTCCTGGTTACCTTCCTTGTGTGCGTGAATCAAAGATGTCCAAATTCCTTCTTGAGACGCGAGTAACACACGGCCGCATGGCTGGTCCTCGGGACTTGATGGCGCTGAGATATCCTCATCATATCTGCAACATTGAGCGGCTGCAGTTTTGTAGATGGATCTCGTCGAACGGAAACGATTTCCGCGACTCCGGCTTGGACTGGAGAACATCAAGTCGACGGCAACTGCTCAACGGAGAAAGGATCAGGATCAGACCACGCCTCAGGGGACGTGAATCAGCGGGGGACGACGAAGGATTCCGTGCCACTGCCGCCACCATGCGACTGCAACGATCCACGCCGCCGATGTCGTAGCCGTAGCCGCAGGCAGCCAATGTCCCACGGCGACGATGAACGGCCAAAAGAATCTGATGAGATCGGCTGCCATCAACCATCCTTGCATCCACCACGAAAACAAGGGGATATTGAAACGATGGCCCCGCCGCCACCATCATTGTCGTTCGCCGGGTTGTGCCAGCTTGCGAGCTCCGGCGGCGGCAGGGGATGGGAAGAGATCGGGGGCTTAGGTGCGGCGGCGCTGTATCGCCGCCCGAGTCGTCCGAGGGACGACGCGGGGGTCAGGCTCAGAACAACAGAGGGAAATATATAAGTCATCCTTCATTTTCTGCTGATTAATTATGTATAGTGTTTTAACAATACAGATGCGTAGTGTGATCGTTGTTGGGGTCCGCCGTAACATGCATCCCTGTATCCCCGCTATTTGTTTAGTTCAATGATATTGCTGGCTTGTTATAACTTTGTGGCGTTGCTGCTTGTATACAAATCCAAGAGGACCAAGATAGATACCAAGCGTGTATGAATGGTGAGACCAATGTTTGTATGACTTGATGGTGGGGCGCAGGATGCTTGGCATGATGAGTTTTTCAATGAGAAACCACTCGTGCCCACATGAATGGCCACTGAGGGAGGGTACAGGCTTCTGCCGTGGCAGGCTGTTCCATGTTCTGATTTGGAATGGTACCAAAAAAACAATCCTGGAAATGATTTCATAATCTAAGTGCAAAGAGGTTGGTCTTCCAATAGATCGATTCTTGCTGTTTAGTCAATAATCATATCCTCTGCATCCACTGGGTAACCCCGATCGACCTATCATTTTTCAGAAAAGAAAACATCAACTGCAACTTACATTGTCCTGAACAGCATGATTTTTGTTCATAAGTTTTTTATTTGTTGCCGAAGAACTAGCTAGTTTACAGTTTGAATATGGTGCTACACAAGTTGGGAATTTCCTTTATATATGGTGGCCTCAGTTTATTATCAAGCAAAAAAGAATATATATTTATTCCCATAAAAATATATATGCCTTCCTAATGGATTCAATTTTTAGCTAAAAATTATATAATAATTATTATTCTCGCCTGAAAACACGTCACTCATCTACATGAGAGTCAATTGGGCATGTTTTCAACTCCTCCAGCAATAACACTGTATTAACATTATTTTTTTGATTAATTTACTGCTATTTTTACTGGACAGTCGACGATATGACACGAAAAGGTCAAAATGATAGTAATGTTGGTAATGATTGGTTGTTGTGGAGTAGCTAAAGTAACATTTTAGCTGCAAGCAAATCCTTTAATATTGTTGTGGTACTATAACCGTTAATTCTTTTATTCAGATTACTTCATAGTTTTCAGTGTTTAAACAAATATTCGTAGTTGTAAAAGGTGAGGTGTGTGGTCCCTGCTCTGCATACGGAGTTATGGTAGCACCACGCTATCCATATGGAACACTTCCTGTCACAAAAGTATCAACCAATCTACATGTCCGGAATACTTCATGGCGCCAAAGTATATACTCTCTCCGTTCCCCAAATGAACTCACCAGGACAGTGGGTTTGGTTCAAAATTGAACTAATTCCACTGTCCAAATGACATCATTTTGCAAATGGAGGGAGTGCACTTTTTAGGAAACTTACTCTACCGAAACATTCGATGCCATGCAGTAGATTGGATTCGCATTTCATCATATCAGTGTTCAATTTCAATTAATTAGTTGAGTTCTTTTAGTTAAGTTACCTAAGTAAAAACTTCTTTTCGCTAAGATGTACATGGGATCGGAGACTCAGTTTAATTGTCTAGGCATAAGATCTACATATCATAATTTAGTTTGTATACAGAGGAGAACACAGAGTTTCAAGCTGAATGGATGCTGGCGTCTTGTGGAGAAGAGAAATAAATTTGAGATGTATCCAAATAAAATGGATCGGAGATGGCCTGGGATTCCTCTCACGATAATATACTCTCATATATCGATATTTTAGCTAACTATAGCATGTAAGAACTCAGGAACTCAGAAAACCATCATGAGTGAAAGTTGAGGGTATCTTGGTGCTGTCCTATATATCGATGACTCTAATATTTCAGATATCAAATTGACCAACCAGATAAAGAGAGGATTGCAGTGGTAGATATCGAGATCCCAACGGGTGGTTGTCATGTACATCTCTCCAATCTGGCACCTTAACGAGAAAGGTGCGAGTGGGGATTCAAACTCTCGAACCGAGCCAAAGAAAGCTAAATCTAACTACATACAGAACGGACCCATAATCTCAGGGCTTGATTGATTGATCTTGGCCAATAGCTCTGACGATCAGCTTCAAGCCCCAGGAAAGTAAGTGGTCCGGGATTGGTGGAGAAAGAGATTTGGCTATGTACTACTCCATGTCTCCATATCCGTCCATGGAAAGCATGAACAGATGGTTGTCGCCGGTCACGAGCTGCCGCTGATCTCCCGAATCCTTGCCTGGTCGAGCATGGACCACATGACCTGGACGTCCTCGTAGGCGCACGCCATCACCTCCCCGTGCAGCTTGGCCCTCTCTGCGTCGACGTGCTGCACCATTGCTGCATACGCAAAGCAAACGGCTTCTCAGTCAGTGAGCTAACTCAATCGATGGATCAGAGGAACAATCTGAAGATGAATTGATCTGGAAATGGATGAACTGACCTGAGTTTGGTTGCTGCGGTTTCTTGCCGTCCTTCTGCGGGCCGAAGATTGTGCAGGCTTTCCGGAACGGGGTCGTGATTGTGCGAACCCAGGAACCCATACAGGGAGCACGCACAAGCACTGCAAGAGAACTGCCAAATCAAGAGGCCGATCTGCTGTATGTGTGCTAGCTGCTGGGAACAAGAAGGCTCTGCAGGATGGCAGCAACAGCAAGCTGCAGGGACAATGAGTGAGGATAAAGGAGAGCTAGCAACAAGCAGCACCTCAATCATGGCGCTGCGTGGGTGTCATGTGTATATATTATGGCCCAGGGCCTCGAGGAGGAGGATGAGAAGAGGAGAAGAGCGGCGTGACGATGGGTGGTGATTGGAAGGCGAGGATGAGCAGGGGTTGGGCAGGCAAGATCCGGGAGACAAGGGGGGTGCGCGGCCATGTTGTGCACCGCGCAGTGGCCGCACGTGCCGCCTCCCGTTGCCCTGCCGGCTCGTCGATGAGGGAAGATGACGGCACGCGTGATGGGTGGGATGGACCACGGCGCTGCAATGCGGTTTCGTCGCCTCCGCCGCCCGCGCGCGCCCGTGCAGGACGTACGAACGTACTTTTGTGGCGCGCAGCGCGTCCGCCCATCCAACAACCCAATCGTCAAGGAAAGGAAGGGGAAACGCATGTGATCTGATGGGCGTACGCCATGTGTTCGCGGCATATGCCTGTCCAGTGTGTTCAAACATAATAATTCATGGACGTGCCGCCATGCCGAGAGGTTTGGTCGATCCCGTGCATGTGCGCGTAGCTGCGCATGTCTCCAGCCAAATCCATGGCACCTTTCGAGTTATAATTCTTTTCTTTTCTTTTTTCGTTTTTAGGTTCTGAGAACTAGTTGCTCGTCCAAGTTGAGTTCGATCGGCTGGTCCCCAGTGCCCACTGCATGCATGACTAGGAAAGAATTTTCTGCAAATTGCCCTTATATTAATTAACGTGTGAGCTAAAGTTAGCTGCAATTTTGTATATTTGGATCCATTCTTGCAAATGACAATTAATTAAGTACGATATGATTCAACCATGCAGTTGTTCCGCCAACGTACGTCATACTCTGAATAAGATACCTCTCATTACCAACTTATACACATCTAGTGGTAAGTTAACTAAGTAGGATTGATTCAACCTTTTTGAATTAGTATGTTGTACCTCCTAATGTTAATACCTTGTGTCATTTCTTATTTTGCTGAAATCAATTTGTTTTTCATAAACATTGTAAACTACAACTAGCGCCAGCAGCCCCCTGTCATTGTGAACGGCACTCTTTCCATAAAGGCTGTTTTGCCTCCGTAGCGACCATGATCCACCAATGCCATTAGTTCAACAATAAATGAAGACTTTCAAGGCAACAAATCTAGTGTTGAGATTACAGCTAGGTAAACTCCTTGAGATAAATCCCTAAGGGTTCTAGATTGCGCAAATACAAAAAGGATGCAAAACATTATGTAAGAAATACTCATGAATTCAGTCAAATAGTACATGTAAAATAACTACTCCCTCCGTTTTTAAATATATGACATTGTTGAGTTTTTTTTCATTACTTTGATCATTCGTCTTATTCAAAAATATTTGTGTAAATAGCTAAATGTATAAGTTAATCTTACAGTGCTTTTGATGATAGATCAAACAATATACATTTCACGTTAAGCAACTAATTATTTTCATATATACTCCCTCCGTTTTCGAATAATTGTCAGTGTTGACTTTACTGTAGCAACTTTGACCACATGTCTTTTTTAAAAAAAAATGTTTCTAGTTACTTCAATCTTTCATATTGTTTTGTAGGTTTTGAGGGACACTACATTAGCATTATATACTTTCAAACATATCTAAATATTTTGTAGAAAAAAACGTAGAGTCAAATTTGCTACAGTAAAGTCAACACTGACAATTATTCAAAAACGGAGGGAGTATATATTATTGGTCAAAGTTCAAAAAAAAAAACTCAACGGTGTCATATAATTAAAAACGAAGGGAGAACTAAATGTCTCTTATCTTTAGTTGTCCCAAAAAATTAATTTTCGGACCAGCACTGCATAACCTTTCATGGTACTGTATAGTAATAGACAAAGATGACATGCGGTTCAGAGCAGTGCAGGAACCCAGCTATCAAATTGACATATTATTCTACCCATCAACCATAACAAGCCCTTCTTTCCTAACGGTTTCCGTGGTTAATCTTTTTTCTTTATCTCCCCAACAGGAACCCTTTCCATCACGTGACATGTTCATACGGCATCAAAAAGATTCGGGAGCAGGCCGTACAAAGGGGCAAGCTGACACAATAATACTGCCCGAGATCGATCCATTGATCCTTCAATCATCATGCACATGCTTATGCCGGCCGGGGACCCCCTCAAGCCCAATCGGTGCTCATGTTGCTGGATAAGTAAACTGTTTTTGACTGCTCAGCGCCCCAATTATGCCGCGGTTCCTCCCAGTTATACCTGCCTGCCCGGGTTGGGAAACCTCCTCTGACGGCGCAGCAGCGATACAGCGCAACTTGCTTCTCGCAACGACCGGCAAATGCTCCTGCTGCGGCTCTGTGATGATTCTCTTGGTCTGTTCATCGTACTCTGGACCGTTAAATGTTAAAGTACCGTTGCGAGGTAACGCATGTGTTCCGCTTTGATCTTATCATTGGTTATTATGTCTGCGGTCTCTTTCATATCTGTCAGAGTTGAATATCAGTCGGCTGAAAAACTGGTAACCTACAAGGATAATATTTTCAATCTAGTGGTATTTTCATTGTTGCAATCTAATTTTCCGTAACCTATTATCTTAATATTTTCCAGAATATAACTCCCCACATTCTCTTTGAGGGATTAGAATAAATACATTAGAGAAAGAGAAAAAGAAAAATTACCCACGCAAACATTTATCCAAAATGCCCTTGTACTTGTTTTAATGTCTTGAGCCCGTATTGAGATCAAATATTTGCAATCACATTTGCATCTGATCTCAGCCGTCCGATCCGGCAAGCAACAGTTAGGATGGATCGCTACAGTAACCCGGCTAACGGATATAGTGGGGTTGCAGAACAGTAACTTGCGCTACAGTAGTTCGCCACACTCTCTGACGTTTTATTTGCATCCAAGGACCCCTAGTGCAACTTTAAGTTGCAGTCACACTAAGGACAGCACAGACACCAACAATGGTACGGCACCTTGCTCTCCTGATGCATGCGTTGGCCAGTCATTCCCGCTTTGTTGACAGCTGGTTTTTGAGCTTCAGCGTATAACTTTTAGTAATCGTTTTGCAGAATCAAACAAATTCATCATAGTTAATGCAATATCATGCATCCCTTATTATTAATAGTTTGCCGCCATTTGGTCGCTTTTCCCAAATATGGGCAGAAATCCTAATGTTTTACCGATCACTACCGGAAATCTCATTTTTTCTGAGTGCTGGCCCCTTTGCCGAGTGTATTTATTGGGCACTCGGCAAAGGGGCCTTTTGCTGAGTGTCAACCTACCGACACTCGGCAAAACAGGGACACTCAGCAAAAGAGCCCTTGGCCGAGTGTCCCACAACCAACACACATGGAAAAATAAAAACACTCGGAAAAAAGTACTTCTGTCGAGTGTCCTGCATGACGACACTCGGCAAAGGCAGCTCACGTGCACGGCGCGTGCCTGGTACCGTTAGAGTTGACGGGGGCGAGGCTTTGCCGAGTGTCCATGTGGGAGACACTCGGCAAATGGGACATTTGCTGAGTGTCATCCCTAGACACTCGACAACCTGTTTTTCTTTTTTTTTTTCACATTTTGGCAACCAAAATTTTTACCTTGCCCACATGCAGTTCAGAGTACTTCATGTTGAAATTTGGCACATTTCCCGATCCGTTTGGTAAATTTAGTTATTTATTTTCATTAATTGTATTTTTTGATGATAAATCAAAATTAAACTACAAGTCATTCAAAATAATGAAATCGAGTGAATGAAAAAGTAATATTCATGTTACTGAGTTCAACGTGAGGCTGTATCCAGGAGATCAAATGAAATTTCGCCCATTTTGTTCATGAAATATGACAACGATTGTGTAACCAATTTGATTTAAAATTCTGTAAAATACAAATAATGTCAAAAAATTGTGAGATTTGTCAGGATGTCATGATATCATACGGGGATGTTGCGATAAATAGTAGAGAATGTTTCGCGCAAGTTGTCACGTATGTTGTTTACAAAACGGACAATCTCCGAAGAAGTGACATAGAGTTTAGAGTAGGGCGTTAAGACTTGGAGTCAAACGTTTTTTCAAATTTGATTTTGACTTGAAACATATTTTTTATAGACAATAGATCATCTAAATCGTGTCATGTCAAAATTTGGATATTTTTTGAATTCGTTTCATATTTTCAATTTTTTTTAAGGTGCCAATATAATTTATTTGCCGAGTGTTTACAAAATACACTCGGGAACATCGAACTTTGCCAAGTGTCCGCCTCTTAGACACTCGGCAAAGCGTGAAATTTTTCTAAATGTTTTTTTATAAACTCGGAAAGCGTCCGTCGTCAGGTCGACGTCCGTCGATTTTCTTTTGCCGATGGCCCTTCCCGGCACTCGGCAAAGCCTTTGCCGAATGCCCGACATAATACACTTGGCAAAGGGTGGATTTTCCGAGTATACCCTCCCCGAGTGCGCTTTGCCGAGTGTTACACTCGGCAAAACTGGGAAAATCTGGTAGTGTATATTTAGCACATATTTATTATCCTAAATTTAGTATAAAAAATCCCCACATTCTGTTTCAAAGGATAAATTACCACATTAATCCGAGAAAAATAAAAAGCAAACATTAGGCATCACTGCCATTACATAAATAGCTACCCAAAATATGCATGTATGTGTTATAAATTACCAACCAATTTTATTAAAAAAAATCAAATAAGTCCACAAATATAAAAAGGTACAAATTTGTTCCTTGGTTTATTTACTCATCTTATATGCGTATCTAGAATTCTAGGCATATACAAACAAAACTATTATTAATTATATGGAAAATAAGGATTAAGTTGTGGAAAAAATAACGACTTGTCCGTCGTCGAACCAAAAATAATCGGGATGCACGAGAAAGAGTTTAGATCCAATCTATAGCTGCTTTGAGATATCAGGGGGGAAGTTGAGCAAGCCTGCCGAGTCCTGACAGAATTGGGTGGCTCGACACAAGCAACTGGCATGCACCTTGGTGGATGGCAAGTGGGATGACTCTCCACAACAACCTAGTGGATGGGACTGCCTTGCCCATTAGGGCAACTGTGGGTAGCAATATTAGCTTGTTATGACACCCTGCATATTAGCTTGTTATGACACATCAATGACATTGTTACGAGGTAAGCAGTCTATAGTCACACAATAATGCACAGGCCATTATGCTAGTCAATAGCAATGTTTCAACAAGTTCATGTTTTAATAATATTCGTGCTGCTTCATAGGCAGTATTGCACACTGTAAATTTTACATTATTTGTTATTATACTATAATTTTCTGTTTCCAATAAAATATAATCAAACATTTTTGGCATGTAAGAGATAAAGGTGATATTCATGTAAGAGGACGCATATAGCTGGAAATCACTTCCTTCAACATCTGAGTAGAGAGGGCCTCCTTGCCGGCATCGTGAAGCCAATCTACCTACTGTATCACGCCTGATGACACGGAACCAAGCCAGACTTTTGGCTTCATGCTTCCCTAAAGTGAAATATCTTTTCACGCTGGAAACAAGATTGTCAAGGTGACCAAAGGCGATTGAAGAAAATAACGAGGGAAGATGAGCAACTCTGCTAGATATCTGAATCTGATGCACTTGTAAAGCAAAATTTTCTGCCAAACAATGCACACATGCTATAGGAGCGTTTTGTTAAACTTTACTAGTCGTGATAAATATTTTTCGACTTAATATGCCCAGCAACGTTAAACGCTGACATTGTTTTCCCCGCTTCTCTTGTTTTTAATGATAAAATCAATAATCCAATGCAGGTACAATGTATACCCCGGTGATTCAGTATGTGCTTTCATTTGAGGCTCATGTCGATCTGACACCAACACACACAATAACCGGGTAATGTTTAATTTCACGAAAATCCAAAACTTGTGCACCTACACTACTGTTTGTTCTGAAACACAAGCAAATTATAATTTTTGAGTCCTGTTTTGAGGTCTTTTGCTGGATGATTGCCAACTTGGACAGGGAGTGGCACTGGATAATCTCTTTTGAATTTGCAGTCTCTTCACATCACAAAGCTTATGTGGTGACCCCTTTGAGTTTTCATGGTGACATTGATAAGGTGAAGTCAGAGATACTGTGGCGTGGACATGCGATTGAGCTTGGCAATAGTGACATGTAGTGGGCTATATTGTGAGGTGTGCCTAGGGTGTAAATATATGGAGGCACAGATTGTGGTATGTTGTGGAGAAGTCGATGTTGCTTGTCACTCATCAACAAGCCTGCAAAATAATGACAAGCGACAGGCTCTGTCGAGGGTGTTGTTGGTGTTTCTTCTGCGTGTCATACCCCATTTCTGGAATATGTTGTGCATCATGTATCAGTCCCTGGATCAGTAGCTTATAGGCATAAGAACACATATATGATAATCAAAATCATACTTTGAATTGGTAAATAAGCATAATACCTGATATATAGGACCCTTAGTGGCGGTATGATAAGGAAATATCCAAGTCCAACCAACCAGCTAACGGTGAAGCAGACAGCGGAAACCTTGGCCCAAAGTCACAAGCAGACTTGAGAAGCAGAACCGAAAACCCAAACGTCGTCGTCTTCTACAAAGTCTTCTCCTACTAAACCAACAATCGCAAACGCGTGAGTACATAAGGTACTCAGCAAGCCCTACACTACACAAGGGTATATATACATGCATACTTGGTTTTAGCAAGGAGGAGGCTATATGGTTTATTTGCAGCAAAGCAAACTTTATGCAGGGTTCACTAAAGCAAGACAAGGATTCATAGATAAAATAGAGAATTGGTTGTCAATATTTTAGTTGGCTGGCCTTGGGGGAGTATGGGCATTCCCGCCAGTTCCCAAGTTTTAGTTGGGCCTTCTGACCTCAAGGATCATACCGACCCGGCACACTTGCCATCACTTCCAAAACACGGGCTGACTACAACCCACTCACACGCCAAGGAAAGAGACAGGTGGCTAATCCATACGTGCGTAACAATAATGTGTCATATGCCGTGACAACGTCCATCCGGATGAATTTTACACTCTGCAGAGGTTGTACATCTTTTCCCACGGGCTATGCACCCTTTGCAAGGGGGTACATAACGCCTAGTCCATCTCCTCCGGGTAGTCTCACAATTCCACCACGAAATCAAACTCAGGGGCTTGTGACATGAAGGTCACATCTGGCACTGTACACCTGTAAAAGGGTACGTCATGCTCCTGTAACAAATAGCAGGATCCTGTAACACATACCAGGACGGGCGGCACTTCCGTAACCTATAGCGGGTTCCGTGAGCCGGATCATAGGTACGTTTCCTATGTCCTTTTTCTGAGCTTTCGTTGCCTCGACTGGCCTCCAGATGGCATTTGCAAGAGTACCAGGAAGATAGGGTAGTTCCTTCCCATAGGGGTTCTGTGGTTGTACGAGAATCATTATGTTAACGGGCGTCAGAACCGGTCCTTATATGGCTAGGCAAGCACCATATCCCAGACTAGGGGTCTATAACACCAACATCAATCCACTAGTGGCCTTGCCCGCAATCCAACCCATCCCATCATCACCGTCACCGTCACCATCAACATCATCACCTAACACAGTTGTGCTACTCCCAAACCCAATATATCACACACACCACCAAACTCATTTAACACAGTTGTAAAACATATATGTGTGTAAAGTGTAGCAATGTAGATACATTGCAGGGGTCCTAAGCATTCTAGTAGCAAGGTAAAAGTGCCATCATCGAAATGATGGGACCATCCTAGGGTTATCAAGGTGACAGGTAAACAAAGGGTAAACAAGGATTTAGATATTAATGCCTAAGTAACCGACATCAGTATCAATAAGCAAGTAGGACCATAGCTACACAATTAGTAAAATAACAAGTGATCCATAATACTAGAGTAGGCTCTATAGGTGCATTGCGAAAACAGTAGGTTCAATCATGATCAAGGAGATGTAGAGATTGCCTTCACTAAAGTCTTCTTCGTCACGTCCTTGTAATCCGGGTCCTCAGATCCTTCCTAGAAGCTTGTATCTTGACTCCTATGTCGGGGTCGATGTCTTCAAGTCCTTCCTCAAAGCTCGTCCTTGAAGCTTGTATCTTCTGGATCTTCCTTGAATTCTTCTAGTTCTTTCTCGAATCCCGCGTAAGCTAGCATATAAAAAGATACCGTATAAACAAACTACCGCAAAGGAAATAAAGATCGAGAAGAACCAGATAAGATCCAATTAACTCCAAAAGAACCGATAGAACACCGAAGAGAGACGAGAAACATAGATTATGCATGATGCATTAGGTTTTACTGTAAGAGGGTTCTAATATCTTAAAAGACTATCAGGAGCGATGCATCGAGCACTAAGGCTTTTGATGTGTATGAGAGACACTAAAGCATGATAAGTGCATGCTTGCATGTGTAGGTAGAAGAGGGCGTGTGTATGTGTTCTCCGTATACTTGCGACACTAAGTCTTTATACAGGTTGTGACCTGTATAAAGATTTATGCAACAAGTGTACAAGTGCAAGGTGTGTCACTTTAATTACCTACTTATATTAGGTTATTAATTAATAGTGATTAGCTATTAATTACTTACTAAATTGATTAATTACTAAGATTATTTCACTAATTATTTGCCATGAGCTAAGCGCATGACTATGGCACGTGTACGTGATTAAGCATGGCATGGATGCATGGTTGCGAATAAAAGACAAGGATCAATTGATAAGACCAACGAGCAATTGAAATAGCAATGAACAATAAATCCAATAAGCTCCAATGAAGGACCACATAAATACGAGAATAATAATAAATAACAAAGCTCGGTAAGGATCGGTGGTAATCAATAGACTAAGGTTGATTAAGCGATGGTTGAGATAGGTTAGACTTGTAGCTGAGTTGCGATAAAAGATATTAGGTTTTGGTGTGAAATGATACAACAAGATTGGTTACACTCACGCTAGGAGGTGAATGAGCATTGGCGACAAGCGATATCGACGCCACATGATTGGCCGTCATGGTAAATAGGATACTAGATTTTGGAGCGATACATCACGAAAGATTGGGTAGGTTTATTGTTAGCGAGTGAGGGTGTATGTGTGACATACAAGGTTAAGGCGGAATGATGTATTGCGATGAGGAGGGTACTAGGATGTGAGGCAAAGAGATATTGCATGATTGGTTAGGTTCAACGCTAAACGATAAAGCGGGTAGCTACAACATGCAAGATTGACGTCGCATAATTTGACGATATGGAAGAACATCAAAAGAGGGAAGATTATATGGTATTGACGCCTTGCTGGTCCATTCTAGAGCTCCAAGAGTAGTACCAAAGGGTACTACGCGTTTCTACGAACGCGTAGGCGCACGAATCGCTCAAAACGGAGTTACGGTTGAAAAGATATGAGGATTTAAAGGTTCTAGGGGCTTACATGCAATTACAGAAACATACCGATGGCATATCTGCAATTACCGACGGTCTTGGGGACCTATCTGTAATTATGGAAAAGTTTAGGGGCTTCAGAGCAAAAAGACAGGGGCTAAAATATAATTACAGAAAAGTACAGGGACATTTCTGTAAAACGATAGGACATAGACAGAATTATGCAAAGGATCAGGGGCTTATTTGTAAGAATACAGAGGCTGGGATTTTCTGGGATTTTCGTATTTATTTTCTTATTGAAAAAGCTCATATACCGAGTCCACGGCTCTGTGGACCGGGCAAGTCGCCGTGGTCCACGGGTCCACCGTGGACCGGTTACACAGATGAAGGGGTATGCAATCCTGGCCCTTGATTTGAACATGGACGGTTAGGGCTGGTCCGGCGAGGCGGGCGGTGGCCGGAATCAGCAGAGGCGGCGGCGCCATGCGCGAGCCCGCCGGAGCTCGTCGTCCCGGCGTCCCGGTGGGCTAAAACCGACGCAGTTTGGATCGAGGGGGGGAGGAGGAAGCGGGGAGCTCACCCTGGTGGCCTGGAGAGGCCGAGGAGGGGCGACGAAGGCTCGCGGTGGTGCGACACAGAGAGCCGAGGCGGCGCTTGATGCCTGCGTGCCTCCCGTGGCGGGGCTTGGCGAGGAAGGAGTGCGGGAGGCGCGGCTCGGCGTTGCGAGGTGCGATGTCGTGGCTGCGTAGATGGAGGAGGCTGGGACGCGCGGCGTGTCGAGGAGGGGCACGTCGAGAGAAGGCGGCGCTCGGTGGCGGCCTGAGGGGAAGAGGCCGAGGGGGCGCGTCGCGTCGACGCTGCGCTGCTTGGGGAGGTGCGCGACGACGTGGAGAGGTCAGCGCGTGCGCGTGGTGAGCGGGACGCTGCTAGGAGGATGGCCAGCGTCGAGCTGGCGCGGTGGCGGATAGTGGCGCACGACGCGCTGATGCTTCTGTGCCCACCGAGCCGCGTTGAGAGGCGCGGGCGAGGTAGGAGGGCCTCACGGAGCTCGCGCGCAGTGGAGGAGGGAGAGGGCGGCTTCGCCAATGACGAATCGCGATGGATTTAGCTGGCAGCGAAAGTGAGGGAGATTGGGGAAAAACTCGATTTGGAGCTCGATGTCAGCCAGGGCGAGGTGCTACATGTGGGGAAGGGAAGAGGAGAGCGCGGCGCATTAGCTCTTATAGGCGGGAGGAAGCAAGGGAGGCCGGGAGGAGCAGTCAAGGCCATGGTTTGGTCCTCGGTCTTGGTCGTCGGTCGCCTGTGCAGCTGGCGACGCGACACGACGACAGGGGATGGGCGGCCATGCTTCTGACGTGGCCTCGACATGGCTACAAGGTCACGGAGACGACATGACGAGAGGGGAGTGACGGAGGCGCGGCGTCGGCGGCATGGGCGGCGGCTGACCGTGAGCAGCTGCTTGACTGAAGAAGAGAGGAGGAGGATGACAGGCGGGTCCCGCTCGTCAGTGAGACAAGGAGAGAGGAAGGGAGCAGGCTGGGCTGGGCTGCGCCATTGGGCCAGAGAAGAGGGGTTTCGGCCCAGGAGGGTTTAGGGAAAGGAAATTGGTTTTCTTTTCTGAGATTTTAAATAGGAACTCAAATTTGAATGTGGATTCAAATTTGATAGGGAACAAAATCAAACAACAAGCACTAAAAAATGAAGACAAAACAAAAATGCCAAAGATGAGTTTTAGAGCAGGTTTAAATTCAAAGGTTTTGAAATTGAGATGAATTTCCTAGGGTTTACATACATTTATTTTAGTTTGTTCTAAATTCAAAAGTTCAACTTTTAGTGGATTTTAAATGTAAACAAGCACTTGAGCACTAGTTTTAATATTTATAAATTTCATATTCTAACTAGGTTTTAATTTATTTAGTGCATTTTGTTTTGAAAATTTCATGGAAAGGTAAGAGTTGGACAAAAATTTAAATTTTGAGTGATTTTTATTCCATTTTGATTGCTTTGAAACTTTGGGGTGTTACACTGCGATCTTTGTTTGTTTTTTTATGTTGACCGTCCACTCCAGAAACACCATTGGTAGTTATTTTTCTTTCTCTTTTGTTTGCTTAGCCTCATACAATTTGCCCTAAATTCTCTTAATATGAGGCACTGAACCGAGTGTTTCTGGGTCATTAAGGATACCTTTTTACTAAATTTATGAAAAACTTATTAGTACTTACGACACCAAATTTGTATCATTAAATTCACCATAAATTCTATTTTCATAACATATTTATTTGATGTTGTATACTTATCAGTATGTTGTTACTCTTCTTTAATTCATTGATTAAAGAGAGCGGATTCCGTGAGCACAGTGGCCAGTGCCCACCGGCCATTGAGACGTCCGCTGTTTGCTGGTGCAATGAGATTCGTGAAGAGACACTAGCGGCGTTAGTTTGCTGTCAGCAGTTGAATGCGCGCGTCGTGCGTTTGTGTAACAACCTCACCTGTCCAGCCCATTTATTATCTCGTCATAAATTCGAGCGACACCTTCGCCGGCCACCTTCTTCCTCTTTCCCCACTTGTCCCTAACAGAGCACCGAGAATCCATGGTGCAGGATGCATGAACCAAAGGGAACACGAAGCTATAGCAGAGCACGAGGATCCATGGACAGAATTAAGAAGATTTGTCCACAACCTGGTATGCGTGATGTGCAGCGTCCCCATGGTGTTGCCGAAGATGCTCTGCTTCACGACGGCAAGCACCTCGCGGTCCCGGTGTGCCGCGGCCTGCTTCTCCGGCATTGTGGCGGGCATCGCCTCCAGCATGGCCTCACACTCCAGCCCCGTGGCGGGCACCGCTTGTGGGCAGCAGCTCAAATCACACTCAAAGCCGGCACCATGGCGAGATCAGGACAGCCATGGCAACGCTACAGCCTACAGCTATCTGGTGTGGTGTCGGTGACGGCAGGAACTCGATGCCAAACAGGGGACACAGCGAGTTCAGCTTCGCATGTCGACCCCAAGCCACAAACGGCGAAACCAGGAGCAAGAAGACGAGCAGCAACCGCGTCGCGCTGCTTCCTGGCTGAGCGGGCGGTTGCAGCAAGGAGTGAGGCGCAAGCGGCGGCGGCTGTGGCGAACAGCCGGGTCAACGCGCGGGGGTGGCGCCCGAGACACCCAGCCAGCCCATGTCATCAGCACCATCGCGTTGCGCACGGTTGACCCCTGCGGACAGGACGGCGCCTTCTTGTTGTGGATCGGCATCCATGTTGCCACCGTCTTGAGCAAGGCAACCGCAGCAGCGCATGCACGGGACGACGGTGGAGGCGAAGTATGCGGGCAGCAAGCCGCGAGGCGTGCAGGCGGCGCGCTGCTACAGCAAGCTCTTATCCGCGCGGCGCATAGGCAGAGCTTGGCCTTTGTCGATGCCCGTTACTTCATTTATTACTACCTCCCGTACTGGTATAATAATGTCTCACGCCGTCTATGCAGGTAACCGAGAATAGGGGGTGGGCAACAGCCCATGTGTTCACCAAATAATTTTCGTTGATTAAAATCTATTGGAACATCTATGCAATCTACTAGAACACTACATACTTTTTTATGAAAGTTTTATTTTATTTTATTTTTTTGCGAAACACTATCAATGAAATTTTTAAGAAATTCATGTATCCCATGAAGAGGATTACTCTTGTTTTAGATAGATTAGTTGAATTTCGTTTACCAACAAAATTTTTTTTGGAAGAATTGACAACAAAAGAACAATATTAATTATTCCTCATATCGATGCATATAAGTCATTGCTTGAAATATTTGAAGTTATTACCAATAAAAAATGACACCTTGACAACTATATTGTCTATGTCTTCGACTGTTTATATTTAGGATAAGATTTGGATATTGGAAAGAACACATTGTAACAAATTAAACAAAACGAAACAATATATATAATAACCAGTACATTTAGCAACATATATCAACTAGACATGCATGATCAAGTCACGGAGGTATGATATAAAGATACGCGCCTAGCCTATCCATCCTGGTCGTTGGCAAGCATTCCCCTGTGCACCCGCTCGATGAACTCGGAGGCCTTCCGGTCGATGTCGCGGTCGGCGTAACCGTAGCAACTGTTGTAGTTGTCGTTGCCAGCGTCGTCCGTCGGCCGCACCCTCGTCCCCTGGTAGTACCTCTGCTGCGGCCTCCCCACCGCCGCTGGCGCCTCCGGCTGCCGGCCGTCGGCGCTCTGTTGCGTTAACCCAAACAACGACGCAAAACAGGACTTCTTTCCTTTCCCCATCGATGTCACGCACAGATGGAACCTCTCTTCTCTGTCTCGGGCAGCTGGAACCTCTCTCTCTTCTTTGTGGCAGGCTACTACAAAGACTTGGTTGGTAACTGGTTTTTACGAGAGATAAGGCGTATTTATAGGAGATGGAACCCCGACTCGCGAAGGCGCGCTCGAAGACTCGAGAGCTTTTTTACTCGCTCGTGATTAGTGGCCAGTCGTGTGTGGTTAGGCAGCGGCTTTGTACGATTATTGATCGCGGAGATTCTCCTTCACTTTTTTGACTGGCCATTCAACGAGCGGCCCACGCCTTTCGTTAATGTATACTACACATGCACAAAGCTTCATATATGCAAGAGCCAAACAAATTAAGCAACCAGCAACTGATGGACCAATCGCGGGGTCGAGGGTTCTAGTGCATGCAGGTGGTAATACATGGACGTACTTTGCGAAGTCGCACGTGCATTTCTAGCGATGCAAGAAACCGTGTGGTCATTACACACGTCAGCTTACATAAATCGACGACTTGGTCAGCACGACTGTGCCGTCTGCAGCTTGATTGCGACGAACAAAGAGAGAAAGCTTTTGTACAACGTTTGACAATACGAGTTGAAATGTATTACTGTACGTGTACTATATGCACTAGTTTATATGGTCCTGAACAGCGCTTAATATAAACGGTGAAGAATCGAATATGTGCATTGACAAAACAGCACATCGTTCAGCTTCAGACTCGAGGTCTCAGCGTTGAACATAGAAACACAATTGTTCTCTCTGTTCCTCTTTTTCCCTCAGCATTGTAAGAGAGAGAGAGAGAGAGAGAGAGGGAAGCATCAACTTTCCCTGTGGGATTCCTGTGATTATATATGTGAATCACTAGCAGTAGAAATAGCGGGTCCTGTCATCTAGCATAGCATGAACAATGGTTTAGATCTGGGAGAAAGGGGGGAGAGACAGTCACCTTCGTGTGTGGCTGGAGCTGACGCAGTGGCCATGGCGACGACGGGTGGGGCCGGCGTGATGACGACGGGCAGCGGCGTCGGTGTCGTGGTAGAGGAACGGCGTCGAGTGAGTGACGGCGGCGGGCGACGGCGACGTGGTGGCGAAGGCTTCCCGTTGCCTCAGCGCCCCCTCGGGATCGGGTTAGGGTTTGTTGGTGGGTGCGGTGCTCACGGCGAACCTCGTACTGTGAGCCGCCGGCCCCCACCTCCTTTTATATGGCGCTGGCAACAGGGGCCCACCAACCAAGGGTTCGGTTGGGCGCCCCCTATCAGGGCGCGATCAAGGGCCGCGGGCCTTTGGGCCTGCGGGGTTAGAGATCAACCTAACAATCTCCCCCTTGATCTCATCTTTTATCTTTTCTTTTCTGTTTCACTTGTCTCATCACAGATTAATGCATAGAGCATGTCTCATCGTCACGGTCATATCCTGCCGATAGAATCAACAGCTACAATACACGCCTCCATTCTGAAACAGTCCTTTATTCTTTATGGGCCTCTTTAGTCCAGAGATCATAGGCTGTCCCTTAACCCCATGCCGGCTACGTGTTCCTTGAACACGCTGGGTGGTAAGCCTTTCGTTAGCGGATCCGCGAGCATCTTCTCTGTACGTATGTGCTCGAGACTTATGGTTTGATCTCGGACTCTATCTTTCACGACATAATACTTTATGTCAATGTGCTTGGTAGCGGCACTTGACCTGTTGTTGTGTGCATACGAGACTGCGGGTTCATTGTCGCAGTACATCTTTTGTGGTCTTGAGATGTCGTCAACCACTCTTAAACCGGGTATAAGTTTCTTTAGCCAATTCACCTGTCCTACGGCCTCGAAACAAGCAATAAACTCTGCGTGCATTGTGGACGCTGCAGTGATACTTTGCTTGCAACTTTTCCATGATATGGCCCCTCCCGCGAGAGTGAACACATATCCCGACGTCGATTTTCTGTTATCTCCTGCAAAATCAGCATCTGCATATGCCGTGATTTGCAGAGAATCTGTTCTTCTGTATGTCAACATGAGGCCTTTTGTTCCTTGCAAATAGCGCAGAACTTTCTTTACTAACTTCCAATGTTCTGGTCCTGGATTACTCTGGAATCTACCAAGCAACCCGGTAACAAAAGCAATGTCAGGGCGTGTGCACACTTGTGCATACTGTAAGCTTCCGACAGCTGAAGCATATGGTACCGATTTCATTTGATCTTTTTCATATTGATTCTTTGGACATTGAAAGTCCCCATATTTGTCGCCCTTGACTATGGGAGCAGGTGAAGCACTGCATTTGTGCATATTGTATTTCTTCAGGACCCTTTCTATGTATGTCTTTTGCGATAGTCCCAATACCCCCTTGGATCTGTCTCGGTGAATTTCAATTCCTAAAACGAATTTTGCTTCACCAAGATCATTCATTTCGAATTGTGAGGACAAGAATTTCTTTGTTTCTAATAGTAGACTGACGTCACTGCTTGCAAGCAGGATATCATCCACATACAGGATTAGGAAGATATACTTTCCATTCTTGAACTTTGCATAAACGCAATCGTCCTCCACATTCTGTTCAAACCCGAAACTTTTAATCGTACTGTCGAACTTCAAGAACCACATTCTTGAAGCTTGCTTTAACCCATAAATCGATTTCTTTAGGCGGCATCCCATCTTTTCCTTTCCTTCCACAACAAAACCTTTTGGTTGTGCTATGAAAAATTCTTTATCTACATCCCCATTTAGGAACGCCGTCTTTACATCCATTTGATGCAATTCTAGATCAAAATGAGCCACGAGGGCCATAATGACTCTGAAGGAATCTTTACATGAGACTGGAGAAAAGGTCTCATGATAATCAATTCCCTCTTTTTGCGTATAGCCTTTTGCCACAAGTCGCGCTTTGAACTTTTCTATATTCCCTTGTGAGTCATATTTGGTTTTGTAGACCCATTTACAGCCTACTGGTTTGACTCCTTCAGGAATTTCTACTAAGTCCCAAACATCGTTGGTACTCATAGATCTCATTTCATCTTCCATGGCTGCCAACCACTCAGACGAATGCTCGCTTCTCATGGCTTCTTCAAATGAGGTAGGGTCATCCTCCATTTGATATTCTTGACAACTCTCAGTGTTATATACTTCATAATCACTGGAAATAGCCGACCTCCTTGCTCTTTGAGACCTTCTAGGGGCCTCCTCATTTTGCTCATTTTCTATCATACGTTGTACCTCTACATCTGGAGCATTTTCTATTGGAGGTTGTAGCGGCTCCCCTTGTTCTGCAGCAACGGGCTCTATAGGATCCTGAGGGACAGGTTCCACATTTTCATTCGTTGTTGCCACAGGAGGAACCACCACAGGGGCTGACATCACAGTGTCTTGCACTGTCAGTGCAGCCACAACGGGCAGTGAGAAGAACTGTTCTTGAATCACTGGATTGGGCGCATATACCCGCTTCTCCTCAAGATCAATCTCTCGAACTGCCACGCTCCCCCGAACCATTTGTTCTTCTAAGAAGGCAGCGTGTCTTGTTTCTATAAACTTTGTATATCTATCTGGACAGTAGAATCGATATCCTTTTGACTTTTCTGGATAGCCAATAAAATGACAAGTCTCTGTTTTGGGATCTAGCTTCCCAATATTCGGGTTGAATATTTTTGCCTCAGCAGGACTCCCCCAGACCCGTAGGTGTGCTAAGGAGGGTACTCTTCCAGTCCACAACTCATACGGTGTTTTGGGCACCGATTTACTGGGTACTCTGTTGAGAATATGAATGGCGGTTTTTAACGCCTCCATCCACAAACTCACTGGCAGTGTCGAATAACTGATCATACTGCGCACCATATCCATTAGGGTACGGTTGCGTCTTTCTGCCACTCCATTTTGCTGAGGCTCGCCCGGCATTGAATACTGGACTACTATACCGTGTTCCTGTAGGAACCTTGCAAAAGGTCCTGGAACTTGGCCATATGAGGTATGCCGACCGTAGTATTCCCCTCCACGATCGGATCTGACTACTTTTATCTTTAAACTGTGCTGATTTTCGACTTCAGCCTTAAATATCTTGAATTTATCTAGCGCTTCTGATCTTTCTTTGATAGGATAAATATATCCATAGCGGGAATAATCATCTGTGAAGGTTATGAATGAATCATAGCCATCTATACTCTTTACTGAAAATGGACCACAGATGTCGGTGTGAATTATGTCTAAAACACCCGTGCTCCTAACAGCTCATTTCTTTATTTTCTTTACATATTTTCCTTTTATGCAATCAATGCATTGTTCTAAGTCAGAAAATTCTAGCGCGGGAAGAATGTCATTTTTAACGAGTCTTTCTATTCTCCCCCTCGAAATGTGGCCCAAGCGACAATGCCACAATTTCGACGATTCGTTATCTTTTCTCTTTCGCTTTCTATTATTATCTGTTGATGAGGATATGGTTGCATTCACATCACATACGGAATTCACACTTTCACGCAGCGATAACAAATAAAGATCATTTCTCTTAAAAGAAATAGTAGCAACTCTATTATTAATCTCTATTACACATCTGGAATTACCAAAATGACAATCAAATCCATCATCATCTAGACGAGACACACTTATTAAGTTTCTCTGCAAAGTCGGTACATAAAAAACATCTCTAAGAAATAAATCAAAGCCGGTGTCAAGCTCTAAGAGAAGATCTCCAACTGCTTCGACATCTGCCTCGACTCCGTTGGCGACTTTAATTTGTCTTTCGCTTCTTTGAGTGGCTCTCGTCGAACGGAATCCCTGTAAAGAGTTTGCAACATGAATAGTTGCTCCTGAGTCAATCCACCAAGTAGATTTCGAATAATCTATATACAGGGATTCATTTACAAATGAAATAATGTTCTCACCTCTCTTTTCCATGATCATCTTTAAGTACTTGGGACAATCTTTCTTGTAGTGTCCCGTACCCAAGCAATGCATGCATTGGTCTTTTCCCACAGTAAATTGTCCTTCTTTGGGTCTATGCTGCTGGGAGGACTGTCCCTGGAAAGGCTGAGGACCTCTTGCCTGAAACTGCTGAGGACCTTTTGCCTGAAACTGCTGAGGACCTTTTCCCTTAGAGGAGGAGGAGGAAGGATTCCCATTCTTGTTCTTGGTCTTCACAAAGTTGATAGAAGACGGGGGCAGTCTTTCCTCTTCTTGCACACACATCGCAATGGCCTTCTCTATGTCCCATTTTTCTGGGGACATGTTGTAACCAACAATGAAGGTATCGAAGGTCTTTGGCAACGAAGCAAAAACCAAATGGACGATGTGATCATCCTTGAAAGCAAGGCCCATTGGTTTAAGCTTGTTGTTTATACTGACCATGCGATGTATGTGCTCTCTTATCCCACCACCTGTGTACCTCTCTGTGACCAGCTGTTTTATCAACTGGGTAGCATATGTCTTTGAAGAGCCAGTGTACTGACTCTTTATCTTCTCAAGGTACTCAACAACAGTAGGACAATCTGTAATTGACCCCATGATGGAGGCCTCTATAGTGTTCTTTACCACTGCCAAACACTTCTTGTTGGCAGGGAACCAAGCAGCATACTCAACATCATAGCTGTCTTTGCTTGCCTTGTAGGCAAGCTCTCTAGCTGACCAATCAGCATCTGTCTCATTCTCTCCTCTTTCTGGTCGCTCAGGAACTGCTGGAACTGGTGCAGACAGCACCCAGTCAAGGCCAGCAAGAGTGAAGAAGAGGTCCAGCTTCTTATTCCATTCTCCATAATTATCTCCTTTAAGCACTGGGATATCATTGATGATCATCATCATAGATAGCCCTCCTGAAAATAATCCAAAACGAGTGAGAACATTTAAATATGATAACATGTAGTACTTTTTGCATTAAAATCTTCATCACCGTTGGGCAGAAAAAGAAATAATGCATGAAAAACCTCTTTAAAGTTACAATATTGCTATAATCAACGTTGGTCAGAAAATAACAACACTGCAACTGAATCTGAAATAAATCTATAACTTGAAATTTAAATTCTCCCGTTGGTTCGAATTTAAAAAACAAGGCAATTCAAATTAAATCTATATTATCTATGCAGCGGAAGCATTAAATCTCTGTAGTAAAAACTTAAACAGAAGCATAAACATAATTATCTAGTCTCTGGAAAAATTATCTCGTTGGTTCAAATTTAAACAGAGACGAAAAACTATCAAATTCATTCAAAATTCGCTTCTGGAAAAGTTTAAACTAATTCTGAAAGCATTCTGTAGAAAAAAAAGTCTTTCGGCCCGAAAACGGAAAAAACCGAATGCGGCCTGGCCCGGGAAACGCGTCCCATACCGCGCCCGCGCCTCTTGCGGCCCGGCCCAGCTGCGCGATAATTCACAGAAAAAAGAAAAAGGAACGCGCAGCGCAGCCCATGAGAAACTGCGGCTTAACAGGCCGGCCCGGCCCGGTGCGAGGTTGCCTCACCCCCGCCTCCATCCTGGCCGTCCGTCGCGATGGACGGCCGGCATCTGTTCTGCGCGGTTTAAAAACGCGGAAAAATCGGGAGTTCGTGAAACCCTAGCCCATTCTTTTCTCTCTTCTTCTCTTCCCCGGTCACGCGAGAGAGAGCGGCGACGAGCCGGCGATGGCGCGGCGCGCGCTTGCACGCGAGACGGCGCGGGACGGCGGCGAGCCGCCGTGTCTGTGTCCTCGCAGCCCGGAGTGCGGACGCGGAGGTGGAGCCGTCGCGGGCCCCCTCGCCGGCGCGCGCGCTCGCCCGAGGGTGAGCGCGCCGCCGTCGAGCGGTCTCGCTTCGGCTCCGGTGATCTGTCCGCCGGCGGCGGTCTGTGATGGCGATGGGGAAACCAGGTAGGTACCTCTCGCCCTCGATCCATCTCTGTTAGGGTTAGGGTTACGCTATTGAATCGAAAAAGAACAAATCGATGCTTTCTCCTTCTAGAACTCTATGACCCGATCTAGATCCACTAGCTAACCTAGCTCTGATTACCATTGATTATATCTGTGAATCACTAGCAGTAGAAATAGCGGGTCCTGTCATCTAGCATAGCATGAACAATGGTTTAGATCTGGGAGAAAGGGGGGAGAGACAGTCACCTTCGTGTGTGGCTGGAGCTGACGCAGTGGCCATGGCGACGACGGGTGGGGCCGGCGTGATGACGACGGGCAGGCGGCGTCGGTGTCGTGGTAGAGGAACGGCGTCGAGTGAGTGACGGCGGCGGGCGACGGCGACGTGGTGGCGAAGGCTTCCCGTTGCCTCAGCGCCCCCTCGGGATCGGGTTAGGGTTTGTTGGTGGGTGCGGTGCTCACGGCGAACCTCGTACTGTGAGCCGCCGGCCCCCACCTCCTTTTATATGGCGCTGGCAACAGGGGCCCACCAACCAAGGGTTCGGTTGGGCGCCCCCGATCAGGGCGCGATCAAGGGCCGCGGGCCTTTGGGCCTGCGGGGTTAGAGATCAACCTAACATCCTGGAGTTGTTGGCGAGACGAACTTCTGTTGGCTGCAGCGCGGCAGAAATTTCCAAAAAGTCATACCTCCTTTATTCATGTCTAGTTGTCTACTCTTTAGCTGCCAGTTCGTAGTAACCTGCAGGTCATGTAGACTGAGGGATCTAACAATCACAAATTAATTAACAAATATGATGCAGGAAATTAGCAGACTCAATCCTGACGTTCAAGTCACTGTTCCGGTACGTGTGCACGTTCGGCAGCAGGCAGAAAGCGACTTGTGCTTACAAGGGAGCATTTTCTCTGATTAGCGAGCATAACAGAGATTCGTATTTAGCGCCAGACCAATGTGGACTCCACGCAGCAGCAAATAAGTTCGCCGCGGGAGATGCTCCGTCGCGCTGTTAACGCAGATCATGTTCCCCAGTACGTTTTCCCCGGACTACTAAACATCCTGTGCTGTTGCCGGCCTCAAGGCCCACCTCAACCTGCTCTGCGGAATGTGGCGAGGGGCAGCAGTTGACATGAAAGAGAGAAGGATGTTGAGGGGATTTTTTTTTTTTTTTTGGTTTGAAATAACGATGGGGAGAAAAACTGAACTGGAGAGTGCTCCAGGTGATCCACCTGTCAGTGAAAAGACAGACAAAAAAGGTGCTTTGTTTGGAATGGATGCGCCAGCATCAAGTCATACATATAGTATTGGTTTTTAAGTTCAGGGGCCAACTATACACATATAAAAACAGTTTTAAAGTTTCAGGGGATATTTAACTTTTTGGGAACCATTATTTATCCTCATAGAGTTTATAAATCCAACCTGTTTGAGGATAATTTATTTTCAAATTTCTAACACATTTCTACTAATTTGTTCATGGGCCCTTTACGAGTTTATGAAACTAGGAACTTAATTAGTCGTTGTTTATCTGAAGTGTCAGTTAAACTAAGAGTTTTCTTAATATTATGCATAATCATGGCTAGCTAAGACCTTTTTTTTCTTTTTAATCTGAATTTTTATAATATATAGTGCTAAATTTCGTTAAATGTCAATTATTGCTAGAATTTTATGTGCATGCATGGTTTTTAGAATTTTAGGTCAAATCTATATTTTCTCTATAAGTTCTTTTATGTCAATGCTATAATAAGAAAAAGGGGTTATTGTGTACTACCATCTCTATTCAGTTTTTCATTTTGCCCAACTAAATTTGTCTCTCTCTGTTTTTTTTTTGCATCTACTTGATAGAGTGGAGTGGAGTTTTAAATTGAAACATTGTGGGCTGGTAGTCTAATACTCTCCATTAGAAGAATTTAAATATTTTTTATGACTTATTTCATAAATTTTGCATATTTCAAGACTCATGTGAAATTGTAATACACGTATGATGCCCCCCCCCCCCCCCCCAACAACACACACACACACACATACCTTTCTCATACATGTATGTGTGTTGAGGTGAAACTTTATCTGGAGCGATAAAAAGTAGTTGAAAAATAGTAAAACAGAGTTTTCATATTTCTGAAAAGAGAATATCTAAGTTTTTCTATCAAAGACTATTGTGGGAAACTCCACGGTAATTAGTTAGTGATTACCATGCGAGAGGAGTGCAATTTACCCAATGTTGGTTATCTTTAGAGGGATCTTATAAACACATATACCTTTTCAACAAACTTAGAAAAACTAAAAGTATGATCATAAATCTTCAATCCGATCTATTGACAGCTAGTTAACCCTGCTGATTAGCTAACATAAACTGTCAGCATGGCTAGCCATCTGCCCTTCCCTGTCTCAAACCTTGTGTCGGCTCCATCCAACTAGTTGGCACTTGTCCATTTAATTTACTGGGATTATCTGTGCTATCTAGAAATTCCAAATGACCTAAAAGAATCCGGAGTGACTATATATAATAAATCCAAAAAAAGATACATGCATGAGCGCTGCTCGGATGAATATGCTATATACCCACTGATACCTAATCGATAACGAAGCTGAATGGCTTTTTTCGTTCCAATTCCATCCATTTTTGTTGAGGCAATTCTGACTTGTTCATCGGGAAGTAATCTAGCTCCTGAGATATATGACATTCTTTATCCTTCTCTTTTCCTGGTCTTCTCGGCTGGAATCTACAATGGTTGTCTCCCGAAATATAACACACTAGATTAAGTACCAGATTACATGTAGAAACAAAAAAAAAACAATCCAATGAAATAAACAACCACACACACAACAGTTGCACAATGAGCAGTCGTGCTTATTCATGCATTGCTAACAGAGAGACCGACCCAGGAATGCATGGACAGACACGCACAGACGGCAGACTATCCATCCTGTTCGCTGGCGAGCATTCCACGGTGCACCTTCTCGATGTATTCGGAGGCCCGCTTGTTGATGTCGCGCTCTGCGTACCAGTGCCGGCCGTAGTATTCGTCGTTGTCGCTGGGCCGGACCCTCGTCCCCTGGTAGTACCTCTGCGGCTGTTCTTCCTGCTTCTCGCCGGAGCACTGCGTCTTGAATCCAAACAGAGACGCAAGAAATGACCTTTTCCCTCTCGCCATTGATACCGCACACGTACTCTACCCCTTTCTCGCAAGCTACTACAACACTTTGTTTGGCTGGTGCTAGGTTGCTAGCACTAGCTAAGCTCACTTATCGCAATCAGCTAAGTACAACACGATTCTTTTTTTTTTTTTGCGAATAAGTACAACACGATTCAGCTGGTTGGTTGTTAGGAGATAAGGTGCGGCCTTGG
Organism: Eragrostis curvula; assembly: GCA_007726485.1. NCBI lineage: Eukaryota > Viridiplantae > Streptophyta > Magnoliopsida > Poales > Poaceae > Eragrostis > Eragrostis curvula. The sequence continues at coordinate 7,457,500 of RWGY01000026.1, read as the reverse complement.
TGTATTTATAGGAAGGAAGGATACCGACCCCCAGACACACGTGTGCTCTCAAGGCTCAGGTAGTAGGAGCTTGATTACTTGTTAGGGGTTTGGTACGGAAGGCTATACGCTTTGTATGTGGTCGTGTTGTTTTTTTTTTTTTTTTTTTTTTTTTTTTTTTTTTTGAAGAAACTGGAGGGGCAAGCCCCTATATATATATATATATATATATATATATATATATATATATATATTAATAACGTAAATAAAGAGTTACATTTACAGAAAAAAAACAAACAACAGAAAAAACTATCTAGGCGAAACTAAAGAGGACAGATAACAATTAGTCCCATTGTTCAATCCATTCTTTGAGCCTGTCTTTGTGACATCCTTTTGCTCGGAGGGTAACAAGCTGCATTTCTTTTAAGAAAGTCCTCCGGCAATCCTTGTTACTTTTGTTCGGCAATCCTTTTGCTCGGACTACTGTGTGGTCGTGTTGTTAGGCAGCAGCTTTGTATGATTAATTGCGGCGATCCTTGTTACTTTTTTGACTGGCCATTCATCGGGCGCACCGTGTAATCCAGCGCCGTTTGTTTAATCGCCAGTAATTTCTGACAAGCAAGCTTAGTGCATATCAAGACTGAAAGCTAAGAAAACTAGCTAAGAAAAGGTGACTGAACCGATTCATGGAGGTTTCCAGTGAATGCTGGTCATGCATGGACTACTGTGTGTGCGATGCCATGGCCGTCGATGACTCGTTGGAAGGGAACGAAAAAAAGCCTCACGTGTGAGTATAGCGACGCACGTAACCGCGTAAACTTTGTTATGAAAAGATCAAGTTGGGCAGAGCAACAGACCATCTAGCGGCGACCAACAAAAGGATAAGCTTTGCGCATTTGACAATCGATTTGATAGTATTCTGGATTTGAATCATGCTGTAACATAAGCAGCCTGCGCCACACCAATATAGTCAGATTGCCAGCTGTAATCTGTGAATATGCTTGGACATGTTAGCATTGTATTCAGACTTGGGACATCGGCGTTCAACGATGATATGTACATACATACACACCTGAATGCAGTTTGCTCTCTGCATGGCCATGCAAGACAGAGTCAAGAGCGAATCTAGTTTGCACGTACATGGATTCCTGGAGTTGTTGGGCGAGGCGACGACATCCGGTTGGCTGCAGTACTGCGGCAGAAATTTCCAAAAGTTACACCCTAGCTAGCTCCTTTTGCTAAGATCGCTAATTAGGAATCACAAAGTAACTAATAGGCCGGGTGAAAGATAGTAGCAAACGCGAGCCAGAGGTGGCAAGTCACGGTTTGGTACAGGTGCACGTTCACAGGCAGCCAGAAAGCGACTGGTGCTTATTATGAGGGGCGCAAAAGGTTTGTCTATCTATCTAGTTTAAGGGATCGAATTCTCTGATTAGTTTAATCATCTATGTTCCTTCTTTTAAGCATGATACGCATAATCGGATAACTAAGGGATGGGTTTTTCCGTCTTGTCCTAGCTTACTTCGTGTTAGGCACTTCTAACCACGTTAACTTCTTTGGATAAACCTTAATGTAATATTTACCACGTTGTGAGTTAGAGTATGGTGTAATCCATGTAATGTACTATAGAGCTACTGCCCGAGAGCGAGTTTGCGGTCTCTGCATCTCCTATGTTGTGCACTTGCATTATGTGATGTATAGATGCTATTTCTAGTATAATTTTTGGTGTAACAGTTCCAAAAAGGGCTCTAAAATAGAAGTAAAATATAGCAACTAAAAATTGGGAATATATAAGTACTTCTAAAAATCCACTTCAATGCCCAACGGAACCCTATACACCAAGGGAGTTTAGTGAAAAGGCGAGTTTTCACTGGATTAGCAGTGTGTTATATATATATTCTATTTACTACTTTTGCTTTCGTGGGCTCTACTTAATCAGCATATGGGAGGTTCATTTTTGGGAAAGGATGAAGGGATTTTCTTGGTCATGGGAGATAGTAAAGGTCGTAAAAGGTCTCAGACTTTTGGTAACAAGGAAGAAACTGTAGCATGGGCGAGTGGAGCTGGAATCTTTGAGAGAATTGGAGATAGGAGCCGAAATTCATTCCAAAACCAAAGAGCAGTGAAAAAAAGTTTCGAAGCTATTATTTAAGTATGATCTTAGATACTCCGTGCAACAGAAAATGTGGGGATTTGATGCCGCTACCACAAACGAGCACACGTGTAACACCCTGTGTTTTGCCACATTATAAAAACCACTAAAAATTTGAACTTTTTCGAATTAGAACAAATGCAATCAAACTAGTATGGTAAATTCACCCCAAGTTTGAATTTTCAAATTTTAAATATGCATCAAACACCCCCATCTGCATATTTGAAATTTTCTGTTTTTATTTATGTGTTCAGTTGGTGCTTTTCCTTTTGCAAATTTGAATTCCATTCAAATTTGAGCTAAATTAAATTCAGGGAAATGTTCAAACATTTCTTTTCCCTCCTGAGCCGCCCTTCCCCTTTTATTCCCCGCAGCCCATCTTTTTTTTTCCCTTTTATTTTCTTTCCCCGCGGACCGCACAGCCCAGCAGGCCCAACTTCTCCCGCGCCAGCCCGTCAGCCCGCTCCACTTCCTTTCTCTAGCTGACGTGTGGACCCCACGCTCGGCTACCTCCTTCAGACCGCCGGACGCGACTGTGCAATGCCGACGTACCACGGCGAGCACGCGTGCCTGCCGCACCTTAAACTCGCCCCGTTCCTATTCGCCGGCGAACAGGGCACCACGCGCCCCCATTAGCTCAGCGCGCTCCCCCATCAGAGGCGCAATTACTCCGGCGAGCTTCCTCTCCTTCACGTGCGCTTCCTTCCCGGCCGCGTCTATAAGAGGAGAGCTTCCTCTCCTTCACGTGCGCGCTCCCACACCCACCATTCTCCATTCCAGCGCCCACCGAGCTCGAATCACAAGTTTTTCCCCGTCGTCGTCTCCAAGTCCGGCAACCACTCCGGCTAAGGCTCGACGACCAACCAGTTGGCTCCCCTCCTCTTTCTTCTTCCTCTGGCCTCTCCAGGCACTCCCTAACCCCGTCACGTCTGCCATTTTTGCAACTGAGGTGAGGAGCATGGAGTTCAAGGGAGGCTAGGGTTCCAACCACCACGAGCACGACGAGGAGTAGTCACTGACCCTTTTCCGACTCCATCATGCCCACTGTGAGCACCTCCATCTTCTTCCCTTTCTTTTGCGCTAGTTCTTTTCCTGTTTAGAGCACGCTCTCACACTCCGCACCGAGCGCCGCCCTCACCGCCGCGCTCGATCGCTCGCCGCCGGCCACCGTGGTTGCACCACGAACCCTGCCGAGCCCACCAAAATCATCCCCACACTCACACGCAACCCTGCGGCAACACGCTCACGCACGAGCACCCCCGGACGCGCCCTTTTTCTACACTCACCGCTGCGCCGCCGAACTCCGGTGAGCGAACACCACTGTTTCGGCCACACTTCACGTCGACATCAAGCATCGGACGGCTCTCCGTCGCACACCGCACCCGCACGACTTCTCGGTTTTGAACGCGAGCACGCGCACGCGCTTTTGCGCCCCGCGCACGGTTGCGTCGCCTCACTCTGGCGAGCCCGCGACGCCGCCAACGTCGTCCTCGACATCGACACCATGTACCTGAAGCTTCGCCTCCCCTCGTAGATTCGGTATAGGTGCTCTTCGCGTCGCGAGATGTGCCATGTAGCCGTCACCGGTGAGCTTCCCGCTCCAGTGCCTTTGGACCCCACCGCGCCACCGTCCATCGTGGCATGCCACGTCGGCAAACGGGCCCGCGACGACCCAGTCTCCGCGCATAGTCAGCCCGAGTCCACAGACGCGGTGCACCGTAGACCACAGACACAGGCGCCCCCGGTTCACAGAGCACATGGACGTAGTCCACCACACAGTAGGCCATAGCGGACCCGCCTCCGCGGTCCCATTGTCGGCCTCACAACCTTTCTGTAAATGCTAGATCTACACGCAGTATGCACACAGAACCTTATTTCGAGCACTTCTCTTTATCAGAAAAATTCCACAAGAGATAAGGCGTATTTATAGGAGAAGGAACCCTTACGCGCATAGGCGCGCGCTCGAAGACTCGATGATGATCGAGAGCTTGTTTACTCGTGATTATTGATCGTGTGGGGTTAGGCAGCAGCTTTGTACGATTATTGATCGCGGCGATTCCCCTTCACTTTTTTGCCTGGCCATTCAACGAGCGACCCCCGCGCATCTTGTTTAATCATCAGAATTATACACATGCAGAGCTCCTGCAAGAGCCAAACAAATCAAGCAACCAGCGACTGATGTCGAGGTCGAGAGTTCTGGTCCATGCTGGTCATCATGGCCATGCATGGACGTACTTTGTGAAGATGCACGAAACCGTGTCGTCATTACACACGTCAGCTGCTTACAGCAATCGACGACTTGGTCAGCGCGACTGTGCCGTCTGCAGCTTGATTGTTGCGACTTGCGACGAACAAAGAGACGATGCTTTTGTACTTTTGACAATACGAGTTGAACTGTATTACTCTACGTGTACTATATGCACTAGTTTATACTTTATACTGTCAATTTAAACAGCGCTTAATATAAACGGTGAAGAATCCAATATGTGCATTGACAATCAGCACAATGTTCAGCTTCAGACTTGAGGTCTCAGCGTTAAAGTAGATACACAACTGTCGCTTGCGCTCTTTCTCAGCATTGCACAACGACGCATCAAGTTTCCCCGTGGGATTCCTGGAGTTATTCGCTAGACGAACTTCTGCTGGCTGCAGCGCGGCATAAACTAGACTGTCACTTTGAGTAGCCACCCTTCCCTGTCTCAAACCTAGTTTCGACTACATCCATCTAGTTAGCACTTGTCCATTTCAACGTGCTATTCTAGAAATTCCAATTGATAACCCAAAAGAATCCAGAGTGAGCATTGTCGTAAATCCAAGAAAATTTACATACTAGATAACGTACGAAACTACACATAGAAAAAAAAAAACAATCCAATAAAATAAACAACCACACACACACAACAGTTGCACAATGAGTAGTCGTGCTTATTCATGCATTGCTAACAGAGAGACCGACCCTAGCTAGAAATAATGCGTGTACGCACGCACACACGTCAGTCTATTCATCTTGTTCGCTGGCGAGCATTCCACGGTGCACCCTCTCGATGTACTCAGAGGCCCGCTTATTGATGTCGCGCTCTGCATACCAGTGCCGGCCATAGTACTCGTCGTCGTCGCTGGGCCGGACCCTCGTCCCCTGGTAGTACCTCTGCGGCTGTTCTTCCTGCTTCTCACCGCAGCACTGCATCTTGAATCCAAATAGAGACGCAAAAAAGGACCTTTTCCCTCTCCCCATTGGTACCGCACAGTCTACCTCTTTCTCGCAAGCTACAACACTGCTAGTCTGGCTTTGGTTGCTAGCTAGCTAAACTCACTTATCGCAATCAGCTAACTACAACACGATTCAGCTGGTTGGTTGTTAGGAGATAAGGTGCGGCCATGGTGTATTTATAGCTAGGAAGGGAAGATGACAGACCCCCACACACGCATACTCAGGTAGGAGATCTTCATTCACGTTAGGGTTTGGTACGGAGCGAAGGCGATACGCTTTTTTTTTTTTTTTTTTTTTTTTTTGGAGCGAACGCAATACGCTCTGTGTGTGGTCTTATGGTTAGGCAGCAACTTTGTATGATTAATCGCAGCGATCCTTGTTACTTTTTTGACTAGCCATTCATCGGGCGTGCCGTGTAATCCCGTGCCGTTTGTTTAATCGCCAGTAATTTCTGACAAGCAAGCAAGCTTAGTGCATATCAAGACTGAAAGCTAAGGAAAGGAAGTTAGCTAGCCAAGAAAAGGGGACTGAACCGGTCGATCGATGTTTCCAGTGAATGCTGGTCATGCATGGACTACGGTGTACCATGCCATGGAAGTCGATGAATCTTTGGAAGGGAACGAACGAAAACCCTCACGTGTGTGTTTAGCGGCGCACGCGTACTAGGAACACAATTATATGTTGGCATGCAAAGATCAAGTTGGGCAAAGCAACAGACCATCTAGCGGCGACGAACAAAATTAAAGAGAAGCTTTTGCGCATTTGACAATCTATATGATGGTACACTGGGTTTGAATCATACTGTAACATATGCAGCCTGCGCCACCAATATAGTCAGCTTGAATAGCTGGAATCTGTGAACATGCTTGAAGAAGTTAGCATTGTATTCAGACTTGGGACATCGGCGTTCAACGGTGAGATGTTCATACACCTGCATGCAGTTTGCTCTCTGCATGGCCATGCAAGACAGAGTCAAAAACGAATCTAGTTTGCACGTACATGGATTCCTGGAGTCGTTGGGCGAGGCGACGACATCCGGTTGGCTGAAGTGCGACAGAAATTTCCAAAAGTTACGCCCTAGCTAGCTCCTTTTGCTAAGCTAGCTAGTTAGGAGCATTGGTTAGGACATTCGTAAAAAACAAAAAGGAGCCTTGGTTAGGAATAGCTTCATATTACTATCTAGACAATGGGTTCATGCAATGCAAGGAATCACAAATTAACTAAGTTGAAAGATGTTAGCAGACGCGACCCAGAGGTGTCAAGTCACGGTTTGGTATGCGTGCACGTTCACAGGCAGCCGGAAAGCGATTTGTGCTTATTATGACTGGCGCAAAAGCGATGAGTCTATCTGTTTTTGTTTAAGGGATCAAATGCTCTCATTAGTTTAATCATCATGTTCCTCTTTTAAGCATGATACGCATAATCGGATAACTAAGGGGCGGTTCTTTTCGTCTTGAGCTTTTTTTTTTTTGAGGGCCTTTTCGTCTTGAGCTAGCTTGCTTCGTGTTAATTAGGCACTTCTAACCACGTTAACTTCTTCAGATTAATCTTAATGTAAAATTTACCGCGCTGCAAGTTAGGCTAAGGTGAAATCCATGTAATGCAATAGAGCTACGGCCGCAAAAATAAGAGTTTGTAGTCTCTCTGCATCTCCTATGTTGTGCAGCATTGCGATGTGGAATCTAGTTAATTATAGAATATTTGCCATTCCTAGTGTAATTTTGGCTGTAAAAGAGATGAGGCTCCCAAATAAAGATAGCAACCAAATTTGGAGATAATAAGCACTTTTGAAAAGCCACTGTAATGCCAAACACAGCATTTCGGTTCAAATGGGTGTGGAAAACGAGTTTTCACTTGATTAGCAGTGTGTTATATATAGATTCTAGGAAGAACTCCATTTTACTACCATCAAGTATTCATGTAGTCCACTTAACCCTTTAAATTAATTTTTGGTCCATTTTACTCCCTTCAACTATTTAGATTGGTTCAATTCACTTCCCCATAAAATTTTTCATTTTTGTATCTCTAGGTACACATCATGTTTGAGTGTAAAATTTTGTGAGATTATAGGTTAAAACATACCTTATGTTAGAAAAATGTTTAAAGAAATTTTTTTAAAAAAATCTATGTAGAAAGTATGCAATACAAATTCGACATATAAGATAGAATAATGTAAGAACATATTTCTAAAAAAATCTGAAACAATTTTTCTAGCATAGAGGATTATGTCATCTACGATCCTACAAAAGTTTAGCTTCAAATATAACCCATACAAAGAGAAACAAAGTGAAAGGGGTCTTGGTCTAGTGGTTAAGGCATCCGAGTAGCACCTTTGAGGTCCTAGGTTCGACTCCCGGTGGGAGCGAATTTTCTAGGATTTAACAGCATTTGTGCTTTCAGCGGTAGGCGACGTGACCGTCGACAGCAAGGCACCAGTAGTGACTTCGTCAATCTGGAGGATTTGCCGGCTCAGTCTTCGAAGATGCTCATAGGGGTAGGGTTTGCGTATGTGCGTTCATAGGGGTGAGTGTGCGTGCGTTGTGAGTGTCTGAGTTGTACTGTGTAATCTCAAAAAAAAAATACAAAGAGAAAAAAAATTCACGAGGGGGTGAATTGAACCAATCTAGATAGTTTGGGTAGTAAATTAGACAAAAAGTAGTTTAGGGGGTTAAGTGAACTACATGGATACTTGAGGGTAGTAAAATGGACTTCTTCCTAGATTCTATTTACTACTTTTGCTTTTGTGGGCTCTAGTTAATCAGCACTATGCGAGGTTCTTTTTTTTTGTAAAAGGATTAAGGTATTTTCTTGGTCATGGGAGATAGTAAAAGTCGCAAAAGGCCTCAGACTTTTGGTGACAAGGAAGAAGTTGTATAACATGCGCAAGTGGAGCTGGAATCTTTGAGAAAACTAGAGGCATGAGCAGCAATTCATTCCAAAAGCACAAACCAGCAAAAAAGAAAAATTATTTTTTTACGATTATATAATACAACTCAGTCACTCACAACGGACACACACCCACACTTATAAACGCACATACGCAAACCCTATCCCTAAACATCTTCGAAGACTGAGCTGAAAAATCCTCGAGACTGAAGAAGTCATCACTAGCTCCTCGCTATCGATGGGAAGCGTCGCCTACTACTAAAAGCAAAACGTCGTTAAATCCTAGAAAATTCACTTCCACGAGGAGTCCAATCCAAGACCTGAGGTGCTATTGAGGCTCTTGTAACCATTAGGCTATTTAAAGGTATTATTTAAGCCTGATCGTAGACACTCCCTCTGGTCAACACGGCCCTCAAGATGATATACTTTGACTAGAAATTTTTAGGACTATATGTTATTTCAAGCAAAAAGAACTATATATTGTGAATGTATTTTTCACGATGAAATCAGAGACACCAATCATAAACAGTTAATATTCTTGATTATATATACTGATGGGCAAAGTTGTAAGGGTGAATTTGGTTTACACGGTTGTAACTGTGCCTGCCGCAAATAAGTACCGAACAAATCACATTTAGTTTAGCGAAATATTGTTATACAACTAATGTTGCTCATGCACTTGCTGATCTAGGGCTGCATCCAGGTACTTGGTGATACAGATAGAGGAGTAGGTAATGTATTGAATTCCAAATTTGTTTTCTTCCTCGATCTTGTAATAGGGTTTCCCATGTTTGTGCTCAACGGATTTCTAGTACCTGGCTTGGAGTAAGTGACTTTTTGAGGAAGGTACGGTAACTGTTGATTCTAGATTGATTGAGAACTAAACATAGGATAAAACCAGTTGATTGAGAACTAAATTTTCGATGAAGACAGTAACACTATTTTTTCTAAAAAAAAAAGGTTCCACCAAATAAGATTATGGTCACTTAGGTGCATAAACATGAGCTGATACATTCACCACGTCCAAGTCTTCTTAAATTGTCCAGCTCCACCCATTTCAGAGGTCAATGCAAGTAGGCGACAAGCTATAGATGATAGATCATTGCCCTGCTCTATTGGCTTTGAAGTTACAACTGCTCCGGTTGTCCCCTCCATGGCAAACCAAAACACCATTAAAACTATGGTCACCGTGCACAAAAATTCTTCCCGTTGACACACGGGGCCGGTTAGGCACGTACTAGCTGTGCAGGAGCTGATTAAACGTGCCGCAAAGTTTGATCGAGACTTGTAGGTAGCACCCGGAGCAGATCAAAGGCTTGCTGGGGCAGAAGAACAAAGTCAGCTCCATTTTTCTTTAGCTTGCATGCGCGACCGGTACTAGGGCGAACCTGCTCCGTCTCTCTCTGCATTTCCTTCGTTCAGTCGCGTTTGAGGGCTCTTTTGGAACGCAGGATTGCAAAACACAGGAATAGGAAAAAACACAGGAATAGGATAGGAATGCATGTGCAAAACAGAGGATTGTAAAACACAGGAAATTTTTCAAAGTTGACGTTTGGATGAGCACAGGAAAATTGTAGGAATTTTAGAGTCAAGATATAGGTAAACAATGCATCTTAGATATACTAATTAATTTCTTACTTAGAACAAAATGATGCATGTAAACGGGGAGGGGCTCCCAACCATTAGTCTCTAATTTAAAAATAATAATACCAGCCAATATCTAATTTCCCAACATAAAAAATCCATCAGTTCTTATCCTCAGTCAGTCAATCCCCTGTGAGTTCTATCTCTTCACCGCTCTCTCTCTCTCTCTCTCTCCCCATTATCTGAACACGAAGGAGAGCTCAGTGGATAGCATTGCGGGGTGTGCAAGAAAGCTTCAGCCTCGACGAGCGAGCCTTGTGCTGTGAGCTCGAGCGGCCATCGGGATGGTGTCGCGAGGTCCGGGCTGGAGGTTCGGGCACCGCGCAGCGCTCATCGCCATCTGCTTCTTGGTGCAGACGCCGGTGTTGGGGACGGCCATGCCTTTCGGATCAAGCTTGGTCTCTCTCGTGAGGCTGTGTTTAACTCTTGCTTAGCCACAGCGAAGTCCGTTTTGCCTCGATCCTACGCGAGGGGAAGAGAAAAAAGAGCTCGGAGTGGATGTTGGATTTCCTGTACTTTTCCTGCGAAAACGGAATCATAGGAAAGTTTCCTTCATTTTTCCTGCGCTTGAATCCTTTGTTCCAAAGGCATGAACAGGGATCTTTCCTATAGGAATTAGATTCCTCCATTTTTCCTCTAAAATTCCTCCAATCAAAGGAGGCCTGAAAAGGTAGGCCGCAAGGTTGCTCGAGGCTGTCTCATGGGCTCCCAAATGGAAGCCCACGCTGGAAGCCGTCTCCTTGGAATAAACGTGATCCATGGAATTTTGCACAAAGCCTACACTGGACGATCCACCAAAGTACTAGCTCGGTTTGAGCCCGGCCCAGTGATCTATTGCATTCGCGTTACAAATGTTGTGTGCAATCGTATTTGGGCTACTGCATATAAGTTTTAAAATTTTGTAGTTGTTGGTTTTTTTAGACTACTAGTCGGCATAAGGACGAATAGGTGTGTATAGTAACAGTCAGATAATCTGGGAAAGACTGCTATATTCAGAAAAAATAGGTGTACACCTTTTGTTTTCATATATAACGATAGTTAATTGGAAAAAATCCATTCTACTTCCCCGAACAAATCACTTTGTCTATTTCACCCCTTAAATAAAATAATGGCTCACTTTACTCCCTCAAACAATTTCATTCGGTGCAATGTACACCCTATTGAAGTTTGTTTCTATTGTTTCTCATTCTACAAGTATAGAATTAGAAGCTCAAATTTTGCATGATGTTAGTTGGCACAATAATCTATGTTAAAATATTTTTCAATTATTTTTTTGATATCATATTTATGCATATAACGTAAATTTCTATTGAACTATGTAAATAATATCAAAATAATATGTCATAATTTTTTTAATATATGTTTTTGTGTGAGTTACCATCATGCAAAATTTGAGCTTCAAGTTCCACTTGTAGACTGAGATAAAAAAAAGACAAACATCAAAAAGGTGTACATTGCACCAAATAAAATTGATTGGGGGGTGGTAAAATGAGCCATTATTTTGTTTAGAGGTGAAACGGATAAAGTGAATTGTTCTGGGGGAGTAAAATGAACTTTTTTCTAGTTAATTCCAAATTAAACCTATTAGAGTGATGTATAAGAATCGAAAGGAGTACTTGCTGAGGCAATAAGTGAGGATGTAAGGACGACTAATCCTTCAAATTTCCACTGCACCTTCCTTTTTTCCTTTTGTGAAAAATATTGCAGATGCAAATGTACACATATACACATGTTAGAGCAACTCCAACAGCCTACCCATATGGATATCCATACCTAAAAACAGACTTTTGGGTAGCCAACCCCTTCTTCAATAGAGTACCCATATGGCTACCTATACCTAAAACTTTGGGTACCTACCCATTTCCTTGTGTTGCGTACTCTTTGCCTGAGACTGACTCCATCCCATCAGACCCAAATTCAACATAGAAACGCATGAGAGGGTCCTGAGAAGGCTGAAAGGGCACCACCAAAAAATGCCCATCTCCAACCCAAGTCCGATCCCCAGTCCCAAATTCAACTCCGCCGTCGCCGGTTCCTTCTTCTCCGGCGAGGTTGATGGTGGAGGGGAGCGTTGGTGGATCAGCGAGGTGGCCAAAGCAGAAGGAAGGCTCGCTGAGGGCCCGCCATGCCCGCTCGCCTCCCTTGTCGTGGCTCTGCTCGCCGCCCCTGCCCCGGGCCCGCTCGCCGCGACTGCCGGCGCGCCGGTCCGCCCGCGATGGGGGTCGGGCGCCACCACGCCGCGGTCGCTGAGCACGGGCTCGTCGCCGCATGGCTCGAACCGAAGCTCCGACGATAGGGAGGAGGAGCTGGTCGAGGTCACGCTCGACCTGCAGGAGGACGACTCCATTGTGCTGCGCAGCGTCGAGCCCGCGGCGGCCACCATGGCGGCGGCGGCGGGGATGGTCAGGATGGGCATGGGGGCGTCGCCGGCCCCGCCCGCATGACGCGCCGAGCACCCGGCGTCCCGGTCACGGTCTCCCGCCATGCACCGGACCTCATCGCACTGGCTGCTGCAGTTCTCGCAGGAGATTAAGGCCGAGGCCATGGCGCGCGCCAAGCAGTTCTCGCAGGACCTCACCAAGCGCTTCACGCGCACCCACAGCCGCGCCCACCTCATCGGCGACTACCCTGCCGCCTCGTCCTCCTCGTCGGCAGCCACCGGTTCCTCGTTGGGCATTGAGTCCACGCTCGAGGCCCGCGCCGAGCAGCCGGAAGCGCGCACAGCTCGTCAGCGGCAGCAGCAAGCCCAGTCCGCAACTTGTCAGGGAGGAGGGGGCGGCGGTGGAGGACGGTCTGCTCGCCACCATGGTCCGCCGCGACCTCCGCTCCGCCGTGACCCCCGCGGGCCAGCCGCGTCCGCTCCGCCACGCCTGCCCGCCGCGACTACCGCAGAGGACGGCGTCGAGCAGCACGGGGGAGGGGGTGGTGCGGCGCGAGCGCGATGGGTGAGCGGCACGGGATGCTCCATTTGTGGGGTGCGAGGTTGTTCTAGACTAAAAATGGATTCTCCTTTAGGTTATCCGTGTTGGAGAGGTGTTTTTACTCTTTTACTACCCATTTTGTGTATGGATCACCCTTTGAGTGATGGGTTGGAGTCAGTCTGATACTGCAATTTGATGCTTGCTTGCTACTGCACATTGCTTGTGTCATAAATTGCTACTGCACATCGTCAATTTGATGCTTGCTTGCTTGCTTATGTCATGAACAGACTGCTTGCTACTGCACATTATCACAAACTAGCGCTACTCTGTGCTGCTTGTCACAAACTAGCCCTGGGCTTTTCTCTGCTTGTCACTGCTCTGAATATTAGCTGACTGAAGCAATGCTTTGATGATTAATTACCTGAATATTAGATCATTTTCACTATTAGAAAAACACCCCTGTAGATACGTTTTATTTAGACATTAGATACGTTTATTTCATGTCTATTAGAATATAGAGATATTTTCATAAAGCGTGTTGGGGGCGTATCCGCACGGGCCGTGTCATGTGCCTGTAGTGATGTATTTTAAAAGCGTGTCTAGCAGATATAATGCGTTTTATAGCGACGCTATATACGTATCTACAAATCTATACACGATTTTATAGTTACGGTCAAGTCACGTGTCTATGAATTTAGCAACGCTTTAAAGCGTTGCTATTTAGAACATTACAAAAAAAACATATTTTGTTCCCTCATGCTCTTAGCAAGTATTATTCGTGCAATTCGTGGGAGTTGAACCCGTGACCTTTTTATTTCATACAAACTCCCTTAACCAACTCATCTCACGTGCAACTATGACTAAAGTAAGATACGTATTCTTTTTAACTCATGCTATCCAAATGCATTGACGTCTCTAGCATTACAAATAGCGTGTCAAGAAGCGTCTTTAGACGAGATTACATACGTTTAAAGCGTGGCTAATATCGTATCACTTTGATGCGTTCTCAATATCGCGTCATAAGCATATTTACGTAGGATACAAACGGAATGAAAGCGTTTCTAGTATCATATAATTTATCAATGCGCGTCAAAAAGCATCTTTACGGGGCTACTAACGTCAAAACCATGTCTATTCGGCTATTGATGATTAAAGCATATCTAATAACGTGTTAAATTGACACGATCTTGATACCGTTTCAAAAAGCGTCTTTAGGTGCTGATGTATTGACGTTTATAAAAGCGCATCTATAAAAACGTCCTTAGAAGGTCTTTTTTCTCCTTAGAAGGCCCTTTTTCTTGTAGTGTTTGTTTTTGCAGATCGCCGCCTGATGAGTCGTTCTATTATGGAAATGTTCTTCGGTGATTCGAGTTCCGATGATGAGGATGATGAGATGACAGCGGCGGCTGTTTTTGTAGATCGCCGCATGATGAGTCGTTCTATTATGGAAATGTTCTTCGGTGATTTGAGTTCCGATGACGATGATGAGATGACAGCGGCAGCCATTATTCATCGTCGATGCCAAAAGCAAGAAGCAAGAAGCAACGGCCATTATCATTGTCATTGAGAGATTCATGAGGGTGCATCGAGAGATCGAGGATCGTCAGGAACAAGGTTTACAATATTGACCGTATCAACTAAACCGAGCCGCACCGATATGGCCGGTAATCACGATAACCGACAAAACTGAACGAAAGCCGGACAAATGTTTGAAATTCAAAATTTGAATTCAAAAATTCGATAACCGACTGATTTCTTAGATAACTGGCTGGTTTGCATCGGTTATCGACAATTTCGACTGGTAACCGAGACAGTAAGAAAAATTGCGAAAAAAGATGATAAAATGTAGGAAAATTGTAGGAATGCTGGAAGAGTTCAATTGATCTAGTAAACGTACTTAAGGATGAGATCTGTGATGGCCTGTTGACATTCAGAAGCAAACAGGTTTTAGAGGTACAACTCCATTTGTTCATTTTTATATCCATTTACATAACTCTTGTAGCACTTCGAGTAAACATATGTGCTACTTCTTCAGCATCTAGTGTTCTCATCATGTAACAACATTGTACATGCAGTTGTTAATATCATCATATGGCTATATTTTATTTATTTATGCAATGCTGCAAATATTGCAACACCATAAATATGTAAACTAAAAATGGAAAATGTGTGAATTTTCCCCTTTTTATTTATTTTTCGCCCAGAAATCTTTCGGCATTTTTTTGACCCATCAAACGAACTTTTTTTCGTGTATGGTTTCCACCAATCTGCTACAAATGATGTCTAGTTTATTTAAATATTTTTTGTTTCAAATTTTCAAAAAATTTCAAATTCGAAATTCGAAAACCGAGATACCGGACTTATCGGACTGGACTGTAAGTCCGGTAATCGCGATTATCGACCGATAACTGTCGATTTTGGAAACCCTGGTCAGGAACATAACAAATGTCATGATGATCTTATCGAGCATTTGTGGTGTCTCCATGGGAAAAAGTGATGTGTGTTCATGTTTGAGTAGATGTTCTCAGTTTATTTTTTAATTTGAAAATCATGTATTTGAATTTTTGTTGAATTGTGTGTGCTTGAGACATGAAAGTTTGAACTATTGTGATATCAAAATCGTGTTTGAATTAACTATCGATGTTCATTGTAAAAGGAAAAGAATGAAATAAAATATAGGTACTCTGGTTTTAGGTAATCTGGAAAAGAACAAGCTACCTAAACCCAGAAAACTGTTTTAGATAGGTATCCAAAACTGCTTTTGGGTAGCCAGTTTTAGATAAGCTTTTCTTTTTGCGAGGAGTTTTAGATAAGCTGTTGGAGTTGCTCTTACCTTGATGGATTGTTACAAGATAGAGTGGGCCAATAAATCTCAAGATTGAGGAAGCCACCGATATGCACCTCGGTTCGATGGGCACCCATGTGGAGTCAGAGACAATTCACAAAGAATCTTCTTTACCACCAAAAATAAATAGCACCCATGTCCCATGTTGTGTAGGAGACTCAAATCCGGGTGGGCAGGTTCCATCATAAGGAACTTGAATCAACCGAGCCATGCTCAATTCACACAGCGTCTTCTTTACGACTTCACCATCAGAAACTCATTCATGTGTTGAGTTAATAAAATAATTAGACACTTTTCTTATTATTAGTTACGGAGAAAAGGCATGTCCGTACATAGCTTAGCTTCGATGCTGAATCCTTATCATTGAGTTGATGCCGTGCCAGTTGAGTTAAGGCTCCTTGCATGCTCAGCAAGCTAGCTAGTTCCCGTTTTCGATAGCTAAGGGCCTGCCTCTTTGGTTGGAGAAGCCAACTTTGCCACAAGTCTCTTTGGGAAATTTAACTCAATCAAGCAAGTTTCTTGTTCCTACCATGCATGGATAAATATCTTGGCAGCAGCTGCTGGCTATCGTAGGTAGCTAGAATACACAGGTGCAAAACGTTTGAATTTTCTTTTTGAATTTTCAGTTTAGAGTTGTAGAATGGACCGGACGCCTTTCTTCAAAAGGAAGCGCGCGATAAGTCATTCAAGGTCAATCGACTGCAGTGTGTTGCTGGCATCTTTGGGAAGCGGTCGCTAGCCAGGCATCGCAAAGCTCCGAGCAATGCCGGAGAATAACGAGACGTGGACGCATTTGGATTTTTGGGGCCTGGATTATCCGGGCCTGGCTACTTGCATGACTAACTGATTGATGTGCGTACCTTGCTTAGTCGTGTCAAGACGATCCTTTAATTTCGCAACCCAGAAATTTCAAAACGTTCACGTCATGGTCGTCACGAGCGCTACCTAATTAAGCTCGATCGAGCTACAGCCAGGCTTCTAGATCGTGTAGGCACGTTGATATCGGTGAAGGCGCGCAGGCGTCGTTGCTCTTGCCCATACCTACTCGGTGAACACGTTCGCGCCATACTCGCAGGGAGGTGCGCCAGCTGCTAGTGTGCGTGCGGTCAGGAGCAGCTCAAACGAACAAGACCAGCTCACGAAGCAGTACCAACCTAGTGAGACGGGCAAGTCACGGGAGGAGGAGAGACTGCTGATAAATCAGAGAAGAGTTAAGGTCTCGACGACGACGACGACGACGACACGGCCCGGTCCGGTCCGGGTAGCGTGTATATGCAGGTGGCACGGCGCGACGACGTGGACGTACGTTGACGCGGGGGACCACGGGGTGCCCGTCCGGTCGCCGCCCGGGACCCGCCGCGTTACGTCGGCGTGGTGGACTGGACGCGCACAGTATGGCCCGCCGTTGCTATAGCAAGGTAGGTCCAAGGTCGTCGTTCACCGGGCATCATCGATCGATCAGACGCCATTTGGAAAACGATCCCAGACTACTCTCTCTCGTGTCCTTCTCCGGTAAACTTTTTGGTGCCGGACGAAAGACAAAGAAGCTGGTCTTCACGGGGTGAGGACGGAGACGGCCGGGGATATGACGATTCAATCAGTCCTGCGTGTGAAACGAGACGATCCCATGCGCATCCATCGACGGATATGGTGCGGTGGCCTAATCAGTTTGGACTCTTTGGGAGCGAGGGTCGCCACTCTTTCAAAGGCTTGTGGAAAACGCAAGATCCAAGTACTGTTCGCGTGATCAACCGCGGCCGGCGCTGTCGCCGTAGCCGAATTTATTGCCGTCGCGCGTGTGTGGTGGTTTTTTCTTCTCCGCCCCCAGCACCTGCAGCGACGGCATGTACGTACTTCGACTGATCAAAACGCTTGGCCGGCCATCATCGCATCAGTCGTTTGTTGCACTGTCGCTACCTTCTTCCAGTCAGTGCCGTCGATCCTCTACGGCGATCGGAGGGAGGAGCCATGGCCGAACGAGGACCACGTGCACTCGAGTAGAAAGCGTACTAGTAGTCTAGTGCAACACTGGTCCACTGAGTTAGCTTTTTTCCTTCTTTTTTTTTACATGCATTTTTTTTTACATGCATGCGTCTCCTCTTATTTCGCACTCAAAACTATGTGCACGTTTGACGTTACTCCTTACACGAGTAGATTGGCCACGCACGCTTGTTAGGTCTTGTAAGGACATGCCACCGCTTATGGGTGCAAGCAAGGGCCGCAATCTTCACCAACTAAAGTAGCTTCTACATGGACTCATGGGCCATCATGTATGGAGAAACCATTATATTCCTCTACTCTGGTACTGAATTTCTTCTAAAAAAAAATCACACCGACTGCTGTCTAGTATGTATGCGACCATTAGAAAGTTGGAGTAGGTACGTCGAAAAATGGAGCAGCCCGAATATTTCCATGACAGAACAAAATTTCTTCAACGACTGATGTTTCTTTCTCCATATGTCAGCTCAAACTTCCTCTTGCTTTCAAGAGCTTCTTTCTTATTGTAGATTGCGGGAACAATTAGAACAACTCATCGTATTTATCCACGAGCTTTTTATTCAAGTCACATGCAAGCTGGTAGAAAACTCCAGGTGTAGCCTACAGATACCATTAGGACTAAGCAACATTTGACTTACGTATAACATTTCTACGTGGATGCCCTTGATTTGACTTCCCCTCTTCTATATTGCGCGTCAGAAGGTGTATACGTACATGGCTCACTTGCTATATACATGTGAACTGCGATATTTATCTGTTGGATCATTTGCGTGTGATCCCCTCTTCTTTGACTGGAGATAATATTGCCATTGCCATGACTTCGGATATACCAGACAAATTAGCATCGCTGCGTATAGTACTTGCTCCTCCTTGTTGGACCAGCTATGAATAAGTATTTGCAGCTTGGTCTTGGCATCTTGGGCCGAGGTATGTGCGTGTGTTTCCTATCTTAACCTAGCTAATACTCGAGAGTAGACAAGTACAAACTTGTCGACCTAGTCTCGTTATATATACTATGTTGCTATACCCCAGACCTTGAAGCGGGTTTGTCAAGATGCATGAGAACGGTGAGTATGATGATTGGTGAAATTCTGCCTGGTTCTGCTTAGTCGTCGCGTTTGGTCTGTCAAGCATGCTAAAGGAGTGACTCATACTCAATTTGGACATGAAAAGTAAAGCAGAAAGGGCCTTGCAACCTAATCTCGTATCAATGTGCCTTGACAAACGGTAACACAGAATGGAAAAAACATCGGGGAAGAGACACCAGCAACGACAAAGTGTCCTTGTTACCCTGACGGAAGAATAGAAGAGTCCATCGATAAACAAACACACAAAAGGACAGTGAAGACAGCAAGTTGCCGCTATAGATCTTGTTTCACATGCAAATCACGACGGCATCTTTCTTGCAGAAGCAAACTTCACATGGACCATACAAACTCTAAAGTCTTATATTGCTTAAATATAAGTACCATTAGGCAGGCTTTACTTTGTTCATCTGTTGGTAGGATGCTGACTATTAGTGCGATTAGCAGCGCCATGGTCTTCTCTTGTCTCCTCTCGATCTTCCATGCCCTTTTCTCTCCCTTTCTAGCTTCTTCTCCCTGATTTCAACACCTTTCCACATCAACGGCAGCAGATAATGTAAATTAAACAACGTGTGGCCGATGAAGTACATGGGTTTCATACCTTGATTTCATAGATCGATGGATGGTTCCCATACTTGTCGTACCATGCAACGTGCGCCCTCGGGTGTTGGGAAACGTCAAACCACCTTGAATGGGAAAGATGATCATGTTTACACTGCTAACGGCCTAGCATACAGCTGCTGACTGAATTCATCTGAGTCTGAGATATTATTGTACTAGTATGTGCTAGGCTCGCCTTTGCCAACCGACACGTTATCTTTAGAGCATTTTGTTTTTCATCTTTGCATCACCAATTGCAACAAGTTTGACTTACTTTTATAGTCTCTTTAGCGTTGAATAAGTTATATCTTCTGCTGTATAAAATTCATTTAAACTATAATGTATTATATTTATATGATACAATATTTATGAAACTTGTAATTAACTCTCACTCTTTCGTCCTAGTTTATAAAGTGCGGTCTGACGTTGCATGGTTCCCTAAGCTGTACATAGACTAATCTTCAAACATTTTGCTACTATATAAAAAATCAAGATCATGTACATTAAAATATTAATCTGATTGTATCACTTTCTTACTACCACGAAACTCAGATAATGTTGTTGCGAATATTAGTCAGAAGTTTTAATGCTTGAATTTTGAAATACATGTGCGCCTTATTAAATTCTACCATGACGACATAAAAGAAAGTACCTAGAACTTGCACGCAGTTAGCGCTGCAAATTTTCTTATATTGTCCTTACAAGGTGTTGAACTAAAACCTCCTCTCTTCAAACCACACTTGCACGGACCAACCAATTTCCTTTGCGGTAATAGAATATACTCAGACTTCAACAGATTGTTAAGTTGCATACTAGAGTCAGATTATGTTTCGAGTATCGTAAAACAAATTAATAGGGAGTTTCTCTGTAAGAGAGAAGGAACCGTGTGTTGAATATGTGGTCCATTTTCTTCAAGATGCTGCAGAATTTCTTCAGTTCATTTCCTTTTGCCGTGTCGTAGTGCTTCACAATAAAGTAGCCTTTTCCCAGTCCATCGAACTGGTGAAATGGAATATATTTAGATTTCCACGTGAGATGTCGACATATTCGACCAACAACACGCAACGAGACGGTGCTAAAGCAAAAAAAAAAAAAAAAAAAAAAAAAAAAAAAAAAAAGAAAGGGAAAATACATATACTACACGGGATCTGCAAACTATAGAGTAGGTGATGACTAAACGTACCTTCTCGAAGAAACAAGTCATTGAAGAGATCGAGACACACCTCACCTTGTAGAAAACAACGCGACCCATGCACCTCAGGAACCCGGCGTGCCATTAACCATGTGGACCAGCTTAGTTAGTGTGTTTGCATCAGTGATGAGCACCGCTGGATGAAGAAGAATCATTTGAGCAAGGTCTGTGTGCCGTGTGCAAACAGCTCGAGAACTACGTTTGACAGCAACGGATCAGCGTGTAGACTCCATCGTATACTTGCATTTTCTTTTCCACCTCTTCAGTGTGGTAATTCGAATTTACATGGAAATATCAGTCCATCGAGTTTATCGCGTACGGCTCATATTACACTTGCGTCTGGATTTCGCAACGGCGTGATATTTTTGACCGGTTGTGAAAAGAAATGCCAAAATCGTAAGACGAGATAACTAGTCGTCGTCGTGTCGTCCTCCGGCGCCACTTGGTCCCCCAACCAAAATTGACTTGCTTGACCTAATGCCTTTTCTAATGATCTATATCCCCTCTCACGTGGACAGCCGCACATTTACCAAACTGCCCCTTCCCTCCACCAACGTCATGCAACGCAGATCCTGACGCGGCTGGCCCACCCTCTCCTCCAAGCGGCCCTCTCTGCCTTCCCATTGGTCCACACCCACCTCTCCTACACATATTTTTCTTTTTGTATTTATTTATTTGTTTGTTTGTGTTTTGTGCAGTCCAAAGTCCAAGTCCATCAGCTTTGGCTCCTTTTTGTGTGTACCCTTGACCTCAATTGACACAAGTAACCATAAAGAGCACAGGATTCTCCGTCCTTTCCATGGAAGAGAAACTGGAGCAGCGCCACCGCTACAACAACGACAACGTCCACGAGGAAGAAGCTGAGAAGGGTGAAGACTCCATGGAGCACGGCGGTCTCTCGCTTCACCATGGATCCTCTATGTTCGGTCGACGGCGCGACGAGGACGGCGGCGGACGCCGGGGTGAGATCAGGGAGGTGGACTTCTTCTCGCGGGACTCCAGTGCCCGGCGGCAGGACAGCGACGGGCGTTCTTTGCCCGGCGGTGGCCGTGACGACGTCAACGTGAGTCACCACGATCTTCTTACATGTCTCACCGTCATCCGGCTCCTTCTGGTTGCTGAAATTAAGCCGTTGCTTGGTCTTTGCACACTGCGTGAATTGATCGAGTGTAGTTCTTGCGGTGCAGATCGGGCTAAACCTGCTGACCACTGCCACCGCCGCAGCCGGCGCCACGACAAGCGATTGCGATGGAGCTACAACGGCGAACAATCAAAAAGTTGGTTAAACTTGATTGGTTTCTGTGAATAGTTTTTGCCCCCTCTTTTTGTTTGACTGGTTAGATCTTACGTGCCTCAAAATATACGATGTGTAGATGGAGGTGACGGCAGTAGAAGCGGAGCTCCGGCGGGTGTCCGAGGAGAACCGGCGGATGCGGGGCATGCTGGAGGAGCTCACCCGAAGCTACAGCACGCTGTACCAGCAGCTTCTCCAGGTCACACAGCAACAACCACATCACCACCTCCCTGGAGATCTCATGAACCGATCATCACTGGCTCATGTAAGCACTAATTCCTCTTATCATAGCAGTTATACCTTGATTTCCCATCTTCTGGAACGCGTGTTCTTATCACTTCCGATCGTGTTGCTTGATATTTCGGTTTTTCTTTCTGGGAGATAGTTCTTAGCTGGATGGAGGGGATGATTCGGTAAATAATTATGAATACATGAAAATTTCTAACTTAGCACAAATTAAATTGCTTTACACTTATTATGTGTAAAATAGGCATTCTTCAAATTATGGCTACCTTAAGTTGTTGTCAGTCTTTTATGCATGATACATTCATATATCTCTTCTCCGCAAAAATAGTTCAACCGACCTCTTGATCGTGAAATTAATCTTGGTCCAAACCTTATATATTTCTATATGAAGAAATTTGATTTTGTCTAATTAACAAAACGATGAAATTGACTACAACCTATTGGATAAGCCATTTGCATCTAGGTCGACTGCACAACCTTTGTATGCGCTACATGTTTCACACACACATACATATGCTAGAGAAATATATATGTTGTGGAGAAAGAATCTTCACGATCGAGATTTCTGCAATAATGTACAGGTCATAGCTAAATTTGCGTGCATGCACGCACGTTCATGTAAGATCCTCATCAAATCTGGCCGGTCACATGATCTTATGAATGCAACAGTTTACTTACTTGATAGGTTAATCATATAAAATACACACAGATAAAATAATAAAATATGGAGTTGAAAAACAACACAATCAAATACTAACGTGATAGTCTGATAGAATCACGGGAGCATGCATGGGGCTGCGGATGGCATTGACTCACATTAGTACATCATTTCTTCCGAAACTTTAGGGCCGATCCTCTCATGAGAACTGCTCCCATCGAAACAAATAATTAAATTTCCATATTCGTTCAAAATGATCCAATACACACGCATGCACCCATTGTTGTATAAGAAGTCAATCTTATTTGGACAAGGCTCTGACCAAAAGTCCCCAATTGTTTGGTTTAAGTTTTTGCTTTGATTTGCTTTACGGTGATAGCAATTATGAACAACCACAGGCCAGGGTTACTGCTACATCTGATCACTACTGTAGCAGTAGTAGTTAGCTTGTGCTCGTCTCATACATGCAGACTTTCAATTGCTTCCTGGTTTCCTCTTTGACTAATCGAACTACACGTACTTGTCGCCACCAAATCTCGATGCAGACCCACCTGCAGTCCTCGGGCGTGCACAGCGCGTCGACGCGGAGGTTGCTGGACGGGCGCGCGTCGCCGCAGCAGCATGACCATGCCGGAGTGGAGGACGAAGCAAGCGACGGGGCTGGCGACGCGTCGCCTTCGCTGAGCAATGCAGGAAACAACGACGTGGACGGTAAGAGGAGGATGTCTCATCAGGATGGGGCAGCTCCGCCGATGGAGAACGGCGAGCCGGCGCCGGCGGAGCTGCCGGGCCGAAAGGCGAGGGTGTCAGTGCGGGCTCGATCTGAGGCGCCAATGGTAATTTCTTCATCCTAGACTAGTCAGTTCAGTTATTACCCAAGAAATAAATGTGTTTACACAAGAAAGAATCGGAAACACAGTATACAAATAGTAGTATATAGTACATGTAGTTGCAACAAGCCCACAACCACACGTATCTACATAGAGGTGAGGAAGTCTGAAAAATTGTTCTTTCATTTTGTCGTCTGAACTATAATGAATATTCGCAAAAGTTAGCAAGAGTTTTCAAAATGGAAGTTACTTCTTTCAATTTGAATATGGGAGTGATTGAGTTCTTCGCTAAGCATTACCTGGTATACATATCACTGTAGATTAGCGATGGTTGCCAATGGAGGAAGTATGGACAGAAGATGGCGAAGGGTAACCCATGCCCGAGAGCATATTATCGGTGTACAATGGCTGTGGCGTGCCCAGTGAGGAAGCAGGTAATATATGCACGACCTATCCATATTGTATAGTCACTCTTGTTGAAAAATTACGTGCACTGCGTCACTTCGTTAGACTTCAGGAGTTCTAGTGCAGACTGCCGAGGCAGAAAATTTCATTAGTGCGTTCTTCTCATTATATATGCATTGCAAATGATCAAGCACTGCTCTATATACAAACCACCAGCAAGTACAAAATCATTTTCCGAGAAGGGAAGCACAAATTAAAAGTAGTTTCCTTTGTCAGCACTGACTAAAATGTCAAATGTCTAACAAAATCGACATACACAAACCTTAAAGTAACCCAATCTATGCATATGTACAAGTACCTGCTCTCTGAAACGTATGTCGTTTCTCTCGCAGAAAGTTGACTTATGTGAATTAACTATATAAGCAATCATGTATGCATACCATTGACTTACAGATAGGTTCGATATATGGTTAGTAAAACATGTAGATATGCAACACTCGATGCTATAATGTGAACAAACCCGATAGCATGGATGCTGCGTACCCTTGCCTATGCTTTTTATATACTTACCTCAATGATTCCATTTACTATGTATATCTCCCTGCCTACTCCGTATAACGGTGCAATTGCGTACACATCTACCAACTGTATAAACTGGCCCATTCTGTTGGACTATTCGCTAGCAGCTAGCTAGTTGGAACACAACAAGGTTTCTGTTCATTTCAGTAGTGCAGGGACGCTGATAGTTCACCAAACACTGACTGATCGAGACTGAGATACACCAAACAAAGCCCATGCATGACACGGTTCAACATGATTGCATGCATGACTCGTACGTCACCTCCACGTTTCCACACGTCATCATGTCTAATCTGTACGTGCGTGTGTATGCTTGCAGGTGCAACGGTGCGCCGAGGACAAGAGCATCCTGATCACGACCTACGAGGGCAACCACAACCACCCGCTGCCGCCGGCGGCCACCACCATGGCGAACACCACCTCGGCGGCGGCGGCCATGCTGCTGTCCGGTCCGGCCACCAGCCGCGACGGCGCCGCCGCGCTCCTGGGCCACCCCGCGGCGCTATTCCAGCACTCCTTCCCCTACGCGTCAACCATGGCCACGCTCTCCGCCTCCGCGCCGTTCCCTACCATCACCCTCGACCTCACGCAGCCGCCGAGCGCCGGCGGAAGCGGCGGCCTGCTGCCACACGGCCTCCATCGCCCGCCGGCGGGTGGTGTCCTCCCTGCGGCGGGCGCGCTGGCGATGCCGTTCTCCGTGCCGTCGTCGCTGGCGATGTTCCTCCCGCAGAGGGCGCCCGCGACGCTGCCAGCCGGGCTGGGCGCGCGGCAGCATTCGGTGATGGAGACGGTGACGGCGGCGATCGCGGCCGACCCCAATTTCACCACGGCGCTGGCGGCGGCCATCTCGTCGGTCATGGCTGGAGGTGCGCCGCCTCAGGCTCAGACTACTACTCCCCGTGGCGCCAGTCACGGCGTCGCCGGAGGAGAGGGCAGCAACGGCGGCGCCGGTGCCGTCTCGTCAGCACCACCGGCGACGACCGGGTCCCCTCCTCGATTCGCGACGCAGTCCTGCACCACGTCCACAACCTGAGGAAATCGGTGGGAAGTGCACGGCGTCTGACAGACAGAGACATCGATACGCGACATTAGTATTCGATAGCATGAGTGTATTTATGCACAGATATATACATATATACTTCTTGTACTATGTACAGTTAAAATTTTGAAATACCACTGAATGAAATACGCGCTTAATTAGTAGTACAGCGCTATCTTGTTGACTGACAATTGTGCAGATAGGAATAAAAAGAATCAGATTCCCATTTTGTCTCTCTCAATTCCCGCCTTTTCTAATCGGTCAAATGACTGGCCTGGCCCAAAAAACCGCCCGTAGTTGGCGCATGAAGGGCGTTGATCTGACCAACCAAACACAACTTGACGCCGGTGCAGCGCCCAACTGGAACACAACATGGACGTCGACCGTGACCACTGACCACCGTACTGATGGCGGTGACCTAGTGAGGTGTTAAGCTCAGGCGTCAGCATGACGAGATCGAAGACGTCTTGCCCCGTGTAAAATATTGACGCCCCGGCCCGCCGTGTTCAGGTGACGGTCTTCAGTTCTTCATGGGAAAACAGACCAAAATTTGGAAAGCAAACGGTAAAATAGACCGAACAGCTCCGTCGGCCACGCAACGCACTTGCCGAACTGAAGCAACCCCTCGGAATGGCGGGTTGAGCCGCGGACGGCAATTGACCAGTAAGTGTAGGTGACTGCGCGTGTACCGTCCGCTGGTCAATTGTCAGTCAACAAGAAACCCAGCAATTGTAGGTGACTGCGTGTGTACCCAGACAAGTGCCGACTGAATGACGAAACCAGGCATGAATCACTTTAAATTAGTCCAATGTAATACTATGACAAACCTTATACAATCATGATTTAGATGTTCGTCGCTTTGTTTTCTTTTAAGCCATATTACCAATACTTGTGGGTCCCGCAATCAGTATCTTGGTAAGGAAAAGGAACAAAAAAGGTGGTTCATCTGAGTTTGAACCAATGGACATATGAAGCACCCTGATTCTCAAATTTGCAATAAATTGATATTTTTAATAAATTTAGTGAACGTTTGGTAGAGATCTCTCGAAGATATTCTCTTAAAGAGCTGATTCTCTCCCTTCGCAAAAAAAAGGGAGGAACTGATTCTCTGAAGTAAAATGATTCTCTGGCTGGAAGTGATTCTCTTTGATTCTCTAATATAAACTCTTAGAATCAGGACAGAGAGAATCACTTCAAATAATCAAGAGAGGCTACATTTTTCAACTCCCAGTTTCTTAGTTCATTTTAGAGATCACTTCAAAGAATGGGCTTAGAATCACTTCTCTTGAATAGATTCACAAATTCTTCTTGATATTCAGCTTTGTGAGGCTGTGTCAAATGGGCTCCTGATTAGGGGGCTCCTTTACTTCTAGATACGGGGACCACCTCTCATAGCTCAAAGAATGTGTTCAAATTTGAACTTGGCTTCTAGTTTTTGCGGGATGGTTTCTATGATCTAGTAAAGAATGTATGGCAAAATGAGACAAGAGGAAACTCTGGTTTGCGAATTTGACAAAACAAAATAAGAAGGCTGAGACAATTTTTATGGTGATGGGCAAAGAATATGAGTGGTACTTACAGGAAAGAAAAATAGGAAATACTAGAGATAGTGGGAAAAGTGGACAAGAGAGCCGAAACTGCATTGTTGTTACCTCATGAGCTTGATTTAAAACAGTGTTTAAAGGAACGGCTTGTCCAATTATTAAGAAAAGCGGAAACAAAATGGTACCAACACTCAAAAACAAAACTACTTTTGAAGGAGATATCAATATGGAAAATTTTCATGTGGTGGCTAATTGTAAATACAGGAGAACACACATTTTTCAACTTGAGGATGGAAATCAGATCAAAAGAGGTGATGATCAGTTTAAATAATACATAACCAAATACTACCAAAGAGTTTTTGGACCTTCAAATAGCAATGATTTCAGCCCGATAAAACAACACCATGATGATATACCATAGGTCTCAAGTGAAAAAAAATGAACAACAACTAGTTAAAGTGTTATCAGAAAATGAAGTCAACGAGGTTATTTTCCAAATGAAACATAACAAAGAACAAGGACCATATGGCTTCCCTGCAAAATTTTACCATGCTTTTCTGAGAAGTGATAAAAGGGGACTTGATGGGTTTGTTTCATGGCTTTCATATGGAACATTACCTTTACATAGCCTTAACGTTGGCATAATTACTTTGCTACCCAAACAAAAGGAAGCGACTCAGATAAAGCAATTTAGACCTATTTGCCTACTTGATGTAAGTTTTAAAATCTTCACAAAGGTTGTTGTTAATAGGATAGGATCACGAGGGTTGCTGATAATCTTCTTAGACCATCCCAAACGGCATTTATGCCTGGAAGAAATATCATGGAAGGGTTTGTCATTTTACATGAAACAATACATGAGCTGCACAGGAAAAAAATGAATGGGGTTATTCTAAAGCTTGGTTTTGAGAAAGCCTATGATAAAGTGATGAAGTGTTCATTTCTCTACAACAAACACTAAGAATGAAAGGTTTCTCTAATAAATAGTGTTCATGGATAGAGAAATTTGTATGGAAAGGAAGTGTAGGAATTAAAGTAAATGATGAAGTGGGAAGGTATTTTCAAACAAAAAAAGGACTAAGGCAGGGTGATCCACTATCTCCAATCTTTTTTAATCTAGTTGTGGATATGTTAGCCATTCTCATATCTAGAGCTAAGGATCAGGGACAAATCAAAGGTCTTGTACTTCATTTGGTACATGATGGTCTCTCAATCCTACAATATGGAGACGATACTATACTTTTTATGGAACATGATCTTGAACAAGCCAAAAACATGAAATTTCTTTTGTGTGCTTTTGAGTAGTTGTCAGGCTTAAAGATTAATTTCCATAAGAGTGAGTAATTCTGTTATGGGGAGGCATAGGATCATGAGAATGAATATGCGCACTTATTTGGTTGTGATATGGGGGAATATCTTTTTAGATATCTTGGCATACCGATGCATCACAGAAAGTTAAGTAACAAAGATTGGAAAGTGATACAAGACAAGTTTGAGAAGAAACTTAGTACATGGAAAGGAAAACATTTATCTTATGGTGGTTGTTTGGTTTTGATAAATTCCGTCTTGAGTAGTCTTGCTCTCTTTATGTGTTCATCCTTTGAGATCCCAAAAGGGGTGCTAAAGAAACTAATGATTATATATCTAGATTCTTTTGGCAAAGTGATAAGACATAAAAATAAGTACAGATTAGCAAGATGGGATATTATTTGCAGGCCAAAAGACCAAGGGGGACTTGGAATCCTAGACCTTCAGTTACAGAATAAATGTTTACTAAGTAAATGGCTAGCTTTTGAATCAAGATGGTCTATGGCAACAAATGTTAAAGAATAAATATCTAAATAGTAAGACATTGTCCAAAGTACAAGCAAAGCCTGGTGACTCTCACTTTTGGTCAAGTTTAATGGGCATCAAAGATCAATTCTTACAATATGATTCTTTTGTTGTAAGAGATGGTACTCTAACCAGATTCTGGGATGACAAGTGGTTACGCAATAGTAACTTAAGGGATGGAGTTCCTATTCTATATAATGTTGTTAGGAAAAAGGCATGACACTATGTCTAATGTTTTGGGGCCAGTTCATTTAAATGTTTCTTTTAGAATAGCATTAGTAGGAGATAAACTTGGTGCCTAGCATACTCTTGTTGATAAGTTGCTAAATGTACAGTTAATGGATGAACCTGGTAGCTTCATGTGGTCATTAGTTCATAATGGAAATGTATGAAGCAATTTTAGATAGGAGTTTAGTTGCAAACAATACATACTTGTGCAAAATTGAAGTTCCTGTGAAGATTAAAGTGTTTCTATGGTTCTTGCATAAATAAGCGGTACTCACCAAGGATCATCTAGCTAAAAGAAATTGGAATGGGAATCATAAGTGTTGTTTTTGTATTAATTTACAGACTATACAACATCTTTTATTTGATTACAATTTGGCTAAACTTATATGGACGTTGGTTTAACTTTCTTTTGGATTAAAACCGCCAACAGTACCACTGATCTGTTTGGCACTTGGATTCAAAGTTTTCGGCCTAAAGAAAAAAACCAAATACTTGTGGGCATTAACGCTATATGTTGAGCTATTTGGCTAAGTAGGAATGATGTAGTTTTTGAAAAGAAAACTATTCTAACTCCTATGCAGGTATTCTACAGTGGCACGTATTGGATGAGATCATGGTAATTTTTCCAAAAGGAGGAGGGAAGAACTTCCATGCTAAAGGCATGCCAACTTTTGAACGGGCACAATGGACATCTTCGCCAAAAATAGGTAGAAGTTTAATAATAGGTTGTGTCAATGACGAACTTTTTGCTATCTTTACACATTTTGTTTGGTGAATTATTATTTGTCCTATGGGGTAGACAGAGTCTAAACATAGTAAAAAGTTGTAATAATGGATGGCTAAATCCATTGAACAATGGAGAGGCCGTGATATTTTCAATTTGTTTGATGAAATAAATTCCCTTTATCTATAAAAAAAGAGTGTTAACATTTTTATTAAGCATGAATCGATATATTTTTATAAGAAGGTACAGAAAAGAGAAAAATAAGAAATAGTCATTTTCTTCACCGCCAAAAAAGGAAATAATCATTTTCTATGGGATCACAAGACGTAATCAGAAATCAACTGCATCTCACTGTTGTCATCCGTCCAACAGCTTTGTTCCTCTACCCAAGTATGCGAGACATAGACCAGGCTGATAGCAAGGATCAGATCCTCTGCTAAGCCCAGGCCCAAAACCCTTGCCTCTCACTCGCACAAGCTGCTCCATGCCACCGTTCCATCCCGCATCTCGCCATGGTCTTGTAACTTACACCGCCGCATTGTCACCTAGCCATGATTACGGCTCTTGAAGGCGGCCTGCTCCTTGCCTTGCACGGGGACCGTATCTGCCTCGGAGAGTCATTGTTCACACGTGTCGCATCGCATTACAATGTCACTCCAGTTGTGATCACAGAGGTTGTAGTGCGGCATGCGCGTCTCCCAGGCCACCTAGCCCAGAACTAGAAGATTACTAGAAATTGATTACAGTGCGACCCTGACAACACGTTTGTCCACTCTATCGCCTTTGGACGAGATCACCGTGTAAGCTTCATGGCCATTGGAGCATGGAACCCCATCGTATTGATGTTTTGGTGATTGAACGATCATATTATGTGTGACTAACATTTTCATGTAGGTTGTTGCCTATGGTCACGTTGGATGGAGGATTATGCCAACCTTTTCTCTATTGATTATCTCGATGATTGGTTGCCTCATTAACTCAAGACATTGGACTTGATGGAGTCGCGGTGAAGATGATTGGATCAAGTCTAAGGACATGGTAGATCCAAGAAAGTGTTGGCTTGGTTACATGTTATTTTGAGTTCATCGGAAAAACTGGAGTATAAAGAGGGTTCGAGTTGTTTCTTTTAATTAGTGCACATTAGCCATAGAGATATTTGGATACATTGTGAGTCTCTCAGGGGCTAGGGTGGCAGAAGAGAAGTTGAGGAACAAAGTTTGGAGGAAGTTGAAGTCAAGGATCGAAGAGGAGATCAAGATCAACTTCAAGAATGATCATCGTATGGTACGGTGGTAGTTACCGTATGGTACGATGAGTACA
The DNA here is from genome assembly GCA_007726485.1 of Eragrostis curvula. NCBI lineage: Eukaryota > Viridiplantae > Streptophyta > Magnoliopsida > Poales > Poaceae > Eragrostis > Eragrostis curvula. Next base: position 7,426,287 of record RWGY01000026.1, on the reverse strand, counting down.
GGAAATTCAGAGAAAAAAGTGTCTCTGGTTGAGTCACCGGATGGTTGGAGCTATAGCCTCGTATGGTACGGTGGTCATCGAATGGTTTCTAGAGACGTGGCAGTTGCTGGAAGAAGAAAGAGAAGAAGTCATCGTATGGTACAGTGGTAGTCCCTTTATGGTACGGTGACTAGAAGATCAGTGAATATTGCAGAGATGATAGTCATCGTATGGTACGGTGGTTCAGTCATCGTATGGTACGGTGAATGGTACCGTGACTGTTCAGACAGACTACTTTAGGGGCAAACGGTTAGTTTGAGGTTGCATGCCTATGTGATTGCCCACCCCTTCGAGGGTCTCTTGGCTGTTGGAATAGGTGAGGATACCAGGTGAGAGCCAAGAGCAAGGAGAAGAAGCACTTATTGACGATTTGGAGTGATCCTAGTGCTTGAGAGAGTAGCAAGCGTGCATCCATTGATCTCTAGACTAGTGTGAGCTTGAGAGAGACAAGTTTGGTTGTTACTTTTGGTCTATGGCAAGGCTTAGACCGGTTAGGCATGAGCAGTCCAAGAGAATTGTGAAAGCCAACACATATTTGTACATGGTCTTTGAGCTTTCCGTTTCAAAGAAGCATCAATAGGAGAACACTCTTTGGACCTTCTTGCCTGAGTAGTTTTTAAAGATGACTGATTCAACCCCCCCCCCCCCCCCTAGTACCTTGATCCGTTCACACCGCAGTGATCAACTAGTTGTATCTGTGGTGGTGAATACAATCAATGCTTTCTTTGCCTGTAGCCTGATCAGCGGTGGCGGGGCTCGATTTATAGCAGCATGACAATAGCAAACGAGAAAGCCAGCAAAGCTTACTATCAAATGCCAAATTAGTTGGCACTAGTTAACCCAAACTTTGACAATTCAATGAAACTTATCAGCTCAAGAATGGTACAATTTATATTTCGTGATTCTAAAATGAAATATTATCAGGGCCGTGTCAGCCTAATATGTCGTATGTATCTTTTTACTAGGGACCCGGAAGCAATAAGTTCAGCCTGTTCGTTTCGCTGCGGCTGCGGCTGCAGAAAAATAACTGCGAGCACTGTAGCTGCTGCTGAAAACACTGTAGCTGCTGCTGAAGAAATAACTGCGAACGATGTAGCTGCTGCAAAGCAGCGAGACGAACACGCTATGTTGGAAGACATCATTGTATTTCGAAATTGTAAGCACAAGCAGTAACTACTAGTTCCAGAGAATAAAATCAAACAATGGATGGTCACATATTTATTCGAGTCTAGTAGTATATGGAATCCTAGTCTTTAGAAATCAAACCATTTTTTCTGGACAGACAAAAATTGGAGTAATAATAAGTTAGAAATTCACCAGTTAGAGAAAAAGGAAGAAACAAATAAATCATTGGGAGAAGATATATTCACATATTATACCAGCCTAGGCCAGTCTCTAAATAATACTCCCTCCGTTTTTAATTATATGACACCATTGACTTTTTTTATTACTTTGACTATTCGTCTTATTCATCAATATTTATGCAAATAGCTAAATGTATAAGTTAATCTTAAACTACTTTTGATGATAGATCCAACAATATACATTTTACATTAAGCAATTAATTATTTTAACATATATTGTTGGTCAAAGTTCAATAAAAAAGTCAATGGCGTCATATAATTAAAAACGGAGGGAGTAGTTTTATGGGGAGTTTCATGTGTATAAAATTGCATGCCATATGAGCAATTTTCATCGGCAAGGTTATTATGAGGAGAGATAAGGGGAATTTCATAAGATTAGAGATGAGTTTCATTCCCAAGGAATCTAGCACGCACAGTTACCAAGTTCCTAGTCATGATAATAACTACTCCCTCCGTCCCAGTTTATTTAGCATTATGGCCACATTAATTTCTGGAACAGACGTGTTGTCCAGATTCATAGAATGTTTTATGAATCTGGACAGACGTGTTGTCCAGATTCATAGAATGTTCAATGAATCTGGTATATAGCCAGAATGTCAATTATTCTGGGACAAGTATACAATAAAACTATACACTCAAATAGGTCTAAGATATGGAATCACAAGTTTTTAGGTATCAAAACATCATTTTCCACACGGATGCAAAAGTAACAAGTTTAATGGTACAAGATACCATATTATTTATTACTTTAATAAATATCTGTCCAAGAAGATATATTTCCATTTTTTATGAGTTTAAGAAGATAAGGAATCCACAAGATTTTAGATATCAAAGCATCTTTTTTCTAGCTAGTGGGATACAAATGTACCGAAATTAATGGTTGAAGATATCATAGCATTTAGTAGTTTAATAAATAAATTGATGGCTGAAGATATCATAGTATTTAGTACTCTAATAAATGCTTATATAGCAGAACTGATTAATAGAACTGGAGAGAAAAATAAAACCAATGGATAGCACATATGAATATATATGAATTGGATATTCACATATTTATTGCAGCATAAGATAGTGTATGTGGAATATGATTCTTGAGAGATGAAAACACTAGTATAGTATATAGGATACAATTTCGCAAAAAAGGTGTATAGGATACCATACATTTATAGAAGACAATAAAACTATAAATAATTAAAGTTCGCTTGTACACGGGAGTGGCTGACTTCTGTGTATATATATAAACACATGGACACTAAACAGAGAAGAAATACAGATTCTTCTCCCCCCAAGAAGTGAAGTTCGTTCAGAACTTCTCCACATGGCACTCATCAAGAGCGCAATCGCTGTTTTCTTGGTTCTTGCAGTCATATCTAGCACATCCATATCTTGCGTTAGCGCAACTTGTAAGCACAAACCCTACTTTTCCTTTGCATTTTCTCTAAGACATGTTTGTATCATTTGTTTAGCCAACTATTCTTGTTGTTTTGGTTGCATATCTAGGCACTGGCTGCCCTACTCCCAAGCCAAAACCGGCGACTCCGTGTTTCCATGCTGGATCCTCACCTCACCCCTGTACGGTTGAAGGATGCAAGAAGTTATGCGAGCACCACCAGTACAAAAGCGATTTGGCCTATTGTAAAAGTGTTTCTCCAGGGGAGTGCTGCTGCCCAAATGAATGAGTGTGTAATGAATCCGTCAGGTTAATGGCAATACAATAATATATGGTTTTGTATTACTCTTGTCATTCAAAATTTGTGTGCATAATTATATATTATATCAGGTAAAATCTCAAAGAAGTTGTATATAATATAAGAGAAATATAATACATGATATCAAAGAAAAAATCCCAACAAAAACAAGATATGCTTAAATATAAGTTTAATAAAATAAATAAATAAAAATTCTAAGATTGGGTGATCTAAAAATTGTGGAATATTTAAACTTTCATAGTAAAATATGCAATTAAAGTATGAATCTTTTTTTTTTGCGGGAATGTATGAAGAAAAATAATAGTAAAGTAACAATATGAGTGTCAATTAGTATTCTCTGGCCACTGAAGCATGTGTTGGTTTCTATATAGTACAGGCTCATCATAGTGAAATCTATATACACTTCTCCAAGCCAACTTTCTTTATATATGTGGACACTTCAGTTACCTGATGGTATCGCCATTCAGATAGACAAATGTAGAAAGAATTACCTGTGGGATGGTGGAGACAGAAACAAGAGACACTACCCTTTTTTTAAAGATATGATGTGTGATATTTCGGAGCCACTACCAGAAATCCCTGCTTTTCCCAAATACATTTGGCAAAAGCTTTGCCGAGTGTAACACTCGACAAAGTGCACTCAGCAAATGTCTGCTTTGCCAAGTGTCAAGTATGCAGACACTCGGCAAAGGTGCGACGGCGCCGTCACCGTACCTCTGACGGCACGCGCACGGCACATGCGCGCCCTTTGCCGAGTGTCGACATGCAGGACACTCGGCAAAGGGTGTGTTTGCCGAGTGTCACAGCCCTACGGCACTTGGCAAATGGCCTATTTGCCGAGTGCCCGATAAAATACACTCGGCAAATCCGCGGACACTCGGTAACTAGCCGATTTCCGGTAGTGAGTCCTTCTGCTAAATTGCCACAACTCTTCTTCTTTGTGAAGATTCAAACTGCTCTATCAAATCCTTCGTGTCAAAACTAAACAACTCCATATATGGTCCGTGGAAATCAGCTGCTGCAGCCTGCAGGGTCACTCATGTTTGAAGCCAGCGTCCTTTGTGAAAGCAGCTGCCCGGATCCGGCGCCCCTAGGGCCCTAGCTCTTCCACGATTGCCAGGTGAGTCACGATCTACCCAGCAAGCTCATCTTCCAATGTTCTGGTGTCAACACCATCGGACATGGGCGTCAAGCCCTGCAGTACCTCATCACAGTTTTCATCAAGAGGAGTCGTTTGTACATTTGGAGGAGCATAATTGTGTTGTGTGAAATCTGACAGAATCTGATTTCTCAATGACATCTACTATATTTTTCATTTGTCCAGTACGAAGCCAGTGCTTGTGGTTGTGCAATGCTGTCTGTCAGGTGCCAGCATGTTTACGCACTCCCGGGAATGACAAATCCAGTATTGCCAAGGAATGACAAATCCGGGACAGTGATGTCGTCCTGGAGCGCAGAGCTAAAGGGGCTCGTGGTATCCACTTATTTGCCATCTTTCCTTGTCACAATGACCTCCTCATGATCAACCCGGAGATGATCTAATCTATAATGCTACATCCATACATTTTCCATGCAGCGGCTTCAGATTGCTTGAAGATAAAGAAAAGGCATTCTACTCTGATTGCAGATCCCAGGTCATCACGGTCTCATCGGATCTCGGTGGCCGCCTGCACCAAGGTTTCAGCAAGACCGCCTGAACGCCGTCAATGTCGAACCCTAATAGATTTGTCCGTTCTTGAACTTATGAGTACACACTCTCTAGAGTTTACATTCATTTGAAAAAAAAAACTTTCAATACCAATCTTTGGAGTTTACATTTCTTTCTGATTAATTAGTTGTGTGATATTAACTTAGAGAATCAATTGTTTGTCTCTTAATGTTTTTCTGGGTAATTTGCTAGTTACCTATAAAAATCAACTAAAAGTATAGGAGTTTTCAGTGTTTGATATATACGTTTGTCGGAGACTTGTCTGCTATTCATTGCTAGATATAAAATTCAACTATAAAAATTGCATACATGTCTTTATTTCATCAACAAGAAAAAAGATTGGTCTGTTATTCATTGTTCTTCCATGCGTGACCTCCGCGCATCCATTTCTTTTGTGTCCGGGTAGAAGGCAAATGCAGTTCAATTAGGGAAGAAAACAGATGACATGCGGCTAACAGATAATAACATACTATAATTTTTTATAAGCTACTGCAACATATTGACCGGTTTTATCACAAGAAAACACAACAAAACCAGGAACAAATTACACAAAAGTCCTAGAACACTGTGTTTAGCTCCATACCTTTAAACATTTCATTCGTCGTGGTCTGGTGGGAATAATTAACTTTATGGCATAATTTAGTTGCAAGGATAGCTCATATTAGTTTGAATGACAGGGAAGATGTGTTTAGGTGGAGTCTACATCAATCTGGCATTTTTTTTTCTGTTAGTTCAGTGTATCATGCTTTGATTCGCAATGGGAATGTGCGCCAGAACAAAGCACTCTGGAAGGCCAAGATTCCCCTCAAAATCAAAATCTTCATGTGGTACTTGCATAGGAAGGTTATGTTAACCAAAGATAACTTAGCCAGAAGAAATTGTAATGGTAGTCAAAAATGTGTTTTTTGTTCACATAACGAAACTATCCAACATCTCTTCTTTGATTGTCATTTTGCTAAGTTCATTTGGAGAATAGTTCAGTTTACTTTTGATTTGGATACTCCAATTAGTGTTGATCACTTGTTTAATGATTGGCTACCAAGGTTTGACTCTAAATCAAAGACTAAACTGTTGTGTGGAGTTTCGGCGATATGCTGGGCTATATGGTTAAGTAGGAATGATATTGTTTTTGACAAAGCTTCTATGAAAACTTATATGCAGGTACTATACAGAGGCACCCATTGGTTGCGGACGTGGGCGCAAATGCAGAAGTGTGATGAAGACACCAACATGATGAGGGATGCATGCCGATCCTTGGAGACAACAGTCATGCAAATATTTGCCAACTATGGATGGAGATTTAGCAATAGGATTGCTGCTCAATAATTTCCGATGTAAACTATGTTGGTGTCTCCTTTTGCTTTGATATTCGTTAAGGTTTTGTGGGCTGACGGAAGAGCTGCCAAGTGATGTAAAAGTGGGATGTAGCCTCTTTTGAGGTTAAGGCTGGGACACTTTGTTTCTTCCCATTATCTAAAAAAATATGTTAACAAATTCTTTTCCATGGATATACTATTACTTTTAAAAAATAAAAGTGCATGCTCTCTGGAGAACTAAACACCACTTCAATAATCACGCACCACCGGCGGCCATGGCAACTCACAGGGATATCGAATTCTAGGAACGCGGTCCAGCAGCTCGACGGTCTCGCGATCCAGGTCGATCCTCCACTCTCTTGCTGAGCTATTTGGCAACACCCGGATAATGACCATGCCTCCTCTATGGACAGAAACAGGCATAGCACAATGGAAAAACCAGTCATGATACGGTGGCAAACCATGGGTTTCTGCTGATATGTGTATCCTCTTCTCCAAAACCCACTCGCTGGACCCTCGCTGCCTCGCAAAGACCATCATGTCGCCATCATCACTGCCAACTACAATGCGCGCCTCCCCGTCACTCCCTGCAGTTACTGTGACCTTGTTCATCGTGGCACAGTAATCCAAATTTTTGACGTGCGGAAACTGTAAACACTCTAAAATGGTGGTCCTCCTGTTCACAGCGAGCAACATCTTATCTTCGACATGCCAAAACACAGAACCCTCAGCGAACCCTAATAAACTCAAATGCGTCGTCCGGATCGGACTGCCAATGCATATTTCAGACCAAGATCCGCCTGAGGTAAACATATAGGGGCGGTAGCCTTTATAGGTCCAGAATGCACATAATACCTTGAAGTTTAATATGCCGATGCCATCTTCATTCCCGTCAAGGAGGGAAGGCCCAGGTATACGAACAGCCATCAGTTGACGGCAATATGGGAGGAATTATCTCGTGCCGTCGTGAAAAGGGCTCACAGACGACCCAATCCTGATACATTCGTGGCTTGTGAGGAACCCGTCCGAAGAGGACAAGCCCCCCGCGACGGTCCACGGGCCAACCCACTGAGCAGATGTTGATGTCAGGCAGGATATCGAGGCAGAAGTAGCTGCTGTCGAAGTCAGGGCGTGAGACCTCGTGGTTGCCATTGAAGTACGCGTAAGCGGCAAGCGGTCCATGGATTGAACGGTAGCTGTGGAGGAAGCCGCTGCCGGCAACGATGCGGTACAATCTCTTGCAGGTGGATGCTGCACGGAGGAGATAGATAGGCGAATCGATGCGCAGGAGGATGAGCTTGAGGAGGTCGTCGGTTATGCCGTGGACGTCCATGGTTTCCCGATCCTGCTGTCGATCGATCGTCCTTTGAAGCATGCATGAAGTGTATTTATATGGACTAGCACTAGCTAGTTAATCGGAGGAGTCCAGATGGACTACTCGATCGTGGTCGTGAGACGCTGAGTTTCGTTTCTCTCTGCCTGACAGCCGAGTTTTCCGTTGTAGAGTCCAGTCAGGTTAACTCTGCTGCCTTGGTTGAAACCTGTTGTTGAACGTTTCTTCCCTTTGCTGAACTCCACCTCCTCCAAGGCGTCGCTGAATCACCTCCCCCGCCGCCGTGGCTGTGGCCGCCCGGGTCGCATCCATGCCGGCCACGGCGCTCACGCTCGTCAAGCCAACGGCGAACCGGGTCCCCGCTCTATGTGCTCCTTCTGCTCACCTCGTCGCCGCGCCGTCGCTGCTGCACCTTCTGCTCACGAACGCGTGCCCGGCGTACGTGCCGAGCAGGGTCGCCGGACGCGCTTAGGTTCCCGAGTAGCCCTCCTCGATCGTCCTGGACCGACGACCGGAAGTCGGCCAGGGACAGGAGACGCTTCTGCACGCCTGGACGATGGATGACCAGACCAGGGCAGAGACTGCAATGAACGTGGAAAATTAAAAGCACGGTTGGGGATGCGCTGCGGTTTTGTTCAGTTCCTCCGCGATGCGGTTCTTGAAGAGGTCGACCCGGTGGCGGTCGAGTTCAAGCGTCGATGTCTCGTGCAGCAGACACGTTCGTACGTCTCAGCAAACTTTCCGTGGGAAGGTCCACATTTCAAGCAAAAATGAATCAAATTTTGAGTATTTTGTTCAGTGTCTCTGAACCACGGTCAGAAACACAACTACGAGTGCGTGTTAGTGGTTGCACCCATGGTAGTTCCGGCGTCACCCCTCCCCCGGGCCATTTCGGCGGCTATGGGGTGTGCGATCGCCGAGCCGACCGGTCAAACGTGGGAGCTGGCACGCCCCGCCGCACACCACGCGGCCATGAACTGCAAGAAGCTCTGGCCGTCCCCCACCGGCCACCGCGTGGTGCACAGACACCCCGGCGTCGCCATGCAGCAGTCGTCGAACCGTGTCGCGCCCTGCACGGCGAGAACCAGTGCCGGGAGCTCTGCCGCCTCCAGGCAAATAACGAGCCCCGGGAACGGCGCGACGTCGTGCCTTGGCTCACGCTTCGGCGGACAGCGAGCAGTCGATGATGACGTCGGCCGTGCAGGGGAGGTACTTGAGCTTCCCGGCGGGCGGGAAGAAGACGGCAAGTCACTCCGGCTGTGATCAGAAAGGTTGCAGTGCGGCATGCGTCTCCCAAGTCACCAGGCCCAGTACCAGAAGATTACTAGAAATCCATTGCAGTGCGACCCCGAAGACACGTTTGTCCACTCAGTCGCCTTTGGACGAGATCACCGCGGTGCTCAACTAGCTGTAATCGCGGTGGTGAATACAGGACATGTGGCGATCGACCAGGAGATGAACATTCATGCATACATTTTTTCATGCGGCGGCTTTTTTTGGTGTGTTTGTGTGTGTGAACATTCATGCCGCGGCTTCAGATTGCTTGAAGATAAAGAAAAGGCATTCATTGCAGATCCCAGGTCACCACGGCCTCGTCGGATCTCGGTGGCCGCCTGCACCAAGTTGTCAGCAATCTGTACGCCATCGGCAACGCGATGTCGAACCCGAACAGATTTGTCCGTTCCGTTCTTAACTAATGAGTTCACACACGATAGATGAATTTAAATTTGTACATTCATTTGAAAAAAAAAACTTTCAATACCAATCTTTGGAGTTTACATTTATTGCTGATTATTAGTGGTGTGATATTGACTTAGACTACAAATTGTTTGACTCTTAATGTTTTTCTACCTCCCGTATCAACTCATGCGTGTAATCCGATTGAACGGGATGTTCGGCAGATATTTGGATCGTGGGAGCAACGTGGTTAGCGAGATCTATCTAAGAACACGCAGAGGGTTTATACTAGTTCAGGCCACCCGAAGGATAAAAACCCTACGTCCAGTGCGATCTTGTATAATGTGGCAGTCTTTGTGTTAGCGTTTCACAAGGTGCCAGATAGATTTTTCCGTAGGGGTTACATGAATATTTATAGGCTAGTTACCGCCTATTAGAGTCCTTCCTAAACTACAATGTTCCTTCTCCGTATCCAACAAAGAAATCGTAACCTTCCCGTACACCGTGCCGTGCAGGACAAGCCTTCGGAAAAGTTTTAAAATAGAGTTCGGAATATCTGGAAACTAGGGCTACGACATAAGCCCCTGAACATGTCACTTGACATTCTCATTCTCAGATGAGAGTATGACGAGGGATATGTTCTGCCGTCAACCTAGGATCCAGATATACCGAGCTGTCTTCATTTGTCAACCACCATTTTCGGAAAATAGGGTCTTCGGAACGAGAACCTTCGGAATTCCGAACACCAGAACCTTGGTCTACCTTCTCCTATTCTGTCCAAAGAATCTTCCAATAATAAAAGGACCTTGACTTGATGGGTCAAAACTTGTCTTTACTGTCTGACCAATCTGACGGAATCTTCAGCGATGCATCACCTCGTCTTTCTGTACTTTTGGAAACTTGTAAAATAATTATTTTCTCACTTGACCTTTCGAGTAACCGAAACGCCACCCCTCAAGGCTATAAATCCAGGGGTCCGGCTACTCCAAACGTCATCTTCTCCACTAGTTCCACCATGGGGCGCAAGAGATGCGTCAACCTAAGTTTTCTCAGTGGCTCAACACCAGCTTCACCGGAGCATCCGGTTCTTCTTCCTCTACTCCCTCCAACGTGAGCCCGGCGACTAGCCCTCCTGAGCTCGCTGATCCATCAGCCCCTCCTCCTCCACCTCCAACAGAGGTGGCGGATTACGGGCTTCCACCTCCAAGCCCTCCTCCAAATCCATCAAGCGTCATTGATCTGGAAGAGGATGACATCGACGATGCTAAATACGCGAGGCATCTTCATGTGGCCCTGAACAAAGGGTCACGTGAAATCCCCGCCAACGCCGACATTATCTCCATCGACAACTCCAGCGACGACGAGTCTGGCGATGATGACTCAATGGACATTGATGCCCCTGCAGATCCCAGCCCTGCAGGTTCTCCAGCTCCTGTTATTCCTCCGAATGACGATTCGGTCTTGCCTTCTACCGGGGTTGCAAACCCGGTCCTTGACTCTAACGTGGGGGGCACCCATATCCCCTCTCGTGTGTCCCCCATCAACAGCGCAAGCGGTGGGGGCACAGAGAACACTTCCTCCGGTGTCGTCAGAGCCACTTCTGAGGACGCTGATGAGCGGCAGAACTAGGGATACGAGGTATCCCCGTGCTGCTCACACATGAGTCTTGCGTCTCCCTCACCCTTGTCTTCAATCTTTCTGTTAGGGGCTGGTGCTTCTCGGAGCTTCAGATGTAACTTAGATCTTGTAATAGGACCTTCGGATTTAATGAATAAAAAGCTGCCTTCAATCCCAAATGTACATATGTGTTTAATCTCATCTTCACATTTTTGCAATGCATTATGTCTTCTGAAAATGTCTCTTCTATAAGTAAATCCTTCGGGAAATAACCTCTTCAGAATATAACTAGTTCAGAGAACAATCTCTTCGGAGAATACCCTCTTCGGAGAATATCTATCTTCATAGAACAACTCTCTTCGGAGAATAACTTTCTTCGGGAAATACTGCTTTAATAATCAACCCTCTTCGGAGAACAACTCTCTTCTGAGGATAACCTTTTCTAAGAACAACTTCCTCGGAAGATAGCTTCTTCGGAGGACAGCTTCTTCGGAGGACAGCTTCTTCGGAAGACAACTTCTTCGGAGGACAGCCTCTTTGGAAAATAATTTCTGGTGGCGATATTCCTCTGCACACTTGACAGAAATATCTTCCAAGCTGCCATAACAAATCCTCCAAATCTCGGCAACAAAAACCGAATAACTTTCAAAACAACGGGAATGTCGCGCGGAGTTGCGCTGTCAAGCGCATTTACCGGGTAGGGTTACCTTCTCTGATAAGCCAAACGGTCGCGAGAGCCCATAAAACCCAATCGCCACAGTCGTCTTCCTCATTCCGCATCACACTTGCAGCTGCTTAAACCCTAGCTTCACTTCCTCCGCGCGCAAACCTTAATTTGATCCTCATGGCCTCCAATTCACCCGATAGAGCCGCCGCCGCTGCTCATCAAGATCCTGAGCAACAAGATGATTCCACCAGCTCCACCGGCTCCCCAACCAAAGCCCAGTGGATGATGGCCGCCGGCGAGATTCCGGAGTCCATAGATCACTGGAAGCCCGGGGAGATTGATGAAGCCTTCATCACAGAGCTGCGAAAGACCGGATGGATCTCGGACTTCGTCATCGCCAAGGAGAATAAGGGCGACATATGCTTCAGCTTCGACACCACCGAGATTCCGGTATTTGAATCTCACATGATCTGCGGCTTGAATCTCCCTCCTTTCAAATTTCTTGAGCGTGTTTGTAAGTTCTACGAGATAGAACTTATTCATCTGAAACCCCAAGCCATTGCTCTCCTAAGTCTTTTTTCCACCCTTTGCGAATGTTGGCTGGGTACTGCTCCTTCTTTAGACCTGTGGCGAGTTTATCATGAACCTTGCTACTATTCTTCCGGCTTAGTGGGTTATGTATCCTTCAATCGCCGAAGGAATATTTCATACCCCCCTTTCAACTACAGGCGTTCTTGGAGTGGCTTCCGGTGGAAGTATTTCATCATGGATGACCCCTCTAAGCACTCCATCAAGGGCAAAGGATTATTACCTTACCACCAGGGGTGGATCAAGTCTGTGCCGGTTATGGACGAGCGCCTCAAGCAGATGGTCGCCAAGGTCACTGAGCTAACTGCTCTGGGACTAAGGGGTGAGCACATTGTGGAGGAGTTTGTCCGAAGATGCTTCTTCCCTCTTCAGCACCGCGAGCCCCTAGCCATGTTCGGAGATGGGCCCCGAAACCCGAAGTGGCTTCCCAAAACAGGTAAAAAATCCAACATTTCGCTTCTTGTTATTACATCTTTATCTTCAACCAATCAACATCTTCATTACCGCTTCTGAACTCTCTGCAGTTGATGTGATTCCCGAAGACATAGTCAAACAGCGTGTTTGGGCTATTCTGGAATCCCACCTGGAGCCCAGGCCAGAGGGTTTCCCAGTCCCGTACAGCACCACCAATCCGGCGGATAAGGTAGATAGCTTTACCTCTGATCTTCTATGTTTTCATGCAAATTATTCATCACCTTCAGTGCTTCTAGGATATGTTCGGGCCTGATCCTTCTAAAGGGGGCGCGGGCAGCACCATGGTGCTGGACAGCAGCAGCAGTGAGAAGGAGCCCAGCGAAGCTCCGAAGAAGAGCTTGGCCGAAGCATTTGCTGACGACGTCCTCACCGTCTCCGAAGGCCAGGTTAGAATTATTCCTTCAATCTTGGTATCTTCAATTCATCTTGATTTCACCTAATTGTCTTCTTACATTTATCTCCAGGACCATGATGTAGATCATCAGAGTTTGGAGGAGAAGGTGGCAACCGTAAAGGCCACCCTGATGTCCAACGTTCCTCCGAAGCCTCCATCTCCCCCGAAGTCTCGAACTTCTCGGAGAACTCGGTCGTCAAAGCCCAGCTCTTCGGGAGAAGTTGCTGTGCCGCAGGTGCAGCCGCTCCGTGAGGGGAAGAGGAGCCGAACCCCATTGCTTGCTCCCGTGCCTCCTCCAGTAGAATCTCCACCAGAACTACCAACTACTCGAGGCACCGCTGACCCGGGCAACCAGGTACCTTTGTCAATTGTGTTTGGTACCCTCTTCAACGGATTCTCGCGCATTTCTCAAATGCGTGCATCCCAGGGAGATATTTGGATCGTGGGAGTAACGTGGTTAGCGAGATCTATCTAAAAACACGTAGAGGGTTTATACTGGTTCAGGCCTGCCGAAGGATAAAAACCCTACGTCCAGTGCGATCTTATATAATGTGGCAGCCATTGCGTTAGGGTTTCGCAAGGTGCCAGATAGATTTTCTCGTAGGGGTTACATGAATATTTATAGGCTAGTTACCGCCTATTAGAGTCCTTCCTAAACTACAATGTTCCTTCTCCGTATCCAATAAGGAAATCGTAACCTTCCCGTACACCGTGCCGTGCCATCGGAAAAGTCTTAAAATAAAATTCGGAATATCTGGAAACTAGGGCTAGTAATGACCAGGAATGACTTGGCTCTTTTGTAAAGAGCTTGTAATAAAAACAGTAATTTTCTGTAATGATGGGGCGAAAGCCCAATTTTTTGAACAATAGGGCGAAAGCCCTTATTTTAAACAATGCTTTTAATACCTGTATGATCCCCCCCTGCTTTTCAGTACACAATTGCAAGTGTGTGCAGGAAAGTAGCAAATCAGTAAAGCGTGTAGATTGTCCTACTTTATACAGATTTTAAGTGTTTTTGGTCGAACGTGCGACCTGTTTGGGGAGATCCATCTTATAAACCCAACATGGGGCTAAAGGTCTCTCCCCAAACTTTTTTCACAAGGGGGCCGTGTAACTTATCAAACCACCATTGTGGCTAAGTCTTACGACACTTTGGTGCCTGAAAAAGCTGTTCGTACCGCTCCTGTGAACCAAACGTGAGGCCAGGACAGCGACCAAACTTAGTAGACTAGCCGAAGGGCTTGGCCTTTGTGTCCGAAGGGACAAATTTCACAGGTCCGAAGGGACAATTTTATTCAGCTGAACATTGTACTTTATTGATCTTACTTTAAAATCTTTACACATAGAACCGACGTAACTGATCGGTATTCCAGGTTCCTGGCAATATGCCTCCACTGACTTCTGCTAAAACATATGCTCCTAAACCAGCATCTTCGACCACCAAGAATGGACCTTCCCACGGAGAAGACAACTTATGCTTGTCTTCAGTGTTGATGTCCTTCTTGATGACCATATCTCCCACGCTTAGGGTTCTTCCAACCACCTTTCTCTGATACTACTTCTTCACCTTCTCCTGGTATTGTTTCACATGTTCTAATGCTGTATCACGCTCTTCTTCAAGCAATATCAGATCGACTTCTCGAGCATCAGGCTGTGCGTCTTCATAAAAATTTGTCTCGCGATGAGCCCCCAGGTGTATCTCAGGTGGTAATACTGCATCGGCACCATACACCAGATAAAACGGTGTATCTCTCATCGCGCGACTTATTCATGTTCGGGCGGACCACAACACGGTTGGCAGTTCTTCGATCCAATTCTTCCCCTGGGCAGATAGCTTGTCAAACACTCGTGTCTTCATACCACTTATGATGATGCCATTGGCTCTCTCAACTGCTCCATTGGTCTGCGCATGTGCCACTGAAGAGGTGGGATGTATGATCCCATGATCGGCACAGAACCTTTCAAACTTACTACCCACAAATTGCCTTCCATTATTGGAGATCAACTTCTTCGGAACTCCGAACCTTGTCACCAAGCTTTTCATGAACTTCACTGCTGCCTCTTGGGTGATGCGCGTCACCTCTTCAGCTTCAATCCACTTCGTGAACGTGTCAATAGCCACGTACAAGAACTTGTATCCTCCTTTGGCCTTCGGAAAAGGTCCCAAAATATCTATACCCCAGATAGCAAATGGCCAGGACAAGGGTATGGTGTGCAATTCTTGGGCGTGCCGCGTGCTTTGCTTGCTGAAGAACTAGTAGTTTGCACATGTCTTGACCAGGTTGATCGCGTCTTGCTTCGTCGTGTTCCAATAGAACCCATGACGAAAAGCTTTACCCACGAGGGAGCGGTATGCGGTATGAGCACCGCAAATCCCCCCATGTATATCGTGCAGCAGCCTGACTCCTTCTTCTTTGGATACACATCGTAGCAGAATCCCATTACGAGCTCTTCGGTACAACACTCCATCAGTCATCACGTACAGCTTGGTCTTGCGAGCAATACGTTCTGTAGCAGCATCATCATCCGGGATAGGGTTGTTTTCTAAGAACTGGATGATCGGAATTCTCCAGTCTTTGACATGCCCTTCTCCCGAGTCGATCACCATCACATCCTCTTCAGGTGCAGTTTTTGACGCCGAAGGCTTCGTGAGCTTCTCCAGAATCACACCATCAGGGACTGCAGATCGGGACGAGACAATCCAAGCCAGGTGATCAGCATCCCGGTTATCCAAGTGCGGTATATATCGCACTTCGAATCCATCAAACCCTTTCTCAAGCTTCCAAACTTCCTCCAGATAGTCAGCCATGTTCTGATCCGAGCATTGGTACTCCTTCTGTACTTGTCTAGCGACCAATTGTGAATCCCCTTTCACAATCAGCCGGTCGATTCCGGGTGACCTTGCAATGCGTAGACCCGAGACTAGGCCTTCATATTCTGCGACGTTGTTCGTAGCTTGAAACAGCAACTGGATCGCATACTTCATGACTCTTCCTTCGGGTGAGACAAACACCACACCTGCACCGGCACCCCTCAAGGTGAAGGAGCCGTCAAAGTACATGACCCAATGGGTAGGGTCGACTTGCTCTTCTCCTCCATCATCAGTCCACTCAGCGATGAAATCTGCTAAGGCCTGAACCTTCACAGCTTTTCGCGGCACGAACTCAATCTCATACTGCCCTAGCTCGACCGCCCATTGTGCGATTCGCCCCACTGCATCCTTGCTATGCAAGATAGTCTGCAGCGGTCGGTCCGACACTACTTTGATGGGGTGAGCGAGGAAGTAGTGCTTCAACTTTCTTGACGTCATCAGGACAGCGTAGAGCAGCTTTTGCACCATTGGGTACCTCGTCTGAGCGTCCTTCAGAATCTCGCTAACGAAATACACCGCACGTTGTCTGGTTTCGCCTTCAACTTCTCTTTCCACCGTCAATGCCGCACTGACCATAGAATCCGTTGCAGCAACGTACAAGAGCAGCGGCTCCTCAAGCTGCGGCAGTACCAGGGTAGGCATTTGCTTGAGATAAGCCTTCAACTCATGGAACGCCTTTTCTGCTTGATCATCCCACTCAAAGCCTTCCTTCTTCCTTAGCAACTTATAAAAAAGCATACCTCTCTCTCCTGATCTCGAGATGAATCTGTTCAGCGCCGTCATCATGCCGGCCAGCTTCTGAACTTCTCTTCGGGTCTGGGGAGGCTTAAATTTCTCAATCGCCGCCATCTTGACTGGATTAGCATCAATGCCACGTTCGGAGACCATGTATCCCAGGAGTTTGCCCGAAGTAACCCCGAAGACACACTTCTTTGGATTGAGCTTCATCTTGTACTTGCGTAGGTTACCAAAGGTCTGCTTCAAGTCATCGAGGAGATTCTCTTTCTTCTTGGTCTTGACGACGATGTCATCAATGTAAGCTTCGATGTTCTTCCCGATCTGCTCCTCGAAGACAAGGTTCACACACTTTTGATATGTTCAGCCTGCATTCTTCAGCCCGAAGGGCATGGTCACATAACAAAAGGTTTCGAAGGGCGTGATGAACGTCGTCTTCTCTTGATCATCAACATTGAGACTAATTTGGTGATACCCGGAGTAAGCATCTAAAAAACTCAATAATTCACTAGTAGAGGTAGAGTCTACAATCTGATCTATCCTCGGAAGAGGGTACTCGTCTTTTGGACAAGCTTTATTCATACTAGTATAATCGACGCACATGCGCCACGAGCCATCAGGCTTTGAAACTAATACAGGATTGGCTAGCCATTCAGGATAGTCGACCGTTCTAATGAACCTGGCTTGAAGAAGCCTAGTCACTTCCTCATGTATGGCGTCGCGCTTATCTGGAGTATATCTTCTTTGCTTCTGCTTCACCGGTTTGAAAGCCGGATCGATCCCCAATTTGTGCTCAATCACCTCCCTGGGGATTCCGGGCATATCAGACGGTTTCCATGCAAACACGTCGATATTTTCCCGGAGGAAGGCTACGAGCGTGAGTTCCTATTTCTCGGGGAGGCCCCCACCAACGTGCGTCGTCTTGGTGGGATCCGTGTCACTGAGTCCAACTTCCTTCTTGTCGCCGTTGCCCTCCTTCGCGGCTCTGTTAGGTGTCGGAGCTAACGCTTGGGTTAGGCTGTTCGGGGTCACCTGAAGAGAGTTGTTCTTGCCCTTCAGAGTCTGCGATGTATCTCCCTTCTGGGCTTTGGCTTGAGGTTCCTCCTTCGGAGATTCGTCCTTGAAATGTCCGACCAGCACGAGAGCATCGAGGTCGCACTTCACCGCCTCCGACTGATCCGCACAGATGGTGATCACACCGTGTGGGCTAGGGATCTTCAGCTGGGCATACGCGAAGTGTGCTGCCGCCATGAACTTGAACAGGAAAGGCCTGCCTAAGATGCAATTGTCGGCAGAGTCAAAATCAGCCACTTCAAAGGTGAGGACCTCCGACCTCCTGTTCTCCTTGGGCCCCATAGTCACTTCTAGATGAACTTTCCCGAGGGGTTGAGATGACACCCCAGGAACTATCCCATGAAACGATCCTTCGATGGGAGTGAGCATGGTGAGCGGCAGACCCATTCGCAGGAAGGTTTTCTTCATCAGGAGATTCAATCCACTTCCATTGTCAATCAAAGTCTTCGCGATCTTGTTTCGATGCACAATGATCTTGGCCACGAACGGCAGTTCCGGACCGCTTATCAGGCTCTTCGGGTGATCCTCAGCGCCAAAGGTGATCGGAGTATCCGACCACTCCAGCTTCTTGGAACAAGGTTCCGCCAACATCACCTCTCGCTGGATCTTTTTGTACTGTGCTCGTGACGTCAAGGCCGAACTTCTCCCGAAGATCATGTTGATTTTAGGGTATCTCTCTTCATCATCATCACGATCTTGCCTCTCAGCCCGATGTGGACCGTTGTTCCTATGATTCCCCCGGTCTTCTTCGTGGAGCCTGATCTTCCCTTCTGCTAGGCGTTGCCGCTCCATCTCCTTGTACTTGTAGCATTCATCGAAGTCGTGAGAGGTGCGCCTATGAATGGGGCACCACTTCGCAGCTCCTTCAGGGCGGTCGTGATCACGACCCCGTTTTCGGGGAAAGTGACCATCGCCTCTTCCTTTCTGCTCCACGGCCATGACTTCACGATCATCTGCCTTCTTCTTCTGACCTTTACCCTTGCCATCATTGAGACGAGCTCGGGCATCCGCCGCCTTAGCGCAGGATTCTGCAATGTCGAAGAGCTCAGCGACCGTAGTCGTTTCTTTTTCGGCGATCGTTTCCACGGTCTTCACATCTAGGCACCCATCTCGGTAGGCTCCGATGACCTCCACATCATGGATCTTCGGGATGGTGTTCCTCATCTGGCAGAAACGCTTCGTGTAATCCCGAAGTGACTCGTCCGCCTTCTGCTTTATGTTCTTCAGTTGGTCCGCCGTACCATGGCGAGTGTAGGAGCCAAGGAAGTTTCCTTTGAATGTCTTGGTTAGCTCAACCCAAGAATCAAACGAATAGGGTGGCAAATTCATCAACCACGTTCGCGCGGCACCAATCAGGACAGTGGGCAAATAGCAGCACTTGACCTTTTTGTTGCCTCCGGCCGCATCAATCACCGTGGAGTAGATGGATAAGAACTCCCCGGGATCGGTGCTACCGTCGTAGCTCTCCACTATGTTCGGCTTGAACTTTTCGGGCCATTGCACTGATCGGAGATAGGGATCGATAGCTTGATAAGCAGGTGGCCCAGTCTCAGATGCAAGGCGAAGAGGGCCTGTAGATCCAGACTACTGTCTTGACTGCTGCCTTGGTGCTTGTGAAGGTCGTCCTCCCAGGCGCTGATGAATGGAGGGAACCGCACGCTGTCGATTTAAGACATAGCGGGCATCAGACGGCGCCAGGGGTTGATCTTGTCGCCTTCGCCGATCAGAAGATGATGCATGCTCAGATGCAGCCGGCCTCTGATTGTTTGTTGGTCCGAGCCTTCCTCGGAGGTTGGAGACAGGAGCCACTGGAGCAACTTCGTTGTTCGCGGGTGGTGTAGCATTGATGCGACCCGCGATCTCGGCGACTTGCTGTACCAATGGGGCCAAGGGAGAACCATCGGGAGCCAGTCGGTTCAGCGACTCCAACGCTGTCTGGAGCCGGATGGCATCAAACTCCGGGCCGAGGTTGCGTGGCGTGACGTTGGATGGAGCTTGCGATCGAGATCTGATAGATCTGATGGTAGGCATGCTGCTGGAGGATGCCTCTGAAGCCCGCCCGGCCATGTACACTTGGCGAGCGGGATCGACACCTTCGTTTTCAGAATCGCCCCCAATTTCGGGACAATCCTCACTATCCCATGATTCATCTTCAGAGTCCGGGCTCCCAATTCCGAAGCCCGAAAAGTAGCGCCCTTCGATAATGGCTTCGACAACTTGCGCTTCTAGGGCAGAGCCGAAGAGCGGATCCGAAGAGGATTCCACTTCTGGTAGGGTTCCCGAAGGAGAGCTCCATACCCTTGTCGCAGCCGCCTGGAATACACCTGTCGAGCCCGTAAGCCCGAACGGCATATGCAGTCCAGGAGACATCGTCTCTTGAGCCTTCGGAGTCGCGTTGTCGGCGAGGTTGACGGAGGCCATCAAGTCCGCCAGGAGTGCCTCCTGCACCCCCGGCGGGTCGTGTCATTGCAGATCACCGCTCCCATCGGCGACGAAGACCAGAGATCCAAAGCAGAACTCGCCGCCGACAGGAAACTTCATGTTGTTCGCAGATCCCATCTGATGCTTTTGACGGAATCTCGACGCTGCTCCCCCTACCTGGCGCGCTTCTGTCGTCACCCGATTGAACGGGGTGTTCAGCAGATATTTGGATCGTGGGAGCAACGTGGTTACGAGATCTATCTAAGAACACGCAGAGGGTTTATACTGGTTCAGGCCTCCCGAAGGTTAAAAACTCTACGTCCAGTGCGATCTTGTATAATGTGGCAGCCTTTGCGTTAGGGTTTCGCAAGGTGCCAGATAGATTTCCCCGTAGGGGTTACATGAATATTTATAGGCTAGTTACCGCCTATTAGAGTCCTTCCTAAACTATAATGTTCCTTCTCCGTATCCAACAAGGAAATCGTAACCTTCTCGTACACCGTGACGTGCAGGACAAGCCTTCGGAAAAGTTTTAAAATAGTGTTCGGAATATCTGGAAACTAGGGCTACGACAGATATGTTTGTCGAAGCCTTGTCGGCATCAACAAGAAAAAAGACTGGTCCACTATTCATTGTTCTTCCATTCATAACGGCTCGGAAAAAAAAATTGTTCTTCCATTCATAATCGCTCGGAAAAAAAAATGTTCTTCCATTCGTGACCTCCATGTTAATCTTTGACCGTAACCTTTTCTTTTGTGCCCGGGTGGAAGGCAATGCAGTTCAATCAGGAAACAAAACAGAATTGATGACATGCGGTCAACAAATAATAACATACTATATAAATTTTATAAGCAACTGCGACATGTTGACCAGTTTTTATCACAAGAAAACACAACAAAACCAAAACCAGGAATGTTCTAGAACACTTCTTGCTTATACTATCAGTTAACAAAATTCTTTTCCATGGATATACTATTACTTAAAAGAAATAAAAGCGAATTGAGAACTAAACACCACTTCAATAATCACGCAACATCGGGGGCCATGGCAACTCACAGGGAAATCGAATTTTGGGCATGCAGTCCAGCAGCCCAACAGTCTCGCGGTCCAGGTCGATCCTCCACTTTTCTCCTGCCGGGACCTTTGGAAACACCCGGACAATGACCGTGCCTGCTTTATGGACAGAAATAGACATAGCACAGTAGAAATACCAGTCATGATATGGTGGTAGTCCATGGGTTTCTGGTGATATGTGTATCCTCTTCTCCATCACCCACTCGCTGGACCCTCGTTGCCTAGCATAGACCATCATGTCGCCATCATTACCGCCGACTACAATGCGCCCCTCCCCATCACTCCCTCCAGTTACTGCAACCTTGTAGCTCTTGAAGGTGTAATCCAAATTCTCGACATGCGGAAACAAAAACCACTCCAACTTGGCGGTCCTCCTGTCCACAGCGAGCAATGTCTTACCTTCGGCACGCCAATATACAGAATCCTCAGCGAACCCTATTAATCTCAAATGTGTCGGCCAGCTCTGACTGTCAGTGCATATTTTACACCAAGATCCGCCAGAGGTGAACATTTAGGCGCGGTAGCCTTGGTGATACCAGAGTGCACAAAATACCTTGAAGTTTGATATGCCAATGCCGTCGTTCCCATCAAGGAGGAAGGCCCAGGTATGACGCCAGCAGCCATTAGGCCCATCACCTGACGGCGATATGGGAGGAATAATCTGGTACCTTCGTGACAAGGGTTCACAGACGACCCAATCCTGATGATATCGTGGCACGTGATGCACCCGTTCCAGGAGGACAAGGCTCGCGCGAAGGTCCTTGGGCTGACCCACGGAGCTGTTCCTGATATGTGGCAGGAAATCGAGGCAGAAGTAGCTGCTGTCGAAGTCGTAGCGTGAGACCTCCTGGTTGCCTTTGAAGTACACGTAGGCGACAGGAGGCGGTCCATGGATTGAACGGAAGCTGTGGAGGAACCCGCTACCGGCAACGATGCGGTACAATCTCTTGCAGGTGGATGCCGCACGGAGGAGGTGGATCGGCGAATCGATGCGCAGGAGGATGAGCTTGAGGAGATCGTCGGTTATGCCGTGGACGTCCATGGCTCTCCTTTTTTTGCGAGGGACGTCCATGGCTCTCTCTCCGATCCTGCTGTAGATCGATTGTTGTCCTTTGACGCATGATGCCGTGGTGTGTATTTATATGGATATATATGGAGTAGCTAGTTCCTCGAGTGTTCCAATAGGAGGAGTCCAGATGGACTACGCGATTTTATACTTGGCCCCGTGATCTAGTACTCGATCGGGGTCGTCAGACGCCGTTTCGTTTCGTTTCTCTACCTGACAGCCAAGTTTGCCGTTGTAGAGTCCGGTCAGGTTAACTCTGCAGCCGTTGAAACCTTGCTGTTGAAACGTTTCTTCCCATTGCTGAACTCCACCTCCTCCGTGGCTGTGGCCGCCCGCGCTGCATCCACGCTGGCCATGGCGCTCACGTACGCTCTTCAAGCCAACGTTGTCGGCGGACCGGGTCCCCGCTCCCTGTGCTCCTGCACCTCTCATCATCGCCGCGCCGTACGTCGCTGCTGCACCTTCTCCTCACGAATTCGTCGACTGCCTCCTGGATCGCCTTTGACGCCGTGCCGGGCGTCCGTGCCGAGCATATCCCGGCCGCGCGCAGTTGCCCATGTAGCCCCGGCGGGTCGAGCCGCGGGCGGCAATCGGACAGGAACAGAAGACGCGTGCGCGCGCCAGGGTGTAAACGCAACGAACGTGGAAGGGCGCGTTTGGGGATACGCTGCGGTTTTGTTCACTTCCTCCGCGATGCGGTTCTTGAGGCGCTCGATGCGGGCAGCAATCGAGCTCAAACGTCGTTGTCAGAAGCTGGCCGTCCGCCACCGCGTGGTGCACGGCCACCCCAACCGCCACGCCGCCGTCGTGGAACCGCGTCGCTTGCACGGCGCCGGGAGCTCTGCGGCCTTCAGGCTACGAAACGAGACCAAGGAACGCCGGGACGTCGTGCCGTGGCTCGCTGGACATGAGGCGGGCGTCCGAGCTAACCTCAGGCCAGTCTCCGCCTCCAGGAACGCGACGACGGCGCCCGTACGTACAGGGGAGGCAGGTGGCGTCCGCGAGCGACAACTTGAGTGAGCTTACGAGCGACGGGAAGCCTGCCGCCCGGGAGGCCGCCGCCGTCGTTGTCGTAGAGGCAGATGCGGCGCTGGCTGGGCTGCTGCGGCACGAGCCACGTATCGAAAAAGGAGATGGGGATCTGCTCGAGGTGTGCGTGGTGGCGTAAGCCATCGCCGTGCCCAAAGACGGCGACCAAACAACAAGGGGTAGCGCGGGTATGTGTAGCATACAACAGTGGTTGGCGATCGTGACTCCCTGCACGTTTGTTATTGTGGTGTGTGCAGTGTGCTGTTTTGCTTCTTCGCCGTCCAAACACACAAGCGCAAAGTCGCAAGTTTCTTACTAGTAGGCCGTATCACTACAAGATCAGCAATCTTTACCGGCATTCTATTGCAAGTGGCCAACAGTTTCTAATTCTATTTTGTTTAGTGTATTCAATACTGTAGGTAATGAGTTTGTGGGGGATAACTTTGTTGGTAAATAGAAAAACCTGGAAGGAAATACACTCTCTTGTCCTAGAAAACCTCCTGTATCTGTCAGGAAAGATAGATTATCTTGTAGTGTATACTGCTACAAGAAACCATTTGGATCTTACAGCCAGGGTAATAAGATAGCTGAAGTGTACTCGTCTTGTATGATAATTATCAGCTAAGTACTAAAATTTGCATCAGTCGCATCCATCACAAAGACGTTATGTCGGGAATACTTGATCCTTACACAGGCATAAGCTAGTAGAAACCATCAACAAGATGACATGATCAGGTAAAAGTCTAGTGTTCATCGTGCTCCCTATTTATTACATAATTTCTGCGTGTCCCATGGCTCCATTTCAAATACATATCACTTTTTTTGCGAAGTAAATACATATCACTTTAGCTCTAAAAGTTATTACGCGTGTACTAGACATTGCAATTTATTTTATCTAGATAGAAATTCTAGCTTAAAATTTTATTGGAGAAGTGATTCGAAATACATGTCTAGATAGATATTCTAGATATTGTCTAGATATGATTTGCAGTTTGTGACTGAATCTTGGTAAGAACATAATTAAATTTGACCTATGCGTGATGGACTAGCGAGGTCTTCGAATGTGCCAATCGGATGGAGTCCAGATGGACTACTCGATTGTATTTATACTTCGTCCCGTGATCTGACCCGATCGAGTTTTAGATTACGGGCCGGGGCGAAGTATACATTAATTCGGCACGGACGTTTGAGTGTCAGCCCTCTGCCCGGGTTCGTGCACGACAGCCGGGGCCGTGCATTACGGATGTTCCAATTGGCACGGACGTTGAGTGTCAAGCCCTCTGTCCTAGTTCATTTTTCCCTGCCTGACAGCCGAGTTCGTTTTTCGGTTCAGGTTAACGTTTCTTCCCTTGCTGAACTCCACTCCACCACCTCCATGGCGCCGCGCGCTCACCTCCCCCGCCGCCGTGGCTGTTGCATCCACGCAGGCCACGGTGCTCACGAATTTGTGGACGTACCGCGTCCTGGATCGCCTTTGACGCGTGCACGACGCTGCCGTGCCGGGCGTCCGCGCCGAGCAGAGCAAATTTGCCGGCCGCGGCCTCGGCGAAGCAGCCCCTGACGCGCGCCGTTTCCGAAGAGCCCTCCTCGAGCCGCCGGCGGCAGTCGGCCTTGACGACGGACGACAAAGACAGGGCCGAGACTGCAACGAACGTCGAAGGGTAGTTGGGGATGCGCTGCGGTCTGTTTCTGTTCCTCCGCGGTGGCGGTCTAGCTCGAGCGTCGTTGCCTCGTGCTGCAGCCACGTATGTCTCGGCAAATTTGCTGTGGGGACGCCCAGGGCCATTTCCGCTACCATGGGGTGCACGATCAGGATCATCGACCGGTCGAACGTGCACGCAAAAGCAGCCGACCACGCGGCCATGAACTGCCAGAAGCTGTGGCCGTCAGCCACCGCGTAGTGCACGGCCACGCTGCCGTCGTCGAACCGCGTCGCCTGCACGGCGAGCCCCAGGAACGCCGGGATCAGTTCGATCTGAGGCCTCCAGGTTACCGGCGCGCCCCAGGAACGCCGGGACGTCGCCCCGTGGCTCACTGAACAAGCCGCGGGAGTCCCAGCAGTCCTCAGCCTCCAGGATTCCAGGAACGCGACGGCGGACGGCGAGCTGTCGACAACGACGTCGCCCGTGCAGGGGAGGTACGTGAGCTTCCCGGCGAGAGGGAACAAGACGGCGATGGCGTCCACGAGCGAAGGCTTGAGCGCTCAGCGCTAGTGGTTGCCATCGCCGTGCCCAAAGACGGCGACCAAACGAGCACGGGTCGCCGCCGGCTTATGTACTTGTACAGCAGTGGTGGCGGTCGCGACGCCCTGCGAGTTTATTAGGAGGCCCAATTCTTCATAAATCCTCGTCGCCGAAGACATTCTCTACGTCGCGAGTTGCTTTCTAAAATAAACCATTTGGACAGCCAGGATACTTAATTTGTCAATACATCTAGCATGAGATTAGAGGACTTTTGCACCAGTTGCGTCCATCATAATGAGATTAATTATGTCGCGAATACTCGGTCCTGGCAACGGCACATGCTAGCAGAAACCATCAACATGATGAGATCAGGTAAAAAGTACTGATGCTCATCGTGCTCCCTTATCATTACATAACTTTTACGTGTCCTCCACTTCAATACATAACAGTATCACTCTAAAAGTTACTACGCGTGTACTAGGCATTGCAACTTATTTATGCAATATATTATGTATCTACATTACCACTAGCAAACTGCAGATGACTTCACAGTGCAGGCTCCAAGTCCTCATGCAGATTTGGCAAACCCAATCCTGTTCTTGCCGAAGTCGAAAACAGTGTGGTAGGCACCCATGAAAACGTCTCCAAGAATCCTAAAAGTTTTTTAGGTGATAAGCCATAAATATAAATGATTGCTACTAGTTAGGGCATAACAACTTATTACACTGATGTCAATGTGTTCTGCATACCAGAGAGGGCCGCGAGGGGGTGGGATGTCAAACGCCATGAACCCACTGATGCACATGGTTTGGCCTGCTTGCTCCAGCTTCACTATGTACTGCAGCATAAAAGGTGATAAGGTTAGATCAGCCTTATAGCGGAACAAGGTGTAAGCTAAGGTAACAAGTCCTTTTTTGAGGTTAATATCAGGTAATACAGGATGTTAGAATAGAAAATGATAACTATTTCTAACTTCAAAAGATCAATGGAGCTACATCTGCACTGTATTTGTTATGTTGGTTACATTGTCCTTTTATCCTCCTGAATTGAAGGTTGATGTTTGTTAAATATCAGAAACAAATTGCTAAAGAGCACTAGAACAAACAGGCTTGCAGTTTGCAAATGAGACTATGTTATTTCCTCAAAGAAAACCTTGGTATAGTTCGGAAAAAAAAATTGGTATTGATTCCTATACTGAAGAAATGTCAGTAGGGAGTCACCTGCTCTGGTGTTAAGGTGAACGTCTTGTTTGCTATAGTGAATGCAAGATTTGGCATCTTCGAGATCTGATGGCAGTCAACCGTTGATTCGCCATTGGGGCTAGGGAGACGCTCACAAAGCTGCAATGCACATTCAAATTTGAAATGTTGTCACATCCTCTACCCGTTCTATTCCCAATCGTTAAAAAAAAAAAAAGATACCTGGTGTTTATGACATAAGAAGGTATTTTTTCGAGAACGTGACATAAGAAGGTATTAGCCCAACCTGATTAGCATAGTCCAAAATGAGCTCTTTCGTTTTGTTTTCTCTTAGTTGATTCTGTATCCAGACAACAGCCATCTCACAAGCAGTACAGAAAAGATCAGAACCTCTGTTCTGTTTCTCCACAACAGATTCGATTGGGTTGCTGTATGATGATTCGTGAAAACAAATTTGTCAAGAAAATCAATTTGCATACGTACTAGAACGGGTTGCATAGATAGTATAATGGGTATTAGAATGTAGCGTATATGTTGAGCTAACCTGACAGAATGGGTACCATCGAAAACACAGAGACCAATCTGAGTGCACACCTTTTGTGGGCTTGTCTGCTCAATCACAGAATATTTTGTAGTTAGATAATTCGAGATCAATGCATCACAAGAACAATTCATATAGCGGAGGGGAAACCAGAAAGTGTGAAACCTGTGCTATGAGCAACTGAAGGATCATCTCCCCATACTCTCTCACCACTTCTTTGCATTCTGTACTGATGATTCCCTCAGCTCCAATTGCATGATTCACTTGAGCCACTATGGCCTGGAGCGGGACAAGATGCAAAAGTCAGCTATACAATTATTCTAAAACATTTCTAAATGTGCATTTCATCACTAAGAAATTCTAGAATACATACTGTTGGGCCAGCCAGCAGTGAAGTCCCTGAGTCCACAATAGCAGCACAACCACCAGCGCAGAAACCAGTTGATTGGCCACCGATAAGAAGATCACCCATGTTAAACTGCCAGTAGCCTTTGCGAGTAACAGGAACATATGTATGGCTCCCCTTGTAGTGCTTAGGGTCAACACCACCGAAGACAAGTTCACCTCCAGCAGATGCATCAGGATCACGGTTAAGCCAGAATGAAAAGACATCATTCTCAAGCAGTTTCTGCTCTTTCATGCTTTGCCTGTTTGTTACATACAATAGAGAGGAACAGAAATGCTTAGGATGTGAGTTTTAATAACGTTTACAAATATGACTTGAAATAGGTACCAAATTGGAGGTGCGTCTCCCACAGAAATTTCAGGAAATCCAAGGCCGAGGATTCCATCAAACTTCCCAATGATGAAAGTAGGGCTCGTTTCACGAGTCGTCTCAATGAACTTCTGAAAGGAAAATGGCACTACATCATTAGCAATAATCCATGAAAATGTTTTATTGTGGCGTTCCTTCGACAGCTCACCTGATTTCTGACAACAAGATCACCAACCAACACATTGTCCTCACTGAAGAAGCCAGCAATTTGCCCAGAACCATAGGAGATTGTGCATGTTTCTCCTGCAAAGTTCAAATAACAATCGAGTGTTTAGCGACCATCTCTCTAATTCGCCAAAACAAAATTCTAGTGAACAAAAGCAATGCATTCATTCATACCGTTCTTCTTGTAAGTTTTTGACTTGGCTGACTTGTATCTATGGTGCAGGTAGCATGCTATCTGGAATGCATGGGTATAAGGGATCAAATCTCACATAACTTTACCAAGCATTAAACACCCACCAATATACAATGAATATCTGTCAGATAATGAACATACCGAAAAATAGCATTTTGACGAGGGAACCCACAAGTTGGAGCTTCCAGTGTCAAAAATAACTGTGAAATTCTGCGGTGGTGTGCCGATGCTGATCTCTCCATAGTATTGAGTGTCCAGGTAGTTGTCCAAAGGAACTATGTCATCATTTGAGCCACCTAGATACTGACGAGAACCAGCAGAGCTTAGAAGGTGGCTTCCCTCCTGCCTAGCCAACTTAGCAGCAGTCAAAGTTTCCTTGTCCAACTTCTTCTTATTCAGATCGATTCTTAGCAGTCCGTCAGAGGAACGAATCAGCAAGGCACATGACAGAACCCAAAAACAAGAAGCCAAGGCAAGATGCTTCTGCCCCATGGTCACAGGAGTCCCTGAGAAAAAGCCCCATGTTTGTTTAGCAATAAAGACCGGAATGCAAATCATTCGTGAAACCAATCCTAAATTCTCTAGTGAACACCAGCATAAAAGTCGTTTGCTGTGTAGAGGATTTTTTAAAAAAAATTATGAAGATGACACTGTTCAAATACAAGAGAATCCTTATTCGCTAGCGCTCAAGATAGGAACATGAAATTGAAATAAAATCAAGGAGAATTTTTTTTTCCCAATATGTGCGAGAATTGAACGATTTGCTTCAAAATTTCTACAAAGCTCCAATGAAATTCCAGCGTTCCAAGCAGAGCCTACACTGCTACACAGCTTTGTCCGAATTAGGAGAAAATAAAACTACGGCTATCCTGATACTCTATTATCTGGTATCAACGGGGTCATGAAATCGAGGTTTTACAGATCCTTGGCAGCATATCAAGAAAGGCACCAGAAAGAAAACATGAACAACAGTACATACAGAAAGAATCCAGAACTGACTGACAGGTATCACAACAGAAATATGCAAGGGTACTGACTAATCGAAACAGGAGCAAGATTAAGAAACCCAAACGGTCAGTAAGTAATACATGTAACTACACAGAGTGATAACAAGCAGGCTAGCTAGGTCATAGTCCCATACCTTGCTTGCAGAGTCTGCTTCCCCAAGCCAGAGACGAGGGGAAAGGTAGGTAGGGGAGAGCTCGAGGGGAAAGAGTGGAAGATAAATAGGACACATCAATCGAATGAAGGCCGTGCGGGCACTGTCTAGATACACGCAGTCAAAGTAGAATAAAGATTTTCTCAAAAATAAAAATCTGACACGGGGGCCGAAAGCATAGGCCCACATGCAAGGACGGAATTTTTTGGTGCAAGCTGCTAGGTAAACAAAGGACGGTTCCTATGAGTAAAAGAGAATAAATGAGGTTGACAGGTTGTCCCGGTAATTACAAAGTAGAGAAGGGAGTGGAATTGGGGGAAAGGTGTTAAGAAAATCAGAGAAAGCAACGGGTGGGTGACTTGGTGGTAGCTGCCTGCGAATTGATGCAGAGATATTTGTTTGAGCTAGTGAAGCGGTTGGCCATTAATAAAAGGATAGACCGACAAAGAATATGCCGCCAATGGTTCGTCGTTGGTATTTTCTCTCCGTTCAGTTTGGGCTGAGATGAACACCAACCAGCAATGTCACGAATACATGAAGGTTCACAAGGTGCGCATGCTTTGTGCGAGCTGCTGAGTTCACCATTCCTGCACGCATATGCATGCCAAAAAAAATAGTGTTAAGCCCTTTCTACAAGCTGCACGAATGCGTTTGCCGCTCACACGTACAGAACAGAATGAGAGAGAGAGAAAGTGCTTACTTTGGGTTGTATGAAACGGAAGAGGGTGAACCCGGCTAAACCGGATGGGCTTCTCTTCCCCTCCATTTTCCGCATGATCGCCGGAGAGCGACTCGCTTGAGCCGGTGTCAACGAAGACACGCGCTGACGCGCCCATTATTTTGGTTCGCCCCCGAAACACACCCGCCACGAGCAGACTCGCTCCACGACACAGTACCGCGAAAATTTCACATCTCTGCATCTTTGTTGAAGATTCAGTACAATGAACAGGTAAAAGGACAGAGACATACCGCTCTGCAGAAAGTCATGCCAAGAGAAGCTGCGATTAGTAATCCACTGCCACTTGTTGCATTGATCAATATGACCAGTAAGCGGCAATCAATCTACAACGGCTGTATTATTCTTATGTTACAGCTCGAAAATGGGAGAAAAGAAACGGCATGCCAGGGCATTATTGTTACATACAAAACCCAAAATACAACATGTCAGTTCCTGGAAGTACACTACATCAACTGGCTGGCTATGCCATGGTTGCCACTGCAGCACTGGCTGTGGTGACACGACCCACACCTAAGTAGTCGGCCACAGTGTCTTCAAGTGAGTGCTGGTTGGCCGGAAGGTCATCACGCCAAAGCTTCTTGCTGCACCATAATCATGGCAAAAGCATCAGATCATGGAGATAACAATCAGATGGTACCAAGTAACAATAATTAGGCGTCGGCAACATCTGCATGAGGAATATAGAGTTCCATAGCTATAGGCAAAAAAGTCTGATTTCCCTTGTTTTCTCGATTGTTAATAAACGTGTAGAAAATTTATACCAGTGCTACAGTGATACCTTTAATACTAGGAACCATGTACTGCTTTAGCACTTCATGATAATCACCTTGAACAGAACTAAAGACCACCCATGGATAGTATAGGAGGCAAATGTCTACATTGCACGCAACATGCACAGACCAATGTCTACATCCCTACCAGCTTAGCCATATGTACCATGTTATAGATAACTTTGCATAAACACATATTGTTGGTTAAAGTAAAATCACAAACAATTCCGATAAGGGACAATAGATTAATATAAATTTGGGCCAGGGATTTCAAATAAAATGTAAAATCACACATTGCCGACACAAGTGACCATTAACAGCCAGTCAGTGCCATACTAACTCTGCCTCACCAGCCAGAGAGCATAGTAATGGAAAAAACAAGCCAAGCCAAGGCAGCAACTACGTAGTGAGCCTAACTGAAACGATGCCATAGATAGAAACTAGGGGGGAAAAAAACTGTCTGTATTATAGGTTCGACATGGATGTTCGAGAATCCTGTTGCCAAGCTCAAACAACCCATTGCTTCCTACACCTATAGGTTCAGTCTCAGATACTAAAGAAACTTACTCCTAGCAACAATAGACAACCTCAACCAGCAAGCAGCGCTGGGGGTGAACTTTATCAATCTTTCCCGAGAGGGAAACGATAATGAAATGATAGGGGAATCCAATGTGAGCTAGTGAATGGTACGTGGACTTCAGATTGATGTTTGAGCAAACTAGTTGGAAACTGAGGTGTGCTTACTCAATGGGTTCGGATAATAAAAGGTAGTCAGATAAATGTGGTGGAAGAGTTTAATAAGCTCCAGCAAACGGGTGAACTGGACGAAACAATGAGTCCTTGGGAACTGTATCTCCTTGAACAAGGTAGCTGTGTCACATACATTTTGTTAATGGGATAATTTTTCTGCTTTTCAGATAGTGTGATTATATGGATTCAGCCCTCTCCTTTCAATTTAGATTATATATTAAAGTACAGACAAAAAAAATGTGGGCGTGTCACACTAAATTAAGTCTAAAGTCAAGTAAAATCACCACCCAAAAAAAATGATCTAACCAAAAGCACATATTGGAACTCTTTAAAATTCAGGAAGTTGCTATTAACAGACAGCTGTTCTAGGGTACAACAGTAGACAATCAATTTTATTAGTATGTAGTCATTATAGGGTAGAACTGGTGATAAGATTATAGGGTAGAACTGGTGATAAGAATATATTTGCATTCTGACAAATAGAAACTTCAGCAGTTGAAGTAACTTGTTAACTCAATATTTTCACAAGTTAAAATATGCCAAATACATAACATTAGGCTTCTGCGCAGTCCTTTTTTCTAGTGCCATCCGTAAGAACTGAGATTGTGCAGATAGATATGGTTATGTTCTGCATTTGCAAGTTATGAGAGAACTACACGTTGGGCAAAAGGAAAAACTATGATTACTCGGGAAGGCTAAACAGCTGCTCTGATAATTGAAGTGCATTGTAACTGCAATTGTTTGGAACTTTTTTTTAAAAAAGAAAGAAGAAGAAGAAGAAGACTAAATAGGCTATATAGAACCCTCTCATGATAGTAGATTGTGGCTCCTGAAATTGCGACATGCATCCCATCGCTTATGTCGTTGTCATTTGTGTTCGTTTTTCTTTCCTTTCGTTGGTTGTTGATGCTTAACTGGCCTTCGGGCGTTGTATAAACCTTTCTTCTTCTCCTTCTTAATGAAATACGTGCTCCGCACGTTCTCAAAAAAAAATTGTGACATGCATGTCAAGTGAAAAACATTTTAAAGGATGTCAACTTAGATAGGGGAAAATGTTAGTTTGGTTGCAACAAACCAGAAATCAGATTTTGTGGCAACATGCACAACATTAACTTGTGGAGGATAGTAGTTTGGAACAAAAAATAAAGTCATGGGTAAAGGGAGCAGAACCGGTTGGCACAGATAATGTTTTTCTCAGGTAATGGTCACAAGCGATAAGAATGTTAGTATCCCATTGCTCGTCTAGTTTATCTCATATTGAATTCCCTTTATGTTTTCTTCATTTTTATTATTGTGTTTAATGTACCATATGGAAACAGCATATGAACCAGATTTAGGGCTTATTTGGTTCATTGCCGAACTTTGCCACGTCGAAGGTTAGTCGTGCCACAGTTTCTTAGGTGACTGTTTGGTTCTCTACCACAACTGCGGCTTGCCACACTTGTACCCCACTTGTAATTGACTCATATTCTTGCCAAACTTTGCCAAAAGTGTGGTGACTAGTGAGCAATTTGCTCACCACCCTTGGTAAAGTGTGGCAAGAATGTGTGGCAATCTATGGCAACAATCCAAACATGCCCACTAGTGTCCTCCTTGTATAAACATGTCTTCTACGAGACAAGATCCCCTAAAACACAGAAATACCTATCATTGCTGGTGTAATATAGTATGTATCCAACTGTCCAAACCAGGGCTGCCACCATTTATGAAGGAAACCAAGCCAACCAACAAAGAACAAGCTAAACATGCAAGCGTTTCAGCGGAGAGAGTACCTTTTCCGAAGGCCGCAACTTGCTGCTGGTGAACCCCTCAGAAACAAGTTTATTGACAGCATCTCTCAGCCTCTCGTAGTCCTCCTTGACATTATAAATCTGGTGTGAAATCCTCACATACCCTGTCACTGGATCACCATTCTTATCTTTTGCCATCTCCTGTCCTTCCACCCTTCTTGAGTTGTAGTATATTGGCACCTCTACCTGGAAATCCTTCCTCAACATAGTCCTCACTCTCATAGCATCACCATCACTTTCTATGCCAAGGCAACCGGGCATCCCCACCATAACCATGCTCCCACACAATTCCGGTGGCGAGCCAAGAAACGTTCCCCACGCCTCAGCAAGCATCCGACCCATCTCAATCACTTTCTCATGGTTCCGGATGCGTATCCCCTCAATCCCACCTTCAAATCGATTCACAAAATCGATAGCTTCAGAGACAACAAGCTGTGCACTGTAATCCCGTGTCCCAATCCATCCACTCTCCATAGGCAACCCATTTCCGTACTCTTGCGAGACGACCGGATGGTGGAGCTGGGCAGCTACTGGATCACCCTTGCGGGTGTGCAAGAAGGCCACAGCTGGTGGGCAGAAGAACCACTTGTGGAGGTTGCTTGTGTAGAAATCGGCCCCAATGTCTTGTACGTCCACAGGGACCTGCCCAATTGAGTGTGCTGCATCAACAAACACCCTGTCAACCCCCTCGTTCCGGCAGATGGCTACGAGGTCCTTCACCGGGATGACGACACTGGGCATGGAGGTGATGTGGTCAATGACCGCGAGCCGCACCCTCCGCCCCCCTGCCTTGGCAACATCGAGCGCGGCACGGAACTCCGCAATAATAGCGTCTGCCGAGGCGACGGGGAACGGAAGCGGCACCTCAACGACAGTAGCCCCCGCGCGCGCGACATAGGCGTGGATGGACTTCTTGACGGCGCCGTAGGCGTAGTGGAGCATGAGCACGGCGTCGCCACGGGCGAAGCGGCCCTCCGCGAAGCTCCACGCGGCGTGCTGGAGGACGATTGCCGCGGCGGTGGTGGCGTTGTCGACGAGCGAGACCTCCGAGACGTCCCCGGCGCCCACGAGGGCGGCGACGGCGGCGCGGGAGCGGGCGAGGCCCTGCTGCAGGCCGTGGAAGTAGAACGCGTCGGGCTGCGCGAGGAAGAGGTGCTGCCAGCGGGCCTGCGCGGCGAGCACGGAGGCCGGGCAGCAGCCGAAGCTGCCGTTGTTGACGCGGGCCACGGCGGCGTCGTGGTGCGCGAACTCGGCGCGGATCTCGGCCGCCGAGATCACCGCGCGCGGGCGCTTCGCGGGGGGCGACGGGCCGTTCCCGTTGCCGTTGTCGTGGCCGTGGCCGTTTTCGACCGCCGGCGCGTCGTCGGGAGGCGGTGCAGACGCCATCGCCGCGCTAGGGTTGGTTGGCCCGGATGGAGGAGAGAGAATTGAGAAACTGATGGGGGAGAGAGGGAGAGAGAGAGTGGCGAGCAGAGCTGCCGGTGGATTGGGTCCGCCGCTGGAGCCGGGCCCGGGCGGGGTCTCTGCTCCCCGACGCGGGCCGCGGCCCGGGGGCGCCCGGATCTGTCGTCCCTGTTGGCTGGCTGTTTGTTTCGTCCGCCTTCGGCGTGGCGTGGAATGGTGCGGAGGTAGGCCCCACGGCCCATAGACGGCAAACGGGCAAAAAGCTAAAGAAAGCAACCGGCCCCACGGCCCACAGAACGTCTGCCGTCGCGACACGACGAGGGCGACGTTCTGTTGCAGTAGCCGCTGTTTAGCTTTCGGAACATGAGGCCATGGCTGGCACGCCGTTGACATGGCATATGGAGTATAGATATGGTAGAGTCCGGCAAGTTTATCAAACCGAGGGAGAGGATGAGAGCACCAAAAACAGGGAGCCCGCCGAACAACGTGCGACAGCAAGCCCCATCTATTATCTCTTTTTTGTTATAGCCACTAGCATTTCGTGTCCATTTGATAGTCGCTACGCCGAACAAAGTGATTCGCATGATTGCACTAGTCTATGCTCGGCTTTTTCATATGAGATGATGGTTTAAACTAATCGCCACCGTGATTAAAAAAATTGAAGAAAGTAATATCAAATTGCTTTTGGAAGGTCGTGATTGACTAGATTTTTTATTTTTAGAGAAGCGTGGGCTGTCCGGCCCAAATTTGTCATTGTCATCTTCACCAAATGATTTAAGTGAATGTAGTTTGCATATAAGTCAATAATGTGCCACATTTATTGAGTATTTTAGCATTTATGAAGAAAAAAAAGACGATGGAGAGCGATAATCCACTCTCTTCTTTTTTCTTTTTTTCTTTTTGCAATCGGACTTCATAGTGGGCAGTCATCTTCGTACTAATAATGTTGAACTAATATTTTGATGCCTACTAGGTAGAACCAAAACACAACATATGGACCGCAAGTAATTGAAGGTG
Organism: Eragrostis curvula; assembly: GCA_007726485.1. NCBI lineage: Eukaryota > Viridiplantae > Streptophyta > Magnoliopsida > Poales > Poaceae > Eragrostis > Eragrostis curvula. Next base: position 7,390,445 of record RWGY01000026.1, on the reverse strand, counting down.
CATGCCATTTTAAGACCACTGATAGTGGGGTTCACCAAAAGAGCCAAAGTCATACCATCCTATGGATCTTACAATCCCATTTGCTTCTATTGTCGCTCAAACACTAGAGATGGTGCTACCACTGACTTTTTCTCGTTCATGTAGCAAGCCAAAAGATTGAATTCATCAGCTGCTAGTTTATTCTCACATAAGAAAGAAATTTGGTTTTGGTTGCAGTATATGTATGAATAATAGCGGTACAATTATCATGTCGGAAGGAGCCAAGGCACATGAAAAATGTGCTAAATGTATCTCTTTTTTTTTTCGATCCAAACGCACCCTTACTTTGACATCATTCGTTTTAGAACATAGTATTGAGTTACATGTACTAATCAGTTCACCCAAAAACTTAAACTAACAGTGAAAGTTAGACAATTCACTTATAATTCAGACATTTGGCATCCATGGCAGATGGCACAAATGACACCACCGAGTTATCATCATACATTCACACGACACCAACCGTAAATCTAAACATATGGCCAGCGAACACATACTCTTCTGAACGCTGTTTATCAACCAAAAAAGAAGGTACAAGTAATAATCTACCACAAGCTATCGTTGGAAAGCCGTTGACCTGAAGCGCGCACGAGCTATCCAGCTCCGTCGACCCGTCGTTACCCGAATGGTCACTAGACTTCATCGCCCCTCTGACAGCTGCTCGAGTTCAGTCGGATTTACATACTCGCCCAGACAGAGTCAACCTGTTTGCTCCATCTAATCCGCTCCACGTCCCTCCCTCCTCGTTCTGTTCCACTGACCCTCGATGGCATCGGCGGCTACGCCCTGCGTCGACGCGGCCGAGAACGGGGCCGGCACCACGGTCCCCGCGAAGCAGCCGCCGATCACGGACGCGGAGATCCGCGCCGAGTTCGCGCACCACGACCGCGCCGTGGCCCGCGTCAACAACGGCACCTTTGGGTGCTGCCCGGCCTCCGTGCTGGCCGCGCGTGCGCGGTGGCAGCGCCTCTTCCTCTCGCAGCCGGACGCCTTCTACTTCCACTCCCTGCAGCCGGGCCTCGCCCGCTCCCGCGCCGCAGTCGCCGCGGCCATCGGCGCCGGGGACGTCTCCGAGGTCTCCCTGGTCGACAACGTGACCACGGCGGCGGCCATCGTGATGCAGCACGTGGCGTGGAGCTTCGCGGAGGGCGACTTCGCGCGCGGCGACGCGGTGCTGATGCTGCACTACACCTACAGCGCCGTCAAGAAGTCGATCCACGCGTACGTGGCCCGGGCGGGGGCCTCCGTCGTCGAGGTTCCCCTCCCGTTCCCGGTGGCCTCGCCCACCGCCGTCGTGGCCGCGTTCCGAGCCGCGCTGGCCCGGGCCAGGGACGGCGGGCGGCGCCGCGTCCGCCTCGCCGTCATCGACCAAATCACCTCCATGCCCAGCGTGCTCGTCCCCGTGGCCGAGCTCGTCGCCATCTGCCGCGCCGAGGGCGTCGACAAGGTCTTCGTCGACGCGGCGCACGCCATCGGCCAGGTGCGCGTCGACGTGCGCGACGTCGGCGCCGACTTCTACGCCAGCAACCTACACAAGTGGTTCTTCTGCCCGTCCGCCGTCGCCTTCCTCCACATCCGCAAGGACGACCCCGTCGCCGCGCAGCTGCACCACCCCGTCGTCTCCAGCGAGTACGGCAACGGGCTCCCCATGGAGAGCGCCTGGATCGGGGTCCGGGACTACAGCGCCCAGCTCGTCGTGCCCGACGCCGTTGACTTCATGACCCGGTTCGAGGGCGGCATTGAGGGGATTAGCGCGAGGAACCACGACAAGGTCGTCGAGATGGCCATGATGCTCGCCGAGGCGTGGGGCACGTTCCTTGGCTCGCCGCCGGAAATGTGCGGGAGCATGGCCATGGTTGGGCTGCCTGGTTGCTTCGGCATCGAGAGCGACGATGATGCCATGAGAGTGAGGACCATGTTGAGGGACGATTACAAGGTGGAGGTGCCCATATTCCACAACTCGAGAAGGGCGGACGATGAACAGGAGTTGGGCAAGGACGCGAACGGTGATCAGGTTACAGGATACGTGAGGATCTCGCATCAGGTGTACAATGTCAGGGAGGAGTACGAGGTACTCAGAGATGCGGTAAACAAGCTTGTTCTTGATGGCTTCTCCTGCAGCAAGTTGAGACCTTCTGAGAAAGTGCTCTGACACTGAAACTGTTGTTCCGTTTTGATTATCTTTGTTGGTTACTATTTCACTACAATTTCTTAGTAAATTACCGTGTGCTCTCTTTACTTAGCATGTATTGGCACGAGCTTCTACAATGGTACATGTCATCTTTATGTACATATGTGCTCTTGGTGCATGTGTACATCGGCATGTTGCGGATGAAAAATGTACAAGGTTTTAAAGATGTAGTCAGCTCCTATCTTCAGGTTGAGAAGCATAGATGCAACGAATTAGCAAAGAAAATATAGCTCACGTTGGAGTTATGCACTCAAATCAGAATTACAGTTTGCCATATATGATACACTTACTCCTGTGCTTAAGAAACTCAAATTAAGGTCATGGCAATCTGACAATGATCCGGCCCTTTTCATTTTATATCCGAACGGGATGCTGTACCTGAGATCATCAATATCTCTGTTTTTCCTTTGCATGATCTGTAAGGGGAAGCTACGCAAGGCGTTCTTTATTTTCCCCTACTTCAGATGGATGTTCTGGACTTCCACTATTGAGATTGGGTGCTCAGTTTTCTAATCCAAAAGGCTAATGGTCAGTTCAAAAAAAAAAAGTCTAATGGCCGATGACTCCTTGCTTTTCTGTGACGTGCAGAAAGACCGCTATTAGTTCAATGATCTAGTGAATATGCTGTTTGTGCTCTGTCCAACTGGGAACCCACTGGCCATTTATCTGAAATCTAGTCACTATAGAAGCATTTCATTGTACAGAATGACCGATATTTTGTTGCGAAATAGTTAGGACATACTTTGGCATGATTTGAGATGCAAATCGTTCTATACATGCATGGTTGAGATGCTTTTCTTTAGTGCTTGTGTTGTTGGATGATCCAGTTTCCTCGCTTTTGTAAGTTGCTAGTTCTATACTTTCCTGAAAGAAATTAGCAAAAGGCCATATGCCTCTGCAAAGTTCATGCTCTTGACAAGGAGACATACTTTTCTTTTCAATGAATATGGTCGTACTTGATATTGATTTCATTTGAGGAGAAGCAAGTCATTAATTCTTGTCTTCTTGTCTTGGCTCTCAAGAAGGTTACCACCACCGTGGCCTTTACCTCCAAGAAATTTACAACCAAATGCAATCATCAACAAGTCTACCATCATCGATCAGAAGTGATAAATGCTACACTGATGGGGTACAAAGCAATCAAAAGGAAAAAGAAAAAAAAAAAGAAAACGACTCGTATCAGTAACTTTGATTTTTTTTTTTTTGTGTGTGTGTTCTTTGTTAAAGTAAGGTCGACTCTTTTTGTCCGTTGTTCCACCGTGTTGGGGATAGGACAACGCTTGAGTATGCCAAACCAATGATGAACAAATTCTCCTTATTGAACCAAAGACCACCCAAACGGCAACCGATGAAGAATGCTATTTGCTACAGGAGCTCATAACCAAAGAGACCAAAAGGCGGAAGAACCTCCAAGACTACGCATCCAAAGAGGATATGACTTCATAAAAGCCGGTGGCGGCAATTCGAGACCAAATTTAGATTTTCACTCAAAGATTTCTGTTTTTTGGGATAGGAACTTTATAAAATATATTCAGATCCAGCATTACGATAGCATTTTAAAATTATTAACCAGACACTCAAATGTAGTGCATCTAGCCTTTTTAAATGTTGAGTATAGTGTTTCAATATTTTTTGGTCAAATGTCAAATGATGGTTTAAAATTGTTGAACTGTATTCTGAAATTTTTTGATATTGTTCTCTATAAACGGTCACACCCCAACACCCTATTTGCGGGGGTGGTATTTGGCTAGTTTTACTCGTGAGGGAATCCATTGAGAGCCAATAGCAAGAAAGAGAACAATAAGAGTAAGATTTGAGGGTTTTTAGTGCTTAGGAGAGCATCAAAAGTGCATTCTTGCATATAGTTTTTGTGACTTGAGATGTACCATCGGCTTATTACTCTTGGCATTTGGTGGTGCCTAGACCAAGTAATCATTAATGTTGAGTTTTTTATGAAGATTGTGGAAGTCTTTGTTCAAAAGGTATCACTAGAGAGCATTGTGACGCCACTCCTGTTTTGGGGCATGCTCTAGGTGAGCAGCACTTATGCGATGATAGGACGGACTCAAGCGCTTATGTGGAGCCGTCTAATGAGGATCAAGGGAAGGCACCCTACCTTCGGAGATGTCCAAAACATCCAAGAGCAGTGAATAATTTAACAACCAAAGTGATTAGAGTGACAGATAAGAGAAGTGAAATTAGATCCGATGGCAAATAAAAAAAGTGCAAAATTCTGATGGTAAATAAGAAGAGTATAATTTCCCATGACAAATAAGAATTTTGGTCTTCTTCTCCCCTTCTCCTTTGTGTATCGTACTTGAACTTGTGTAGTTACTGGAAATGGATGTTTTTTTAACACAATCCAGATCAAACTCGAGATGTTTGACTTAGGATAAAGCTACAAGGAAAAATTACAAAAACCCACCTGCAAGTCAGAGGGGTTTTTATATGCCCACCTACAAAACAATTTGTGTCAGTCTTCCCCCTACAAGTGTCTATATGTTTTCGTATCCCCCTTATAGCTTTGACCGGACGACATAGCTCGCGTATGTGCTCCGATGCTGCTCCGGATGGTCTATCATACCTCTATATTTTTTTGATGTTGCGTAAATACATAGATATCGACACCCATAGGTTCAACTTTCTATATCTTGTTCATAGTATTGCGGTTAAGTTTGAACGTTATTTATGATAGCATAATAATTTGACTGTGTAACATATGATTAGATGATAACTACGCTATAGTGGAGCTATAGTGAAGCCTTAGAAGTAATCATAGAGGCTACAGAAAAACCATATCATCCGGTCAAAGCTATCAGGGGGACTATGAAAACAAACGAACATTTGCAAGTGGGCGACTGACATAATTTTTTTTGTAGGTGGGTATATGAAAACACCCCTGACATGTAGATAGGTTTTTGCAATTTTCCCAAACTAGAATGAATTTTTTTGAAAGAGATGGTACGCATTATGTAATACAATATCAGTCTTAAGTCAATATTTTTAATATGAATCTAATGATAGAAATTTTTGCATCATAATAATTACTATCTTTTTCAAGTTATTGAATGTGGTCAAAGTCAAATTAACATAATATATATAAAAATAAAATTTTGATTGTTGGTTTTATGATGAATCTAATAACAACATGTTGTGTTTGCAATATTTATTAGCACAAATCTCATAAGGTATGTTTGATTCCCAGCCTCAATTTGCCACTTGTCGTATTGTGGTTGTGTGGCAAGACGGTGCAAAAAAAAAAGTGCAGCACAGTTTGTGGCAATGCCACGCCATGGCGTGACAGCAGTTTGTGGCAATGCCACGCCATGGCGTGACAGCCAATGGCTAGAATCAATTAGTAGCCTCGTAAAACCATCAGTATTTTTGGCTAAAAATCACAAACCCATTAACTTTGATGTCATTTCAAATACTCCACTAATTGGTTGAGGTTATTTTCTCACAAACCAACTAATTTTGTCTAATGTTGTTCCTTGTCACTAGAATCTCATAAGTCGGTTACACATGCGTAAATCCAACTATAACTCAAGATGCCAATTCATCCAGGTTTAGTGACACGTGAGCAACAATGATGTGGTTGTAGGACACACCATTCATGAGTGTCGTATGAGTTATTTGCTAATCCAATGCAATGTAGGAATGTAGCAGTGTCTCATGGAGGCCAAGTCATCATTAGATTTGTGCTTGTCCAAGAGACTTGTAGGATCGCAATAACACGAAACCAGATTAGTCAAAAGTTGATGGATTTATGAGTTTGTTACAAACTAACCTTAACTATTAGTTGATTTACAGATTTGTGATGTTTAGTCCAAAATATTAGTGAGTCTGTGAAATTTACTCTATTAATTGATTTCTTGCTATTGATGTTAAACATAAAAATCGAGGTAATAGAGCTAATTAGGAAAGGAGTTATTACCAAAAGGAAAAAGTCCATTTTACTCCTTTAAATAATTTACTTTGTCAATTTCACCCCCTAAACAAAACGATGGCTCATTTTACTCTCCCAAACAATTTTATTTTATGCGATGTACACCTTTTTGAAGTTTGTTTTTTTTGTATCTCAACCTACAAGTGAAAATTGAAGCTCAAATTTTGCATGATGATAACTCACACAAAAACCTATATTAAAAAATTATGACATATTATTTTGATATTATTTACATAGTTCAATAGAAATTAACGTTATATGCATAAATATGATATCAGAAAAATAATGAAAAATATTTTAACATATATTATTGTGACAATTAACATCATGCAAAATTTTAGCTTCAAATTCTATTTGTAGAATGAGAAACAAAAGAAACAAACTTAAATAGGGTGTACATTACACCAAATGATATTGTTTGAGGGAGTAAAGTGAACCATCATTTTGTTTAGAGGGTGAAACAAACAAAGTGAATTGTTCAGAAAAGTAAAATGAACTTTTTCCATTACAAATCAACAATTTTTCTTATAATAATCACAATAAATATTTTTTAAAAAAACCACGTGGAATAACTATTTTTATCCAAAGAGGTGACAAAAAGTCATACAATGTGATGCCCAGGTGCAATTTTCGACAAAAAGGACGCACCAACCAATCAGCGCTTTCAACTGATGTGGCCACAAACGATCACCTCCGTTCCCGCTCACAATCAATCCCGGAAACTGATGACGCATGCCGTGACGCTAATTCTGGGCGACGCGGTCTCCTACTACGACCCGGCTGTTGCAGCCAACAGCCTTCCAACACGTCTCGCGATCGCGCCCGTCAAAACAGAACCGCCTCATCCCAGCCGTCCGATTCGCCTAATACGACGATAAATACCTTGCTTCCTCCAATAATTTCGTCCGGCCAGCAAACTCTAGCCAATAGCAGCCACGTTTCCCCCTTCTCCACGCAAAAGAAATCGCCGATTCACCACACGCCATCGCCTACCCATCGAAACCCAGATCTTGCCTAAACTCACGTCCTCCCATGCCGATCCGTTCTGTTTGCGGATCCAATCCGCTGCTTCGATTGTGGCGGAACGGTGAGCTTGTCAGTTTTGATTTGTGCCGAAGCAATTCGTTTGTTTCTGGTGCGCAGGTATTTGATCCGTGGGATTGGGCTTGCTCTACTGCTTGATGGCTGGCGGCTGTGGGGGAACGGATCTCTGCTTGAAGGCTGCAGATCTCCGCGCGCGCACCCGACGGATTGCAGATCGGTGAGTTCTGTTGGCCTCGAGTCGTTTGGTTCGGTTCGTCGAGCTGCTGTCAGATCGGAACATGTGCTGATCTTCTCGATGAAATTGTTTTGGCTTCAAGATCTGGCGAGAGGCGGCGCTGATTGGGATGTTCCGTTCCCGGCGGGGATCGAGGCGATGAGAAGCGGAAGGCGTGCCCGGGTACCTGGACTTCGTCTGCTGCTGCTTCCCCTTGCGGGATGATCTCTCTGTACTGATAATTATTCGATGATATTTCGATAATTATTAGATCTATGAGAGCCGTGCCGCGTTGAAGGCGGCGAGGTAAGGTGATGTAAGTCTGAGTCTGGCGTGCGTGAGAGATGAAAAAAAGGAAGAAAAAAAGATGTGACACAGGCCTTTGCCATGTTGGGTGCGCTCGCATGGCAGGCCACCAGGGAATAAAAAAGAAAGATTATTGTGTCTCGGAGGGGAGATCGCACGGGGGTTCAATTTTTTTTTGGCCCCGGGTTCTCCCTCTCCTGGTGTCCGTGTCCTGCTGTCCCTTCTTCCTGTGTGCCTTCATCCATGCTCGCCTTTGAACATCACACGATCCGGATACAGCACCCGCGACTAACAATGGAGCTCCTGCGCGACACCCAAAGGTACAACTGATAGTTTTGCAATTACAACATTAGACAGATCAAGCGTTAATTTTGCAATTACAACATTAGACTAACAATGAGCTCCTGCTCTTTCATGTTCGGTGTCTGGTCTGTGTATGCTTGTTTACTGGATCTATTCCAAGTGCAATTCGTCGATTACTTCTGACTAGGTTTTCATACTTCTGTCGGTAACAATGTGAATCCAAATTTATCTCATAATACGAAACTATAATTCAGTTTTTATTTACTAGCTGTACAATCACAAATCGTAGACTAAGCATGCCAGATGTTTCAAAGTTCTCATGCCTACTGTCCAAGGATCAAACTTTGTAGTTCTTGCTCAGAGTTTCATTCTCTCATTCTATTGCCTAAACTCACTGCAGTATCCAATAAATTCAGAATTTTACTCCTGAAATTGCCAAGTTATTTGTTACCTGTACAATATTATTGTGAGTTTCAACATTATCTTGTGCTGCTTCCCAATGGAATTGTGTACCAGTATTTGTATCATTTTATTTGTGCATCGTTCTGTATATTCATGGGATTTGAAACAATATTAAGATTGTAATTGCTACATCTTCGTGTCCTTAGCTTGTATTTGTATGTACAGTGATAGGTTTGTGCAGATGTTGTAGACAAATGGCAATGCTGTAAGATGGGTTCTACGGGAGTTATATGATCTTGGATAGGATTGGCTCTTGATGTTGATCTGATGATGCCGATGGAGGCTGTATTTTGCTGTTGATCTGATGATGCCGTTGGAGGCTGTATGCAGCTGAAATTTTTCATGGCTCTGTTAACACAAGTTCATCTCTAAAGCCAGGCCCCAGGTGTTTGTTACTCTGCTGTTGTTGCATTTTCACCGGTTTGCTGTGGTATCTGAATTCTTTTAGTTCTGGGCTGTACATATATTGCTCTCTATATGATTTTGATATTTTGCAGCTTTTTTATGTATATCTGATACGAGTTTACAGTGGTAGTTGGAGAATACTTTGAAAACTGTTCATGCGTTTCAGTTTTGCTGATAAGTTATGTGCTATGGAACACATCCATTGAAAAAGGAACCTCTGTATCAGCAGCTTCATTATGAAAGTTGGTTGTGGCTTGTTGGTGAGATGAAAGGTAAAGCAGCGTGGATTGGGCAATCTGGCTTTTGTTTCCTTAATGATGGCTATTTTTGACGATAATGCACTTTATTCTGGAATAGCATACTCATATTTGATAGGGTCATTCTGTCTAATCCCACGAGTTGTGGACGGTTCTTGATCAGTGTAGCGAGATAAAAATTCTCTGTCTCGTCCTTCTATAAAGAGTTAGTTTATCCTCGATCTGGGTTGCATTAGTATTACTGTATCGAAAGTATTGGAAAGCAAACTCTGTAAAATTACTAGCAATCAATATTTTTAGTTAGAAAAAAATGGGTAGGATATGGTTCTGTTCCACAGTAATTAGTTAACTTAACTGAGGAACTCTTAATCCTAAATTTTTAAAATTGGGTATTGTAGGTGTTCTGCTCCATGGTAAATTTCGAGGAGGAACAAAACGGGTACAGGGTAGAGATTTAGCTGTGATTTCAAATGTGGCTCCTTCCTCAACATGGTGAGGTCCCCCGTTCATTGCATGACCTTGGAAGTGCAGTACCGGAGGGAAGGTGGTTCAATCCCACCAGGATCCTTTATTCTCTTTTCTAAAGAATAGCTTCTCGCGGTGGCTTTGATTGGCAATTCTTCCTTCTCATTTGATTCTCAATAGTGAAGCTTATATCTTTTTTTTGGCAGGGAAAATCAAAACAGGTTAGGCTTCATACACAGTGAATTGGGCTGGTTGGAACATCCCCTTCATCCGGTTATGTTGAGAACAATTGGCCTGTGGTGGCCTATCATATGTTGTTAGATTCCACCAGAGCTGCATATAGGCGAGGCCCAAAATTTCTTCTATTTCGTGGGCCAGGTCATGGGTCATACCTAATGTTGTGTTGGTGGCTGTCCAAATTTGGCCCGAACCAAATCCTAGGTTGAGTCCAACTGGAAATTTGGAATTATCATTCGAAGGATCCATTCACGTTTCGTCCCGTGGCATAGAATGGTTCGAGCCGGATGTTTATGTTTGACGAGGAGACTGAAAGATGGGAATTGGGAATGGTAATGAGGGGGTGCCATGGTCATGTGTAGCTTTAGCAACATATGAATATGAATAAAATGAAGGTTTTAAAACTTTTAAGATAACTACGAAATACTTGACTAGTGTCCTCAGCCAGAGAGCTATATGCAATGAATTTTGCCACACTATAATTATATTCAATTCTATCATCGCCAAAAAAAAATTATTCTTCAATACTAAATAGGAATCATATTTCGTCTGTAAGACTTCTGGGGGTTCGGCATGAACTTTCAATATATTCAGAAATGCAAAGAAAAGGTATACATGTTTTTGTTGAGGTTTATAATGCAGACTTCGATCAACTTAGATATTCTACTTTCATTCGAGAATCTGAACTGTTGTTGTGCTTTTAACAACAGAATGGTATTTGTGTATTTAGGCCCCGTTTAGAATGGAGGATTTCTTCTCCATTCCTGCGGGAATTGAACTGTTTCCTGTGAAATTCCTGTAAAATTCTTATGAAATTCCTGCGTTCCAAACGGGGCTTTATTCTTATTTCGGATTAATAATACAATTTTTGTGAGCGGCTATGCTAAAACTAATGGAAGAGAGGTAGCAGCTTCTAAGGCTGAATGCTTCAGTTATCATTAACTTGTCAATGATTCTGACTAGTAAGCCTTGCTAATCACTCCTCTGTTTTTGTTTCGTAATGTACTATCTAGATCCATGAAAATACTAGTGTAAAACTAGGCATAACACACAACCACTTTTCATTCAAAGATTAGTGGGAGAGGTGTAAAAAAAATCACAATGGCTACACTTTGTTTTCCTACTTGAGACGAATACAGAATACTCCCAAGGACAAACGATGTAAGACATAATAAGCAATGTTTTTCTAGACGGTAAACGGTAGACAGTCGGTTGACCATCGTTTAGCGTTTAAACCCGTTTAAACGGTTTAAACGAGATTAAACGGGCTAAACAGCCGTTTAGGCATAAACGGTGGTCACCCGTTTAGCGTTTAGACGCCGTTTAAACGGTGTTTAATTCCGTTTAGGAAAACAAGGATAATAAGTACTTGGATGTTTAATAAAAAGGTGGTTTTATTGGATTTATGGGCAAAACATTTTTATTAACACTCCCAAGCTTACTTGTATGGCATTTTTGTTCCTGGACTAAAAATTCCATTGAAAATGATGTAGACATTGATAAATAAGTGCTTTATCTGGTTTTATATTGACGACGATGGAAAATTTGTTCAGCTATAAAATGATGAGTGGGTTAAAAAGTTGTTCAAGTATAACCAATTAAAAACCAAATGGAATAAAAACAGAGGAAGTATGTGTTTGTACGCTGGTTCAACTGACAGTGAACGCTGGCATACTGACCGAGTCCAGCGGTCGGGTGTTGCAACATAGAGAGGCCAACTCCAACTCATCTAATCCTCATTCAGAAGTCAACAACTAACCCATCCACCTGATTCGATAAACAAGCCACGTAATGTCAACGCTCTTTTGTCATCAACACAATATTTAGGCCCAAGCATCATCGCCCTTGCACAAGAAGTTCAACGGGTGAAGGAGAGGGGGATCCTCGGCAAGACATGGCGCTCCGGCTGTGGCGATGGTCTCCGGTGGCCACTCGTCGAGATTGCCGAAGGACAATTGCGTTAAGATCTCCGGGTGTCAACAACTGGCGTTCCCTTAGTCGAGGTTTGCTTTACTTTGATCCTCAATTTTAACCTCGTGATATCTTTCGAAAATTGTAACCTCGTCATGCACCGTGTTCCCTCCAATGGAGAAGGCGCTCGCGCGCTGGCCGGACGGCGCCGAAGCAATCCTCGCCGTTGACCCACGGAACCGGCTTCTGACGGCCTTGATCTGGCCTCCCTACGGCAACAGGCACCGGAGACGGAAAATTAGGATCGCCTTCGGAGCTTGGCAACAACCATCTCCTGCTGCGCCCATTCTGTACCATAAAAACGGTTAAGTTAAAATCTGCAGAAACTAATTGAAGATCTGGTGGGTTTTTTACGTCTTTTATGGAGGATTAAATCCATTTTTACACCTCCTATAAAGATCTGGACTCATGTTCCACTATCCTGGCGAACCATGCCACGCAGGCGATTGATTAAGTTTGTGTTATTTATACTGCTCCCAGATATGCTCGTTTTTTAGCGCTGTTTGATGAACAGAGCGGAAAAACGGCTACTTTGTTCATTTAATACTCGCTGTTGAGAAAGTACAGAGAAGCTGTCTTGTGTTATTTATACTGCTCCCAGATATGCTTAAGTTTTTTTTTTAAGGAATATGCTTATGTTTTTAAGCGCTGTTTGATGAACATAGCGGGAAAACGGCTACTTTGTTCATTTGATACTCGCTGTTGAGAAAGTGCAGAGAAGCTGTCTTGTGGTCTTGTGGATCGTAATGCCCTTGAATAAGTTGTGTGAGCAGTTTCAGAGTTTCCTCAACAAAAATACATGCCAGTGATATGCGGCTTATACTGGACATTAGAGCGTCAAATGCTCAATTACTCCTAGTAATTTTTTGGGGTCATACCTTTCTAGTTAGAAGATACATACTGTAAAGTTTTAAGGAGTGCCAAGAAAATTGTTATTTATACAGGCATGAAGCTGAAATTTTCAGCGGTCATATAATTCTCTTTAGTAAATATATGGTCATTTTCTCTATTTATTTTGGGCCTGATTCCAATGTTATGAGATGATAATCATGATTGCAGATAAATTTCAAATTTGCATAAGGAGATCGATTTCCATTCCATGGGGCATATTTCTGTGCAACACCACCATCCACATGTGCACAAGGGGAAAACAACAGCAAGACCATTCAGAGGTATCATAACCATCATCTATTTGGCTTCTATGTTCGAAACTACATATACATATATCTATAAATAAAATATTTATGTTAAGGACCAACTCATTGCATTTACATTTTGGCCCTTGCTATGTGTACCATTTCCCACTTAGGTATAGGCAATTATGTATGTCATCAATAGAGGAACAAAAATCCAGCACCTGGTTTGCTACACAGGATGTGCCAGCTCTGTTCATAACTTCATGTGTGTTTAGTTGACGTTTGCAGGAACCACACTACCATCCACTATGAAGAAGCTGCAGAATGAAGGGCGACGAGTGACGCGTAGGCGCCATCCTTGATGTTGATCAAGGTATCGTGCTTTCCCTTCTCAATAATAACCCCGTTCCTCACGACCGCGATTAAATCAGCATTCTGTATTGTCGATAAACGGTGTGCGACGATCACCGTTGTCCGGTTCACCATCACTCTGTCAAGGGCGTCCTGGACCACCCGTTCGGATTCAGCATCCAGAGCGCTGGTTGCTTCGTCAAGCAGCAGGATCCTAGGGTCCTTAACAATTGCGCGGGCGATCGCCACACGCTGCTTCTGCCCTCCTGATAGCTGAGCTCCACGCTCTCCAACCATTGTGTCATACCCCTGCATTTTTCAGGTAATAGCCACTTATTTCAACAACAGTTTTTGTGTCTGGTTCACTGCATAGCAAAGCGACACCAATATTTCTTGGAGAAAGAGAACAAAAGAAACTCACCTGGAGCGAAGAACTGATAAATTTGTGAGCATTTGCCATTTCAGCAGCACTTATGATCTCAGACTCTGTTGCTTGTCCATCCTTCCCGTAAGCAATATTTGCCCGTATCGTGTCATTAAACAAAGCAGGTTCTTGACTAACCAGGCCCATTTGTTGTCTTAGCCACCTTAACTGAAACTTCTGTATGTCCACGCCATCTAGAAGTATATGGCCTACATCTGGATCGTAGAACCTCTGAAGCAATGAAATCGCTGTCGATTTGCCACTACCACTCTCTCCGACAAGCGCAACAGTCTGAAACACAAATATTCAGATTGTCAGAGATATACTAACCATAAATATGATAAAGTGATGTTTAGAATGTCGCTTACCTTTCCAGCTTGAATTGTCAAGCAAAAGTCCCGGAAAATCTGAACATCTGGCCTCGTCGGATATCTGAAGCTAACATGCTGGAACTCGATATTTCCTCGCAGTGTATCAACAGTCACCCCTGCATCCTCACTTGGGTCTATCCTAGATTTCCGGTCCACAATAGCAAATATAGAAGATGCAGCTGATTTTGCCTTGGAAGAATCCGATGTAAGGGTACTTGATTGTGACACCCCAATTGCCGCCATCGCAAGAGCAAGAAAAACCTGCATACAGATGACAAATTATTAGAGCACTTCGTTGGAAAGCTACATGATACTTGATCGAAATCCTGTTTCTTTGACTTCGCATTTATGCAGTCCTGTTAAACATTTCTTCCTTCTTTAATACAAAAAGCCAGCTGAAGTGAACATTTTATCAGTGAGAACTTACCCTGAAGACTTTAGGAAAAGTTGTCTTCTTGTCCTCGACAAGCCGGGCACCAGCATAAAAACTAGCTGCATATACCCCGAATAACAAGAAAAAGGAAACACCAAAACCGATTCCACTTATAATCCCTGTCCTGATTCCTGTTCTTAGGGGACCTTCGCATTTCTTCTTGTATAAATCCATCACCTTCTCTTCAGCAGAGAATGAGGCCACTGTCCTTATACTGCTTACTGCATCATTTGCTACTTGGCTCGCCTCCTCGTACATCATCTGGATTGCACAAATAACTGAATGAAGTTTGATACAGAAACAAGCAACCTAAGGTAAAGGCGGTTCAGTACAAGAAGACAAACCTTGGCATCGGCGCTGAAACCCTGGATAAACTTCATCTGAATCCATCCATTTAGGCCAATGAGTGGTATTAGAGCTAAGATGATGAGTGATAATTCCCAGTTTGATACGAAGGCAATTACCAAACCAGCAACTAAAGTTGTAGAGTTTTGCACAACCAATTGAAGTGCATCGCCCACAAGTCCTCTAACTTTTGCTGCATCAGCTGATAGCCTTGCACCAATTGCTCCACTTGAGTTTTCTGGGTGATCAAACCATTCAATCTCCATATTTACCACCTTCTCAAATGTCATTAGCCTGATCCTTCTGATCAGCCTGCACCCAGCTACAGAGAAAAGGTACGAACTGACAGGTAGTGACATGAAGTACACCGCACCAAACACCAAGAACATGGACGACCAGAACTGTGAATCCCTCCTTAGCAGATGTGGAGGCTCATAAAATGCTTTGATCACATTTGACAGAAGAATTGAAAAGATTGGGAAGATTACTCCACTGATGACCGAGGCAATAGAACCAAGTATGAGCACGGGAATCTCTGGCTTGTTCAGAGCAGCCAGGCGGCTGAGAGGCACTTCCTGCGGCATCTCATCACATAATTTATTTGATGAACTATCCTGAATGTCGACCCCAAGAGGCATACCGAAGGGTACCGAAAATGAATGGTGGCTACTGTTATCACGAGATGACCTTCTACTAGCT
This sequence comes from Eragrostis curvula, assembly GCA_007726485.1. Lineage (NCBI taxonomy): Eukaryota > Viridiplantae > Streptophyta > Magnoliopsida > Poales > Poaceae > Eragrostis > Eragrostis curvula. The sequence goes on along the minus strand of RWGY01000026.1, from coordinate 7,374,846 downwards.
GACTTATTTATCAAGATTTGTTTGCCTGAACGAGCAGCAGAATCACCCTTTCGATCAGACTTATCCTGCCGGTTTGATTCCTGCAGTCTTATCAACTGGCTATAAGCTCCTTCTGGATCCTTCAGAAGCTCATTGTGTGGACCTGGTTCAATATGAGAAATGATTAAGCAAAGATGCAATGACAAACTGAAACAGACAAAGAGATTTCCATAATTGATACTTCACAAACTCACCTTTTTCAACTAGTGATCCTTGATGAATGACAGCAATGGTATCAGCGTTCCTAACAGTACTCAGACGGTGTGCAACTATGACGGTTGTCCTGTTTGTCATGACCCTATCAAGAGCCTCCTGCACAATCCTCTCAGACTCAGCATCCAGAGCACTTGTAGCTTCATCCAATAGTAGGATTCTAGGATCTTTCAGAATAGCTCTTGCAATGGCAATTCTTTGCTTCTGTCCACCAGAAAGCTGTGTTCCGTGCTCACCAACCGAGGTATCAAAACCCTGTGAAATATCAGAGACAAAAGATATCTCAATACATGCTGCACAAAACTATCTGAACTACCAGAAAAAATGTAAAACTTGCTGAAAGAACAGCCTTCTGACCTGAGGCATCTTGTCTATAAATTTGGCGGCATTGGCAAGCTCAGCTGCAGCTCTAATTTCCTGATCCGTCGCATTGTCTTTGCCATAGGCGATGTTTTCCTTTATGCTCGCAGCAAATAGCACTGGTTCTTGGCTGACAAGGCCAATTTTACTTCTGATCCACCTTAACTGGAACTCCTTGAGATTCACACCGTCGATCAGAACATCGCCATGGTGCGGGTCGTAAAACCGTTCAATTAGACTGATGACCGTTGATTTTCCACTACCACTCTGTCCTACCAATGCGACTGTTGTTCCGCTAGGTATGGTGAGGGAGAAACCCTTGAATATTTGCTCATCAGGCCTTGTCAGATAGGAGAAATAGACATCCCTAAACTCAATGTCCCCTCGAATGTCATCCGCCTTCCTTCCTGTGGTGCTATACGCATCAATCTCTGGTGTTCTGTTGATTGTCTCGAACATTTTGTATGCAGCGGCCTGCCCACCTGCAAATGCTTTCATGCTTGGTGATGCCTGACCTAGAGCACTGGTGAACATGGTAAAAAAAAAAACCCATCAGGTTCTTGAATCAGTCACCAGTTTACTTGGTTCATTTAACAGAAGAACGCTCTGAATATTATAAAAGAAAATTAAAACGAAAACAGCAAAAGGGTAGGGGTTGGGGAAGCAGTACACAAGTCAATAAAATTTCAACACTAAGACCTATTTGTTGCTTTTATTTTGAGAACTCCGTACCATTTGGAGTTAATTGTGCTAGTTCAATGGATGCCATCTGCTTTGTTGAACGAGGCAAGCATTTTTTGGGTTCTGTTCAACCTGCCGCTAGGAGTTGGTAGTTAGGTACCAATTGTCCAATATACTAGTATCTTGAAACTAAAGGAACAAGGGCCTACCGATCACTCAATAGTGCACCAGTCAACCTTCCTAAGTCCGTTAAGCAATTTGCACACGATAACATGGCGGCATCATTGTCTGAAAAAGACATGCATTACGACCTAAAATGTCCAAATCATCATAAACACTGCAACTTTATCTGTTGTAACCTCCTATGGTATGGCTGGCTGATGGCTACACCCCCAGCAGCAATTTGCAAGTACGGATTGCACAAGCAAACATCCATCACAATTAGCTGAATCATGCGCAAGCTACCAAATGCAGTGATTTAAAAAATTCCCTAGGATTGGGACTCAAGAAAATGACTCAACTATTGTAAAAAAATAAAAATGAAAACCAACCACTACTCTTACGAAGCACAAAGATTGTTCAAACATATGCAAGATAAAAATGCATAGGAACTTACAGAGAACCGGTGAGGACTGCAAAGATCACATTCATGACTTTGGCTCCTGTGTACCCCTTCTCCAGGATCAGCTTGGCGCCATACCATATCCCCAAGGAGTATCCGCAGAAGAGGAGCACCATGACCGTGCCCATGCCGAGCCCGGCGGCGAGGCCCTCCTTGACACCGGACTTGTAGGCGCTCTTCAGGGACTTGTTGTACTTCTCCACTGCCCGTTTCTCGCCGGTGAAAGATGCGACCTGCAGGTCCAGAACAAGGCCAGCGTGTCATCTCTCTGCTGGGACATCAATTCTGTGGCACGGCAACGCCATGTGCGTTTGGGGACTAATTAGCTTTTGCGCTCAGCTCACCGTTCTGATGGACCCGATGGTCTGCTCCACCACCACCGACGACTCCGCGTAGGCCGCCTGGCCCAGGGACGCCATCTTGGCCACGACGTTGGACATGACCGCGCCGGCGATGACGAGCGGCGGGATGGTGGCCATCATGACGAGGGTGAGCAACCAGCCCTGCGCGAAGGCGACGATGAAGCCGCCGAAGAAGGTGACCACCAGCTGGATGAACTTGCCGACCTTCTCGCCCATGGCGTCCTGGATCAGCACCGTGTCGCCGGACATCCTCCCGACGACCTCGCCGGTGTTGGTGTACTTGTCGAAGAAGGCGATCTCCTGCCGCAGGATGGTCTTGAGGTACAGGTTCCGTATCCGCGCCGCCTGCCGCTCGCCGGTGATCATCCAGCACGTGACCTCTGCTCACACGGACGAATGAACAGCCTTATCAGTTGCAACAGCCGTGCGCGCTCACCGTCTGGTCCGTGCACAAAGAAGTTCACTTACGGACGAACGACGCGACGGCGGAGAAGATGGCGAGGTAGATGAACTCGAGCGAGACCATGGAGACCCGGTTCACGACGTCGTGGATGCTGAGCGCGCCGCCGAACGCGTCGATGAGGTTGCCGAAGAGCACGGTCATGAACGGCATCGCGGCGCCGTTGGCGACGGCGCCGAGCGCGCCCAGCAGCATCAGCGTCACGTCCGTGCAGTCCGCGAACGCGAACAGCCGGTGGAACGGCACCCGCGTCGTCGCGCCGGCGGCGGCGGCCTCCCCCTTCGCGGCGGCGGGCTTCTTGCCGTCGCCCGGGCTCTTGGCCGACGGGGAGGCATTCGCCTCGGCGTCTCTCCACGACTCCGGCATGGCCTCCTTTCAATCGCCCGCCCCCAACCAAGAAGATTCGCGACGCCTCGGGGTCACGTCCCTTCCTCCTCCTCCACGGCAAGATTGGCTAGCACTGCCGCTCGCCGCGTGAACTGCAGTGTGCGGCTGCTCTGCTCCTGCTCCTCCTCCTCGTATGATTGATGATGATCCCTACCTAGCTCCCGCATACCAGCAGCAGCACCTCACCTGCCACGGCCCAATAATTGCACACACATTCAGTGGATTTCATCTCGGTGCCTCACAGCTAAAAGAGAGGAGAAACTTAAAAGCAACCATACATAGCAAGAACACAACAAATCTGAATCTGCAATCTACTAGCAACAGAGGATACAATACAAAGCAGCAGGAAGAGCGCCGATTTGAGAGGAGCAGGGGAGGAGAAAAGGGAGAAGTTATCTGAAAGTGGAGGAGAGTCGAGATGCGAACTTGCTGTGAAGTCGCAGCTGGTTCGTTCGGTTGGGGAAGGAACAAACCGAGCAGCAAAGTTGGCAGCTTTCGCGCTTGCCGCCGGAGAGGCCACCACAGCACCACAGGGGAAAGAGAGAAAAAAGCTTGGAGGAGAGAGAGAGAGAGAGAGAGAGAGAGAGAGAAACAAGGAGATCGGCGCGTAGTGATTAAAGCGCAGTGACAGTGGCGGTATCCATGGCACGGCGAGCATATAAAAAAATGTGGAGGCGAGCGAGGCTCACACACTCACCATGGCAGGCAGCAGCAACGGCAGCAGGAAGGCACAGGAATAAGCATCCGTCCGTCGCCCACTGTCGCACTGCGCTCCAACTCCGACCGGTGGTTATAATGACTGGCTGGCTGGATCACCTCCGGGTATTTATAGATGTGGGGCTTTTCCTTCGCCATTTGGAACTCAGATCCCGATTAGACTGCCATGCTTTTCCTAGTAATTTCTTTTGTTTTTTTTTTAATTTGGAGAGAGGGGGATGAGACGTCATACTGTCAAGGAAGATATGTAGAGTATATCTTCTACATTTTCGATAGATATTAATAAGCCTGTATTATAAGCTACAGTAATCCATAAAAAACTTCTATACATACTACCAGAAACTCCGCGTTTCTCCATCAGTAACTGGCACAATCATGAATTTCACAATGTTTCCGCAAGAATTACTTCTGGTTCTGGTGCAGACTACAGAGATACGGTCGCCGGCGGTGACTGCAAGTTGAACTACGGCACTGCTCTCCTCCACGGGATCGATTGGCGGACAGGCTCGGCTTGGCTTGGTTAGGCAATCTGAGTCGCTGACGAACGGTGTGGCGTGAACTCACTCACGTGGCCAGGCGGCAGCTCCCACATGGAGAGAGACGGAGCGAGCAGCTTAGATTAGAATAACCACCAGCTGATGACCACGGTCCTTGCCGGTGCTGGTTGTCATGCGTATGCGTGCACTCCTCCGGCACACGCTTTGGGTGTGCCATCGGATGGCGAGCAGGCAGCTGCAACAGCCAACGCTTTGGACTCCAGCGCTTGGGCCCGTCTCCGTGCTCTGCCTTTGCACGGACTGTGTAAGCCGTCTCCGTGCTCTGGTGACTTGGGCGACCGGCTCACGAAGCCACCGGGCCCGTGACATGTTGCATGTTCCTAGTGCATCGGATTGTGTGGTCATAAGAGAAAGGAAAGTACCCTTCGCTTTGACTTGATATGATCCAAAAGCTCAGTCCCGTGTGATATCGAAATGGAACAACGGAGCGACCGATTCCAAGTACCAACAGCATCTCTCCGTGAAGGGCATCGAGATAGGGAGAAATTCAAATAAGATCAGTATCAAAGTGTCGTGGTTTTGTTTCTCCCCACGAATTCACCTTTTGGAAAAGTTATTATGCTCAAGATCAAAGATTTTTCAGTGGTTTGTGCTTCAAGGAGCCGTATGACGAAAGTCGAAAGGCGGTAGGGGGGTGAACAAAAGGTGAGTGAGGCAGGCATAAACTACCACTGACCATCTGTTTTTACATTTCTTGGAGCATTTTGCTTCCATGTGTTAACACTAACCTGAACACCAAAAGTACCACGAAGTCTGCATCCAACATGGCATCATGTTTTCCTCAGATTCTCCAGACCGGGACAAAACAAAAAGGTTGATTCTCGAGTCGCTGCATTACCTTGGTCATTTTGAAAGTGAACGATTTCAACACATGATCTCACTGGTCCGATCTTTTCACTGCGCCGTCCTCGTCTGGTGATTTGTTTATGTTAGTCTATGATAAAAGCAGTCATTTTTTTTGAGACGTAGATGAGTCAAGCAACTGGTGCCCAATAAAAGGTCCGAGACGTTCTTTTTTGTGGCCTCAACAAAATCTCTGTTCTCATGTAACCTAGCTTTTTCATTGGGCGGGGGGAGGGGAGGCGGCGGCGGCGGCGGCTAGGGTTGCCGCGCTGAACAGAGATTTTGTTGAGGCCACAAAAAAGAACGTCTCGGACCTAGCTTTTCTGTTCTCATGTAACCTAGCTTTTCGTTCAATGAAAAAGTAGGTGGGAGGGAGTATAATAGTGTGTTGTAAAAAAAAAATAAAAGCAAAGTGGTGGGAGGGAGTATAATATATAGTGTTTTGTGAATGGCATCTTTGTTTTGGGAGGACCCTGGATAGTCATCTTTAATTATGAGTATGATTTTTCTCCATAACAAAATGCATGCCCCCGCATGGATTAAAAAGAACGAAACATGCATGAGTGTTGTGGTGGCCAAGAACATAACGATGATTCAGATAAAAAGAGCATTTTTTAAAAGAATTCAGTTAATTTTCGCTTAATAAATAAAAAAGGGTTATATAACTGCGATACATTCCTTGAAGAAACTGAATTCTAATTGAAAAGCTTAGCTCGCTCCACCTTTTTATAATTTTGGGGGAAAAAATGGTACCATGTCCTTCTCATCCCACACCGAAGCATATAAGATACATTTTATAATGTAATTGAAGTCACATTTTTTTGGGGGGCTAGGGAGTAGTCACAAATTAAGGTTCCAACTTTTCCAGGGACATTAATCTTTTTCGAACCACTACTACTACATACTGGTACGTAGTGCTGAATATACACAGGCAACGGGATGCCTGTCAGGCGAGCATGCAGCACCATGTGGATCCCCGGCTCGGTCTTTCGGGGGCGAAAAAAAAAAAAAGGTTGGATCCCCGGCTCCCGAGCGTGTCCTGCTGGCGCGGAGTGGGTGCTGCACCTGCATGCGCTACGAGGAGAGGATCCAGTCCACACACACACCTCGGTGTCGCGCGCCGTTGGCCGTTGCTGTTGCCAGGCGGGCACGGCATGGGCCAAGCGCACGGCGACCTGCGCGGCGGCACACCGGGGGACCCCTCGTGTCAGCCGGCGACACGGGCACAGGCACATGCGGATGCGGGGACGCGACGCGAAGCGAAGCGAGCGGCTGCTTGTACGAGTACCAGGGTTCGCTTCGGGGTGACGCAGCCAGCAGCCAGCCCCGTGGTGGACTGGACCCCGGTCGTCTCGTCCCCGTCTCTTCTGTGGCTGCGTGATATTTTTCCACGCGGGGTCAAAGCCACCGCCGTGGTGGGTGCACCAGGATCAACGTAAATTCGTCGGATGGTTGAAGGACGTACTACCATTCCAGGACGCGAACCACTTGGATGGACCACGACGCCGTGCGCGAGCCGCCGCCCGCGCGTCGGTGAGTATTTGACGGCTCGCGTCATCATCGGCCGCGCGGCGCGGTGGCTTGGACTGTGCGAGGGATACAGGGCGCGGGGTTGTTTTTAGGACAGGAAACACGGATACGGCCGTGTCCATCCGTTTCTGCGAACGTATGTTGGGAAAAGGAGGCCCGATCGTGGGATAGTGGATAGAATACGGGCAGCGACTTTGATGTTTTCCCTGTGAAGGCTGTGATGCTGTTGTCGTCCCTCGCCGTCCACCCCAGGCCGCGGCGCGACTCGACCGCCGGAGGAGCAGGGGACTCTGGCTGGAAGCTTTATTAGCCTGCAACACGACCAGTTTCGTTTGGTCGACGAGAAGTCGACGCCACCGTTCGTACACTATCCCTGGTCCATGGTTTCTTCCTTTTCGCGTGCAAGCCAGATTTGTGGCCTTGGAATCCGATCACATGAGGAAAGCGCCACGGAGTTGGAGACCCACAGGCAACTAACCGACCCACCCGAATGCATGCAACAAGGGTAAAGCCAACAACTCCTTCCTCCTCTGTTGCACACCAATCCAGACCCTGCTCGTGCGTGCTCAAAACCCGTCTTTCCTTCGAAAACGAGCAACGCCTTGAACCACCGCTGCGGCTAGCGCGTGGCGTGCTACCTACCGGGCCTTTCAGGTGGCAGGCAGGCAGCTCAAACAAAAGCCTCGAACCAGTAGTTCTAGTGACTGTACTAGTCTACTCTCAGTGACTGACCCTCGATGTGTTAACATCAACTGTCATGCCATCGCAAAGATAACCCCCGTTTGCTTGACCTCAAAACCCAGATTCCAAAGGACAAGCAGGACGCTTTAATTATTTAGTTTACTCCTAGTACTTTAGTTACTAATCAGAGTGGGCGGTCAACCAAAAGGTGAAAAACATGAACAATATCATATGATAAAATGGGCGCATACCGCGAATATTGGTTACATGCGTGTTTGCGGCTTAACGATCGGTGGTTATGCTTGCTCTTCCAATAATCAGTTCGTGCCCATTTGCTCCGTTTATTTTAATCGAGTCCCTTTATCTGACTTGATCACGTACTTATTATGATGCTCGGCAAAAGCATGCAGATATACCGAATATAAATACGCTGCCGCCGGAAAAAGGAGAGGAGCATACAATAGGATATTCCCACCATTTTATGCAGGAGGTGAGTGGTGGTTTGTTAGGCGATCCTCTGTCGAGCAATTATTTGGGACAGCTCGATCAAACGTGTCCTGGCTAAGGACACACTCTTCGCCCTCCTTTTCTCGCTCTCCGTCTTTGTCCTGGAATTCATTGTTAGTTACAAAAATAAAAATTGAAAAACATGTCCTGGAATCTCTGGGCCTCCCTGCAGTCCATTGCTATTCATGGATCATGGTGATGGAGCAGCTAACTCAATCATCATCGCCTGCAAAAGTCGCCGTCGCACGCGCCAAAAGTCCACGCGTACAAATCAGCGATCACTCTCTGCCCCATCGCACAGATTGTTTTGTTTTCTAAAACCAGAGCACGTTCAAACCGATCCATATAGGCAATTTTCGTGGAATCAATCTCCATTGTTTTTTCCCTTTCCAAAAAAAAAAATCTCCATTGTTTTTTCTACGCTTATAGCACAGGTTTGCTCCGTCCACAATAAAAGATTTGCTCCGTCCACAAGAAATCAAAATTTCTAATTTCTTTGACGGTCGTGACGCTCGCTTGCTCGACGGCGACCTTATCCTCGCCCATGTCATCGTCTGCACTGAGAGGATTCGATGCCGATGCGAAGTACTTCAATCTACTAGTAATAAATCCAACCACCAACTTCCTACCCTGGTCAATGCATGGGCGCCTACACACTCCACACCCACACAGCAGAGACGAGTATGTATACAAATACTCCATGTACTAGAATTTCCCGGAAGGAGAAAGGATTTCCTGGTTTCGCGGCGTATGGACACCCAACCTGACGCGATGGTTAGGTGCGTGACGACGGTCGTGTCAGCGGCAACTCGCGACGGCGGTGTTGCTTGTGCGTACGTACGCAGGAGACCGCGGTCTAAACTTATCTCCACCGGCAGGATGCGTGTGTTATATGCGCCCTGACGAGAGAGGGAGACCCATCGTGTCATCGCGGTGGTATGTATCTCTCCCGAAAAAAGATGACGGCTTTTCGATTTAGATGGTGGAGGTAACCGATCCTTTTTCGGAGGGAACCACAAAATGGCTCATGTACGCACGCACCATCGCATTTGCATGTGTTTTTAAGGTATCATGGGCCCGCATGATTGTTTCAATGACAGCGGGTCCAGGAACACGCGGGGCCCAGACGTCATAGTGCGCGAGATCCACGTGAGCGGCGCTTTTCACTTTTGTGTGAGGAACACAAGGAAGGTGGAGACACGGTAATGGCGTGCGCATGTGAGAGGCTCCACTTCGGATGTGAGAGGCTCCACTTCGGATGCGCTTTTCAGCAGCCGGAACCCGGAGCCGCCGCCGCACACGCACATGCTGTCGTCCCCGGAAACGTGAAAAACTTTGGCATTTGGGGCCTGCTTGGTTCAGCGCCATCACTCGCCACGCCAAGATGTGGCAGCCACGTGAAGATTGACGGCGCTTGGTTTCCAGCAAAGACTGTGGCTGCCACAGAAAACGCAATACAAATGGTTGTGACGGCTGTGGCGTGAAAAATCAACGCCACACTTTGGCGAAGACGGCTGTGGCTTGGTAATTTGTGGCCGGCTACCCAGCCGTCCCTTGGCCTCATTTCCATGTCGCCAAAGCGGTGAAAAAGCGTGGGTCGCCTGGCTCCACCAGGCCACCATCGGCAGGTGGATCGCGGCTGATGGGGCTCGATGCGTCGCCCACCCCGCAACTATCAGTCAGGATATGTTAACCTGCTCCACTAGGATGCTGGGAGCTAGTGGCGGTAAGATATTTCTGAATAGTTCTACTGTTTCAGTGATTCAGTGGAGGGCTGCCGGCTTGTGGCGTCCCTGCCGGGAGCGTGTCTATGTTCAGAATTTCTCACATTGCGCTCAAGTAAACTGGGGACTCGGATCATAGGTCAATGCGGAGACCTGCATTTCGTGTCAGGTCACGTTCGAATTGGACTTTAAAAACAAGCACTGTTTGTAGTACACACACGCCTTCCACACCGGCCGGTTCTTGCTTAATTGGTTACCTCGTGTTTATCCACCATAAGAGTCAACAATCGAATATGCAGATACTCTTTCAGATTTTATGCTCAAATTAGCCATTGATTTTTTTTTTTGGAATATCTAATTAACCACTGATTTGACTTGCAAATTGAAATACTGCAATAGATAAACGATCGATTCCCTCTCCACTGATCCGAAAGCGTATTACGCATTATACACGTTGCTTCCGCATTTAGTTTTTACGTGGATCTACAAATTATACATGTTGCTTCCACATTTAGTTTTTGTTAAGGTGTGTTTCGTTGGATATACAAAGAGGGATAGAACAAGGCCATCCCTCTTTTGCAGGTGTTTGGTTCTGTGACATCCTTGATATGATCATTCCCTCAATATGCTGGATGAAGTAATCTCTTAGTGGGCAATTTGTGAACTAATTCAAGTATGATTATGTTAATTAATTCATTTTTTATTGGTTAGTGATGACTATGGCATGATAGTATTAATACATGAGAGCATGTGTTGATTAGTGTGATAATAATGGATTTTTTTTTGAAAAGTGAGATATTTATTTAAGTTGATGATAGTTATTCCACACATCCTCGTCCCTTCAACCAAACAAAAAATAAACATGACTCCATCCATGCAACCAAATATCAGAGTGGATGGGCTCATTCCATCTCATGCCCAACCAAACACACACTTAAAACTTGCTCCACTAGAACAGTATATTTCTGAATAGTTCTACTCTTTCAGTCATTCAGTGGAGGGCAGCCGGCTTTTGGGCGTCCCTGCCAGGAGCGTGTCCATGTTCAGAGTTTTCTCACATTTCGCGCTGCAAGTAACTGATGGCTCGGATCGTAGGTCAATGCTATAACCTGTATTTTGTTTAAGGTCACGTTTGAATTGGATCTTAAAAACAAGTATTGTTCTAGTACATACACGTACCTCACGATGTGCGTATAAAGATAGTAATGTTTTTATCCATAAGAGTCAGCAATTGAATATGCAGATACTCTTTTCGAATATGCAGATACTCTCAGATATTATGCTTAAATCAGCCATTGATTTGACTTGCAAATTTGAATACACTGCAGCATGAAACGATCAATAATTCCCTTCCCACTGATCCGATCGCGTATTCCACGGATTCTACACGTTGTTTCGGCATTAGTTTTGTCAAGGATTAATCACAACGTTTCGTAAAAAAAAAAGGGATTAATCACACCGTGTATGTGCGCAACCACACGGATGGCACCGTGAACTCGCATGGCCGCTCCACTACGTAACATGCATATGTTAATATGTTCACCGAACGTGCGAGATTAGATGAGAACGGTCGGCCCTGCCGGCTAATGCCATGCGCGTATCGTTCGTTCATAGGCTGTCTCCTGCTCCTTTCTGAAAGTTGATGATCTCAGTGACAGTGACCAATCCTGCCGCCGTCCGAACCCAGTTGCTCGGAAGTTGATGAACGGTGAGGTCATTTCCCAAGTCGGCTTCGCTCCAACGTTAAGTAGGATGAGAGTCACCTTTCTCAACACGAGAAGCACAACAAACAGGTAGCATTGCACGCTCGAACCGTAGCATATTCTGGATAGCAATTGGAAACTAACCTGATCACACCAAGGCCTAATCTGTCTCCAAAGTGGTATTTGTCACGTCAACTTTTGGGAGTCATCTTGTCCTTTCAACTGTTAGTTTTTAGTTAACCGTAACATCCCCCCAATGCATGTTGCCAAATCAATGTGAATCTGGTAGGTGGAGAAGAAAAGGGATGGCCACACTGCAGCAGAAAATGCTGCTGCACCCGTGAGTCACACTGCAGCAGAAAATGCTGCTGCACCCGTGAGTCAAAGTACCTTTCCCATCCCTGCAGATGTTTATCTCGAATTGTTTGGATGAATATTGGTTTGTCCCAGTTTGGGTTCTCTTTTTTTTGTGGGTGGGGTCGGTGGATTGTTTATCGCTGAATGTGTAGTACTACCACTTCCCATTGTGACGGTACTCCGTATCCATAGCTTGTTACTGCTCTGTTTGTAATATCCTGAAGATATACCACACACCAGTGCTTTCTTGAGACAGTAGGCATGGCTTTTGTGTACTCAAAAGAAGATATGATAAGGCAGCGCAACAAAGCAGAGGGCTGGCTTTAATTGGGATGATGGAAAGTTGATCACCAAATTTAAATCTATCAAATAGTAGGTCATAGTTGCGGCTTAGTGATTATATTATGATACGCTTAATGATGGAGATGCCCGCAAGCGAGGTTTCTTAATTTGGTGCGTCTTGATGTAGCTAACTCTACTTGTTTATTCTTTTTTCCTGTCGTGAACAAGGCACGCTTCCTGCCTGCTCCGGCCATTGACGATTGCAATTGGAGCGTGCGCAATTAAACTCACAGGATCGACGATGCCATTATAGGGTGTGTTTTGGTAGGGATTCGGCTTATTCTGAAAACAGCTTATACAATAGTTTATCTATGAAAATAGCTTTTCTTGCTTATTCTGGTTTACATGTGAAAACAACTTATCCTGTCAAACTGTTTGGCAAAATAACTTATCTTATCTTTTCTGAAAACAGTTTATCCTGTAAAAATGACCTTAATGCCTCCATCCGTTTAGACATGGTTATACGCACGTAATATCTGCTGAATAAAAAAATAATGTTGAAATATAATTTTTTTATTATTCTTTACATTGTCCTTACGTGCTTAAGGGCCTTTGTTTGAAGCCTATATTCCAATTGGGCCTTTTTGTAAAACGGCATGGGTCAAACTGAAAAGTACCAATCTTATCCTCTTCCTCACAGAGCATTGGAGCTTGGCGTCGATTCGCATGGCGCTCGCGCTCCAGGATGGGCAAGCCGTTGGCTGCCTCACCCTGCTGCCTGCGGGGGATGGAGGGCGGCGTTTCGGGGCGCGCTGGGCGGCAGCAACGCGGGGGCGCGCTGGGCAGCGGCAACGCGGGGGCGTGCTGGCTGCACATGGGGCGGCGGCAGCGCGGCGACGGGCGGCGACTGCGGGCGCGTCACCCACGCCGGGAACGCCAGCAGCCGGTAGGCCTCCTCCTTCAGCTGCCGACGACGGCCGGCGCAGCGGATTCATGGCCGCGCTGCTGTCACGGTGCGAGAGGGAGAGAGGATCGAGAGCCGCGAATGGCAGAGGATGCGCGGGGTCACGGGAGGGATGCGCGGTGGCATTTGCCGTAATTTCTTCCAAAATTGGAGGGCAATTCTGTTCGGCAAAGCGGGGGAATGCGCCGTGAGCCGGAATAAGCAACTTTTTTCGGCTTTGCCCGCGCAGTTCAATTTCGCGAAGCGCTTCTTCTTCTGTTTATGCAAAAGCGCTTCTTCAGAACGCTGTTTGGCACCGCTTTTCTTCCTTTTGCAATAAGCTGGCAATGAAGCTAGGGCAAAAGCAGCTGCCAAACATGCCCATAGTAGTGGTTGCCAATTACAAGATATGTTATTACATCACAATTAGCATCCAAATAGTAACTCTGTTGTCGTTGACTCCTAGTGCTCTATCTTCCATCCGATGTAAAATATTTTTCTTCTGCCATGTAACTTATAGCCCGGCCAGCTGATGGCCCGTTTTAATGAAAATTCAGGTGGGGATGCTCTCCCCGTGACCGACAACTAGTATCACATCACGAGTTTCTGCAGCGTATGCCATGAGATCCCTTTCTGGACGTCTGAGCAGCCGACAGTTTCTGCAGCGTATGCCATGAGATCCCTTTCTGGACGTCTGAGCAGGGAAGGGGATAGCATCTGTAACTCTTGCGCGAGTGGCAAACAAGGATTTTCCGTGTGCTGCTGCTTACGATGAGACCCATATACGCATGCAGTTCAGCACCAAGGTTTGTAAAACCGACGGTTACCGCTCGGTAACCGCGGTTACCGGACTAACCGGTCCGGTCCGGTTAGTTCGGTAATCCGGTTTTGAGATTTGAATTTTGAAATTTTTTGGAAACTTGAAAAAAATTGAAATAAAAAATATGTAAATAAACTAGATGTTATTTGCAACACATTGGTGGAAACGGTTAACAAAAATGAGGTTGTTTGATGGGTCAAAAAAATGGCGCAAGAACCGTCCGGTTAGTTGAGTAGAAACCGGTCGGTTAGTTGAGTAGAAACCGCGATAACCGGTGCGAACCGTCCGGTTTTGCGCCGTCCGACGCCGAGGTGAAGGTTAGTTTATCGGTTTTTGTTTTTTCCTGTTCCCGTTTGATTGATATACAGTTGTAGAGATGCAATGTAGTGCTGTTAAATCGATGATTGTGAAATTTGTTAGAGGGCAATGTAGTGCTGCTATATTTCATTGGATAGATGGTATTATCAACTCGGCAATTGTTGTGTATTGGTAGTATGTGAATTGTGTATGTGTTACTAAGAGGAAATGAGTACATCGCATTTGTCGATATGATTTTCTTGCAGGCACGATGGGTGATCGTGATAAAGATAGTGTATGGGAACATAGTTTTCTTGCATGCTTGTATCCATTGTTGTATGTTGATGTGCGCAAAACTACATGTATTATGTTCAAAACTATGTTGTATGTTAAATTTCGTCAAGAACTATGTATCGGACAATTTATGTTGGACTTTGTATGAATTGTGGTATGTTGTATGAGGTTGATTGGTGCAATATTTGATGAATTCTATGTTCTCAATGTCTGGTAACCATTATTAGAATATTTTAGCAAAGTTCATGCTAAAATTTCCAACTTTTTGAGCTTATTTTCGCAATTTCCAGTGAAACAGACAAAGCCGAGCAAACCGGTCGGTTTACCAAGAAAACCAGTCGGTTACCGACGAAACCGGTCGGTAACCGAGATTTTGAATTCAAATTTTGATTTTTGAATTTTTGGTCGGTTTCCGACCGGTTACCGCGGTAACCGGTAAAACCGGTGAAACCGGTGCGGGTCGGTTGGAAAGGTAGTATCGGTTATGTAAACCTTGTTCAGCACCCATCCTTTCACGTTTCTGTGAAGCAGGATACTAGAGGGGTCTAAATTTTAGAGGGGTCACATCAAAAAGAATTTTATTATTTAGAAGTATTAAATAAAGTTTAATTACAAAACTAACTGCAGAATCCCGGGTCTAATTCGCGAGACGAATCTAATAAGAGTAATTAAGCCGTGATTATATGATGGTTACTGTAGTATCACTGTATCAAAACATAGATTAATTAGGCTCATTAGATTCGTCTCGAAATAAGCATTTATCTGTCAAAAAAGTTTTGTCATTAAATTTTATTTAATGCTTCTAAATGACGAGATTCTCTTTTATTTTAGAGGTCTAAAATTTAGAGAGGTGGAAACGAACGGGGCCGATGGAAGCGCGTTGTCATCAAATTGTCTGCCTGCATCTGCTGTTCGCAACGAGTATAGTCAAAGCTGCCAGCAGCACTGTCTTGCTTGTCTCGCTGCCTGGTTTGGAGCCTCTCCGCACCGGCGCGCCGGCGGGAGCTGGTCCGGTGGTGAAGTGCGGGGTCGATGACGGCGGCGGGGAGAGACGGTGATGGGGGCCGCGGTGGTGGCGGGGAAGGGATCGAGGGCCTGCTGAGGGGGCTCAAGCTGACGGAGGAGGAGCAGAAGGGAGTGCGGGGTGCAAGATTGGTGGGGACGGAGGAAACCAACTCTGTCCCCCAGGCGGTGGGGAAGCTGTTCTCCGGGAAGGTGGGGAGCCCGGAAGGATTCGTGCAAGGTGTGGGGAAGGTGTGGTGTCCGAGGGACGGAATCCGGTGTAAGGCGTTGGGGAACAATTTGTTCCTCTTCTCCTTTCTGCAGCCGGGTGGTAAGCGCCGGGCAATCACAGATGGGCCTTGGGAGCTCGGGAATGATCTCCTCATTGTGGTCGAGTTCGACAGATCGAAAAGGTTGAAGGATTTGCGGTTCACGCATGTGCCGGTGTGGATCCGGGTTGCTGATCTGCCCCTGGGTTTCATGAATGAGGAGACCGGCCGGCTGATCGGAAATAATGTGGGGGAAACCATTGCAGTTGATACTGATGATGATGGTTCAGCAGTGGGAAGCTACTTGCGGATTAAAACCCGTATTGACATCCGTAAGCCACTGGCGAGAGGAGTGAAATTACTTGATGAGGAGCAGGGGAAGGCCTTCTGGTGTGAATTCCAGTATGAATTCCTACCGAATTTCTGCTACATTTGTGGAAGGCTTGGGCATGTTGAGAAGGAGTGTGATGACTGTGTGGGGAAGCCATCGTCCAAACAGTTTGGCGAAAGGCTGCGTGTCAAGCCGGAGAAGAGGAGGATGGTGGGAGAATTCAGGGGCCGTTGGTCAGGTGGTAGCAGCTCCGGCGGCAACTCAAGCCAGAGGAGAACTGAAGGGAGATGGAGACTATCGGAGACGGAGAAGAGCATGCTGTCTGATCCAGCAAAAGGACAGCAGCTAAATCTGGACCCCGAGCTGCGAGATGATGGCCAGAGCCCGTTAAAAGAAGCTGTGAAGAGTGGCAAAGCTGGCGAGCCACGGAAGCTTTCCTTCGACGACACGCCGGAGGAAGCAGGCCAAGGCTCGGGCTTGGCACTGGTGGTGGCAAATGCCCCGGCCAAGGGAGGTGAGAACCGGGAGGAGGTGGTACAGGCCAAGGAGGCGGTGAAGGAGACCTGTGCAAGCATGGAGGAGGCGGCGGTGAACGTGCACAGTACCATGCAAAAGATGGAGGGAGTGGGGGAAGATGACAAGGTTTGCATGGAGGTTGATGGGGAGGGGGACCGGGAGCAAGGGGACAGGGAGATTCCCTCTTTGGATCATATGCTGTTGGGCAAAGAAAAGCCAAAAGGGATGACTAAAAAAGGGGAGAAGAGGAATCTAGAGGCGGGGACCGAGGAGGAAGCTGGTGTGAACCATGGTGCAAGAGGAAAGAGGAAGCAGGGGACGTATAAGAAAAGAACCTGTGGCCCAAGCGGTGCGCCCACTGACTGAGCTGTGGGCATGACCCAGGTGCTGGTGGGGGGAAAGAGGAGGCCTTTGGAGGAGGAACAGGAAGGAGAGGGGGGAGGCAAGAAGGTGAGGCAGGCGGGGAAGGCTGTCGTGCAGGAGGTGGAAGGGGATGGGAGTGAGGTGTTGGGATTGGCACACGTTTGTGAAGCGGGACTGCCGGGTCAGTCCCGCAGGACCCAATGAAGCTCATAAGCTGGAACTGCCGGGGAGCGGGGAACGGCCCGGCAGTTCGTAGCCTTCTGGAGCTCCAGAAGGAGGAGGCCCCAGACGTCCTGTTTGTCTCGGAGACAAAGCATGACGCGAAGTGGATGGAATGGTTTAGGATGAGGTGGGACATGACGAACATGGTGGCGAGAAGCAGTGACGGCGCCAGCGGTGGGCTGGCTCTGTTTTGGAGGAAGGATGTGGACCTCACTGTCAAAAGCATGTCGAGGTACCACATTGATGCAGTGATTAAGGAGGCGGATGGTTTCCAGTGGCGCTTTACTGGAATTTACGGGGAATCCAGATCGGAGAAGAAGTATCTTACATGGAAGTTGCTACGCATACTAAAAAATCAGTACGACTTGCCATGGGTGTGTTCGGGTGATTTCAATGAGATACTCTTCAACTGTGAAAAAGAGGGGGGGGGGGGGGGGGGGGGCAGGCTAAGGCGGAAGCTTGCATGCTGAGTTTTCGCCAGGCTTTGGAGGATTGTGAGCTCCATGATCTGGGCTTTGTGGGGGACCCGTACACATGGAGGAATAACCACCATGATGCCCGAAGCTACACAAGGGAGAGGTTGGACCGGGCGGTGGCGAACAGTGCGTGGAGGGCACGGTTTCCACTGGCCAAGGTGATCAATGGGGATCCTCGTCACTCGGATCACCGGCCGATCATCTTGGAGGCGGGAATACAGGGGGCGGCGGAGTGGCGAAGGCCAATGGAGGTGATGAGGAAGTTTGAGGCGAGATGGCTAGAAGAAGAGGAGTGCGGTGCTAGGGTGGAGGACGCATGGGCGCGGTCATTGGAGGAGGGTGGAGTGAAGTTGATGGAAATCCAAAAGAAGATCCTGGGTGATCTTTGGGTCTGGGACCGAGAGGTGCTGGGCGAGCTTGATAGGAGGATAAAGCAAGCACGGAAAGAACTGGAGGAGTGCCGGCGGAGGAGGGTCTCTCAGGACCAAATAAACAGAGAGCAGATCCTACGATACAAGTTGGAAAGACTCAAAGACCAACACAACACGTACTGGAAGCAGCAGGCCCATGTCTCTTGGCTTACAAAAGGGGACCGAAATACGAGTTTCTTTCATGCCCAGGCGTCGGAGAGGAGGCGGAGGAATATGGTGCATAAGTTGAAAGATGAAGGAGAGGGCGAGGTGGCGGGGAAGCACTTGAAGGAGTATATTGCTAATCAATACCAACAACTCTTCATGTCAAATGCAGGCGCACATGTGTTGGAGGTGCTGGACTGTGTCCAGAGTAGAGTCTCGCAAGAGATGAATGATGCTCTGGGCGCGTCATACACGGGCGAGGAGGTGTGGGAGGCGTTGTCCTCCATTGGGGACATGAAAGCACTGGGAGCTGACGGGTATCCGTCGGTTTTCTACAAGAAGTTCTGGACGCTGGTGGGGGAACACGTGAAATCAGAAGTGCTTGATGTGTTGAATGGGGGCGCAATGCCCCCGGGGTGGAATGACACTGTAATTGTCCTTATTCCCAAAGTTAAATCGCCCGACAAGCTGAAGGATCTCAGGCCGATCAGCTTGTGTAATGTCCTGTATAAGATTGTGCCCAAGGTGCTTGCAAACCGGCTAAAAAAGATACTACCAGAGATCATATCGCCATCGCAGAGCGCCTTTGTTCCGGGGCGGCTGATCACGGACAATGTGCTTATCGCGTACGAGATGACACATTATATCAACCAGAGGAGGAGAGGGAGGAATGGGGTGGCGGCGATCAAGCTGGATATGAGCAAAGCGTATGATAGAGTCGAGTGGGCTTTCTTGAGGGAGATGATGGTGAAGTTGGGATTCAGGACAGAGTGGGTTGAGATGGTGATGAGATGTGTGACCACGGTGTCTTACAGAATAAAGGTCAACAATGAGTATACTGGCAGAATTGTTCCTGGGCGAGGATTGCGCCAAGGGGACCCGTTGTCCCCATACTTGTTCATTCTGTGTGCGGAAGGCTTCTCAGCTATGCTACAGAAGGCGGAGGAGGAAGGCAGGTTGGAGGGAATCAAGATTTGCCGGGAAGCGCCGCGAGTAAACCATCTATTTTTTGCTGATGACTCACTGATCCTGATGCGAGCAAGGAGAGAGGATGCCACTGAATTGAAACGCATTTTGGAGGTCTATGAGCGGGCTTCGGGACAAATGATAAATAGAGACAAATCATCGGTGTTTTTTAGCCCGAATACTCCTGATTGGGTGAAGGATGACATGCGAGCTGTGCTGTCAATTAATCAAATTGCTAGAAGTGAAAGATATTTGGGTCTGCCGGTGTCTGTTGGGAGGTCAAGGAAGAAGGCGTTTGAGTACATAAAACAGCGCATTTGGGCTAGAATCCAAGGTTGGCAGGAAAAACTACTGTCCAAGGCGGGTAAGGAAATTTTGATCAAGGCGGTGGCGCAAGCAATTCCCACGTATGCAATGTCGTGCTTCGACCTGACCAAGGGCTTTTGTGAGGAGCTTAATTCGCTGGTTGGCAGATGGTGGTGGAGTCAACATGACAAGGAGAACAAGATCCATTGGATGAGTTGGGAGAGGCTCTCGAAACCAAAGAAGGAAGGGGGACTGGGCTTCAGGGAGTTGCATCTCTTCAATATTGCCATGCTAGCTCGCCAAGCTTGGCGTATTCTGAACTTCCCGGATTCCCTGTGTGCACAGATCCTCAAAGCAAGATATTTCCCAAATTCAGATATTTTGCATTGCACCGAGAGTGATGGGATTTCATACACGTGGAGGAGTATCATGAAAGGAGTGAAGCTCATCAATGAAGGATTGATCTGGAGGGTGGGCAATGGTGAAAGGCTTAACATATGGTCAGACTGCTGGATTCCAAACACGCAAACCAGGAAACCGTCAACAAATCGAGGTAGCTCACTGCTTACTCGAGTGTCTGAGCTTATGGATCCGACCAGTGGAGATTGGGATGAGCAGCTGGTACAGGACACCTTTTGTGAAGAGGATGCTAAATTGATCCTGTCTATGCCGACTGATAGCGAGACGGATGACTGGCCTGCATGGCACTTTGATCCAAAAGGGGCTTTCTCGGTCAGGTCAGCATACAAATTAGCGGTGAAAATGAGAGAACATGAGAGAGCCCAGGATGCCTCATCCTCAGTTCGAGACGTCGAGGATCAGCGCTTTGCATGGCACAAAATCTGGGAGTTACCGGGACCGAACAAGCTTAAGATGTTTGTATGGCAGCTGGCCCAGAATATTCTGCCGGTCAAGCGGAATGTGGCTAGGAGAGGTGTGGAACTGGATACGCGGTGCCCGGTGTGTAAAAGATTGGATGAAGATTGCGGCCACATTTTTTTCAAGTGCAAGAGAGCCAAAGAGTGCTGGCGAGCAATGGACCTTGAAGAGGTCAGGTGTAAGCTGCAGTGCTGCAGGTCGGGGAAGGAAGCAGTCGAGGAAATCTGGAAGATGCCAAAAGAGATGCAACTCAAGACTTTTATTCTGTTATGGAAGTGGTGGGGGGGGCAAGAAACAAGGAGAATGCCGGCGAGCGAATGCCGACTATACAAGAGTCTTGCCGGACTATCATGCTGGGTGTGAAAGAGTTTGAAGGCATTTTTATGCAACAGAAACAAAGAGCGCAAAAAAAGGACCAAAGGTGGGCTCCACCGCCTCCTGGTATATACAAACTGAATTCAGATGCATCTTTCAACCCGAGTACAGGAGTAGCAGGATGGGGATTTGTGGCGCGAGATGAAAGCGGAGCTTTCCTGGAAGGAGGAGCAGGCAAGCTACACAGGGTGACATCGGCCCTGCATGCTGAAGCACAAGCTGCTCGTGAATGCCTGTTGCGAGCAGCCCAACTGGGGATGGGCAATGTCATTCTGGAGACTGATGCTACTACTCTGGCGTTGGCGTTGAGATCGGAGGAGATGGATCACAGCCCAATGGGATGTCTGTTTCGCCAGATTAAGGGCTTGATGTTGACTCATTTTGAGAGTTGTGGGATTTCAGTGTGCCCTAGGACTTGTAATAGGGTAGCAGATGCTTTGGCCTCCTATGGAGCGCATGTAACGGCCTCTGGCTCGGTGTTCATGAGCCAAGCCCCTGAATTTGTGACTGGTCTGGTCTCTGGCGATTTGCCTGGAGCCGGTAACTAATGGAAATTACTTTCCGTCTCAAAAAAAAAAAAAAAAAGCTGCCAGCAGCAGCCAAGCTAGCCGAGCCTATCGTGTCAGTGGCCAACGGCATTGTTGCATCCCGTGGGCACGTCGCTGCCGCCATAGCGGCTAGCGCCATGCCATTGCCAGCCGCTCAGCCCGCGCCGGCACTCACCTGCAACCCTGGCCAAGGCATAACCTGTTGCGCGTCCACAACGCGAGGCGACGCGTGACGGCTAGTGCCGGTATGCAGTTTGAGCCGTACGTATATGATCCTGTTTTGCTGGAACGCGGATGCTCCCGATCGAGATCCACTACACGTACGGTGTCCAGGCTTTCGGCTCCAGGAGAAGATCAATCTGTCATCATCAGGCCAAATGTCAATTTAGGCGCAGCGTTGAGGTGTTGTACACACGATCCGATCTCTTTGAACCAGTGGAGATTTGGTTATTACGATGCATATATCATCACGGTTCCCCACTACTACACTACAACTCCCATCGTTTTCCGAGGAATTACCGTTAACTACTCCATGGCAGCTAGCTAGCTAGCACAATTCTATACTGCTGCTGCTGCACCGTGCACGGGATCAGGATATGATCCGTGACGCCGGTACGCGACACCGAAGTAGGTTAGTAGAAAAACCCGTACGGACGGAGCCAATCATCGTGGTTAGTGGGGCGTCACATGTTTCGCCGTCGTCAGACGACTACTGGATGGCACTGTCCTGCATGCCTGCTGCTCGGCGTCTCCGAGTCAACCCGAATTCTTTCCACACCTGTGGCTGTGGCCCGCTTAACGAAT
This sequence comes from Eragrostis curvula, assembly GCA_007726485.1. Classification (NCBI taxonomy): domain Eukaryota; kingdom Viridiplantae; phylum Streptophyta; class Magnoliopsida; order Poales; family Poaceae; genus Eragrostis; species Eragrostis curvula. Next base: position 7,352,835 of record RWGY01000026.1, on the reverse strand, counting down.
GATCTGACTGATCTGATGACTAGTAGATGATGAGATGAGGTGAGATTCTTCTCCACGCAAGGACCATTGCGTGGCAGGTGAGGGTTACAGCTTGCAGCAAGTCCTTGTCATCGAGTTGAACTAGTTTGTTCGTGCATTTTGTTGGCCACTGACTCGCGATGTGCAGCCACGGGGGGCTAGATAGAAATCCGAGTTCATACGAGGAGAGAAGGACGACACGTACATACGGTCGATGATTGTAACAGTGTTGGGTTGCCTTTTCGGTGATACGGTTGACGGAGTAGAAGGCCGTCACCCTGCTCGTCAGAAAGGAGTTGGGGGCGAGACCACGGGGGTGTTCGTTGCATGGGGTCTAAAATTTAGAGGGAAGAATCTTATCATTTAAGAGTATTAAATAAAGTTTAATTATAAAATTAACTGCAGAACTCCTGGTCTAAATCGCGAGACGAATCTAACGAGAGTAGGTAAGCCGTGATTAGACGCTGGTTACTGTAGCATTACTGTAGCATCACTATAACAAAATATAGATTAATTAGGCTTGTTAGATTCGTCTCGTAAAGATGTACCTATCTGTAAAAAAGTTTTGTCATTAAATTTTATTTAGTACTCTTAAATAATAAAATTATCTTTGATGTGACAGATCTAAATGCTAAATACTAAAGCAACGAACACCCTCCATATCGGCAACTGAAAGCGCCTAACTCCAAACTACTCTGAACGACTGAAACTATATGTGCAGTGTTGCGCTTTCTTCCGCCACCAAACCTCTCGTAGTTGGAGCGTTGCAGTAGAGGACTATTAGGAATAGAACTTCCGAGATAGTGATCCCATCACTGTGGCCACGGTAAGTGCCGTGTTCTTCGTGCATGGCTACTGTGTCCGTTTCAGCTTGTCTTTTGCAGAAAGAGCTTCTCGTAGGCGTTCTGTGATCCGGAACGTCTCAGTAAGCACAGAGAGAATCTTAGAACTAGTGAACCGGCGTGCCATGCGCGGATCTACAGGGTAACCCAGGTAGTCCCAGGACTACCCTGTGTTTTGCCAAGTTATATAAGAGCAGACAACTATTAAACAACAGAAAAAAGAATTAAAGGAGTAAACAAATGGCCACTCTCCTAGTCTAGTTTGTTACCGGCGCATAGCACCGCTGCACGACCCTAGCAGCTGCCTAGCAAGGCGCGCGCAAGCCCACACAGGCCAATGTACACGGTAGGTGCATGCTTCAGAAGGTTAATTTTTTTTTTTTACTGGTTCCGTATGTCAAAACTAGCATATTTTCAATAGCTTGATGATTTTTATCCTATACCTGAATGGTTTTGTAGTCACATTTATTGAGTCATTTTCTCAAAAGTAATAGAGGATGACTTGAGAGTTTCATGCCCAAGAGAGAGCATAGAGTGCTAGTTGTAATATTTATATTGGGGCCTAATATTACATTTTAATATAATAAACTGACTACTTCTACCATATTTCTTGAAATTATGTCTATTTTTAGTCTATCGTACTGTGATTTGTAAGAAAAAATTTACGGCATATATGCATGTGACTTGAAAAAAATCGGTTAGGACTACCCTGCTGACAAATCCTGGCTGTGCGTTAGCCATATTTCCGGAGGTCCAAAGATGCACGAGAAAATATTCAGTGCAAACCACCTATTCGGTAGAATCGTGAAAACCTTCTTGAAAAACATACTTAGAAGTTTTGAAAAATTATGAAACTTAGCATACATGTAGAGAACATGATCAGAAACATGCACACAAAATATCATAATTTTAGAAACATGCACACAAAATATCATAATTTTTCAAATTTTTCCTCTACATGTATGCTAAGTTTCATAATTTTTCAAAACTTCTATGTATGTTTTTCAAAAGAGTTTTCACGATTCCACCGAATAGGTGGTTTGCACTGAATATTTTCCCAAAATGCACAGTCGGGACGGAAACAATGTGGGCTACGAAGAAAATCGCAGGCGATCCGAAGCGGCCGTGACAAATGTGTGGCTACTATAACCAGCAGTCACTGATAGCGCAGACAAGTAGCCGAGTCAGTACTCAGTACTACGCGAGTGCACGGACATGAGGTTGGATCGCGACGGAGCTCGACTGATGCGTGACACGGACGGACCGCCTGAATGTGGCCACCGATTTCCCTGCATTTGGTTGGTGGAGTGAGCGGGCCAGTATTTCTCGAGAGATAACAGAGTCGTCGTTCTTCCTGCGGACAAAACTAGCTTGCAACGTCCGTTTCAGCGTCGTCGTCAGATTTCTCCCCGACGTGGAAAATCGTGGCGCGCGTGTACACACGGAGCCGGGCCAACCGATCGCGTCGCGTCGTGCGCGCAGGCGAGCGCGCGTAGCAGAGTTCGAAGAAGCTGCTGCTTGTTTGTTGCTTGCGATTCGTGAAGAGAACATACCGATCAGGGTTTACCGGTTTGGTTAAAAAGGCTTTACGAGCTGATGCACACATAACGGTTACTTGCATTACGAGTTAGTGCGACAACCTTTACTGTCGTTCGTCCTCGATCGCAGACAAAACTGTGTTTAAAATGGTTTCCATGCACAGTCTTACCAGGATCCTAACTAGCATTATCAAACAACGCCAGGATTTGTCGCCTCACCGCCGCACATGCTCGCCTACATTTTGCACGGACGAATGGACACTTGCTCGCCACTCGCCAGTTAATCCTGAAAATGAGATGCGAGGACTGGTAGGACGCCCGTATAGCTCAGTCGACTCTTCCGTCAGACTCTGGTCTTCGTGCTAACTAGCATACACACGTTCCCCGTCGGCAAGTACCTATCGTTGCATAGTTACAACTCTACCCGGTGTGACGGATTTGTCGCCTCTTCTTTGGTGATAAGTCCACAAAGTTGGAGTTGCTTTTGGGGCACAAACAACGCCATCGCTGCCCAGCATTGGCTCGTTTGAAACAATTATCAGCACTAAATGGAGTACTAGAGCTAACAGCGCGGGAACATGAGAGTACTATTGACGTAGGTGAGGTCGTTAATCAACTGCGTCACGTATGTTGCCTGTCCCTCATCTCTATCCTCTCGGTTGGCCTGTAGATGGAATGGATGTCTTCCTAACCGGTTAAAGCCAACATATGTCCTCCTTTTGAACATGCATACCAGTACTGCCGCCGCGAAGTGGGACTGCCGACACCACCATGATGGTTACTTGAGTGGCCGCAAAGTTTGTGTTAGTCGGCAGCAGGAATTTCTCAAGCGTGATTACCTACCTACCCAATCTGTGATGACGACATGCGGCATGCATTTGCAATCCTCTGACCTTCTTTGTTAGCGTGGTTCACATCAGGTACTTCTAGTACAGAGAGTAGCTAGGGAAAAAGGCCGTGCACGAAGGGTGGGCACACGACTACGCTAGTGTGGACCAGGCATGGGCAACAGGACGGTCATTCAAGTGATCAGCGTCCAGTTGCTGCATCATCTCTCAGGAGAAAAGATGCCACGTACAGTGTCGTTGTTGCTTCAGAGCAACTCAAGCTTGCTTGGAGCAGTGATGGTTTGGTTGGTCCCTCCCTCATATACTGTTCGATAGCCCAAGCTAATAATACACTGCATATACAAGCGTAATGTTATACATGCTTTAGCCAGAAGAATCAACAACTACTGCCGTTAGACTTGATAGTGCATAAGTGTAAGCATCGTGCGTGTCACTTTCATACATGGATTTAGTTCGCCCTCTAGTAATCGCTTTCTTCTTGTCCCCCTGTCCTTTCGGTGAGACCGGAGTGAGCCCGTCTATCTATCTATCTGCACTGCAGAGGTTGTTTGTTGCAACGTCCACATGGCCCGCGTTTTGCTGGTCAGCATGCAGTTCCTTCCTTTCGTAGTATCTAGTTCTTACGCCTTGAGAGGTAAAAGTTGATCGTCGGTGGGTCAGTCCCAGATTCTTACGCCTTTGGAGCATGCTTGGTTCCCCGCTGCACTTTACCATGCCAAAGTTTCGGCGGCGCCGCTGAAATGAGGCTGCTGCTTGGTTCATGCGCAAACGTCGGCCTGCCACACTTTTTGCTGCTATTTTTCTTGTCGTCTAGCGCCAAGACTGTGGCGCCGAATTTTGCCGCCGAGGCTTCGGCGGCGCCAAAGCTATGGCGTGGCGAGTGGAGGCGCTGAACCAAGCAAGCCCTTGGTCTTTCGTAGTATCTAGTTCTATGCAGATAAATCACAGCATGGATGTAACTAGAGTTGGGAGATGACTTCAGATGTCTATCTATGTATGCTTTGCAGTTCCTTCCTTTTTGTTTCCTATATGTAACAGCCTTGCTTTCCCACAAACAAAAGAAAAGTAACGTACACTACTTGCCGCTGTAATCCACTCCGTAGAGTGCACTGGTTTTTTTTTTTTTTGAGATAAAGAGTGCACTGTTTATTGCCAGTAATTTTTTTTGAGCAATTTTTATTGCCAGTAATGGGAACGGTGGCGATGATGATGTTGTTGGCGGTTCAAACTCTGGGCCTGATTGAGCATTGGAGGACCCAGGAATCCATCCATTTTTTGAGAATCCATTTGAAGATTGGGCCCATGGACTCTGATGCAATTCATTTGTTAACGAATAAAAACCTTTTGGGTTCGAAGTACATACCTATCTGGGCTGGGCTTGTATCTCTCCGGCCGTAACTGCAGTTATAGGCCTCCTCCGCTCATCTCAAAAAAAAAACAAAAAAAAAAACACATACCGCCGTAAACATGGAAGGTTGGTTGATGAGTAGCGCCAGCGGGAACATACCTTGTGAGCAGGGTTGGCAAAACCGTCAGTAACCGGTCGGTTATCGCGATAACCGGACTAACCGGTCCGGTTCAGTTTCTTCGGTTTACCGGTTTTCAAGTTTGAATTTAAAATGAATTTGAAAATTTGACAAATTTTGTTCGGTTTTGATCGGTTTGACCGGTTACCGACCGGTAACCGGCCTTACCGGTCGGACCGGTTGGAATTAATGCAATATTGTGAGAGTTGGCGTGATTTGTTTGATTGATGCAAAGATCGGGAGTGACCGAGGCTCTTGGTTTTTTTTTGTCAGACCGGGCTCTTGGTTAGTTGGGTTTGTCCATCCAACTGTGTTTCTTTACTTTTTTGACACGTTAAGCTCACATTTTATTGATGCACAGGAGGTTCAATAGAGCCACGAAACCGCTGAAAGCACAACGTCGTTAAATATTTAAAAAAAACCGCTCCTACAGGGGTCGAACCCAATACCTCAGGTGCTATTGAGGCTCTTGTAACCATTAGGCTACAGGCACTTTCGCAATTTTGAAATTTATATGGAATTTTTTTTAACTTAAACCGTTAATCCGGTTTTCTAATATAGTACTAATCCCTGTTCACAAATACTTGGTAATATCGATTTTTATTTTTCACACTTTGACTGATAATATTTTCAAATGTTTATTTACTGATACTAACAATTGTATTAATAGACTTGTAATCAAAGATAGTTTAAGCATGCATTCTGTTTTTATGTAATTGCAAAAAAGATGTAGAAAAGATGAATTGTCGAATGTTGATAGAAAAAATTAAAATTGCTAATTATTTGTGAACGGAGTAAGTAAAACGCGCGTGTTTTCATGCAAAGTAACCCATCATGTCATTTAATAGTGTTTCCACCGTTGATCTTGCTAACAGAAAACACTGACCAGTTAAAAAAAGAAAACACCAGAAAACACTGACCTTCGGATTGCTCCAGCTGCCCCTTACGTCTGGATCCTTCTGGAAGTACTGTGAAATCACAGGATCTTGCAATCAGGTCCTCCCGCCTCTTCTTCATCTTCCTCGATAGATCGTCACATCCACTCCTCCGTCCTCCAAATGCCCGCAATTCTGAAATTTATGTGAATTTTTTTTATTACACAGTATAATTCAGACACTCTCAACGCACGCACACTCACCTCTATAAACGTACATACACAAACCCTATCCTTATAAGCATCTTCGAAGACTGAGTCGGCAAATCCTCCAGATTGACGAAGTCACCACTGGCGCCTCGCTGTCGACGGCCACGTCGACTACCGCTGAAAGCATAAATGCCGTTAAATCTTAAAAAATTCGCTCCCACCGACAGTCGAACCCAGGATCTCAAAAGTGCTACTCGGATGCCTTAACCACTAGACCAAAACCCCTTTCACTATGTGGAATTTTTTAATTCAAACCGTTAATCCGGTTTTCTAATATAGTACTAATCCCTGTTCACAAATACTTGGTAATATTGAGTTTTTGTTGTTCACACTTTGACTAACAATTATATTAATAGACTTGTAATCAAAGATAGTTTAAACATGCATTTTGTTTTTTATGTAATTACAAAAAAGTTATAGAAAAGACGAATGATCAAATATTGATAGAAAAGTTAAAATTATCAATTATTTATGAACGGAGCAAGGAAAACGTGTGTGTTTTCACGCAAAGTAACCCATCATGTCATTTAATAGTGTTTCCACCGTTTGATTTTGCCAACAGAAAAGACTGATCAGTTCAACACACCAGAAAACACTGACCCTCGGATTTGCTCCAGCTGCCCCTTACGCCGGGATCCTTCTGGAAGTACTGTGAAATCACAGGATCTTGCAATCAGGTCCTCCCGCCTCTTCTTCGTCTTTCCTTCATAGATCGACACACAACGCGGATTTTCTACCAACCCACCGAGATACGGACCCTCTGGCTACTGTACATGTGTTTAGGCAGAACTCCCTCCTCCAGCCACGTAGCGCGGCCGTTTGTCTCCGTAACGGAATTCCGTCGCTTTTTGCCACGCCACTCCTCATAGGTTCGAAGTTCGGACGCCGGTCAATCGCTGTGTGCGGCCTGTCAGATCGCAACAGGTTGTTATCGAAGCTACGACTCACGCGGGTAGGCCTGACAATGGGCCAAGGCCCGATCCTAATCCTGGTCCAGCCCTTGCTTTTGCTCAGTAGGCCCGATCCTAATCCAATCCAATTTCTGCCAGGCCAACCCTATCCACTCTAGCCTTTTAAGAAAATAGATCCTATCCTATCTGGCTTTTTTCAAGGAAACGGGTCGGCCCCAAAAGAATACTAACACTTCAACCCATGGGCTGCTATTTCTACCTGCGGTTACCAGGCCGTTGCAGCACATACACAATATGGAGGCCTCTTTCTCCGAAAATTCCAATAGAATAAAATTTAAGTTAGCACTTATTTAGACACAGCTAGGAAACAATTCCCAAAAAAACACAAATAGATTTTAAAAATCATAGCACCGGAGAACTTCACACCATATGGTCCCATATACAACATTGTCTCGTACTCCACGTATTGCAACATACAGTAGTGTCTAAACTCATATGATTCAGTGGATTAAAGAATACAGAAAAAACTTACAGCGTGTTCGTCTCGCTGCTTTGCAGCGGCTGCTTTGCAGCAGCTACAGTGTTCGCAGTTATTTCTTCAGCAGCAGCTACAGTGTTCGCAGTTATTTTTAGCGAAACAAACAGGTAGTACAGGATAGTCAATTAACTGAATGCATATAGACAGTACAAGTTTAATTAGTTTGCATTGACCGCTCAATGCTTTCCACAGATCACTTGACCAAATGTGAGAAGATCTCCTTCTTTTGTACATAAAGACACAAGGCACACAAGATGCTGACTGACTACTTGTCAATATGCCTCAAGACCCTGAAATAAATGATTACATTGTAAGCAAACCAATAGAGGTAATTTTGAAAACAAGAAAACTGTACATGCAACAATGATACTACTTGTCAATATATTTGTGTGCTGTGCTGATCCTACAAACTGTACAAAGTGTCTCGAGATAACTGTACAAACTGTAAGTAAACCAACATATTTCAGAACAATATAATATGAAGAGTTCAAAGCATCTCAAGTTGGTGAGCATAACACTAATCAATTATGCGAGCACTATTTCATATATGGTTTAGAACTTGCTACTAATTAATTATGCGTGCACGTTGCTGATTGATCCATTATCTTTGCAGCCAACAACAAGTTGATCCAACTGTTTTGAAAGCATATAGAGACGTATGCAGAGTCTGTCTTGTTTTGGCATCAATTTAATTTGTAATTCAAAATTTATTTCTAAGCTTCTATAAGCACTACAACTATAGAATCAAAACATAATAGTCTCCCACCGCATTCCTCACTTCAACACACCACGATGCAGCTCCTAGTCGTCACCGTGCAGCCTAGCGCACTGGAGACCATTGGGAATAAAACATAATCCATATGAGTAGAGCAGCTTCCGCCGACGAAACTGCTACTAATCAACTCGTGATTGCTTAATTTCATATATGGTTTGCATAGGTAGGCAGGCAGATTACTAGCACTTGTACAAATCAAGATTCAATTCGGCTGATTACTAGACAAATCAAGATTTGATTTGGCAGATTACTAGAACCGAACGGCGGAACAATCACCAAGAATGAAGAACGGGTCCATCTTGGGGCGGAGTGGATCGATGAGACTCATACCTGGACGGGTGTCAGAAGGCACGCGGCGGCGTTAGTTCTTGATCTGCTTGCGCCGCCCCCTTCCCCTTCGATGAGAAGTGTAACAACTGCATAATCAGGTTGAGTTGTGATGCCAGAAGAAGGCGTATTCGGTGATGACGCTATCCAGGACTTAAGGAGGCTATAAGGGCGGGCGCCTACATCAGCTGAAAAGCGCATCGTTAATTTTACGTGCTGTCTTGAGAGTCTGTACATTGAGTCCTAGGCGTCATCGAGTCTGTATATTGGGTCCGTCTTGTCAGAGTGTGTGAGTGGCTATAAAGCCGCAACTGTACTCCGTAACTTGTCGTCGAATAATTGAGAAAGAAAATAGTTCCACGCATCTCTGTTCTTCCCCTTCCGCAAGGCTCGCTGCCTGCGTGAAGCTGCTCACGCCTCGGCAACTCGCCGTTGGCTAGGGGCTTGTATCCCGTACATGACATTTGGTATCAGATTCGTTCGATCCTAGGCGCGGTTTCGTTGTGTTGTATGATCGCAATATTCCCTCGATTTTGAGCCGTAAAATTCCAGGAGCGGTCGGTTGAGGTCGAGCGAGGCGATCTAATCGCAGAGCTCCTTCCCGTAAATCCAATCCAGGTTGGTTCGATTTGGGGCGCGGTCACCACGGCGCCACCGAAGCAACCTAAGCCGTCTGCGCAGACGCAGTTCGTGCTGGCGGCCATGGCGGAAGCGAAGAAATCAAGCTCGGACAAGCTGGACAAGTTGATCGAAAGCCTCGACATCCTGTTCGCCAACGTCGAGTCTATCAGCACCACGCAAAGTCAGTTCGCGGCGCAGATGGACATCAACACGAAGGCGGTGCACCAAGTGATGGCCGACAACCAGCGTCTCTTTGAGCAAGTGGAGGCGACGGGTCAAGCGGTGGCGCGGCTGACCTTGGAAGAGCAGTACAAGCATCTGGAGGATTCACCACGCGCGTCAAGGGATTTTGGGCATCATCATCATCAGACCTTCTCTCGTCGAGATCCTCCTGGTGAGATGCACACCAACCACTCGACGTTTGGTCCCTTTCGTTCTGGTGGGGATAATCACAACACTTCTCGTAGTTACTTGCCTAAATTGCACTTTCCTGAGTTCGATGGTTCTAATCCTAAGATCTGGCGTGATAAGTGTGAGGATTACTTCAAACTCTTCAATGTGAATGAATCGATGTGGGTCACAGCAGCCTCTCTGCACATGGAGGGTAATGCATCCAAGTGGTTTCAGGTCTATAAGCTTACTCATAAGCTGGATTCTTGGGAGAATTTCATGTCTGCTGTAGAGGTTAAGTTTGGGGTGCATGATTATCGTAATGCTATAAATGATCTCTTGCTGTTGAAACAAACTGCATCAGTGGCTGATTATGCTAAAGAGTTTGAGGACCTCAGATATCAAGTGTCCATGCATAATAGTGCTTATGATGAGATGTTCTTTACTTCTCACTTTGTGAATGGGTTGAAGGATGATATTCAGAATGTGGTGCAGTCTCAAGTACCGGACTATGTGGATAGAGCTTGTCTTTTGGCAAAAGTGCAGGAAAGGGTGTTGGACAGACAGAAAGCTTCTGGTCTGAAATCTGGACATTATCAAAAGCCTGCACAGTTCAAGCAGGACAACAAAGTTACTAATCAGTATTCACCTCTGTGGAGGGAAAGGCAATTGAGAGACTATCGCAGAGCCAATGATCTGTGTTATTATTGTGGTGAGAAGTATGACAAAGCTCATGGTGCTATCTGCCCTAAGAGACCTAAGGTGCAAGTAAATGCATTGGCTATTAATGATCTGGACAGAAATCTAACTGAGGAGGTACTTAATCAGTTGGCAGTGGAAGGTGCATTAGCTGAAGATTTCTGTCAGTTATCATTGAATGCAATCTCAGGTACTGAGGAAATGGAATGCATTCGAGTTAGAGCTCTTGTGAAGAACCAAGTCATGCTGATTCTCATTGACAGTGGCAGTTCTCATAGCTTTGTCAATGCAGAGTTTCTGAATCGAGTGGGTGTTACTCCAACCAAAGTGAAACCAGTGCAAGTAAAAGTGGCCAATGGTGATATAATGATGGCTGATGAAATGGTACCTGATTTGCAATGGTGGGCTCAAGGCAACACATTTCATTCTAGCATGAGGGTTTTGCAATTGGGGTCATATGATGCTATACTTGGCTATGACTGGTTGACACAACACAGCCCTATGGTGTGTGATTGGGAAGGCAGACACCTTTCTTTTGAAGAGAATGGAAGAACTGTTTCTTTGCAGGGAATTTCTGATGTCTCTACGGAAGTTACTGAAATACCTGCAGAAACTTTCTTAAAATGGCACCAAGGCAATGATGTGTGGGTTGTGGCTGTTTTGCAAATGGTGGATACTCCTCCTGCCCAAGCTACTTATCCTGTTGTGCAAGAGGTACTAGAGGAATTTCATGATGTGTTTGAGGAACCATCAGGTTTGCCTCCTGAAAGGATTTATGATCATAGAATACCTTTACTGCCTGATTCTGTACCTGTTAATTCTCGACCTTATAGATACAATCCATTCCACAAAGATGAGATTGAGAAACAGGTGAAGAAGTTGCTAGAACAAGGACTCATAACTCATAGTGTGAGCCCTTTTGCTTCTCCTGTCTTATTGGTGCAGAAAAAAGATGGTAGTTGGAGATTCTGTGTGGATTACATAAAGCTTAATTCTCTGACTATTAAGAATAGGTTTCCTATGCCTATTATTGATGAAATTTTGGATGAGTTGTCAGGCACTAAATACTTCACTAATCTGGATCTTACTGTTGGGTACCATCAGATTAGAATGTGGGCTGAAGATGAGTATAAAACAGTTTTCAAGACACACCAGGGTCATTATCAGTTTAGGGTGATGCCCTTTGGGCTTACTAATGCCCCAGCCACATTCCAGTGTGTCATGAATGATATATTAAGTCCATTTCTCAGGAAGTTTGTCATGGTCTTTCTAGATGACATTTTGATCTATAGTCCAGATTTGGATTCTCATGTGCAACATGTCAGGCAAGTGCTGACTAAGTTGAGGGAACATCAATTTTATTTGAAGAAAGTCAAGTGTTCATTTCCTAAACACTCTCTTCATTTTCTGGGCCATATCATTTCTGATAAAGGGGTGCAAACTGATCCAAGTAAGACTGCTGCTATGTTACAGTGGCCTGTGCCTACCAATATTACTGAGCTGAGGGGTTTCCTTGGTCTTACTGGATATTATAGGAAATTTGTCCAGTATTATGGGATCATTGCTAAACCTTTGACTGCCTTACTTAAGAAGAAAAGCTTCCTGTGGAATGAACAAGCTCAACAAGCTTTTGAGAAGTTGAAGCAAGCCATGATTCATACACCAGTGTTGGCAATGCCTGATTTTAATGAAGTATTTGAAGTGGAGACAGATGCTTGTGACACTGGGTTGGGTGCTGTTCTCATGCAGAATGGTTGACCAATTGCTTATATCAGCAAGGCTCTCAGTGATATACACAGACACTTGTCTATATATGAGAAGGAGTTTATGGCCCTGATAATGGCAATTGAAAAATGGAGGTAATATTTGCAAAGAAGGGAGTTCATCATTAGAACTGACCATCGTAGTCTAGCTTATTTGGATGAGCAGCATTTGCAGTCAGATATGCAAAAGAAAGCTATGGCTCGCCTAATGGGCCTTCAATTCAAGATTGTATACAGAAAAGGCAAAGAGAACTTAGCAGCTGATGCTTTGTCGAGAGTGGGTCATACAATGTCTGTCAATGCAATTTCTTCTGTTCAACCTCAATGGGTGCAAGAGGTGTTGAATTCATATGCTACTGACAGTCATGCACAGACCTTGCTGTCTCAATTGGCTATTTCAAGTCCTAGTGCTGAAGGTTACTCCTTATCTCAAGGTATTATCAGATATAAGGGCCTTATCTGGATTGGAAACAACTCTGCATTAAGAACAAAACTTATATCTGCTATGCATGCTTCACCTATTGGTGGTCATTCTGGGGTTCAGGTGACATACCACAAGATGAAAAGATTCTTTTTCTGGGTTGGCATGAAGCAAGATGTGCTAGATTTTGTGAAACAGTGCACTATTTGTCAACAAGCAAAACATGAAAGGATTCATCCTGCAGGTTTACTTCAACCATTACCTATCCCCACTACACCTTGGCATGATATCTCAATGGATTTTATCACTGGGTTGCCTAAATCTGAAGGATATGAAATTATTCTTGTAGTGGTGGATAGGTATACAAAATGTGCTCACTTCTTACCCTTGAAACACCCATACACTGCTAAGTCAGTAGCCATGGTGATGCTGGATTCAATGGTTAAGTTACATGGAGTTCCTCAAACTATTGTTTCTGACAGAGACAGAGTTTTCTCAGTGATTTTTGGACAGAATTGTTTGGTTTGCTGAAAATTCACTTGGTGTACAGTTCAGCTTACCATCCTCAAACTGATGGTCAAACCGAGAGAGTAAATCAATGTCTGGAGATGTATCTGAGGTGTTCTGTCCAACAGTCTTCAAAAAAGTGGAAACAATGGTTACCTTTGGCAGAGTTTTGGTACAATTCTGCATTTCATACTTCTTTGGGCTGTTCTCCCTTTAAAGCCCTGTATGATTATGAACCTCAGTTTGGTGCCATGCCAGACTTGGAGGATACATCTGTTCATGTGGATGTACAAGAGTTGTTGAAAGAAAGAAAAGCTCATTCTATGCTTCTCAAGGAGCATCTATGAGCTGCACAGAACAAGATGAAACTGTATGCTGACAGAAACAGAACACATAGGGAATTTCAAGTGGGAGAGCAGGTGCTACTGAAGTTGCAACCTTATGCTCAAACTTCTGTAGTGAATCGTCCATATCCTAAGTTAGCATACAAGTATTTTGGTCCTTATAAGGTGCTGGAAAAGATAGGTGCAGTGGCCTATAAACTGGAACTTCCTGATGAGAGTTTAATTCACCCAGTGTTCCATGTATCTCAGTTGAAGCCATACACTGCTGACTACACTCCTGTCTTCTCTGACTTATCGAAGTTGGCCAAGTTGGATTCTGCAGATGTTTCACCAATTGAAATTTTGGAGCGCCGGCTTGTCAAGAAAGGTAACCGAGCTGTGCCGCAAGTGCGTGTTCGTTGGTCTCATGTGGCTCCGGATGTCACTACTTGGGAAGATTACTATGTGCTCAAGGAGCGTTTTCCTACTGCTATTGCTTGGGGACAAGCAAGTTCTCCAGCGGGGGAAGGTGTAACAACTACAGAATCAGGTTGAGTTGTGATGCCAGAAGAAGGCGTATTCGGTGATGACGCTATCCAGGACTTAAGGAGGCTATAAGGGCGGGCGCCTACATCAGCTGAAAAGCGCATCGTTAATTTTACGTGTTGTCTTGAGAGTCTGTACATTGAGTCCTAGGCGTCATTGAGTCTGTATATTGGGTCCGTCTTGTCAGAGTGTGTGAGTGGCTATAAAGCCGCAACTGTACTCCGTAACTTGTCGTCGAATAATTGAGAAAGAAAATAGTTCCACGCCTCTCTGTTCTTCCCCTTCCGCAAGGCTCGTTGCCTGCGTGAAGCTGCTCACGCCTCGGCAACTCGCCGTTGGCTAGGGGCTTGTATCCCGTACATGACAAGAAGGGAAACAGAGAGGATAGGGGGAACCTATGTCGGAGGAGAAGAGCACGGCGGAGAAGGGCGCTGTCGACACCGACGCCGGAGAAGGGCGACGCCGACCTCTCTCCCGCGCCGCCGACTCGGGCCCGGCGTCGCCTCACCCCACGCTCCCTCGGCTGGTCGGGGCACTCACGAATCACGATCCCCCTCGTAGGGCACCGCGACGCCAACGCCGGAGAAGGTTGCCGTCGCCGTTGACGCCGACTCGCCTCCCCCGCGTCGCCATCTCGGTCCTCTGCGCCATCGCGTCGCTGTTTGCGATTCAGAGCCCGTAGGCTTGCCATGGATAGGATCCACAGGCTCGGCCCTTTCTCGTCGTACGGGCCGTATCCTCAGTCCGATCCTGTTTAGGAATAGTCCGATCCAATCCAATCATTTTCACTCCACAGTCCATATTGATCCTAATACATTCAGCCCATGGACAGGAGGCCTTTTCGGCCCTCGGATTCCTCCGGCCCACTGTCAGGCCTACACGCGGGTAGCGACCCACTCGGCAGCGAATCAGCCGACGGATTCCATTCATGGCTTGTTCACAACTTCATCCGCCGCCTCTTCTCTTCCTGATGGCCGTTGCTAATTCCAATGGCAAAGAGACCCAAATTGATGGATCAAATGGAACCATGCTGCCTCCAGGATTCGATTCCACGGCTCGCTAGCCGCCATCTCCCCCTATCCCTATGCTGATTGGAGCTTTTCTGAGGTCGCCCATGGCGGCCGGGAATAGGGGAGCACGACAACTCCTTTTTTTTTTTTAGAAAGCATGACGACTCCTGTATCGATCCCTCCCCGTGCTCTCTCTGTTGGGCCTCCGTGATGGGCCAAGCTGCAGCCCAAATTACACTTACGAGGCAAGAAAAAATCCATGTTATTAGAAACCACTACTTGTGGTAAAAAAAATTAGAAACCACTACTTTATTGATTAATCATTTTAATACTATTTTTTATTACATAAAACAAATATCAAACATATATTGCTGGATAAAATCAAAATCATATGTCTAGTAAACCCTAGAATACGAAAGTTAAACCCTAAAGGCTAAACCGTCGTGGTTAAGGCTAAACTCGGGAAGAGTAAACCTGTAACCAAAACGGCTAAACCGTCAAGGTGCGAAGTTTAAACTGTTTGTAGTAAATCCTAGGATACGAAAGCTAAACCCTAAAGGCTAACTCGTCGTGGTTAAGGCTAAACTGTCGTGGTTAAGGTTAAACCCAGAAAGAGTAAACATGTAACCAACAAGGCTAAACCGTCAAGGTGCGAAGCTTAAACTATTTCTAGTAAACCCTAGAATACGAAAGCTAAACCCTAAAGGCTAAACCGTCATGGTTAAGGCTAAACTCGGGAAGAATAAACCTGTAACCAACAAGGCTAAACCGTCAAGGTGCGAAGCTTAAACTGTTTGTAGTAAACCTTAGGATACAAAAGCTAAACCCTGAAGGCTAAACCATTATGGTTAAGGCTAAACCCGGGAAGAGTAAACCTGTAACCAACAAGGCTAAACCGTCAAGGTGCGAAGCTTAAACTGTTTGTAGTAAACCCTAGGATACGAAAGCTAAACCCGAAAGGCTAAACCGTCGTGGTTAAGGCTAAACCCAGGAAGACTAAACCTGTAACCAACAAGGCTAAACCGTCAAGGTGAGAAGCTTAAACTATTTATAGTAAACCTTAGGATACGAAAGGTAAACCTTAAAGGTTAAACCGTCGTGGTTAAGGCTAAACCCAGGAAGACTAAACCTGTAACCAACAAGGCTAAACCGTCAAGGTGAGAAGTTTAAACTGTTTGTAGTGAACCTTAGGATACGAAAGGTAAACTCTAAAGGCTAAACCGTCGTGGTTAAGGCTAAACCCGAGAAGAGTAAACCTGTAACCAACAAGGCTAAACCGTCAAGGTGCCAAGGTTAAACTGGAAATCCAGTCGCAGACCATGCTCAAAAAATTAGGTGCGGCAAAACTCATTATTTATCGGCGTCACCTATCATTATGCGAATATTAATTACTTTCCTCATCTATAAATATAAGCATTTTTTGATTTATTTGGATTGATTAAAGGTTTAAATAGCCCTGGCGATTTTCTTTTGTTGACATGCACATGTACTAGTCAAATTGTTTAATGACGCATGCTTTCCCATTTGAATTACTTTATAAATGCTTCAATTTATGGTAAAAATTGAAATCCTGAAAATGCCACATTTGCAGACAAATAAAGTAATTATTAAAATGCTTAGAGTATACTAAATTTAACAAAACTAATATTAGTTAGTGGATTTTTCCAAATCTTTTTCTTTTCCTATGGACACGAGGATGAACATTTGTATCTTTTCTAATCTTCTCTACCATTTGCAGACGATCAAAACAAAAGGAAATAATATTCACAACAAAAAAAGAAAAGAAAAGAAAAAAGAAACAATAGATGAGCAGCTCTACTAGCAGGCCCTTTTGCCATATAACTAACGTGCTAGCAGCGAAGGCAGTACTTGCGTCGAGCAGCACGAAGCGAAGGCTCCTTTGCTTCTATAGACAACGAAGGCAGTACTTGCGTCGAGCAGCACGCCAGGCCAGTCGCCGGAGCGTCAAAATGAGTTGGCGAGCACTGTGAGGCCGTGGCCATCCACCAGCGAGGGGTCGGCGTCGGCGAAGTTGACTTCCACGAGTGTCGCTTCAGCATCGCCCGTCACGAGCTCTGCACCGGCGTTGTTGAAGGCGATCTCGGGCACGCCGGTGGAGGTGTTGGTGACGACGCGCTCGGAGAAGGTGTTTACGCTGGAGAGGCGGAAGGCGGGCAAAGCAGCAGACCGTACGAAACGGAGGCGAAAAGAAAGCAGCTGGAATCGGGTTACGGCGTCATGCGCAAATGGGTCGCACATGGGACACGCGTCGATTTTCTAGAGGGTCCGTACTTCGCGACGTTCTGAGAAACACATTTTCGGATCGACACATCCACTCCTCCGTCCTCGCCATGACGGGAAAAAACGGGCACCTCGCTATACTGCAGGTGCCTTCTCTTTTCCCGTACACGATGGCCATCTATCCAAGGTGCAACTCCGGCTGCTCGGCCGCCCTCTCCGACCTGGCGTGCTTAGCCTCGGCGACGCCGCACCCGGCCCTGGCGTCATTCTTTCTATCCCGTTGACTCGTTGAGCATGCGCCATCTGCCCCGGCCCGTCGAGCGCGCCCTCCACCCAGCAGGGCCGCACCACCCTATCTATTGAGCAGCCCCGGCCGCCTTGCTCTGGCTCTTGGTGCGCCCCAACTGGCCGGGCTTCCGGCCTCATCGCCCCAGCCTGCAGTCCTGCACTCACGGAGTTGAGCAGCCCGGCGTGCCACGCTAGTACGCATGGAGGACGTCGCGCATGAGATCGCCTGCGTCGAGGTCATCGCCATGCATCACGCATACGAGGTGTTCATTCAAATGCTTCACTGTCTAATCCTTGCCATTGATAGCTTGTGATTTTTCTTCGTCTTAACTTAGGCTCAGCACATGCTATCTAATCATAATTTCTCCATCTGAACAACCTTATTGGCTCGAAAAGATGTGCCACTTTCAGGAGAGAATCGACTTGCTTAAGTTTTTATCCAGTAAGGCAGGCCAAAATCTATATGAAGGGCCTGCCTGATGCTTCTATCTATTGTAGTTTCTCCATAATAGCAACAAACTGTATATGTTCGATTTTGTAGAGCCCTTGTGTCTCCTGATGGCAAGGCCTATGTCGTTTAACGGGAGCTACAGGGTGCCTTACCACTTGAGTTTTTATTCCTAGAACCAAATTTATTAGGTATAAAGTCGTGTGATAGTTTCTGAGATTAATATAGTGCTTCCTCAAGGCTATGTGAACTGTCAAACTTCCTCTGCTTATTTTTGTCATTCAATTTCAGAATATTAGTCTTACATTGTTTCTGAATATATTTCAGAATTCAGACAAGCAAGACTTGGACTGGTTATTTATTTCTGACACAGCCACATGAAGTATTTTCTTTTAATTTTGCTGCCAATTTTTACTCCAGTGCCACAATTACACATAAATGTGTAGGCCTATCTATTGCTTCAGGTGATACTTAGGGCACATAGCTTCAGCAGTACGAGTATAGGATAGGCTGCCTATAAAATAGAAGTTTCAGCAATTGACAATGTACAGTATAAGCAGGTTGATCGCCTCTCGCTAGATACTAACTCCTTCCCATACCAAATGCCCTTTCCTGTAGTAATCTCTAGAGCACCAAAACAGCACAAATAAATCTTCAGCTTTCGAAACCACATACTGTTTGTCAGATAGGAGTATTTACAATGAAACGATGGATTAAATTATGTGCCAGGACTAAAGGAAAAGGTGCCATTTTGTTAATTGATTTATCAAAAATCTGATGCGTGCATATTTGAGGTTTCCCTTCTTTGAATTATTGTCATCTTGATGAAATGGCTTATTTCCTGCTAGCTTGAAATTAAATTAAGAGTTAAAAACGTTTTTTAGCTCTATGTTATAATTTAAGGAAAAACGAAGCTAGCAGAAAACAAGTAGTAAATCAGTGACTTTATATTTATAATCTTAACAGGCCAAGTCCTATGATCCAAGAGATAACCATAGGTGCTAATTATGTCATTTGAATTATCTGAAATGTTTCATGAGTATTTTAAGAAAACTATTGTTTGTAGTGATATATATTCACTTGTTCTTTTGTGTGCAGTGATGAAATGAACAAAATGCTTCCCTGAAATTGTCCAATAATCAGCAGGAACTGTTTCTAAGGGCAATCCTGATGATACTTCATTTTTCATGATAGTACACTTTTTGTGAAACACATATTCAGAAGCACCGTTACCGAACTGATAGATCACCACCTGCCAGGTAATACCATGATTCTGCTGCAATTGAGGGCAGAAGAAGAGATGACAAGAAAGGACGGTTTAAGCGGGTGGAGAAGAAGATATTCATGAATTCAATTGTGTGCTAGCTAATGAATAGCTGAAGGTTACATTTTTTTCCGTGGCTATGAAATTAATAATTATTTCTCAAACAGGATTATGCGGTGATATGATCTATATATATGGTGTCTCATTGTTTTTCTTTCTCCAGTGCCAGTTCAACAATGATCTTACTTCTAGAAAAATGTTTATAGCAGAATTGTCTTGCTAATTACTAGATGATGTTATCCTGGAACATAATGTACAAGAATAAAATATTCATTGCTAAATAAGTATTCACTTAAAACTGAATTTCCTTTCCTTAGTTATTCTACTAATCTGTTGCATCTTAGCTGGTAAGGAGTCTCATACCCTTTTTAGTTTCTGTTTACTGCTATATGTGCCAAGTAGTACCAACAGGAGACTAGATTTGTATCTCTGTTGCCATTTTAACAGTGTTGCAACCTTAGTAAGAATAAGCACTCTATTGATTACAAACTATTTGAATTTGATCCCGTGACTATAGAAGCTGTTATATGATTATATCCTATCAAAATCATATTCATGCATGATCTGAACAGTGAAACTATCTTTTCCATGTGCATGAATCATGGTATATTTCAGCAAGGAAAAAACTGTCACTCACTGCTGCACAAAAACACTCTGCTCATCGTCTTGTTTGAATTTGTATTAGATTCTAGTGACAATTCACCGGCATCGTTTTTCTCTGACAAAATTCATTTGGACAAAATATTGTGGTTCAAAAAGGCCCTGTTCTGAATTAAAAGATGCAGAGGAGGGATCTGTTCAGTGTCAACAAGAGGCTGCCCAAGTCAAAGAAAGCGTGATGATTCAACTACTGAATGATTTTTTACTATTTATAGTTTAGATATGAAAAACTTAATGCTGAAGTGATTACCAGTGTGACTTAAGAAGTGGTCAAAAGTTATAAATTTGCTATAGTTACTGAATTTGATGGAAAAACATATAGACAGTAATACTTAGAAACGATGTAAGTTTACTATTTTCAATTGATATAACTTCATAAGTATTTAAAAGAAACTAACCTATTCATATCACTATGTATTCTCTCCGTTTTTGAATTGATGTCGCCGTTAACTTTTTAAGTTATGTTTGACCATTCGTCTTATTTAAAAAAACTTAAAAATTATTATATATTTTGTTATGATTTGTTTTATCGCTAAAGAAATTTGAAATATAACTTATAAGTTTGCATAATTGAGTTAATATTTTGAATAAGACAGACGGTCAAACGTAAATAAAAAAGTCAGACATCAATTTAAGAACGGATGAAGTATGTCCAATCAACTATTTAGGCAATTGGAAAGTAGTTGAGAACATGAATTTTTTTTGTTCTTGAATATTTAGTAAAACTTAAGTAAAACAATGTAAAGATTAAATATAGTTTCTCCGCCATTTGTACATCCTAACTGCTACGCTTTTTTTTAACAGAGTAAGTAATTTTGTACAGGAGTAAATTTCATAAACCCATCAAAATTATGGCTTTATAGTCACAAACCCACGAAATATTATGCATGTTTCCCAAACCCACCAGTAATGTAGGATGTTGTCAAAAAATCACCATATTTTTAACTAATACTGTATCTTATACTCTAGCCCCACATGTCAGCTGCATAGTAAAAATCCGATATACAAATTTAGTGGATGAGTATGCGGTGGGACATGTGGGTCCAGAGTATGAGATACAATATGGGCTGAGGAGAGTTTCGACATTAACAAAGCCTGGTTTCGAAGCCCGTTGATTCTTCTTGGGCCTTCTGTTACACAGCAAAACCAGAAAAAAAAATACGTGCATTGGACAATATTTGAACATGCAGCCTCCCTTATTAGGTCTAAGTTGCGCTACTATGATTTTGTTTCAGTGATGTCATTTGTATTTTGTTATATTGATATCTGATTGTATAACATGTCCACCGCACGGATACATCAAATTAATGACCTAGTGGCTAACAACTATGTGATGGATTCACATTCAGTGATGGAGCTTATAGGCTAATTGGGGGGGGGGGGGGGGGGGGGGGCAATGCCCCCACCCACCCAAGCGAATCTCCTTATTTACGCTGTCGTGGTCAGCACGATCGATTGACACGTAAAATTTTTCACCACTACGTTCCTTCCAGGAGGTTGCTGGCCTCCTAGGACTCATGGGCTGAGGCGAATTTTGACATTGGCCGGTCCTGGTTTCGATGCCCGCTGATTAACCGTGCTAATAGGCCTTTTCCCTTTTGGGCCTTCTGGGAAATCAGAAAAAAAAAATAATGCACCTTGGATAGGATTTGAACATGCAGGTTCCCTCATTAGGTCTGACATCTCAACCAGCTGGGCTACTCTCTTTATTTCAATGGTGTCATTTATATTTTGTTATACAGGTGTAGCAGAGCCCTACCCGTTCTTGTGAATTATGTGACTGCGAGACTTTATGATGGATATCTGATCGTATAACATGCCTACCGCACAGATACAACAAATTATTGACCTAGTGGCTGTGATGGATTCACATTTAGTGATGGAGCTTATAGGCTAAAGGGGGGCAATGCACCCACCAACCCAACTATTTATTTTGACTAGGAATTTACATCGTGCAAATTTCATAAATCAGTAAGACATTGTTTTAAATATAAATTTTTTAAACATGATTTACACATAATAGATTGCATTAACACATCCTTTCACCTAAAATAATAGAAAAGAAATAGAAAACAAAATCATCGAAGCCAGCTAGCCTACGGCTAGCCAATTAAGTTGGTAAAAAAAAACTATATACTCTGAGTGGGAGTCGAACTCAGGTGAGGACGAAGCTAGCAAGCACACTTGACACTCGACCGTGCGTTGGTTTGCAAATATAATTGATTCGACTACTATAAGACTATAAAATAACTCAAAAATTTGAATTTGCGTCAAATTCATTTCAACTTGACGTGAATTCGACTTGAACTATGGCGGAGGGCTGAAATCTGAAGTTTGAGGCTCACTTATGAAGCAGTAGAGATAACAAGTTAAATATTTATCCTAAAATAGTTATCCACACAAATAAAAATTTAGCAGAATTAGCTTTCGATCTCTGAGCTTAATATTTCTGTAGGATATATTTTGCCTAGAATCCCGGGCTTCTGCCATCGTTCGTTGCTTCTTCTTTAGAAGTTTGTGCCCTTCTCACATATGATTCGCTTGCAAGATGAGCTACCCACAAATGATTGTCTACACATCTGTCTACCCGATCGACGTTCTGAACTGGCCATGTATCGACCCGCAATACAAAATTCAGGACGCGATGCTTCTATATGCTGCCTGCTTTCAAAAAATAAAAAGGAGGAAATAAAACAAGATAGACCATTATTATACGAGGATGCATGTGAGCTTCCGGATAAACCATATCTGCCATAATCGCGTTCGCATTTTGTAACAACGCGATTATTGATCCCGTTGGATTCCTTAATCCTGAACAGAAGATATTATCGTACGTACTACCACTAATTGTTTATTATCCAGGGACACACGACATGACGACTTGCATCCCCTGATACAGGCACTCTCGTTGGGAGATCAAGGCTTCCAGCCTTGCTTGTAGTACTAACAGAAGCGTTTAAGCTGCTGCCATTCCTACATATCATGATGGGCCATGGTGTGCCATGCTGCATAATTGAGCTATAGCCCATGCACTCACGGTCACGGACTCACCAACTGGCCATGTAGTTTGGTCCTTAGCTTGCAAAACAGAGCAAACAACACAACAGCTTTAATTGGTCGTGGAAGGAAGAAAGCGATGGCCGCCGGCTCGGACCGGACATGGGAGCTGCAGTGTGTGTGTATGGCTATCACACGGCAACCAGCGAATGTAGGTTCTCACTTCTCGACCAGGTTCCTTGCGAGCACCATATGCACGCGCTGCGCTTACCATTAGGTTGCCTTTCGTGCGACCACACCAGTTTAGCCATCGACAAGTATTGAATGGTTGGAGCAAACTGTTACAAAATTAACTTGATCGAAAAACGAAAGAGCAGAGACAATCTACAAAACTCAGTAAAAAGCCAGACTAGCAACATACTAAATAACAGATTGATAGAAACGAACTGACAACACATTTCAAAAGGATCCATTGTCGGACGGGGAATAGACTTACAATACAAATCCTGCTAGGAAGAAGAGCAGTGTAGTCGTCGAAGACGAAGTAGACGTCGGAGAGAAAGTAGTCGTTGAGAGAGGAAGAGCAGCGAGCAGTCGTGACGATGCACTTCCCAGAAACCTGATCGCCGGCACCCGTGCAGGTCTTCAGATCACCGGCATTGGTTCGGAGACACCGCTCTCCCCAATCCGCTGCACGGCGAACGAGGGACGACAAGGCTCGAAAGTGACGTCGCAGAAAATGAGAGAATGACGATTGCTTTGCTGTGTGTCCTCTCGGACTCCAGGACGTCTCCTTTTATATACAAGAGGAGGGCCAGCAATAAAAATCGCATTGAATTGTCATGATATCAGGAACCGCTCCCTGAAATCTCTCAACGTTAATAGGAATTACCCACGTTAATCGTGCGTACATTAAACACATCGATTCTATTATTCCTAATTAACGTGACAGTCAAGGTGCTGATGAATATCTATTTGATTAAGTAGCAAAAATAAAACTGCCATGGTAGAACTCAACATGACGCAAGTCACGATGCGTGCATTCTCCTGCAGCCTATGTTCTTTTTTGTTTCACTCATGTTGGAAAGCAACCAACACTCCACCTTATATCTTAGGACAATTTCACCTAGATGAGCAAGATGGTATAAATGTTTTCACTCAGCCATCTCTCCACAGTCCACACCGCCATGGCCTTTCCAATTGTATTTGGGCCTCAACACTTGCAGCCGTACGGGCTGGCAGGCCTCCAAATTCCAACACAAACTGCGGGTGGCAAGTTCTCCAGCCATGATCTCTTCCTTACATAGCTAGTATATGAGGTACGGAGTACTACTTTAATTCCTTCGTTCTTTTCGTTGGTGCTACTTAGCTTAAATTGAGCTAAAAATAAGCAGCATTAATTTCTTCGTTTTTACTGTTGATAGTGTGCCCTGCATCGAAAGGTACTAGAAGTAGAAGCGTGCCCCGCCGCGCCGATGTAGCTAACTGGTAACTGGATTGCTTGCTGCTGTTTGGTGAGTGGCGTTGGCCGTCATGGATGGTATTCAATTTAGTAGTGGACATTTGGATGTTGTACGCTTCTCGGTTGGGCTACATGCTGCTGGGGCCAAGCGGAGAAACATTCAGTTATTGCTGTGTTAAAAAAAGGGCCTAAACTACGCTCGACGCCTCTCTCGTTTTCATCTCGCTACAAATTAAAGTCAGGCTCTCTCTCTCTCTCTCTCTCTCTCTCTCTCTCTCTCCATAGCTTAGACTACGACACCTGCTCCCGTACGTGCCTTCTCGTTCGGCTAGCGGCCAGCCCCACCTGCTCGACAGTTGTTCTGCTATAGCGGCGAGAGGCCGCTGCTCGTTCCAGGGTGTGCGAGAGGCCGCTGCCCCGCCCCGGGTACGTGACCCCAGCCTAGCAATAGCAAGGCACGATGACATGGCGGCCAGCCTGGTGGCTCTCAAGCGAGCATACCCTGCTGCCCAAGGCCGCGTAGAACGGGAGCGCACCAAAACCAGCCCCGTGAAAGGTCTCAACTCTGAGTCTCTGAAGTAGATAGAACCGATCAGGTCAGGAGAAAAAGGGAGACAGTCCTTAAAAAAGGAAGGAAAAAAAAGGGAGACAGAACAAGCCAGTCGAGTGGGCCAAAATCCTGAGGGGCGCCGTAGTTCTACATGGTTGAAGACTAGGTTATTACTATTATTATTGTGGCTGGACTAGTACAACACATGGGTTAGGACTCTGATGCACCAGCGGTGCACCATTGATATAGGTACCTACTCCCTTCGTCTCATAATATAAACACTTTTGAGTTTGGTCAAAGTCAATTTCTCTTAATTTTAACTGTCAATAATATATAAATAAAATATTTTAAATATGAAGACCTACAAATTAATTATGATAATTAGTTTCATGATGAATCTAACAATATAATTTATAACTGATCAAACATTATGAATTTTATGTTATTGATAGTCAAAGTTTAAAACGGTTGACTTTAACCAAAGTTAAAATGCTTATATTGTGAGACGGAGGTAGTGGACATGATGTCAGTGGCGGACCTCTAGGGTTTATCGATGAGGGAGAGGGGGCGACGCGGGGAGCGACCTGCCTAGGGTTTCCCCGCCGCCGCCGCCGGTGGCCCCTCCGCTCTCCCCTCCTCTCTCCTCCTCCACGCTTCTCCCGTTCCCCTCCCCTTCCATCTCCAGCCACTCCCCCTTCCTCTCTCGCAGAGAGCTTCTCCCGCCTCGGTCACCGGTGGTCGTCGTCATCCACTCCAGTCTGCTGATGGCTGGAGCCGAGGGCTGGGTCGCCCTCGCAGTTGGGTCACCGCCGTCCATTGCTCTGGCTGCCGGATCCAGGGAGAGCCGTGGAGGGGGCCTCGGGCAACGCGTCGCCGACCCCCAGATCCAATCGCCGCTTCCCCGCCCTTCCCCGGTCCCGGTCGCCGTCCACAACACGGCGAGGTCGCCGTCGCCTTTCACTCGGGTCGCGGAATCCACTGGTCGCTCTGGACGGAGCGCTGGGTGTGGCGGCGCCTCCCTCAAGCAGCTCCAGTCGCCGCCGCCTCACGCCTCCTCCATTTCCTTCGCCGTCGCCGCCGTTGTTGGGTCGCTGTCGCCACCACGGCGTTCCCCTACGCTCCAGGAGCAGTTGGAGATTGCTCTGGATGTGGTCGCTCGTTTGGGCCTCGCCGAAGAAAAGCGGACGCTTTCCGCCGCTGAAAGGTCGCTCTGTGAATTCTTGCAGGCTAAGATTTGCTCCTTGGAGTCCGAAGTCGCAACACCCTCCAGTGGACACTGTCGTGCAACTTCCCTGTTCAGAGGCCATGGCCATGCAGCCTGAGCACGCGCCACAGCCAGCTGCTGCTTGCACTCGCGATGCGAGGCCTATTGCAGTTGAGAGTTTGCCACTGGATCTACGCCCCGCTGCCGTTCCAACACTGCCCACAGCAGTTGGCGTCAAGGCCAATTCTCGGCACACAGCACCCATCGCCCACATCAAAGTCAGAAAATGTCATGGTAGATTGTTGGTCGCAGCCCCATATGGTGGACAAATGGTCGCCAGAAGACGTACACGGTCGGGTGGGATAGTACCGCCGCTCAAGGCGTCAAAGCTTGGTTTGCAAGTGGCAACTACAAAGAGGCAACATAACCTGAGAAGGTCAGCAAGACGTCGTCGAAGCACTTGTCTTGCGATCAGGAGTTCCTCACAGGGCTTTGTCTTCGATGGTGGGACGTTTAGAGTAGGTCATAGTGGTGGCTCTTTTCCCTCATCGTTGTGTGTTGCTTGTGGTTTCTTTTTTCTTGTGTTGTTGGTCGGTGGTCGTCTTTCGTGTCGCGAGTAGTCACCTTCGGTCTTTGTGTTCCGCCACTTGGTGTCTGTATCAAGTTGACGTGTCGGTCGCGGTGATGTTGTAAAACTCTCTTCTTCTTAATGAAATACCGAAACTTCTTGTTGACGCGCGTCCGCGCGTACGTGTCCGCGCGCGTCGCCGGCTGGTGTTCCGTGTCTGCATGCACCTAGGCCCGCGTGGGGCAACGGAGCAACTAGGCTCTCTCGTGCATGCAGGCCTGCACGCCCACGCGCATTCGCTGGCTCGTTCGCCCGCATGCAGGCGGGCCATCTCTTTTACTCACATGTTATATAACCCACGAAACAAAAGGCGTTGCCTAGGCGCTAGGCGGTGGCCTTACGCCTCGCCTAGGGGGGTAGGCGCTCTATAGGCAGTCAGCGGCGCCTAGGCAATTAGCGGCGAGGTTCAGGAGAAGAGGAAGAGTGAAAGACCACCACGAGAGGAGGAAAATAGGGCCACGAGAGGAAGATCTAACTGTCGAGAGCTGTCGCCCTTTCTCCGTCGGTCATTGCCACTCCTCTTTCGTCGCCGCCTCTGCTCCTACATGGTCGGGAGAGGATGCGGTTGGGGTAAGCCACACGAGAGGATAAAATCGGGAGAGCCTCCATAGGAAAGCTGATGGGTCAGCAGATGAGCTGAATGGGCCATTACATGGCAACCTATATATCTCATGATTTACTCTTTATTTTTCATTTGTAGCCCTATTTTTAGTATGAAATTCGTAAATTTGTAACGCTTAGAAAAACGCCTCCATTGTTTAGCTTAATACTCTCTGTTCGGGAATATATGTTTATCCTTCATGATGAAATAAATGACATATTGAGTGGACCCTGACCCATGTGCATGGATCGCTAAACCTCCTCTGGTAGTTCCTTGCTTATGTTCCGAATCCAATGTTACATGGCGTGTGAAACTCGTATGGTGGACCTAACCACCACCCCACCCCCCCCCCCCCCCCCCCCCCCATCCTCATCGTATCTCAAACGAATCAATTTGGCCAAGCAGTTTTCTAGCTACATTTGATTGTTCCCCTTTCAAACTTGAAACGAAAAGTCTATGTCCTTTTCATATGAGATAGTACTACAATTATGCAATGAGCAGCCGATTGATGCTCGTTTGGGTACCCACTATGGAAGTTGCATCAACCAGTTATAAAGTACTCCCTCTATTATTAAATAGAGTATTAGTATTGTTCATTTTTTTAATATGCAACATTGGGCACCATCTTCTACTAAAATAGATTCATATAATGCCTACTAAAAGTATGATATTACAAATATACCTTTTCGAAGTATATTCATAATGTATGTATTGTGTTTCACAAAAAAAAAAGAATATACCTTTTTGAGACAAATGCTACACATATATCATTTTTATGCTTCCAAACTTAATTTTCTAAAAGATATTGATGATCAAAGATTCAACAACTTAAACAAAACAACGTATGTGATGCACCCATGCTGCCAATAAAGAAGATGAAGCAAAGAAACATGACCGGCCGGATAGGACATGCATGTGCGCTTCCGGATAAACCGTATCTGCTATATGATCATTGCAACGATATAACTAAGGTTCCGTAGGATTCTTTAAGCAAGAAAGACGATTATCGTACGTACTTAATAACTACTTCATAGATTAGGGGACACGAGAAGTTGCTTCCCGTGATACAGGCAAGCACGTTATTAGGCGATCGATCGAGACTGCTCAGCTTGCACCAGCGCGAAGCGTTCATGCAGCAAGCACGTTATTAGGCGATCGATCGAGACTGCTCAGCTTGCACCAGCGCGAAGCGTTCATGCAGCAGCCACGATCATGCATGTGCTAGCGGCGCCATGCATAATTGAGCTATAGCTAGCCCATGGAATATTTAATTTAGTCCTTACTTGCATACAACACTAAGAGCGTCCTCAAATATAGAGGCGGCATTGACTTTTCACGTTATCTAAGAGTCATCTAAGAGGCAATATAAGAGTTCATATCAACTCTAAAGTAATGACTGGCCTCACGTGTCATTCCTCAATAAATGTTAGAGGCTGCCTCTTTAAGAAGAGTTAGCAGCCTTCTCTCTTCCTTTTTTTAATAAATAATTCTAAGAGTTAGCTAAAAAGTAACCATTAGAGACGCTCTAAAAACACGTACAGCTAGCTGGTTGTCGGATGAAATGTGAGAGGTGCAGTGTGTGTCTGCGTCGCACAGCCACCAGAAGTTAGTTCAGTTTCGTGCAAGCATGAGTCACACGTGTCCCTTTGACTCGGTCATACTAGTTTTTAGTCATTGATTACAACAATATGTATAGTTCTCCAGTTGAAGCTAGATCTCGCGCCCATGCGTGTAGGCCATGGCCTGCTGACCCTAGCTAGAGAGCAACGAATGGGAGATGATACAACGCGTGCCTCCGAGTCAAGTGGCCCCTTCCTCAACTGCACACTGGGTCCTCTCCCATGCATCAAAATAAAAAGAGAAAGTTGTAACAAGAACCCTACCACGCATCGGAAAGTTGCAATCGATACCATGTGCCCACGAGCATGAATATATCTCGCGCTCTGGCCCTGCTACCAGCTGCAAATGGATTCTTCTCCAAAAAAAAAAGAAGCTTCAAATGGATGCTTCCATGTCTCGAAGATGAATTTACGCGTCTGCGGTTGAAGCCCGGGGCTATGCAACACACCTCGACTTTCTAATTCCTATTGCATAGTTGGCGAAATACCCTATCAGAAAATGCGTAAAAGAAATAATGCCCACAAAGAAAAGTCATAACTCCACCGCCAAAATAAAAAGTCATAACTCTACTGATAGGAAATGAAAAAGTATTAAGACAATGTGCGGATAGCCGTTAAGTTGTGTGCGTAATTGGCTTCTTAATTAGTTGAGACCCCTATCGATTTACAGGGCCAAGGCCAATGGTAGGATAGATCCGGAAGACCACGAGTAATAGCTTGCGTGTACTACAACAACATGCATATTTTCTTCAGGTTCTACACGTTGCAGTCAGTTCACGTTAGATGAAGTCTAGAAGCAAGACTGTGTGTCGACACACTTGCATGACTTCCATTGTACGATCGAAACACCTCAAGTAATTTGCTCGCAATCGCTGCTGAATGTGTCATGTGGCTCAAATAAACAATCAGCCATCCATGGACTACGATTAACATTGATGATTAAAAGCAATACCTGCTAGCATCAGCAGTTTGAATTATTTTTCCAGCCGTAAAAGTCACTTATCAGCTGTTATTTCCTCCATGCGTGCACTGATAGCTTTCAACTCCTGAAACTGACAACGTTCGATCGTGCTCTAGCCGTCTAGCGTCGCCTGCATTTGATTACCCTTTAACCAGACCCACGCATGGGTCCAGATTCAGCATTTCATGATTGTTCATTCGAACACTGACCCAACTGCAAGCGCGGCGTGTCAACATATGTATATTTGTATTGTTAGCACAGTACTTCAGGCATGGCCCCGTATCCAGTCAAAACGCGTCTTGCTCCTACAGATCGCCGCCACGTGAAGTTGCTGCAAAGTGTGTGTGCTCTTTGTTTCTGTTCATGTTGCGGACTGAAAGGCCATCATCAAGCATGCGAGTAAGTCCCTTTTTACACGTTACAAACGGCCGGAAACAGTTTTCCGGCTGAAAAGAAACATACAACGACAGTATTAGAGCTGCCGTGCTGATTGAATCACTCACCTAACTCCGGCCATTAGCGCTGAGTACATCACGTGTTGTCACTCGAATCTTGTTAGACGGGTGCGACCAAAATGATGCAGCTAGATGAATGCATATATACGGGTAACGGGTGTACAAGGCACGACCTGACCTTCTGTGCAGACGCCGGCGCCAACTGGTGCATGCGAATTGCGTGCAATATAAAATATTAACATATTTGTTGCCTCTACAAATATTGATATTTGCCAATACTTTTTACATATATAATCAAATTCACTTTGGCTATCAATATTACCTTTTTAAATATAGTTTTAGAAACCAAAAAATGATAGTCTTGATAAATACACTTTTCTTGCTTTTAGTAGATAATATAAATCTGGTGTAGTATATAACAAATAAGTGAAAAATTGAAGACCAGAAAAAGTCAATGGTACAGTGTCATATATTTATATATGGGGGTTGAATGTAGGGACGCTTCCGCAGCAAAACATTTTTTTTAAAAAAAAATGCTACGAACATGTTGGACTAGACATATAATTTTGCACTTTCATTGTGCCAACCTCCACTTCATTTTTTACAGAGCTTGTCCAATGTATTAGGTTTTGGGGATTTGTTTAGGGGTTTCCCATGGATTCAACCTAGTTTGAGCGTAGTGTGATTGGAATATGGAGGCGAGCGGCAAGAAGGAAAATGTTGGCACTAACTGAAAGAGATAGCTGGCATGGAGGGCCTGTCAAGTGGAGAGGCGCATCGATCATCTCAGCTATCCCTTTGCCCAAAAAAAAAAAAACCGTTAGCGTTGCAAAGGGTGTTGGTGGCAACCATCAAAGACAGGTTTAGGGCCTGTTTGGAACACAGGAATGAAAAACGTAGGAATAGAAAAAAACGCAGGAACGAAGAAAATATAGGAATGGAAAATGTGAGAAACCCGCAGGAATCGAAAACAAAGGAATTGAGAACTCTTGATGTTTGGATTGCAGGAACTCGTAACACATGTACCGGAAAATAAAAACTATAATAAAGTATCAAATCTGAATAAGTTAGCAGCTAAGTAAAAAAAAAGAAAATATATTTTATTACTCTAAAGCACCATGAATCGGCCTCTATGGAGAATTCACTCTTGTCATCCCTTTTTATTCCACTTCAACTTCAAATTCGGAGCTCCGGCAACAAGAGCCATGGCAGATTGACAAGCTCTAGAGCTTAAGATGCATTCGAGGGGTTGAGAGCACCACTGTGCTCGTCAAGAGAAGTTATGGTCATGCGATTAGCAAAGCGATTAGCTTCCCTTCAAACAAAGGAAAAATTCCCAAGAGCTTTGGGTGGATTTTTTCATTCCTCCGTTTTGTACTGGAAAGGGCACCGTTCCTTAGGAAAGGAACTCGTCGTTCCTGCGTTCCAAACAGCAAACCAAGGAAACTTTCTATAGGAATGAATTCCTCTAAAATTCCTTTAGAATTCCTTCAATCCAAACGTGGCCTTAGGCTAGAGGAGTGGGGTGAGCATAATAGTAGATAGAGAGAGCTGCTGGATTTGGATTTGACGGCTCAAACTGCTGGACTGAATAATAGTGACCCATAGTGCCACAATATAAGGGGTGGGCAACATATCCTTTTTCTTTTCTTCTTTTTCTTCGTTTCATTGTTTCAGGTTCAAGACATTGTGCTAGTTTCACGTAGACTTTGCCTCACCTTTGCTCGATCCAATCTGAGCTATATATTGTTGCTTTGTGTGGATAGTGCCACTAATTGCTGTCAATAGATCTGGATTCAAGGAAATATACTCTATGACTTTGTGCAGACCCTCTGTTACAATATGGAAACACTACTTGAAATAATCTATCAAAATTTGTCATGAAAGGACAATTTAGACATGTGATTCTGGCTAGGATGTGTTTGTGTGTGTGTGTGTCTATATATATATATAACTCTAATCAAAATGGTTTTACCTAACGTTCATATCATAATAAGGCGCAGAATGCATGTGCAACCAGCGTTTTTAGAGGGAGGAGGAGGCGTCATCACGTACGAACATCTCAAGTTGACCAAGCTCATAGTTGATTTCTCCTTACAATAGTAATGGATGGAAGTACGTTTATCAATCTTAAGGACTAAGGAATTGTTTATTCCCCGAAGATAACAGTGCATATGAATCTTCCGGTCAGCGCCATGCATATATGGACGAAGTAGTCTTTGTACGCGTCGTGACCGATGATGAGGCACTTACGTGGCACAAGTAATTTTGTACTCTCTGCATGAGGCATCTTACTGTCGATTCCTTAACTAGTCTTTTTCATGACTAAGAGACGCGCATAATAACTAATTTGACAGGACTAGTACGTAGTCCTTGTAATTTGTATATTAGCTCGGTCGGTCACACAGCTGCTACGTACCTGCCGTCCTACGACAAATAAGCACGCATGTGGCCCTCATGCTGGATATAGATATATTATCCGCCCAGCAACCAAACTTGATCTAGCAGAATGAAAATTGTACTACGTCTCGTCAGAACGTGTGTTGTTTATGGTTGGAAGAGGAAAACAGAATGATGACCATTATATTGGCAAGAGTAACATGCATGAAAAGATGCCCATCGATCGATGTACCTCATCGGGGAAATCTGCATGGATGACGAACGAGTGCACGGTGCGCGAGCAATGGTGCAACGTCAATAGACCTCGTCGTCCCGCAGAAACCACAAATAGTGAGTACCGATCCGTGCAGCCAAACACACACACACACACACACACACACAGTGCGTGAGGCATGCTTTCTTTGTCTTAGCATGGGGCTAGCTAGCTAGATCGGCGAATTTCCTCCAGAACTTTCCGCAATGTGCATTTGCGCCAGAGAAATGGCGCTGCTACACAATCACGCATGCGAGTAATGGTGAGTGTTTGCGCGATGTATCCTTGTAGTGGACGTATGTATGCTGCCGGCGTTTCCGTCAGAAAGAACCGACAGACATGTGTCTGGTCAGCAGGCAGGTTCCGGCGGTCCGTGCAGATCTTTTCTGCCTCGATCGCTCCAGGCCAATGGTCAAGACGAGACAATGGACAAGACGAAGTCAGAAAGCTTCCACACACACAACACACACCAGTCACGAGGCTCACCACACGCACCTCCGAACGCGGCGCGTCCACCCGTTCCACCCCCGCGCCCCGCGTCGAGACCCCCGCAGCCGCAGCCTCCCTCGACCTCGAGCACTCGAGCGCGCGCGGCGTTCCCGCACCGTGTCTGCAGCCTCCCTCCTCGGCACCAAACACGCGGGTGGCGGTCGCCGGAATGGACCGGGACCGGGCCCCGCCCGCGCGGTCCCGATCCTCGTGCGAGAGAGAGCGAGAGGGGAGGAAAGAGGCCAGCCACGCACGTGTCGCTCGTGGGCCCATGGGACCAAGGAATAGTATCTTGGTAGGGCCCGCCCCGTAGGCTGTGCGGCCCGTCGTCTTGGATCCTTTTTGTGGCCAGATCTCGCCGCCGCGCACGTTAATTTTCGCGGCTAAAAGGGACAGGAACACCTCTCTCTCTAAAAAAAAAAAAAAGGGACAGGAACAGGTCACGCGATTAGTCTTTCTCTCAGACTCTCACACACACAGCGGGGGAATTTAGGGACGGCGCGAGGAGATATTGGAAGATTAGCTTGTGGCGGTGGTTGCCACAGCGCACGTCGAGCCGAGCTCAGGGGTCGGTGTCGTCGAGCTGGACCGGAGCGAGACGAGAGGCCGCTTCCATCGCAGCGGGAATAATACGATCGAACTGCTCCAGCAAGGCTATGCGACAGGACTGCACCCCCATGATTGCAAGGCTGCTGACCTGGACGAGTGAGAGAGAAGGCGCCTTCCGGGGGCGGTCCGGCCCGGGGGAGGCCAGGGTCACCGCGGCGCGGCGCCACGCCATGCCGGCCGTCGGGACCCTGATGATTGATGCATGCATGCTGCAAAATGCGATGCAACTGGTGCCGTGTGAAGGACTTGTGGTGTAGACAGTACGTACGTACGTACATAATCAACATGATCTCGCCACCAGCAGCAACTGGATCCTCGGACAGTAAAAAGTAACTGTGGTCTACGACGCGAGCATTGTTCGTCGACAAGCACCTCGCGCGTTCAGATCATCCGGCCGGCCCCCCGGCCCTACCGCTACCGGCACGGCGGCGCCCATCATGCATGCATGCTGTGTCCGGTCCACGGCGCCTTTCGCTGTGCGCTGCTGACAAGGGCCGTCCGGTCGGCCGGCGCCCGGCGCGGCGACCCGGTGATGCATGGCGAGCGAGCACGCGGCCGATCATGTCGACGACGGGCCGGGGCCGGGGCCGGGGAAACCGAAACTGTGCCACGACAGCCGACGTACGCAACGCACGGGAAACGCCCTGGCCAGGCGCCACCGGCCGCTGCCGCCCCAATCAATCAAATAACGTAACCCAGTCGACGGCGCGATCAGCGTATCGCGCCTCCAGCCAGATCGAAAAGGTCACGGCCCCCAGCTAGCTAGTTCGCGTGACGAGGGCAGCGAGCGAGCTGAGAGGGCCCCGCGCGACCGACGGCTGCACCGAGGCACGTGCAATCAGATGCAAGGTTAGCTGCACCTAACCACGCCCTGATTTGTTGGATTCAGTTCTTCCACAGATACATTCGTACGTGCGGTCTGGGCGGATGAGAATCCGGCCGAAATGACGAGTTCGCAGTATATATAATACGCGCTCTGAAAACGAACTGGGAGCTAGCTACGCAACAGATAATCTCGATACATGTCCTGGTTTTTCCTCTGCATATATAGTTTAGTCCTTATATAGGTTGGTAAGATGTGATTCGATCCTCATCTCGGGAACCCATAATCCAGGATCTCCATCCATGTACGTAACATGTTAACAAATTGGGTCGCAATCACGTGAAAAACGTACCTGTCCTCCCCATCCGATTCGGCAAACAAATACAGCTCTGTCGTTACGGTCTGAGAATGACATTCAACATTCATAAAAAAGAGATGCATTCAAGACAACTTTCTATATGTCCGCAACCTGGCGAGAGCATACCAACGCACACGCACCCCTGCTTTGCTGCTGAAACTTGATATCTCAAAGGCATTTGACTCCGTCTCTTGGGAGTACATGCTAGAGCTTTTGGAGCACCGAGGATTCCCGCCAAAGTGGCGAGACTGGATCAACCTACTCTTTCGGTCATCAACATCTGCATGTCTGTTAAATGGCATTGAGGGACCGCGAATCAAACACGAGCGCGGCCTAAGGCAGGGTGACCCGCTGTCTCCATATTTGTTCATCTTGGCAATTGATACTCTACAACGTGTGCTTCAGCTGGCAACCGAGGAAGGTCACCTGTCACCCCTACGAGGACGCCACGCAAAATTACGCGTCTCGTTGTACGCTGACGATGCTGTCATTTTTGTCAACCCGGTCAAGCAGGACATTGAAATGGTGAGCAACATTCTGCTACAGTTTGGTCAGGCAACAGAGCTAAATATCAACATAAACAAAAGTCAAGTGGCTGCCATTCACTGTGACAACGTTGATTTGGATGATATTCTGACATCCTTTGGTGGTCAAAGAGTCTCCTTCCCAATGACTTATTTAGGTTTGCCACTCACTCTTGGAAGACTACGGCTGGTTCACTTGCAACCTATCAAGGACAGAATTCTAGGAAAGCTTGCAGGCTGGCAGGGGAAGCTACTGAACTTGGGAGGAAGACGGGAACTGGTCAAGACAGTGCTCAGCTCGGTGCCAACCTATGTGCTAACGGTCATGAGAACACCAAAAACCTTCATCAAGGATGTGGATAAAGCGAGGCGTCGCTTCTTGTGGGCTGGAAATCAACATCTACATGGTGGCAAATGCAAAGTCAGCTGGGCACGGGTGCAAAGGCCGACGAAAAGGGGAGGCCTGGGGATAACAAATCTTGATTTTTTCAGTCGAGCGCTCAGACTGAGATGGTTATGGTATGAATGGCAAGACCCGAACAAACCATGGCACGGCACAGAACTGCCGGTGGATGAAATTGATCGTGCACTTTTCAACGCAGCGACGAGAGTGAACATCCACAATGGTAAGAAAGCAAAATTTTGGACATCAAGCTGGCTGGATGGAGCGAACCCGGCAAGCCTTTTCCCCCAACTATACAGTCATAGCAGAAGAAAAAATAGAACAGTGGCTGATGCTCTACATGATGACCACTGGATTCAGGACATATTCCGAAATATCACAGCCCCACTACTTCATCAGTATTTTCAGCTATTCACCTTAGTCGACGAGATCGATTTCAGACCAGATGATGAGCAGGAGGACGAGCTCATTTGGACGCGCACAGCAAATGGTCAATATTCGGCAAAATCAGCCTACGAAATGCAGTTTGAGGGGGGCACCTTATCACCTTTCCACTCCAAGGTATGGAAAGTTTGGGCACCATCGAAGAGCAAATTCTTCCTATGGCTGCTCACTCAGAACAGAGTTTGGACTGCGGATAGGCTGCAACAACGTGAATGGCCTAATCAGTACTTCTGTGCCTACTGCTACCGAAACTTGGAGACGGCATTGCATCTGTTTGCGGAATGCACAACGGTGCAGCAAATCTGGACACAAATTGCTCAATGGTCGGGGGTGCAGGAATTGCTACCGGCGACATGGACTAAATCGCCTTCCATCGGAACATGGTATGATAGCTTTGTGCCATCAGGTCAGACTCAACAAGCAAAAGGGGTCAGATCACTGATCATCCTAGTCATGTGGTACATCTGGAGGCAGCGAAATGACCGGGTCTTCGAGTGGAAAGAGAAAACTGTCTCTAGGATCATAACAGAAATTAAGGATGAAGTGTCCCTCTGGGGCCTTGCGGGGGCTAAACACCTTACCGCACTAGTTGCACATCATATTAGCGAGTAGTCCTTTTCGTTTTACGCTCTGACTAGCCCATGCTCCTAGTCAGGGTACTGTAGCGCACCTCTGGTGCAAAAAACTCTGTTTCCTCTTATGAATATACAAGCCGGCCAATGTGTCGGATCTTTCGGAAAAAAAAAGAATGACATTCAAAGAAAGGTGAAGTCGAAATTTCGACACGCGCTTCAGCGGTCGCCACTATGTTACTATTGCTTCGCAAGATCTGTCCTTTTAGATCCCACATGTGGTTCAACAGTGGTACTGCTAATACTAGCTATTTCTATGAAAATTACTTGACACTCATGTTTTCGAAAAAAAAAAACCCTAGAAACCTAGAAAGCGACTCCGTACTGGCAAATCCTACTGAAAGCTTGAAAAGGGTATGTGGAAATCCTGTATTTTTTATATTAATGACGTGCAAGCATATGAACAACGTACCCACAATGCCATCATAAGGCATGCACTTATATGCAAAATTGTCAAAATTAAGAAACAGAATGAAAATGATGCGGAAACGAAAATGACCAATAGCTGGCCTGAAAATTGCACCTCTGAATTAAAAGTAGCTGGCCCTTCCATCATATTGATTTGTGTATACGATTTTTTCTCAGGTGGCGACTGGCCACATATCCATGCACGAGAATACGAAATATCTTAAGCTGGCTGTTGGTCTCGAGTTGAATAGGTCTTTAGTATATTCGATGGCGTGGAGCCCCCATTCAAATCATTAAACTAGAATCTTCGAACCAGAAAAACATTTTTTAAGAATTGGATGACAAGTTCATGGGGGAATCGAAGTACCGTACTCAACTCAAGCAACTTAACATAAAAAAATGATGGAAGCTTCGGCAACGAGCAATCAGGCAATGATGGGGGCAACGCTAGCAAGCATGTCACTGATTCGATAACTTGACCCTTTTGCTTGCATGTTAGTACTAGCAAGTATGTTCACTGCGTAATAATTATAATTAGTGGCCCATCTTTAACGTACAAATATAAAATCAGTTCATGGAAGAATATAGGTACGCTGGTACGGCTGATTCATCGTGGCTTTGTCTTTTTATCTCGAACTCGTAAAATATAATGTCTGGCAAATGATCTTGTTCTCAGCGTCACATTTGCAGCTTTGGTAGCATTTATCTCGGTCCACTCATTTTTGCCCTTTCTTTCTTCGATGCGTCAG
The DNA here is from genome assembly GCA_007726485.1 of Eragrostis curvula. NCBI lineage: Eukaryota > Viridiplantae > Streptophyta > Magnoliopsida > Poales > Poaceae > Eragrostis > Eragrostis curvula. Next base: position 7,314,558 of record RWGY01000026.1, on the reverse strand, counting down.
TGATGTCCACATTGAGATATGAGACGCGCCGCGCAGTAGCAAGCAGACGATTAATTAGAAACAAAAAGCATGAGGCACAATATGTTATCGTGCTTATTCTTTCCTAGAGTATTGCAAAACACTCTAGGAATTACCTGTAAATTGATTCAACCCTTATCACTGGTCCTGTAACCTCACGTCAGAGTGTCTGACCACACTTAAAAAAAAGAGAGAGAGAAATAAATAACCTCTTTTGAGAAAACCACACGATTGCCAAACGTTCCTTTTTTCTTTCAAGGCATAATGGCACAGCGAAAAACAAAAATGCTGGTATTGAATCTGGCACCAACATATGTTGAAAATCCATGGTAATCACCCAAATCAAAAGGACGACACGCAAGTACCCGCGAACTCTTTGTTGAGCCGCCTGTTTGCACGGTTCACCGCATTGATGCTGTGTGCACGGCAATGCAGCGTCTCCAATGGCCATTGGCCAATTGGTCGTCCGACGTGTTGCGTGTTCAGCATGCAGGCCCCACGCCTCCACGTAGTTTGCCGCCTGGAGCAGCAAAGTCCGGTCCGGTCCAGGGACCTCGGGGGGCGTGAGGATCAGATCATCAACGTCGATTAGTTTTTGTTTTGTTTTAAAGGCCCCTTTGGAATGCAGGATTTTTTCCTATTCCTGCGTTTTTTCTGTGAACAGTCAACTGATTCCTGTGAAATTCCTGTATAATTTCTGTGAAAATCCTGCGTTCCAAAGAAGGCCTAAAACGGAAACGGGATTCGTTAGGAGCAGGGTACGTGGTTGGCAATTCGCTGATCATCTTCTGTTCTCCTGGAAGCCTTCGTCGGGAGGAAGCTGGGTGGCAATTGGCAACCCCGTAGCCAGAAGCAATGCATGGCCAACCGGCCATTTGACCCCACTAATCAACCACGGGAACCCAGTGCCAACACTTGTAACCAACGCATCGGCTAGCTACTAGTCCCATCTTGCCTTTCTCCGTTTATCCATTCGTGAACTGCGCGCACGCAATCTTATCCCCGTTCCTTTGCCCGGTCGCCACTGCCGGCCGCGTCATTTCTTTTCACCGTCCATGTTTTCCAGAACTGCCCTTCCAAAGTCTGAGGGATGGGCGATGCTAATCGCAACAGCAGGGGTGTTTGTGGTAATTTGTACGCTATAATAAACGGAAGAAGAGACCGGTCCCGTTGCGCTCGACGGAATCTTTGCTGGTGCAGGTTGATATTCTGGTCAGGACCCCCCGCCCACGTCGGCGCCCGTATGGGCCGGACGGTTTACTCCTACTGGCAGCTAACGTCATCTCCCATCTCCCTGATCCGTTTCAAGGGCCAAGTGGAGGAAATTGCAATGGACACCAATGAGGTGCACACATCTTTGCACCAATGTGCTATAAAAAACTTTGCACAATGTGTATATGACCGGTTGGGCTAGTTGCTAGAGAAATGAAGCACATCATATTACCTTACTTCGGGGTAAATGCGTCAATTGATGATCAGTGGTGGAATTATTTAATCACTACAATAGGCCAAATTCACACATATATATTTTTGTTCATGAAGTGTGTGTGGAATAATGTGATTAGCTTTAATTTGACGACTATTGCTAAATGATTAGAGATTACAAGCTAGCACGCAACAATTGCCATGGACACAAGGTGTATGCATATTGGACTATGTGGAAATGATGAACGCACACAAAAAGAGGTTTGTTTAATACATTAGTACTATGTTTGAAGGCTCGATATTGAGTTAAAATTTAGCGTTTTGATCAGTTCACCAGGTCCTCTTGTAGTTATGTTCTTATTTTTTGTCAGCTAGCTTTCAAATTCTTTCTCATGTTGAGTGCCATTCTTTCTAGCAACACAAATTGTGTTGCATTTTCCTGGTTAATTCAATTGTTATCCACCCCATCTTGTTTTTTTATGCATGATGTTGTTTAGCTTGAAGTTGAACTCATAAAAATAACATATATAAAAAAAGGTTAGATGGAGTTCCTACTACCTAGCAAGTTGTGAGGTCAACTTCCAGTACCCACATTCATATTTTCTTCCTTTCTTTTATATGAGGCTCCAGTGTTACTCTCTGAAAGGTGTTAGGGGAAAAGGAATCAGTATATGGACTCTCAACCTCCTATAAGCGTATCCAAAAAAAAAACCCTCCTATAAGCGTTCTTGAGAGTTTATTCAAGAACCCAACTCGTCGACAACATTCAGATGCAAAACATTTGAACAAGATTAACACACTTAAAAAATAAAATAAATTCAAAGAACAACACTTTTCATAAACTGACTTATGTTTTTGGTCATCAACAGAAATAAAAATTAAAGATTTCGATGAGATCTCAACAAGACATCTTTGGAACAAGAAAGTGTGAATCAATAGCCAAAAAAATGTAACTTTTGACTAGACATATGCAGTAATTACAACAAATTTTGTCCAAAATATAAAAGTGTAACCTAAATTCCAAGCCAATTGCTTCACAGTTCACATGTTTAAGTTGAAATAATAAATGCCATATATAAAAAGTCTGATGATGTGGCAGCAAGTTGCGGAGTCAACTCCCGCTGCCCACATCTTTATTCCCTTCATTTCTTATATACAGGACTCATATGTAGATCTTATGAAATTGTTGGGGGTGTGGGGGAGGAGTCAATGTATGAACTCTCGACCGCCTAGATACATCGGTGAGAGTTTGTCCACCATGCCAAGTGGTTTGGCAACATTCAAATGAAAGCATTCAAACACTTTAACACTATGCAAGTAACTTAAATTAAAAAGCAAATTTTTACTATGACTTAAATCCAAAAACTCACATAATTTTGATAAAATAGAAAGTCTTTGGAATAATGACATGTGAATCTAGAGTCGAAATTTGGTGGTTTATAACTAATGTATACTAAATGTTTACAGACAATCCTCGATAACGAGATGCGCCAGAAGGGGGCAATTTGACCAAAATTCAAACTCGATTGCTTTGCGCACTTTTCTTCAATAGGGGTGCCGGCCATTGGTGGACATAGCTTTTTCAGCCCCCCGTGGGTTTCTCCAACTATTCTTTAATCCCTCACATCAGAGTCTTTTGCGTGTGCGTTAACTGGTTGTCCATCCGGTTAACATGTCACGCGGAACCTCAGGCTCAGGGGATGGGGGGAGATAAACAAACAGGGGAAAGCAAAGCAGAAGAGACAACCAGCGAGGAGTAGTAGACGACGACTGGGGGGAAGGAGGAGAAGAGCAGAGCAGGTGCTATAAGTACTCGGTCCTCTCTTCCCTCTCTGCCTCCACCTCCTCCCCGGCCGCCTCATCCGTTTCTTCCTCCCGGAGCCCACAGCGCCAGCGCGCAAGAGAGAGAGAGGAGGTTACCAGCAGAGGAGGCTGTTGCGGATCAAGGAGGAGGAGGAGGACCTGGTCGGTTTCGTTTGTCAAGGGGAGGTCAGGCTTGTGAATGGTGAACGGCGAGGCAGCGAACGCGGAGTGCACGCGGGCGTCGCTGCTGGGGAGGTATGAGATCGGGCGCACCCTAGGGGAGGGCAACTTCGGCAAGGTCAAGTACGCGCGCCACCGCGCCACCGGCGGCCACTTCGCCATCAAGATCCTCGACCGCAACAAGATCCTCTCCCAGCACATCGATGTCCAGGTGAGCACACACAACCGCGCGCAGATTGTCTCTCCATCCATTCCCTGGAGTTCCGCAGGCCGTGGTTGATCGACGGTTTCCTTGCTCTGCAGATTAGGAGGGAGATCGGGACTCTCAAGGTGCTCAAGCACCCCAACGTCGTCCGCCTGCACGAGGTGCGTGTTCCTTCCGCTGAACCTGCCCATCTTTCTGTTCTTGTCATTTCCCGTCTTCATTCAATCAAACGCTTCTCCTCCTCCTCCTTGTTTGACCAATCTTCGTTGGATGCTTCCGTCGAACTTGATGGGTTTTAATTTTAACCCGCTTCTGACACTTGAGTTTTAATAAAAGAGATAGTAACACCATTAGACTATTAGTTTGTACTAGCTTGCAAGGAACGGAACGCTTGGCTTTTACTTTGAACGAGGATAAAGGATCGGCGATTTTGCTTGTGCGATCCAATCCTGTAATACTAAACAACAAGTCTCTTCTGCCTTTTTGCTTCGTTCCGAATGCTGTTTGCGCGGAAAGCCGTTGCAAACAACATGTGATGCGATGGGATCGGGGGAGTCGTTTCCGCCGCAAGGCCCGCGCCGCACCAGCCGCCTGCCCTTGCTCTCTCACGGTCGTGCGAGCGCACGCAAGCCCCGCCGCCCGCCGGCATCTTGCCGCCGTTTCTTTGTCCATTCACCAGTCACCTCGTCAAAGATTCGCGCGCCAAGAAGCAGGCCACACCCAGCTGGATTTTCATCACGGGCTCGTCCCTTCAGAAAAGGAGAGAGTTGGATCGGCTCACGGGGTCCTCGAAACTCTGAAATTTCGCAGACAACGAAAATTTTCCCAGATATTTTTCTTTTGTGAAAAATTAAAAACCATGCGTTTTCGGAGATGTTTAGCCTCACACTGTTCCGATCGAAACCACCATTATCACGTTGAAAGCGTCAGGTACGTCTACATGTGAGCGGGGACGGTTTCCGTAACCCACAAGAGCACGAAGCGCCGGGCCCACCTGGAGGCACGCATATTCTATGCCTCGCCCTCCAGCCATGTGACTGGCTCCCCAGGTGGGCCGGGCCCGTACTGGAACCCGGGCCCGCACGTCGGTCTCGTGAGAGTCCCACCGCGTGTGGGCTCCACTCGTGTTCCACGAGCCCCACACCCTCGGGTGCATCTGCATCCCTGCGGCCGCCCACTCTGCGTGCCCCCGTGAGGCCGTCCACTCATCGCTGCGTGTGGTGGTGGTGAAGTTAGAACACAGCCACACAGGTCGTGGTCATGGTGGGGAGTGGCCGGTCCCTGCGCCCTGCACCGGTCTCTCTCCGGAACGGGGAGTGAGCAGCGGGCATTGATTCTGAGGATCAAGGTCCCAACAGCTCACCACCTAACGATGCGTTTTTCCACCTTGACTGCAGCACGCGTGGTACTAGAAAAGAATGCCTTAAAACATTTTCAGGCTAACGGTTGCCAACTCTTTGATGAGTCACACGAGGACAAACTGGGCCGAAAGAAGAGGGGCAAGGATTCGAAGGACATGTTGAGATCGACCGTGCTAAAAGAAATAGACAGAAATGCTACTCAGTACTAATACTCGTTAGTTGAATATGCAGTCTTGCAGAACATTTGCTTTGCTCTGTCCATGTCGCATTCAGGGTCATAACTGCTGAAAATATCCGAACCACCGTGGCGGTTGTATGGACTGAATTTGATATCTTTGTGGAATTGAATGAACGACATAAAAATACGTGTGATTTTGATGTTTGGGTTAATCTTTTTTTCCAGGTTGCTGCCAGCAAGACAAAGATTTACATGGTGCTTGAGTTTGTCAATGGAGGCGAGCTCTTTGACAAGATTGTAAGCCACCGAAACAGCATCACAGATACTGCTTTTGCATGTAAAACTACTGCTTCTAATATTCCCTCCCTGCTTCTGTTGTACTACGACAGGCGGCGAGAGGAAAACTCCCTGAACAAGAAGGAAGGAAGCTTTTCCAGCAGCTAATTGATGGCATCAGTTATTGCCATGACAAAGGCGTCTATCACAGGGACCTAAAGGTATCAGAAATAGTTAATATTTCCTTTTCTCTGAAATATAGATGCCAGACTCTTTTCCAAAGTTTTTCTCTTGTATGATTAAGTTTGTTAGCATGGAACTCAAGTAGGGTTTGATTCTTGTGTGACAGAAGTTTTCTTATTCCACTATTACAGCCTGAGAACGTCCTTGTGGATCGGAAAGGCAACATCAAGATCTCTGACTTTGGCCTTAGTGCTTTACCTCAACATCTTGGGGTATGATAATATGTTCTGCCTGACTCCTTTTGTTCCAGATCAAATTATTCCCCTGTTTGCACTATTTACTGACGACATACACTTTAAATTCAGAATGATGGACTCCTGCACACAACATGTGGCAGCCCCAATTACATCGCACCTGAGGTAAAACTGGCAATAGGAACTATGAAAAAGAAATTTCATTCATTTATCCTGTTGGTGCTAATTCTGTGACAAACTCATGTAGGTTTTGCAGAATAGAGGTTACGATGGCTCCTTGTCAGACATCTGGTCTTGTGGAGTAATTCTTTTTGTTATGCTTGTCGGCTCCCTTCCCTTTGATGACAGGAATCTTGTTGTTCTTTATCAAAAGGTTAATATTAAAACAAAGCAGCTTGAAAACTTTGCTTTTCATGAAAATTCAGACTATCCTGATGGAGCCAAATTGTTTTGTTGATCCAGATTTTCAAGGGCGATTGTCAAATCCCAAGGTGGCTTTCGCCAAGTGCACAGGACCTTCTTAGGAAGATTCTTGAGCCAAATCCAATGAAGAGGATCAACATCTCGGGGATCAAAGAGCACGAGTGGTTTCAGAAGGACTATGTTTCAGCTGTTCCTTATGATGACGATGAAGACATCGTTTCTGGTTCAGCCCTCCCAATCAAAGAGGTATAAATAGTTAGCAGAGACCATAGGAATTGGATATAGTTTACTAAGTAATTGCTTGTTTGTATTCACTAAAGCTGATTGTTGATTTCTTTGTGAAGGAAATCGAGGAACAAACACACATAAAGCCTACTCATATCAACGCTTTTCAGCTGATCGGAATGGCTTCTTCCCTTGATCTTTCTGGTTTCTTCGAGGAAGAGGTTTGTGCAGTTTCTTTTCAATCATTCCATATATGTACATCTAGATCTTAATGAGAAAATATTTTATATATTGCAGTTGAAAATCACAACATTGTTTTAATCCATTTCTCATCGTTCGCACCTCAGACTGATCAACACAAATGTATATAGCACACTCAACATGAACCTGTCTTGAGCTATGCACATCGAGTGTTGAGTTTTGCCAGCAAGACAAGAATAATCCATCTCACCTTTTTCTGGTTTTTGGATTCATTGCAGGACGTGGCTCAAAGAAAAATACGGTTCACATCAACACATTCACCAACGGATTTGTTTGACAAGATCGAGAATGTCGTGACAGAGATGGGCTTTCAGGTTCAGAAAGGATCAAGCAAGGTATATAACCATGAAGTTTTCACTGTAACATTATTATGCAAACAAATTATAACCGCTGAAATAAACTAAAAGGTTTTTTCTTCTACAGCTGAAAGTCATGAAAAACTTCAAATCTTCCAAGAACCCAAAGAATCAATCATTATTTTTGGTGTCTATTGAGGTAAAATGCCACAGGACACCCTCCTCACGAGATCGATGCAGGAAGGACTATATATACCAGTTAATACTTACAGTACTACTTTTGATCTGTCAGGTGTTTGAGCTAGGGCCGTCGCTGTATGTTGTTGAACTCAAGAAGTCCCATGGAGACTCTACATTGTATAGACAGGTACTGATACACACTCGTACTTACCACCATCATTTTTCTCCAGATTCACAAGGTGCACTTATATGCCCTGTGCTGTTCTAAGGTGAAATTTTGCTGTAATGTTTCACAGTTGTGTGAGAAGCTCTCAGATGAACTAGGGATGTACAAGACGGAGCAGATTGAGAGGACGGGATCGGTCGACGACGATCTATCGAGCTTCGACAGCGAAGCATCTCTATCTGGTTTCTGATTAGTGCTGCCCTGCGTCTTTTTTTGGTTACAGGGCATGAGGAACGTTAGTGTTCCCGATACAACTCTAGATTAGGATCATGTAATTTTCAAAAAAGAAAAAAAAGGAAAAAAGATTAGGGTCATGCATATAGTGTACAAATGGAGTGGCACAAATTAGCCACCGGGTTGATTATATATAAGAAAATATACTTTTTTGTCTGTTCTTTTCCCTGTACCGATGCCTTATTAAATTGTTACTTCCGACTCCAAAGTCATCAGAAATCGGCGACGATCCAGAAAACTGGTTTAATGGCAATACAGCTATCACGATCCTTAACTGACAAAGGCCCTCAAAAAACAAACGAATGCTTCTTCCACAATAGAGGAAAACGTATCAATATATTTATGCAATTGAAGAAACTTTAAGGCTGCAAAGAGATAAGCAATACAAAACAAGTGTCACGTCTGTTCCAGCGGATATCGCGAAGACTTCACAGTTCAAACATGTGCCTTTCAGGATTCTAGAAGGTAGCATACTGCATTAAGTTTCAGAATTCCCTGCATCCATTACATTGTTCACTGCTACAAAGATGATACATTGCTCATGGCACGCATAAGCTGCGCACCGAGCTATATGGGATGATACATGACAGAGTACCTAACAGTTCACCAGGAACCGATCTACATTATTACAACTCTACGGCATAGCAAGCACCCGATCTGAAATCACCGACTAAGAAAGAAACTAAGAAGTTTTGATAAAGATAAGACAAACAAACAGCTTACAACAAACAACAATCCCTGCATCTGAAGAAGCCAAGCTCCATCATCGATCCTTGGTTGGTACCATTACATCTCGTCAATCCTCATCATCGGGTACCTCGTCCTGGAACAGCTGCAGCGTCCGCTGCGTGGCCCTGCTGGAGCTGGCATTTAGGACGGGGAACAGCTGCAGCGTCGGCGGCGGCAGCGTGGCCCTGCTGGAGCTCGCCCAGCTTGAGCTCGCCCTGCTGGAGCTCGCCGTTGCTGTGTCCGGGACGCCGAACAACGGCAGCGTCCGCGTCGGCTGGAGGCTGTACCTGGCGGCCTCAGTGGCGGCCCTTGCCAGCTGCGTGACGTCCCTAGTAGTGCCGATGGTCAGTGAGGCCTCAGTGGCCTCCCTTGCCAGCTGCGTGACGTCCCTAGTAGCGCCGATGGTTAGCGCGGCCAGAGGCGGCATCTCGATAAGCTGCGGCTGCTGAGCTGGATGCGGCATGGCGTTGCGCGGCTGCTGAGCTGGAGGCGGCATGGCATTGTGCGGCTGCTGAGCTGGAGCCGACCTCGCGTTACTCCGCGGCTGAGCTGGAGGAGGCTGCCTCCTGTAACGCTGCCGCCGAGCCGGAGGAGGTGGCATCGCGTTCGCGTGACGCGGCTGCAGAACCCGCGGCGCGTTCCTCACGCGCGCCCCGCTGCTTTCCCCCAGATCCAGGCGACGCGGCGCCGGCAGCGCCAACACGATCACCCGCGGCTGCTCCCTCACCGGCGGCTGCTCCGTCACCGGCGCCATCTCCGGCTCGACGCCGTCGTCGGTCCAGGGCGGCGGTTCCTCCCTTTCGTATTCCAGCGCCGCGGCGACCGCGCGGCTCGCCGTCCTCCTGGCTTCGAAGGCGATCTGGGTCCGCTTGTCCGCCTCCGCGCGCGCCTCGCCGGCGCTGTGCTGCAGCAGCGCCAGCGCGAGCCGCGCGCTCAGGAGGATCACCTTCGCGCCGCGCTCGTCGAGGGGCGCCCCGCAGGGCGGCGCGTAGGTGAAGGGCTTCCCCTCCGCGGCGGCGCTGCAGGCGGGGCAGAGGAAGGCGACGCAGCCCGGGTGGTGGAGGCAGGCGAGGTGCGCGACGGCTTCGCGGCAGACCTGGCAGGCGGTGGTCGGGGAGGGCGCGGCGACGTGCAGGTCGCCATCGCCGCCGTAGCGGACCCCCGGTAGGGCGTCGGGGATGAGCAGGAGGCAGAAGCAGCAGTAGGTTGACCGGTGGGAGAGGAGAAGGCACGAGCTGCAGAGGCGGCCGCGCTCTCCGCGGCTGCGGTGGACGTGGTGAAGGGGCCACGTCTCGACGGGGGAGATGCAGCCGTCTCCGTCACAGCGTTGGAGCTCCTGGAATGGCACATTCGTGCTGGACGACGGATTCATGGCTGCTGCTGGCCTGGAAGAAGAGGGAACGCAGTTTGTGGATTAGGGTTTCTCGGAAAGAGACAGCCGCCCTCAACGTTTCACAAAATTAGAAAAACCTCCCAAAGTACGTAGATCTAAAAAAACACTCACAAAGTAGAGAGAGAGTTAATACCTGTCAGAAAAAATCCCTCCATTGCTTTGTGTGCTCGGGGAAACCACTCTTGTCGTGCGGCGATTCGCTTTCGCCAGTGATGGCCGGCGTCGCATCGAAGGAGGACGACGATCCATGCCTTACTAGCTTCTCCAGGTACACATAGTAGATCTAGACTTCTAGAGCGGATGATAGACTTGTTGCTGTGTGAAAGTTGAGGAGGAGTTGCCGTTTCCAAACGAGGGAGGAGGTGGGATGGATTGGCTTGGTCTGGCAGAATCAGAGTTTATTTATAAAGGAGCTCAGCCCCCCTGTGACAGCGGCGGCGGCTACCTTTCTTTCTTCTCCTCCTTTCTTCTTCTGGGAGAAGAAAGAAGGTCCGTGATTAGGGTTTGAGGGCAAAAGTGTCATATCACAACAGTGACGTGTCCAGGCGCATGGGAAGGTGGTCCAGTAAAGAGGAAAAAAGGTAATTTTCTTCCCCGGAGTTCTCTAGTAGTGTGCTTACAATGTCCCATATACCAGTTGAGCCAGATTCTAGAGTGGATCATGGCCTACTGTGCCACCTAGCTGGATACGCCAATGTATCACAATATCCTCAAAGTGGAGACTATGATCAACTATTTATACCTTTTTTTTGGTGTAAAGATCAACTATTTATACCACGGTCCTACTGCTTAGGAACCTTTTCTATTTATGGATAAATAGTTGATCATGAGGCAAGGCAAAATCAGAATGTTGTGTATATTTTGTAGCAGACTATGATGACACTCTTGATGGGTGAAAATAGTAGATTTTTATGTTGGATATGACCAATGAGTAACCAATGTGAACGGACACATTTTCGATGATGTGAGTAAATTTTGGCCAATAAAGTTTAGACCCTATCTACTAAATAACCATTCATTGATGAATGGATACATCATAAAAGAAACTAAGACACAAATTGAATATTGTCAAACTTTAAATCAATCAGCAAGCATATAGTTGGCCAATAAAATCGAGCGATTCTCAAAAACCACTTCTTGTTTGTAAACTATGCCTTTCTTTCACTTCCTGCATAGCAATCTTTTATTTACCCAAGTCTAAAGATTTCAAAAGTAAAACATTTATAGTTTGGCGATATAATAATTAATTAGAAAATATAATTGAATGCAAACCACAAATTATTTATCCTTTTTATCCAATCTTTTGGATCCTACTAAATCATTCTTTTCTTCACTTCTAGCAGCCTCAAATCAAACCTATACGTTGAAGTTCGGCAACACATTCAACATTGGTATTTCAAAATAAAAAAAAAATATTCTACCTATTTGGTAACCGGATGCTTGGTGTGCAAATTTTGACTCTATCATTTTTATTTGAAAATATGTGAATAAAAAATCATTAAATTTTGTTGTAAAATCTAATCAGCTGTAAAGATAAAACTCGACCGGCCAGGGGGAAGCCCCCCCCCCCCCCCTCCCCGGGACATTGAGTTAATAGAAGAACGGTCTTCTCACGCCGGCTGAGAAAATTCCCGAACCCCCCCCCCCCCCCCCCCCCTGACATGAGGACCTCGGCCTCATGAGAGCCTGGGCCGGGGACACCGTGGCCACCGCACAACTTCCAGGTGCATAGACGGATCTTTAACTCATGCTTTGGCTTTGGGGAGAGGCGAGGGAATTTGTTTAACCCCAGGCCGAAATTCGTCCCCACGGGGGATCGAACCTGCGACCTGAGGAGGTGCTACTAAGCCCCCTGACCACTCGGCCAGAGAACCATTCGCTAATCAGCTATAAAGATAATTATCCATAATGATCAAAACAAAAAAAAATCTTAAAAGTTGCTGAACAACCAATAATGAATTCACCATAGGTTTCAATAAATTGGCAGCCATGGATAGATACTAACATCTCTAATTTTAACAAAATAGTTTCATATTTAATTTTATTATTTCTATAAAAATATTCTAAATCAAAAGATGTCTCAATAGTAGCACTACTAAGCGTGCAAGCCACATCTATGAAGTTTGCGAGGGAGCTAGGACGCATCCATGAAGTTTGTCAGTAGCAGATTTCTAATCGCCAACACCAGGACTTCGAGTGGAGAGTAATTAAAGGCATACTACACCCTCAACAAATAGGTTGGTAGCATACCATCTGACTCGAAGATTCGTGCATTGTCTAGACCCATCAGAAACGAGGGCTCCTTTTCCATTCCCAAAAAAAAGGAAAAAAAAAGAAACGAGGGCTGCTTTCTTTATTAAAAAAAGGGTAAAAAATAAAATAGACTGGTTCGTAATCTTTTCGGGCAGGCAGCCCAGCCCGTCCCAAAATTTCCGTTAGATTTTGCATGGCCTGACTGGGCTGCCTGTCATCGGGCCACCACGTCGACCCCCACCCTCTTCAAAGCCGCCGCCGCCGCCGCCGCGCCGCCGCAGAAAGCAGGAGGGGAGCGCGCGCGCGCTGTAGCAGCCCGCCTGCGCCGACGAGGTGGACCAAGACCTTTCGCCCTCCCTTGCGGACCTTCCCCTCCTCCTCTCTCCGCAGCCGACGGTGAACTAGCTACCCCTCTTCCGCATCCCCCTCCAGATCCCCGACAACGGCTAGTTTGGCACAGCCGTGGTCGTCCTCCTCCACAGCGCATAAGGCGCCGAGCTCTTCCCCTGCGCCGGTTCTAACTGTCCAAGGTTGGTCAACTTTGTTTTGGAAGCTCCGCTCTAGTTGTTCGTCGAAATGCCTCTGAGATTGGCTATGTTGATTTCGGCCGTTCTGTGTCCAGTACAACGATGGTAGGGCTCTCGGAAGGGGAGAAGCACTTCATACGCGGCGGCATCGCGCAGGACATTCGTACAGATGGGCGTAGGCGGCTGCAGTTCAGGGCCCTCTCCATCGAGACAGGAGTTATCCCACAGGTTCCAGCGTTTCCACACGTTTAGTCACATTTGCGTTTTTCTTTTTCTTGTTTACTGTATGGATTCATCCATGTTGTTCTGGTTTGGTGGTTGGTATAGGCAAATGGTTCGGCACGTGTTAGATTGGGGGCCACTGAAGTCATCGCAAGTGTCAAGGTAAGTTCAATCCTTTGTAAGAAATGCCCTGCTGAACTTTGTTTGAAAGTTCCTACCAATGAACGGTTGATTTCCTACAACTTTATTTTTAGCAAACTCATTGATTATTATAAGCATCAGCTACTGGTGCTACGAAAATTAATACTGCTAAATTAGTCTTGTCATGTACAGTAATGTTATGAAACCACAACATCACATTGCTAGTTTTGTTTAGCTGTTATGTAAAGTGCTTCCACAGGACTTTAAAACATTATGGTAGAGTATGTGACGTGTTGATCCATCTGTTAATATTATTAGTCCATAAACTTGCCCCTGAAATTAGAAAACAAACTTGTATGGCATATTATATTGTTCCTATTCCGCTGTGTCATATTCGTCTTTTGTTGTTTATGGTGCATTGTCATTTGCAGGCTGAGTTGGGAAAACCAAGCATTCTTCACCCTGACAAAGGAAAAGTAAACATTTTTGTTGACTGCAGTCCAACTGCTGAGCCTACATTCGAGGTTGGTGAATTGCTGTCTGAAAGTAACTAACAGTCAGTTCCATAATTACGGCAATGTGGCTATTGTGTTTATTTCAATTTTCCTAGATCTTTCAAGCAGGTTTTCATATATATATATATAAAAACTCAGACCTGCGAGGGGCAAGCCGCCCCCGCAGCATTTTGTTAAGAAGAAGACCTTCTCACGCAGGTCGAGAAAACCCCTGAACCCCTCTCCCCACCCGTACACCGGGAGCCGCACACTTTGTGAGAAGCGGTGGGTCTCTTAACCATGTGCTTTGGAACTTGGGGAGAGGCAAGGAGATTTTTGTAACCCAGAACCGTAAATTTGTCCCCACTGGGAATCGAACCCGGGACCTGGGAGCCGCACACCGTAAGACATGCTTCTGCCAAGACCCCTTAGGCGGTTTTCATATAAGATTTTCTTAACTTTGATAATTGAATGCTAATGTGCGACATTGAATATGAAGAAACAACAATTGTTTTGACAATTAAAAGTAAAAAAAGGTTACTAGGACAAATTTGCAGAAGCATGTCTTAATTTTCTTTCTGGCAATAGTATATAATAAAGCTATTTGATCTTTTGTTAGTAAAATTGTCTTTACGGGTGTTTCTGTAGATGATTCTTTTTCATGATATGGTCTTTTGATTCCAGTTGTACATCAGCTAGCAATTACCTTGTAAACAAGACCACTAGAAAGTAAAACTTATTTTATTGCCATTGTTGGAATCATGCATTTTGTATAACTTTTTTTTTTCATTTCCTACCTGACTCTTTCTGAAAGTTGTATAGTTTTACCTTTTTATCCTTATCTTATTTGCATTTTTTTCTAGGGTAGAGGATCTGAAGAATTGTCTGCTGAGCTCTCTGTTGCCCTGCAACGATGCTTGCTAGGTGGTAAAAGTGGCGCAGGTAACAAATAACTTCATTGCTCCCCATGTAATGAATGTGTCTGTTGAAGCTTTTGAAGTGATCCCCTTTAGGTCTAACTTCTAATATATTCATTCTTCCTTACCTGTCATCAGTTATAATAATATATTTCAGCACGGATGACATCATTTATTTGTATCGTTACAATTGAAAGTACTTTTAGTTGTGCCTTCATTAGGTTATACTTTTACTGACCAGTGGATGGTATTTTAGCAGATGTATCGTACTAGTCTTAAGAAAATTTACTTGTATACAGAGACTAAAACATCATCACGTATCATCACTATCGATTGCCAGTACCGTGCCTTTTTAATTGGTGGTATAGTACTGCATGCTATAAATGTTATGGAGGATGTAGTCAGGAAAATAAATGCATGCCGCTGCTTCCCAACTTTGTATAAAGGTCGTTTCAGTGTGCAGCAGTTGCTTGCCTGTCATGATTGTGATCGTTGGATATTGGAAGATTTTATTTGGAGATAGTATGTTAACCAATTGCAGCTTTGTTTCTCGGGTCCTATTATTTCTTATAGTCAGGAGAACTGATTCCTATCATGTTATGTTTGTATATAGGTTTCTTACAATTCAAAAACTTGCACAATATTCTATTGCCATTTAATTAACTATAAACTACATCAAATCATATTTCAGGTGCTGCAATTGATCTGTCATCCCTAATTGTTGTTGACGGAAAGGTCTGCTGGGATCTGTACATTGATGGACTTGTGATCAGCTCTGACGGCAATTTGCTTGACGCACTAGCCGCTGCAATAAAGGTGATTTTTATTTTCTTGTTGCTTGTAGTTTTAAATTTCATCTTCTGTTGCAACTATTTCAATGGAGCCTAGAGTTGCTACTGGTTGTGTTGTGGCAGTTTCAGTTATTCTTACATCATTGTCATATTTCATTTTGTTTGTTGGTAATTTTGTTACGCTGCTGAATAGCTAGTGCATTGTTTGACAGTACAATTTGTATAATTACATGGTGCTAACAGCTTATGCACATGCAGGTTGCTTTGAGTGATACAGGTATTCCAAAAGTTAATGTTTCTCTTAGTTCCACATCTGATGAGGAACCTGAGGTTGATGTCAGTGACGAGGAATTTCTGCAATTTGACACCTCCAGTGTTCCTGTAATCATTACATTAACCAAGGTAATTCTTTTTTTTGTGTATTTTTTTATTCGTTGATGTTTAGTAGACATGCTCTATTGATTGCCTGTAATCAGCAGCATTCTGTATTGTGCGGGCATTGGGATGTTGGAGCTGACAACTGGGATTTATTATGGAATTGGTTGTAGGACTTTGCTGTTAAAATTATTGAGTAGCTTTAATAGTATGATCTGCTCTCATGTTAAACATGATAACATATACGCTTTGTTGTACCAGTTGAATGCCCCTTATTTCCGTGGGAAACATGGAACTAAGCAGCTCGTTGGGCACCACCACCAACAGCTGTCTTTTGTTATTTTCCTGCAATAATACTTTTACCTATGTTTCAAATACAAGTTAGTGTCATTTTTATGGTTGTTTCGGATTTGTGACCAGCTTGATTCCTTTGCCAGGTGGGTCGGCAGTACATTGTCGATGCTACCTCGGAGGAAGAATCCCAGATGAGTTCTGCAGTATCTGTATCAGTGAACAGACACGGCCACATATGCGGGCTAACCAAGAGGGGAGGTGCAGGGCTGGATCCAAGTGTCATCTTTGACATGATATCTGTCGCCAAGCATGTAAGCCAGCAGTTCATCTCTCTCTTGGATTCGGAGATAGCAGCTGCTCAAGCAGATGAGTGATCGAAGAAACAATAGTGGAGAAAGCTTCTGATTGCTAACTTCCCCTACGCTCTCGCAAATGTGCGCATTTTACAATCTTCTGAATGGTAGTGTAGTGTAGTGTTGACTTGACTCATGTTTAATCATCATCTGATTTGCGGAGTTTTGGCGTTATGGAGAATTTCTAGTGGATATTTGGACCGTATGTTGCTCTAATCGTCCATCTTGCTTCTGGCTGTTGTCCACATAAGAATGAATTTTCATTCAGCTAGATCGTTGTCCGTAGGAGAATAAAGGAGTGTTTGGATCATCTTTTTAATCCATTTAGGCTGCTCTCAATGGCATGTTTCATTCTGTTGTTTCTAAGAGTGCCACATATGCAAGCCATTTATGTGATGGATGGAATAGCCCATCCAATGCATTGTTTCATTAAAAAAGTACGTGCAGCACACAACAGACATTGGAAACAATGTACATGTGGTTTCATCTAAATAAAAACCTTTTTCATCTCTCTCTCTCCTCTCTAATTAGTTTCGACATTTTAATTGATGACATGGTACCCTATATCCCTTGATAAAAATAAACTTCTATTAGGAGTAGCGTTAGACATTTTTGTCTGAGTTAACAGTCAAATGTATCCTGTCTTAGCATTTCAAGAGTTATTGTTTAGCATTTAATTAGTTAATATTATCTTAGAAAACCAGAATAAATGAAAAATATAATAAGGAGAGAAAAATATAATTAAACAATTGAAGGTTTTTGGGACACAACTTATGCTAATCATTGAGCAGTAGTTATGCACCTATTGCAATATGAGACACTGCAACATTCGATAATACCTCCTAGAACATGTGTGTAGCAGTAAACAAACGAAAGAAGAAATTGTTGCAAAACCCAGTAATACCTACTAGGACATGCAAAACAACGAATGCAACATAAAAACTTCCGACCGAGGGAAAGTTAAACTTCAAACGACAGTCGACAATACAAATGTTTCCTTTACTCCCTTTTTACATTTCCGGGGCACTTGAATGCCGATTACCTCCGTGATATCATCGTCGAGCTATACATCATCCGAGGTTGAACAAAGGGAGAGGACAAAGTACAAGCTCATCAAGCCACCGAGTATTGGTGTGTGTTGACAAGATACCATTTTATGCACCTCTAATGATGTCTCGTGCTGTTCACCATCGAACCACACGATATTTTCTTCCTTTTTTTTTGTTGTATATTTTGATGCTGACTGTATTAGCGATAACATCATTGATCTGTACAACGTCCGAGGTTAAAGTTGAACGGAGAGAGAGGAGGAAGTCTAGCGTAATCCGCTAAAAGTATTTATGTACTACAAGTAGTACCTCTAACGATGGCTCCTGCAGTTGACAGTTTGAACCACGCAACATGGTACTACATCCGAAAAAACTTGAATTGTCGCTTGAAATGCTTTGTTGAATCAAAGATACACCTACCCTGTTGACAAAGATCAAAGGGTCATCCATCAATCATCACAGTACAGCCGTACACGAACGAAGCGAAATGCAGGCAGTATCCCAATCTGCCTCTTCATCCAGTAATTCTCTACCGGCGGCTCTGCCTCAAGCCTGGGTCCGATCCGACCGCTCAGCAGAGAGCGATGGCCACGAGGAAACCGCCACGCCACGCCGCGCTCTTGGCTGGTGTCAGCCCCTGCTCTGCCAAGCGCCGTCGCTGTCCGAAGTCCGAGCGCCAGACAAGAACCAGCTCGAGGGGGAGAAGAAAAAGAGGTCGTCGCGGTGTGAATATGCCGGGGGCGCGAAAGGTCCGGCCTCCCCAGGATACTTCGCCCCGGTTCGCCTCGTCCTCTGTTTCCGCCGCTGCAGGGCCGGGGAGAAGAAAAGTAGTGCCTCGATGCGGTCCTACCCTACCGTACCTTATTCTTGACTATGCTCTCTCATCGGTGAGTGGGTACTACTCCGTTCGCTGAATCATTTTCTCGTCTTTCAGTTCGCTTCTTGCCAACCTTAGGCGTTTTAGCCGCCGCCTAGCGAGAGATAAGGTAGTTCTTGGTTTTTGATTTTTTTTTTTATTTCCTCAATTCAAGATTGGTCTCCCCAGCTCCCATGGTAGATGGATAATTTGGTCGATGT
The DNA here is from genome assembly GCA_007726485.1 of Eragrostis curvula. NCBI lineage: Eukaryota > Viridiplantae > Streptophyta > Magnoliopsida > Poales > Poaceae > Eragrostis > Eragrostis curvula. Next base: position 7,296,215 of record RWGY01000026.1, on the reverse strand, counting down.
TTATTTGCGTGCCTGTTTAATTCTCTGTGTTTGATGCAACTTTGTAGGTTCGGATGTATGTGGCCTTGTGGGATCATTTGGATGATCGTGGATAGAACAGGAACAATCCCCTCCGAGAGCAGAGAAAGAAGAACAGGGGGGGAGTAAATGGAAGCTGGTTTTCTGTGGGAAGAAAACGGCAACCAAACTGATGCGGCAGGAATGTCTGGTGGGCACAACAACAGGAGCCTTGAGTGGAACTTGAGTGATTGGAGATGGGACAGCAACCTGTTCCTTGCCACGCCGTCAAGTGCGGCGCCATCAGAGTCTGGTGGCAGGGACACTATCCGATCCCAGGGGGAGATTGATTTTGGCGTTGTCGACAAGAGGAGGAGGGTCTCGCCGGAGGACAGCAGTGCGGAGTGCAGCAATGGCACAGCCACAAACGGGGAGAACCGCGGTGTGGTTGTTCAGAGAGGGCAGAGCAGCGAGGAGGAGAGGCCAAGGAAAGGTGCCCGTTCCAGCTCATCCCCGTCTTGCCAAGTTGACGGCTGCCAGGCGGATCTCAGTGGTGCCAGGGACTACCATAAGAGGCACAAGGTGTGTGAAGTGCATACCAAGTCAAGGGTGGTTCGCATCAAGGGCATCGAGTATCGGTTCTGTCAGCAGTGCAGCAGGTTAGTCAGAAATTTCTTTCTGAGATCACTACTGCTGGCGGAATCAAGTGTTAGAAGTAATCCTTGTGTTTCTGGAATTTATCAGAATAAGCTGGTAGAGTGTTTCCGTAGCCTAGTAGAGTGTGTTCCGAAAACTAGCAGAGTATTACTGTAGAAGACACTGTAGCAAATCGACCTACTGTAGCTGTCACGTTCTGGAACCTAGGAGAAGTAGCAGCCATCCCCTCCATGTACTATACATAACACTTAGTATGCAATGTAATGAAGTGCCTCGGGAAATGCTGAACTGAGTAGTTTTATGCCCATCACTGAATAATAGTTTATGTTGATCATGTACCTTAAAAATGCTCATCTTGTTAGTTAAAAAACTCGGCCTGTGGGGAAAGACCGCCCCATGGTATTGTAATTAAGATGAGTTCATTCCCCATCGCCCCACGGTATTATAATTAAGATGAGTTCAACCGTAGCCCGGTGAGAAAAATCATGAAAGCTGCAACATCCCCACTCCGCGGGGCAATGTGAGGTCCTCTGACAGAATACTTGTTGATATATCATTTAATATTATTTATCCTCGGTACCATGGTCCAAGTAGCATTCTCTGATTTTCTGGATTATGTTACTGGTCCTCTCTTGAGCTCATGATTGGCCATGGGAAATGAAACAAGTTCTGAATAGTTGAAGGTCTCAATGGTAGTGAAAGTGATGGCACGAGTTAGTAACCACCAGTTGGGGAAGGTTCACGATAATCATTGTGTTATCTAATATAACGACCATTGATGCGTGGCACAGTTTCTCACCTCTGTTTACTGTAATCAAGAACACATAGATAATTCAATGACATGGCAATGATGGCTGGGGATATGAATGGAAATAAAAAATAATTTCACATTGTTCAGTGTACTGAGGCTTGCCATTGATACTCTAGTATGTATCATTATGGTAGCCTGAAGTATGACGCCGAATTCAAGATGTATGTAAAGTAAACACTCATTAGAAAAGGTTGGAATTCAGATTTTCGTATGCTGAAATATATTCTCATCTCTTTTCATTCCCTCATGATCTGGAAAAAGTGAATTATTTTGTATGCCATGTTAGGTTTCACCTTCTTCAAGAATTTGATGAAGGGAAGAAGAGCTGTCGCTCACGTCTAGAACGACATAATGGAAGGCGAAGGAAAGTTCAACCACAGGCAACTGTGGACGGGAATTCCATGGTTGAAAATCAGTCGTTAAGAAGCACCCTCTTCCTTTTGTTGAAACAACTTTCAGGGCTAGAGTGTGAGTTTTTGCTTTCTAGAATTTGTTTAATAGTTTTAGCTACACTATTGTTTCAATCCTTATGCAATGCATTCATGATCATGCTAACTGTGCTCTCATGTTTATAGCAGCTGGTAGCTCCTCTGAGCGTCTCGATCATCCTAATTATCTGATTAACATTTTGAAGAACCTTGCTTCTATTGCCGGCACACAAGCATATCAAGAAATTCTAAACAATGCAAATTCAACTTCAATATCATTAAATACCGGTAACCACATTGCCAATGGATTTTCTATGCATGATCAAGCTAGACCACCACTTCGTGTTGTCAATGAATCAGCGGCTGGTAAAACACTTTATTATTTCCTTGATGTTGTTGTTCCAGATGAATATTCCAAATCCTTGATAGGAAATAACATGTCCATAACTTGTGTGGCCAGAAGGGCATCCGGAGAAAAGACGAGTACAAAACTTCGATTTGAATGATGCTTGCATCGAAGATGTTGAGGTGCAATATTTAGGTTCATTAATTTTTACGTGTAGTCCTGATGTTTAATTTCAGCTTAGGTCTCTGAAACACATAACATATCAGAGCCGAACAGATAAAATTGTGTTCAAGCTGTTTGGGAAAGAGCCGAAGGATTTTCCTGTAAATCTGCGGGAACAGGTCATTTACCATGCTGCTGATTGGATTCATGTTTTTTGTTACCAACCTTACCCGTGAGATATACTGGGTTGCTAATGCACATTCTTTTATTAAAATTGTTTAAATTTACAGATCCTAAACTGGTTGTCACACTACCCAAGTGAAATGGAAAGCTATATTAGGCCTGGTTGTGTTATTCTAACTATTTACCTTCGCCTCCCTAATTGGATGTGGGATGAGGTAGTGACGCCCTAACTTTGCTTCAGATATTACATCTAAAATCTGATCTAAAATATGATCCCTGCATAATGAAGCAAAGCGCTTACTGTTATTTTCACTTCTTTTATGTTTCTGAAGCTTGATCACGATCCAGCTCCTTGGATAGAAAAGCTCATTAGTATGTCCAATGACGGTTTCTGGGAAACAGGATGGGTGTATGCTAGGGTGCAGAACTGGCTGACATTGAGTTGCAATGGTCTGTTCACCTTATATCGAGTATTAATTCCTCATTACTCATTATATGCATTCGAGACCACCTTCACTTTTGTTGCTTCCTTGTCTTTAGGTAGTCTTGTGTTAGCATCTCCCTGGCAACCAGTAATTGGTGACAAGCATCAGAGACTACATGTAACCCCTATCGCAGTTGCTTGTTCTTCTACAGCAAATTTCTCAGTGAAAGGTTTCAATATAGTTCAGCCAACAACAAAGTACGTGTATTTTTTCACACCTATCAGTCTCCACTGACCCAACTTTGATTTAACTGATTGCATTGGTATTTGTTTCAGATTACTTTGTATATTTGGTGGGAAACATTTAATACAAGCAAAAACACAAATGCTACTTGAAGATACAACAATACAGCAAGATCCTCAGTGCCTAAGCTTCTCCTGTTCATTTCCTAGTACAAGCGGACGAGGACTCATAGAGGTGCATGCTTTGGGTGCTTTTTTGTAATGCCTGTTCTCGTTTTCTTTTCATATATGATATATTTTTTTACTCCTTTTTCAGATTGAAGATTACGATCAAAGTAGCCTTTCTGTTCCTTTTGTTGTCAGTGACGAAGATATATGTTTGGAGATTCGAATGTTGGAGCATGAACTGAATTTGATTTCAGTTTGTGAAACTTTGGAACATATAGATGACCTGATGGCTTCTCACAATCGGGCTTTATATTTTCTACAAGAATTCGGATGGCTTCTTCAAAGGAGCCACATGCGAGCTATATCTGATCAAGCACAATATTGTACAGAGGGTTTTCCTGTTGGAAGATATAGATGGCTGCTGTCCTTTGCGGTTGATCGCGAATGGTGTGCTGTTGTAAAGAAACTTCTGAACATCATGTTCCAGGGTAATCTGGATGTCCCCTCACCAGTTGAATTTGTCCAAGGGCTAAATTTACTGTTTGTCGCTGTCAACAAACGCTCAAAGCCGTTGGTTGAATGTCTGCTAAGATACACAACTCCAAATTATGCTCGAGTGGACACTGGAGCCACCGCTTCAGTTCAGTTTTTGTTTACTCCTCAGATGGCTGGCCCATCAAAAATTACACCTCTTCATACTGCTGCTACAATCAGTGACGCTGCTGGTGTTTTAGATGCTTTAACTGATGATCCGCAGCAGGTAGGTACTCTAAATTCTCATGTTCAACTGTATATCGAGTAAATAAAGTTGTTTCTTGTTGTTGCCTGTCTTGTTTAGTTTTATCTAGAAAATCATCACATCCACATTCAACTTAGGTTAAGGTTTCCAGCTTTTAGTGTATGTTTTTCGGGAGAAAAACTAAATCCATTATCTAGTGTGAGAAACTAAATCTGTGCACTAAACATTTTTCATGTGACCTCCATTCCTACTTCTCGTGAAAAATAAAAGGAATTTTGATAAAAGAAAATGCTTTGTGTAGTCGGTTGATACTTTAGTACGGAGTAGATCTTATTATAGAGGTCTATCTTATCTCATTATGGTTCTACATAAAGTGTAGGATATGTTAACTTCAAGGTTCTGTTGCAAATTCTGAAAATGTTGTTACTCTTTGGCCTCTATCTGCCTAAATTTTACAGATGGGAATCAAGGTGTGGAAGAGTGCTCGTGATGCTACTGGCTTCACTCCTGAGGATTATGCTCGGAAGAGAGGCTTCATATCCTACATTCAAATGGTTCAGGAGAAAATCGACAGGAGGATACCAAAAGCGCATGTCTCTGTTGCCATCGCCAGCGCACCATCTACTACTAATATTGTTGGGAAGCACCCTAGTCGATTGAACTTTACTGATCAAACCACATTTGATGTGGAAAAGAGCCATTGCAGCATCAAGCAACCAGTAAGCTGCAATCGATGTGTCCAGCAGCTCAGATATCGCCCTCAAACAAGCAGGTTTTTGTCGAATAGGCCTGCAATGCTTTCCTTGGTTGCCATTGCTGCTGTCTGTGTCTGCGTAGGATTGCTCATGAAGAGCCCGCCACTTGTTGCTTGCATGAGGCCTTTCATCTGGGAGCATATCAAGTGGGGCCCCACGTGATAGACTGCAGCAGCAACTACGAAGCCAATTTTATTGTATCGGTGTTGTATGAAGATGTGCTGATGGCGAAGCTAGATTCTTGTAATATACATACACAGTAGACCACAATAAGTTTTCGTTGTACAGGTTGTGGGGTGCTCCTCAACCTGTGTAGCCTCCGAATGCAAAAGTTTACCTGTGTTTGACTGAGTGAAGGTCGCATAAGGTTTAGTTATTGGGGTTATGCTCTATGAACAACAGCTGTTTCTCTAATACTTGAAGTAAACAAAGCAATATTACCCTATCGTAGCACCTAAAGTAAATTCAAGCTATGATGTTCTGGCAACTCTCTGATAACTCAAAGATGAAGAAGCAAATTATCTATTTTTGGGAAGATTGTTCACAATCTTGGTCTGCTTCCCAGGTACTATATATCTAACCGAATCATACGATGAACGGTTAATTAATAATTTTTCTATCGTGAAAGAAATTTTATAAATAAGTGATACAAAGTAAACTTTCATTTTTTATTATTAGACACTCTCCATTCGCTTCATTTTTTTTCCCTTTGTTTGTGGATATAAGAATCTGGTCATGTATGATTGAGAGCACCACGGTACAGGCGACTCACGCCGTCCAACCAATAACGGCAACCAAGCTAAAGGAGCAAACGGCCATCAACTCCTCCTCCATATCTCCGCAAGCTTCTGGCTTTTTCCGGAGAGAAAAAATTGTGCGACGCAACCGCCTCTCTCAACCGGGCCCCACCCGCTACCGTTGCCGTAGCGTCACGGGACTCTGCCACACGGGCCCGTCTCCTTCCCCGGCGTGTGTATAAATACCCACCCCCTCGTCGCCCCTTCCTCATCCATCGATCCCCAATCCAGGAGTCCAGTCCCGCGAGAGAAATCGCCGACCGATCGAAGCGAAGAAGCCTTCCCCCATCCTCTCAAGGTATGCTCGAGTTCTCGATCCCCCTTCTGTCGTATGGATTTCCTTTCCGTGTTCGTTGTGGATCTGCTGGCTAGGGTTGCTTATGTTGTGGTTCCATTAAGGTGCTCGTGTCCTGAAAATCTGTAGTCGATCTGCCGGTAGAGGTGTAGACATGCCGATTGTGATGAGATTATGCTGTGTAGATGAGTAGATCCGTGCTGCTTCGTGCAATCATCTTGTTTTGTTCTGCCTCGTTCGGATCGCCGTGTTAGGGTTCCATAGCTGTTGCCTGCGCGGAGTCTCGCGACCGATCGTTTTGATGGATTAAACTGGTTGATTTTCGCTTGCTCTATTCGTGAATCGTCTTTGTTCATGTGCATACAGGTCGTTGGTTAGATTCATCTAGGAGGTGCTGATAATTGGGGATACCTTTACTGCTGTTTAACCTGTGTAGAATCCTTTTCGTAGATTAGCGAGTCTTTGTTCTATGCACACGCCTGGCTCAGTCTAGTTTTAATTAATTCACTGTTGATATTACCTGGCTCTTGTAGTTCCCAACTGGAGTACAATCGGTTGTAGTCACAGATCTGTTAAATTTGATTGTACGACTGCAGTTCACCTGTGAGCCCCTTGCATCCAACTGGGCCACGTGGTGTCTCAAATTTTATTATGCTTGTCCAGTTTGGTTCTGCTAATCATCCTGAATTTGACATAATACTGCTATATAAACCTGTCCATAGATGGTATGTCTAATTAGTAGGCTAATGACATCAGATGCTTTGTGGGTTGGATTTCTATTGAACTTAGCAGTGTTATTATATGATCCCTCTGTTCTGGAAATCATGATGTCCCCGACAGCAATTTTGTGCTACCCATGGCTGAACGATTCTGGTCGGAATGTCATGAACTTCAGAACAGAGGGAGTATACTGTTGCACATAGTATGCATGCTGATTGTCTATCTTACATTGGTGATCAGACACAAGAACGGATCATTTTTATGTTGCAATAGATACTGTATGAATTATACTTCATAGCTGACTGTTCATCCGCCTAACTTATCTTCTGGTGCCTAAATGTTTGCAGATGCAGATCTTCGTGAAGACCCTCACCGGCAAGACCATCACCCTCGAGGTCGAGTCCTCGGACACAATCGACAACGTGAAGGCCAAGATCCAGGACAAGGAGGGCATCCCCCCGGACCAGCAGCGTCTCATCTTTGCTGGGAAGCAGCTTGAGGATGGCCGCACCCTCGCTGACTACAACATCCAGAAGGAGTCCACCCTCCACCTTGTGCTCAGGCTCAGGGGAGGCATGCAGATCTTCGTCAAGACCCTCACCGGCAAGACCATCACACTTGAGGTCGAGTCCTCGGACACGATCGACAACGTGAAGGCCAAGATTCAAGACAAGGAAGGCATCCCTCCGGACCAGCAGCGTCTCATCTTCGCCGGCAAGCAGCTGGAGGACGGCCGCACCCTCGCTGACTACAACATCCAGAAGGAGTCCACCCTCCACCTTGTGCTCAGGCTAAGGGGTGGCATGCAGATCTTTGTCAAGACCCTCACTGGCAAGACCATCACGCTTGAGGTCGAATCTTCTGACACCATCGACAACGTGAAGGCAAAGATCCAGGACAAGGAGGGCATCCCCCCGGACCAGCAGCGTCTCATCTTCGCTGGCAAGCAGCTGGAGGATGGCCGCACCCTGGCTGACTACAACATCCAGAAGGAATCTACCCTTCACCTTGTGCTCCGCCTCCGTGGTGGTATGCAGATCTTTGTCAAGACCCTGACTGGTAAGACCATCACCCTGGAGGTAGAGTCTTCTGACACCATTGACAACGTGAAGGCGAAGATCCAGGACAAGGAGGGCATTCCCCCGGACCAGCAGCGTCTCATCTTCGCTGGCAAGCAGCTGGAGGATGGCCGCACCCTCGCTGACTACAACATCCAGAAGGAATCCACCCTTCACCTTGTGCTCCGCCTTCGTGGTGGTATGCAGATCTTCGTCAAGACGCTGACTGGTAAGACCATCACCCTGGAGGTGGAGTCTTCTGACACCATCGACAACGTGAAGGCGAAGATCCAGGACAAGGAGGGCATTCCCCCAGACCAGCAGCGTCTTATCTTTGCCGGCAAGCAGCTGGAGGATGGCCGTACCCTGGCGGACTACAACATCCAGAAGGAATCCACTCTCCACCTTGTGCTTCGTCTCCGTGGTGGCCAGTAAGTCCTCAGCTGGGAGCTGTGCTGTCCCTGGGTTGACAATTATGGTGTTTCCACCATAGTGGTGAATGGTCGAATCTCTGTCATGTTATGTCGGTCCTGTCTGGTTGTTTGTGAAACTGTCTGGTTGTGGGTGTGAATTTGTGAACATTTGCTGCGGTGACGCAGTGTAGTTTATCTGTGATGAATAATAAGTACCTGAACTTCGTATGAATTCTGCTGTTTGAGATGTATCGTTGTTAAAGTTCCATGTTCTGATTGTGCATTTCTTTTCTCGGCGCCACTTCTTATACAGCTATATATGCATGCGTCCTAGATGCTACTGAGGACAGTTAATTTTGATTATGTTCTCATCAGTCGAATTGTGTTGGTTTTGGTCAGTTTGGTTGCTGCCTATTACACGAGTCCGATTTGATTTGGTTTTGGTTAATTCTTTGGACGGGTCTATTGTGATTAAGTTTGGTTTTTGTGAGGCTGAATTCAGAGGGCAAAAGGAACTCTCTGCTCGTGATTTAGAGGAAAGGACGGCTAGCTGGTGTGAAGTGCTTGATAGCAAACCTTAAATAAATCCTTAATGTGTAAATTCAGATTTCCTGGTGATGAAAATATTGAAACAAATGCATTAATCAGAAAACTGCCCCAACCATGGCCGAGCAACAAACTCCTCCTGCAAGGTCTCACGCGCACGTCCGCGCGATCCGCACGAATCGGCCTCCACTCGTACGAGAGCCTCTCGCTCATCCGCACAAGCCGCTGGTCCGTTCTTCGAGCGGACCGCAAGCTACGACAAGCACCAGGCGCCCGCCGTCGCCCAGCAGCAGCCCGTGTTGTGTTGGAGCCTCAGCCTGGGGCAATGCGGCTCTGGTAGGGCAGCCAGGGGCAGAACTTGCGGCTGTAGGAGTGGTTGCTGGGCACGCGAAGAAGGCCGGCGAAGCCACCGTCCTTAAGAAACACCTTATCACCGTCGCGGAGCCTGAAAAGTGCCGTGTGGTAGGCCGTAGGTGTTGAGGTTGAAGTTGGTGTTCGCCATTTTCCAAACACAGAGAACACAAACTTCAGCCTCAACGTCTTACCACGCGGCACATTCCAGGCTCCGCGAAGGACGGTGGCTTCGCCGGCCTTCTTCACGCGCCTAACAACGCACGACTCCTGCAACCGCAGGTTCTGCCTCTGGCTGTACCACCACATCGACCGGGACGACGCAAGAATGTGAAAGGGCCATCAGGAAAGACAGAGGAGGAGAAAACAAATGTAGGAAGCGGGGCAAGAAAAGAAGTGCAGCAGCAGCGGCTCCAACTCCGTTCCAACCGCATATCACCAACGGTTCATTCAACATTACAATCAAGCGTAAATGATTTGCTACCTCGTTGATTCAGTGACTTGTCGTATGCAAGTGGGTTTAATATTTTGTTGCTTGTAACGGACTAGTGTTTCTATAAAACTTAGCACCTCCTCTTTTGTATTTACTGTACCTTAACTGTGCTGCTTTTGAACCTTGGTCAAACTATGTACCGGATGAGACCTAAGTGGTGTCTTATTTTTGCAGTAATTAAGTGCTATCAGTGACTACTATACATGTGTCTGGTTGCTTGAGAAAAATTATTCAAATTTTGGTTCCCTGTTGTAGCATTGCTCTGTTCACAGAATGGATTGTGTTCAAATTTTATTTAGTGGCGCATGAGGGATTGCTCTGTTTACATGAATCCCGACCATGGCATTAACAGGATTACAAATTCATCCATCAGTCCAAAGCAAGGTCTTTTCCTGCTTCCGCTACCTCCTAACTGACGGTGAATAGTTCATGTACAGGATAAACAATTTTGCCATGACTCATACCGGGTTATGGAAATTTGCAATGGTCTACAAGTAATTGATCAGAATGCTAGGTAACCAATATTCACCTATCGCATTTTTTTTTTTGTCTATAAGCGATGCTATTTTATGAGAGGGTCATTGAACCAAACAAATGAGTCTTAGACTCCAGTTTTAACTGCCAGAAAATCATCTAGGACACACACTAGCTTACCAACCAACAACACCTATCTCTGAAAGGAGACAAGATGTTGCAATCAGATGCTAGAAGTGCCCCAGGCCAAGGAGATGTTGCAATCAGATGCCACCTGTTTTCTCAAAACGAGCAAGCCAAATGACTTGTCGTGGCAAAAGGCACAAGGTAGAGCACTACAAATTCATAGAACAGATATCACGCCACACTCAAACTTCTCAATAGACGAGACAATGCAAAAAGTAGGAAGTTTCATTTCTTCTGTAGTTTCTATTTTTCAGTCGATTGCCCAGAGCACCAAAGAGAACTCGCAACACACAGACAACACAAGAATCTTTAAGGACATTAACAGTACTCATAATATCCCACATATATTTACCACTAGAGCGGTGTGTGAAGATAGTGAAAAGGTAACTCGTAGCTATAGACTCGTAGTCCTGGGCAGACTGGTATCAGACGTAACATCACAACTTGGAAGACAAAAAGGCACAAAAATGGAGCTGTCTGCAAGTCTTTGATCAGGCAGAAGGCTTCTCCCGATTGAGGGGCTTGACCACCTCCCAGGTGAAGTCTAGATCATCCCTGCCAAAGTGCCCGTACGCCGCCGTCTTGAGGTAGCGTCCATTTCCGCCTCTCTTCAGGTCGAGGTTGATGATGATCATCCCTGGCCTGAAGTCAAAGTTCTCCATCACAATCTTCAGGATATCCTTGTCAGGGATCTTGCCTGTGCCATATGTGTCGACAAACACAGAGAGCGGTTCAGGCAAACCAATGGCATATGACACTTGGACAATGCAGCGGCGTGCAAGGCCATTGGCAACGATGCTCTTGGCCGCCTGCCTTGCAATATATGCTCCACTGCGGTCAACCTTGGTTGGATCCTTGCCAGAGAAAGCTCCACCACCATGGGCACCCCAGCCACCATACGTGTCAATAATTATCTTCCTGCCAGTGAGACCTGCATCGCCATGAGGCCCACCGATGACGAAGCGGCCAGAAGGATTCAGATGAAAAATGGTCTTCTCATCAAGGTACTGCTCTGGAATGACAGGCTTAATGACGTGCTCCTTCAAGTCAGCAGCAATTTCATCATTGGTCACAGTCTCGTCGTGCTGGGTAGAGATAAGTACAGTATGGACACGAATGGGGACCATGGCTCCATTGTCGTTGTGGTACTCTACAGTCACCTGGGTCTTCCCATCAGGCCTCAGCCATGGGCAGGTCCCATTCTTGCGGACCTCGGTGAGGCGAGCACCAAGCTTGGTAGCAAGTACATGGCTGAGGGGCATCATTTCAGGGGTCTCATCAGTTGCATAGCCGAACATGTGCCCCTGGTCACCAGCGCCAATCTCCTCAGGACGCTTGGTGAAGTTGCCATGGACACCCTGTGCAATATCAGGAGACTGCTGCTCAATGTTAACAAGGACCTTGCAGTGGTCAGCATCAAGGCCTACATCATTGGACACAAAACCAATACCACGGCAAGTATCCCTGACAATCTTCTCATAGTCAACATTGGCTTTGGTAGTGATCTCACCAAAGACCATGACCATGTTGGTCTTGGTACAAGTCTCACAAGCGACCTTGCTGTCCGGATCTTCAGCGAGGCATGCATCAAGAACTGCATCAGATATCTGGTCACAGAGCTTGTCAGGGTGTCCCTCATTGACGGACTCGGATGTGAAAAGGAACGTGTCAAGTTCAGCCATCCTCTTAGACCTGCATAACATTAATGTGTAACTCAGTTTGGGTAGCACAGAATGGCTCATAGTCTAAGAGGTTCCAAAGATTGATTAAATGCACAGATTTGATCATCGACACAAAATTACAGTTAAATAAATCTGATGTTGACTTAAAGACATGAAGTCAATAAAACACAAGCATCAATTTCTCTCTAAGACTACTAGCAACCCAAGCATCTGAATAATAAAAAAAATCCAATATGACGTTCCCGCAAAAAAAAAAAAATCCAATATGAATTATTACATGGACAGACCTGACGTACCACTTTCATCACTAACTTTTTGAACAAACTTTGGTCACCTTCTCCGAGTTTTGAATCAAAGTAGGCCATATAGGCGACTCAGTTTGCAGAAGATACTTATATATATATATATATATATATATATATATATATATATATATATATATATATATATATATATATATATATATATATATATATATATATATATATAAATGATAGGGAAGAAGCATTGTTTTGGTTTTTTTTATGCTACTTTATTCAAACAAGACAACAATTTATCCATGCTACGCACAAATCTTGCAGCAAATAGTTGACTTTCTTAAATTCCCCAAGGCACCACACCATGATTTGCTCATCAACAGCACTACTTATGAATCACTAGTAGTGAAATGTGCCAAATCTAATGTTGCTCACCATTGTAACTATTACGCAGTGGGCATAAAGGTATAGCAAATACTACCTGAATCTACCCGGGAGACAACTTTATCCAAATGCTACAAAATTACATGGATAAAGGAATCATCCATTGAACTCTAATTTTCGCTCCCCAGTAGATTATATGGCTCGTGGGTGACAAATATTCATTATAGAAGCATCTAATACACAACTCCTCTTTTGAGAGGACTCACTAGTTTTGTTCCCAAACTGAGCAAGATCCCAATTTCCATGACCAATAGATAGAACCGTCACTATTCAGCCCAGCCACTCCTCCCAGTTCGCTGTGGATTCAATGTGCACCACTGGATCTCAAAAAAAAAAAAAAAAAAATCCCAATAGCGTGCACAAGCATCAAAGTTCAACGTTTTGGGGCAGGAGAATGAGATTCCGAGAATTTAGGAAGCACGCATTCGTCACAGTTAGGAACCAATTGTTCAATTCTGCTATATAGTAACAACAAGAGAAGCCGCACTGCATACTAAGACCACCGTCGCAAGAACAAGCGCCTGTAGATCTGGACCTCCTATCATAAAGGACCAGCCTACCAGCGATCAATCTACTTGCTGTTCAACGCTGCAGCAGCGCGGCCAGTACGCAACTGATTGAACAGGAAAAAGAAACACTAATCCCGTGATCTAAGAGGCGAAACCGAGAGGCGATCGCATTTGCGCAGTCAACGCGACACGAACCAAAAGACGCGGAAAGAAATAATGGAGAACAATTATCTATCGCGCAGCAGAGTAACCGATTAGATCAAAGCAGCGCAGACGAAGTTAGCGAGAAAATAAACGGAGGAAAGGGAGCCTCACCGTAGCTTGCAACTGCGGCGGCGGCGGCGACGCGAGGGGGGAGATGACAGTAACGGCGACGCAGGGCCGTGCTCGAGCTCGCCGCTGCCGTTTTGTAGCCCCGACGATCGGGTTCCGGGCTTGGTGGAGTTGCCGGCGGATGGGGAGCAAGCTGGGTTGGACTGAGCGGCCCACGGTGAGTCGCGCTCGCTGGGTCGGGCCTGTCAAGTCCTTGCGTGGTTGCTAGCCCACGTCTTGGCCTCAGCCTGGTCCATTTGATAAACGCAGTTTTTGTAGGTACCGTAACGCCTGGCTTCATAACTATTATATCACCACCAAAAGAATGGTGTGCTAAAAAAACCACTAATATAATGGTCGTTGTGTGAATTTGCGTGGAATACAACTATTCTTCAATCATAGATAAATATCTCAATAGACTTTGTCCTCTTAATTTTATCATTTATTTCATTAATTGTTCTCCTTGATCTCAGCTGAAGAGCTGAAAACTTCGTTATAGGAATGTAGGCAATGTGTGATGATATAAATTACCTTGTTGCATTTGAAAGGTAACAAATTACGTAGCTTTAGGAAAAAAATATAATAACATTAACCTAGTTCCTAGAATAACAGAAAAAAAATCACACGCAATTAAAATTCACAGCTGAAACAAATAATCATCTAACCAACTGCTACCAGAATTGATGCATGTCATCCTAGGACATATAGTTGCACAAATTTGTCAATTATTCATCTCTCTTTGATAAACAAACCATCCATTAATAGATCGATACATATAATTCCCACAAATGTGCTAATTAATTATTTATTCAAGACAATCCGAAAACAACAATATATGTTTTAAAAGCCAAACATGTCACAAAATGTCCCACACTTGATAATAACCAGTTTAAAGTTGAAGCAAAATAAGGAACTAGAGATCCATCCAAGAAACAGTATATGCTAGCTAGCAATGCATATGTGGAGGCAGTAGGCTAGCTAGTACTCGTCCACCACTTCGATCAGCCTACTGGCCACTGCACTCGCAAAAACCGAAGATCCCGGATGAATCTGCATACAAACCAGCAAACAAAACAATTTTTATCATCTGAAAAATTGTATTATTTAGCACACTCACGAATGGCAGAACCGATTAGGAGAACGAAGATACGGTTATTTGTTAGTCACCTTGGTGTTGAACATGTAGATGTGGCAGTCGCCGATCTTGCCGCCGGAGAGATGGACGAGGTCGAGGCGGAGGTCGTCGAGCGCGCGCGACGCGGCGGCGAGGCACCCGTCGCGGCGGCGCTTCGTGAGCTTGATGTTGACCTCCTCCTCCACGATGCGCACGTCCACGAACGTGTCCTTGCTCTTCCGCTGGATGTACGTGCTGCGGATCGGCTGCCGCTGCACCGCCGCCGGCACGGGCGCCATCACCTCGCCCTCCGAGCTCTCGGTCTCGGCGCCGGCGGCCGCCATCGCCGCCGCCGTGGGCGCCGCGTCCACCACGTCTCCCTGCAGCTCCCTCCGGCGCCGCTTCTTCTCCACCAGCAGCGTCAGCTCCTCCACCGTCCTCCCCAGCTCCTGGATGTACTCGATCGCGTCCGAGATCACCGTCGCCCTATCATCCTGTTTGTTTATCCCAAAAATTAATAAGCAGAGAATTAAATCAATCATCAAGAACCCAAGAAACAAGAACAGATTAATTATGGTAAAGTATGACACGTTCGTTGTGTTGTTACCTTAGTACGGTTGGGGATGAGGAGCATGAGCGCAGTGTACTTCTCGCTGAGCCTCTGCCGGCGCTGCTTCTCCTTCTTCTCGACGCCGTTGACCAGCCCGTCATGGAACCCGCCGCTCATCGCCGCCGCCCGGCTGCGCTTCCTGCCGCCGGTGGCGCGCGTCGGCGGCGGCGGCGAGCTCTCAAAGGCCCCGCCCATGTAAGCAGCAGCGACGGCGGCAGACTCGACGTCGTCGGCGGCGCCGAACACGAGCGCCCCGCCGGCCCTCGTCCCGCGGAGGTACGGCTCGCCGGAGGGGTAGTGGCCGTTGCAGTAGTCGCGCAGCATGTTCATGGTGTGGTGGTGGCCGGGTGCCAGCTGCTCGTACTGCACGGCGGCGCCGCCCGACTGGTGGTGGTGGTGGTCCCCGCCGCCGAAGAAGTAGTCCACGGTGGGCTGCGGCGTGACGGCGGAGACGGCGGCGGCGGCGTCGAGGGAGTGGAGGAGCTGGAAGCTGAGCTCCGTCGGCATGGTGGCGACGCTGGAGGCGGACAGCTGCGGGTGGCCGGCGTCCAGGTCCAGGGTGTCGTGGGCCATCAGGAGCTCGCACTGCGGGTGATACATGTTTCTTGCGCACTGAAACACACAATAACTCGAGTCAGCATGAACACATACTATGCACATATGGGAAAGGTAAAAGCATGCGTGTTTTGTGCTGTTAATGATTTGTAAAAGTAGTTCGAACTGCAATTTGGAACAGAAAGTCAGGATAAGCATGCCTTTCTACAGAAAAATTCGAGTTTTCAAGCAGCAATTAAGCGAGTTGATGCCCAACTAGGTCAACAAACTACATATAGTTCCACCGCAAAAAAGAAAAGTGTTGATTATTCTGTCAGAAGAAAACAGAAAAAGATCAAACCGAAAAGGAAGAAAATTGGACACAACAGAAACGAGATGGAAACACAGTGACTCAATGAGAGCAAAATGGATGAGTACTGGCAGCCCGGGTACATGATCAGTGGTTCAATACAAACATGTGGTTACAGGCTTGCCGCTACCTTGGCATAGAAAAAGGTTTTGCATATGCAGAGCACAAAACAGATGGAATTTGAGAGACAACTTCTAAATCATAAGCTAATATCTTCTGGGGAGCTGAGCTGGAAAACACAGCAAAGAGGTTTTTGGGGAAATTGCCTAAGAGCCATAACAGACAAAGAGAGAAAGAAGAGATACTAGCAAATAGAAAAAGCACGCAACCAAAGAACAAACTAAAAATAGCCAGGTTGCAGCGATCGAAGATTAAACAAAGACATGCAATTAAAATTTCTCTCTGATGGAAATAACGTGCATATATATGCGAAAAGATAAAAAAAAACATGCTGTCAAAACAAAACGAAAAACCTTTCATGCATATGCGTAATTATGTAAAAATTAATATGATGTATACAGGTTGAAACATTAGATTCAAACAAGAGAGAAGAGTAAGTTCAAACAAGAGAACGTTCTGTGCGGTAGGTAGCTTTTGGATCGAGAAAACTGCACAGCGGCAACACAAGAAACTATCAACAATTCTAGAATTGAATAAAACAGAAATAAAAGAACGAAGATTCCTAATATGATGAGCAGCTGAAGAGAATTCTAAGCGCAAAAGAACGAGTATTGTCCGGGGTCTTTGTTAGAACATGCATGTGGACGTGTTTGCAGATCTTGCAGTCCCATAGAAAACAGAGAGACTGAAGAAGTATAGCTAAGATCACAAGTTCATCTGACCGACCAAACAGGGAAAAACAAGCATTACAATTCACACATGGTTTGGAGGGAGTCTCATTCTAAAAGCCGTAGCAAAGTAGAATCTAGATGCAAGGAAGAAGAGGTAGCAAGCAATTAAAATTGTTTAACAGAAGACGACGCCCACATAACAAATCAACAGCCATGACATTACAAACAGTAGCACCAAACCTTTTCTTCAGAGATGGCAACAAGCTGGCTAGAGAGGTTGGTTAGGTGAGTTTCTCCTGGTGATATGAACTACGAAGAAAACCGATAGAGAAGAGAGGGAAAAGAGAGCAGAGAGGGAGATGTATAAAAGAGGCAACCATGATATTGGGTAGGGGAGAAAGCTGTTTGTTACGGAGATTCCTCCCGAGGGACCCACAAACCGAACCAAAAATCAAGCATACGCCACATACTGACAATTCGAGTGGTACATGCTCATGCAGGATTCAGAAAGGCTAGCTAGCTTGGCCATGTTTATATCCACCCACAAAGATCAGGGTTCGGTGTTTGTCTTCTGCACACCGGTTATCTAGTTCCTTTTTTTTGAGTTAAAATTGATATAACTACATATATTTTGGAGAAACTATGAAAAGCTAAGGATATAACAAGCTGTATCAAGCATTACGCACTATTTATAGCATTGTATTACTTTCGGTCCTCTGAATACTTGTAACTTCTATATTCTAAATGTTTGTTATATAAAATGCAGAAATCTGTTGTTACGTACAGCTATGGTTTTACTGATTGATTTATCTGTTGTTCAGTAAAATTACTCTTTTTTTCTCCCTTGAATGTTCAAGCACATCCAGGAGAGATAGAGAGAGAGAGAAGTGGAGAGAGTTGCTAGCTAGCTACCTAACGAATTGGTTGAGGTTTAGGTGCAAGTTTTAGCACTGCCTTTGAGAGAGTAAGATATGTTAAGTGCACTTTTTTTTTTTTGCATTTCGATGGCAACCAGCTAAACGGAGTTTGTAATTTACGAACGTAAATAAGTGTACCACCTAATTACTGCAGTGTGAATTATTTGCTGGGTACAACTGAAATAAGATGTGTACGAGAGTAGCTTCGATGTTTGGATACATTATATAATTCTTTATGTGACGTCGATTCGTTCATAACTGAGTTAATCAGTGTCATTTGCAAAAATTGCAGGGCTTTACGGTTCAAACTCCTGTGAGACCACTTCTTTCTCTTGCTTAATGCAAATACAGCAACCCAACCTGTTGGTTTCTGAAGATGCATGCCCTTGCTTAGCTATTCATATGACAACAAGTCGACCAACAAAACTCCAGAAAGGAAACTAATCTCGTAGCTAGAGAGATGGATGGCATCTCCTAACTGACAATACGTCCAACGATTGCTCTGTCCTGTAAACCTGATACGAATAATCATGAGAGAGAGAGAGAGAGAGAGAGAGAGAGAGAGAGAGAGAGAGAGAGAGAGAGAGAGAGAGAGAGAGAGAGAGAGAGAGAGAGAGAGAGAGAGAGAGAGAGAGAGAGAGAGAGAGAGAGAGAGAGAGTCTGAAAACCGTAAGAGCATGCATGCGATATTTACCTAACGACCTGGCTGTTAGAGGCGCGGCCAGGAGGTTGGCTCACGCGTTTTCGATCTTCAGCTCGTCCCTGCACTGCAATCTCCATAAGCAGAGATCATCACCTTGGGGCTAATAAAGCTTACTACGAAAACATATCGATACAAGTAAGGCTCATTTACATAATTACACTATAACTGATCAGTGTACTGATGCATTGCATCACCCAATATTCCCTATGCAAGTCATCCCTGCTTTTGACCGATTCATTTTCATCGACCCCCACTACCGGCCTTTACCTGCAGATCATCCAACGTACAAGCACAAGAAGGAAGCCATGTGCCAGAAAGAAGAAAGCATCTCCCTTCTGCAGCAACTTGCTGCAAACCACCTCGATCTATCTAGGTCCTGGAACGCCATGCATAAAGACCAGGTAATTTTATTTTAAAACTTGCCTTCCCACGAGCACGAAGGGCTTGAAAGGGTACCATCGCATCCACCATCAAGTATATCTCATGATAGTTTATCGCAAAAAAAAAAATGAAAAAATTCTCAAGATAGTCAAATTAGAAAGGAGGGAGTACAATTAGCATCGCACATGATATGAGCTGCGGCAAGTGATCCCATGCCTGTAATGTTTGCGAAGTTTTCAGGTTGGATTTGAACCATTTATTTGGCAAAAAATCTCTCGAACGCTTCTTGCACTTGAGTATAGAAAATTGAAGTCAACAAAATGTACTTATTTCACAGAAATGCAGGCCCCAACACATTTTGTGAACTATCCAAAAACAGTGGTGTGCCTCCGCTAAGTCTTGAGACTGAGGCCGTGTTCGTTTCCTGTAGTCCTAAATTTAGTTCCTGTCACATCAAAGAGAATCTTACTAATTAGGAGTATTAAATAAAGTTTAATTACAAAATCTTTTTACAGATGGATGCTAATTTACGAGACGAATCTAACGAGCCTAATTAAGCTATGTTTTGCTACATTGGTGCTACAATAATCATTCTTTAATCATGGCTTAATTACTCTCATTAGATTCGTCTCGCAAATTAGCTTAAGATTCTGCAATTAATTTTGTAATTAGACTTTATTTAATACCCTTAAATGACAAGATTTTACACGCCTAAATTTAGTCCTAAAGAAATGAACAGGCCCTCAATTGAATTTTTTTTTACCTCCATTGATTTTCTTTTCTACTTTCTCCTGAAATGATCCAAGTGGTTTTCTGAATCTGTTCAAACATGAAACCCCATGAAAGTGGATTGATTAAACTCTCAAACTATGTGTGGGCCGCACTTGTTCTATTTTCTCTCTTGTCAGGCCCATTTACAGAACCAGTCAACCCTCCCCGGCCTTTCGTGCCAGTGGCGAATTCGGACTGGCACTCGCGCTCAATCCGTCACCGCATCGGAAACGAACAAACAAACCGATTCGCATCGGAATTCTTGTGTCGATATAAGCTGGCGTCGCATCGATCGGGAAGCCACTGGACACCCTTTCCTCCTCATTGCCGGACACAAGAATCGGACGGGGCATCTGCCTGTGTACCGACCAGGCGACCACGAGCAGGTACGTATCTCAGCCGAGGATCTGCAAGCCCGAGCCGCCATGGCCGAACAGCAGAGCCCGTTCCGGCGGTGGAATCGCTTCCTGGGATCGTTCGGCGCCATCGACTCGGCCATCGAGGCCGCCGGACCGGGCTGCTCCCGCGCGGAGCACCGCCGCTTGAGGGGACACCTCGTCGCGATGCTCCACGACGCCTCCGCCAGCGAGGAGGAGGAAATCGCGGAGGGCATCTGCCTGCTGCTGGACGACGCGATGGCCGAGGCGCTCGAGTCGCTGCGCCTGGTGCCCGTGACGGCGTCGATGCTGACGGCCACCGACGTCGCCGCGGCCGTCGCCGGCCTTCGGGGCCACGAGTCGGAGCGGGTTCGGCGCCTCGCGCGCGGCGTCTTCGGCCGGTGGCGGGCGTCGATCGAGGGCGACCTGTCCAGGGTCAGAGCCGCCCTGGATAAACTTTCGCAGATATCGCAGGAGGACGAAGCGGTGGCCGCCCCGTTCGCCGGAGACGCCAGGAGCGTGCGCGAATCCATTGTTAGTCAAACGGACGGCACGAGGAAGCAAGGTGGCAAGATCGCAGACCCGGCCAAGAAGAGATCACCCGTCGTCGTCAACGCCGGTGACGATCTCGTTCGGAGCGAGAAGACGGCCACCAAACAAGTTTCCAAGGTGCCAGTTCCCCGGATGAAGATGCATCCAGTTATTGCCAGCGATCGCGTCCGGAGCGAGAAAACGGAGACTGCAAAGCGCAAGCTCTGCCACCATCAGGAACAAGGGAATGCTGCTGCCGAGAAGCAGAGCACGGCAATGTACGGGAGCCAGAAGCTGTCGCGAATGCAGCAGGATCACAAGGAAGCGGCCGCTCCCTTCACCGGAGATGCCAAGATCGCAGAGCCACCAAAGAAGGCGCTCCGCGTCTTTCCTTGTGCGGACGGCGACCGTGTCCGGAGCAAGTACACGGAGGCTGCGAAGCGGAAGCTCCCGGAAATCTACCACCGAGAAACAGAGGACGGGAAGCGGCAGCGCGGTGCATCGGACATGGGGCGCCAGAGGCCAATGAACGCACACTAGAACACGAGGAAGCAGAGCCGGGCGAGCTCCACGGCCGTGAGGCACTTCTCGTCATCGTCGCATCACTGCAGGGCTCCCTGTCACGTGCTCATGACCTGCTGCTGAAGCATGCATCACTGTTATTGCAATGTTCCGTTCTTTATGTGTAAACAGTTCATGTAACTTCTTGGCCACCTGTTAAATTTAGAGATCTCTCGCTAGCGAGCATGCATCAGATTAACAGATTCGGTCGAATGTAATACATATTGATCAATTTCCGATTATCCAATGAGTACATTCGGTTGCAATTTGGGCCTGTAATTCATCATAGACGACATGAACAGAATCTGTTGCACTATTGCTACTGGTAGGACTGATCGACTCTCATCACGCGTTTATGCAACAATAAAACGTTGCCTGTAAACCTTGCGCCTTCAGTAGTCAGTGGTGCCGACTGCACTTTAACTCTCAACGTGTGCGTGTTTGTATCAGAAGCCAGAATATATCAATTCTGTAAGTGCAGCGGAGACTTAATTGGCGAAGACATAATACTAACAATCTCTTCTCTTTTTTTTTTTTTTGACAAAAAGGCAAGCTTTTCATCAGAGAAGTAGGAAAAAAACCCAGAAGATAAAGAGTGAATTGCATCAACGATCCCGAAACTTGTCATCCATTCTCAAACAGTTTCCGATACCCTTCCACTAGGTACGTACTTTTATCTCGTTCTCCCAAAGCTTTCCAATGATTAATTTTGTTGAAAATAGCACTAGTCTTTTTGGAATCTAAAGTATGTGAATCCATATGTTTTTTATTTTTTCTTTTAATCCCGAAACAGTAGCTTTAGATTTTTTTTTTCGTTGGCTGCTGGGCTACAGTTGGGTGAAGCGTCAGCTCGCGACTGATGTGTTACTTTATTTCGTTTTTGATTTAAACTAAGTTCTGAAAATATACTGCCATTCTATATAACAAATGGTTATAATACTATGAACATATTTGGATTTATACCGAAATATTAGCCATGGGACCCACAATGCTGATAATTCATAGCAGTGACGATGTACCTCTATCATAAAATTATGACGCACTTACTTAGCCTCCTATGACAAACAAGTATTCGCCACAATATGGCTTTGTCTTGGTTGTTTGACAATTTCTGTCTTGTGTTTATCACACATATCTAATCTTTGTCACTAATAATTGGTCTGATATAAATTTTATAAAACATGATGTTATAGTGATCTTTTGGTCAATTGTCACTCAGTAATTGTGATAGAAGGCTATTTCTTGTGAAAACTTGTGTTGAGCTAGAGGCGCATGCATGATAAAAATTACATCGGTACTGAGATTAAATGTTAAATAATAGCTAATTGAAAATAGCTTTCAAGGATGAGCACTATCTGTGGTGCCTATCTGGTGCACGAGGCCTCGGTGCAGGCGGCGAAGGTGACTTAGTTGGTGTTAGGTCTCACCTTAGTAGTTTTCTTAATCGGTTTTACATTTTTTAACTTGTACTGTACAACCTCTCATGGCTCGGTCCGGAGTGAGATGGCTGTGTTTGTTATGAGGACCATTTTTCTTCTCTATCGATACAAAGATGCAGCTCTTCTGCGTATTCGAGAAAAAAAATTGTATGTGCATTGCTACTGGAGAAAAGAAAGTACAAGGCATAGAACTAACATATATACAACAAAAAATAGAAACATAAATACATAATTGGAAGCTGGGAAGCACAATAACATAACTATGCACAACGCTCTGTTAGGGCAATTGAAATGGTTGGTGTTCACATGCCTATCCATACGATTATATTATTGGGTTTGGGATACAAGAAATGTAAATATATTACACCAGGAAAAAAAGTAGTTCTAATTGTTGTTATACTTGTGGTGGAGCTGTTACCGGTGGTAGTAGATTTTAATTGGTTTCATTTTAATTGAGGATATGGTGTACCTTGTCTCTATTTTTAAATGGCGGGATTAAAATGGAATGGCCTTAGTTTGGCCCGGGATTCTAAATTTTCACTAATAAAAGCCCAAAAACATGACTCGTGATGTTACCAACACAACACTAAAGCTGATGTGTCATGATAGACAACATAAAAAGATAACGATGATTACGTCAACACTAAAGCTGATGTGTCATGATAGACAACATAAGAAGATAAAGATGATTACGTCGGCACTACAGTTGACGTGTCATGATAGAGAAGATAAGAAGATAACGATGATTATGTGTAAGAGACTATAAAAAGAGACCCAACAGGCGACATAAGGGGCAGGTGTGGAAAGCTCAATGTTATTTCCCAAACTCTAACTCCCTATCCTCACCAGGTTAGGGCATATGAGGCCATTCATTCTTCCTTTTACTTTGCTGAATTGTTCTCATCTTGCTCTCATCTTCTACCTACGTGTTGCAATTAGGTACAATCAGCCATGCAATTCACTATTGAAGATTATGGTCATATCATGACGGATAAGAGGATGTAAGTACTTGATTGCCCTAATACGATAGTTCAAAATTTTATTTGGAATCACGAACAATGATGTATTTCATGTTTTTGCAAGATCCATATATGGAAATTTATGCCATGGTGGGGCAGTGGAGGAATATGTTGCTACACCACATACTAAGATTCAGATGCTTGTGCCCACGATTTACACATATGTGAGTGTTTTCAATGGTTTCACCGAGAAGAAGTCAAGGTTCAACCAACAAGCATGAATTGGCTTCTATATAACTCACGTCTCAAGCAGGAATTTCTTGTGGTCATTTCACATATCAGAGGTACCTTATATCCACTTTTTTTTGTCATTTTGGTTGTCATTTTTTTATTAAATTGATAAACTTGTAAGTAAGATTATGTTTGACACTTATAGTAAAGTCAAATCATAAAAGCTAATTGTTACAAAGTTTTCTGTCATGCATTAATATGGACCTCATTTAGGACCATATGCATTGTACATGTAACATGTATGGAATTAATAACATACTCACAAGGTTAAAATTAACATCGTGCATGGCTTCGGATGATTATTCCTTAGAATCAGAAAGGTGTTGGACACTCCATCATCATCTAAGCAACCATATAATAGATGAGCATGATTGTTGATAAACAACAAACCTGTTATCCCAAAAGGGATATATAGCAAAGTGCATGTATAGCATTGAATGTGCGCTTTTGCACATCTTGCATGACTAGTCTACACAATAGACATAATCAAAATAAGAAGTTAACGAATCACATGATCAACCAATCCCCATATGAAAACCCTGGTTAGAAAATCATACAAATAAATAAAAATTGACACGTACGATTAAGTCAAAGGCGCATGAGCATGCATATATGATCTGGAATAGATAATTCTAGAAGGATCAACTTTACGACACAATTGGATCTTCTACATGAAACAAACTAATACCTACATACGCAAATATCTTTCCTTACCACGTCAAGAAATGTCATGACAACCATCATGCACGAAAAGAGAGAAGGTGCCTGAGCAATGCATGCAGTTGCATGTTAAAGGCGAAGATATGACTAAAAGATGCCCCTTTACAGCACAAATAGATATCCACCATAGTAGTGTCAATCATAAAAGACAATTGTTACAACAAGCTTTCTTGCAAGATATTACAAATTTATAAATTATTGTTTTATAACTTAGCACTAGTATGTGTTCTAAAGGTGAATCCCACTGGTCATATATTATCTCTTTCTAGTGCATGCATGCCACTTCTCATGCTCATTTTTTCTTTATATCCTTTGGATAAAGTTGGCTTGTTATTATGCATATATCATGCTTATCTATTACAGTTGCTTCAATAAAGATAGAGTATCCAACACATTATATTTAGTTCACATGATGATAATTGAAAGGCACCCAAGATGTTTCTTGTTTTCATGTGAGTATGTTACTTGTACAATGCATGGTCCTAGGTGAGGCTCACTTACATGAAAGTTAGAGAAACTTTGCAGAAATTGTCTTTTTATGATTTGAAACTACTATAGTGGATATTTGTTTGTGCTGTAAAGGGGCAGCTTCTAGTCATGTCTTCTTTTCTTTTTTCTAAAATAGCATGCATCGCTCATGCACCTTCTCTCACGTTGCTTGATATCCTTTGGCTACTGTTGGTTTGCCATGTATTATATCTTTTTTTATATAATTAAATTTTCTTTAATGAAGTTGGATATCATCCAACAACTATATGCTTGTAAAATATTTGCACAGTAAGACAAGAGGCATGATGATTACTTGTGTTCTTGTGATTACATTAATTGGATCCATGCATGGTTCATGTGCATATGTTGGGGGAAGCAAGCTTTCTTGCAAGATATTGCAAAACTTTAAAATTATTGTTTTATGATTGGCACTACGTTGTCAATTTGTGTTCTAAAGGTGAATCCACTGGTCATATATTATCTCTTTCTAGAGCATGTATGCACTACTTATTTTCATTTTTGCATTATATCCCGTGGATAGAGTTGGCTCGTCATTTCGCATATATCATGCTTATCTATTACGGTCGATGAAGATAGAGTATCCAACACATTATTAGTAATTCTAAGGGATGATGATGAAAGGCACGTAAGATGTTTCTTATTTGCATGTGAGTACGTTACTAGTTTGATACATGCTACATGTACAATGCATGGTCCTAGGTGAGGCCCCACTTTTGTGCAAGTTAGAGAAACTTCATAACAGTTGTCTTTTATGATTTGATACTACTATGGTGGATATCTTGCATGCCTTTCAATCATCATCCATTAGAACTAGTAATGTGTTGGATACTCTATCTTTATCAAAGAAACCATTATAGATAAGCATGATACATGCAAAATGACGAGCCAACTATATCCGAAGAATATAAAGCAAAAATGAACATGAGTAGTGCATGCATGCTCGATAAAGAGATAATACATGACATGTGGATTCACCTTTACACCACAAAAGGACACACTAGTTCCAAAATCATAAACAATAATTTTATAATATATGTAAATTTATGTAATATCTTGCAAGAAAGCTTGCTTCACCTAACCATGCACACATGCACCATGCATAGATCCAATTAATCTAGTCACAAGCAAACAAGTGATCCTCATGCCTCATGTCTTACTCTACCAACCTTTACAACCATAAAGTTGTTGGATGATATCCAACTTCCTTAAAACAAATTTTACTCTATAAGAAAAGTTATAGTACATGACAAACCGACAGGTAGCCAAAGGATATAAAGCAAGGTGCATGACTAGGATTGAGTGTACAATCATGCAACAATGCGTTACGGCACCGCATTACTTTTTGGATCATTTGGTGTAAAACAGTGGGAAGTCTCATGTAAGGCTAACAAAATAAGAAACATGCAAGAAAACGATTAACCAACACCAAAATTATCCCTTTATTTAGAGTAATTGCCCCCCTTGGGGTGCTATATAAAGAACCATACATGGTGTCAATCCTCATCAATCGATGATAGAGATTTCAGATAGTTTAAGGTACACCACCTATCTTACTATTTTCTCAAAGTAGTTTGTGTCCACTGGATCTTAGAGTAGTTTGTAGTTTGAAATGAAATACATGCTAACTTGTAAAGTCCTTATATTGTGATATTGATATTAAAATTCAGTATTAATTGTGTGAATTTTTTTATACCTAGGTCCATCTACCAGGCCAACAAAGAAGCAGATCGATCATCCTCTTGAAATTCGCACATCATCATTGAAGCCTACATATCGGAGTCAGAGAAGCAAAGGATTGAAGAATTTTGGAAGAAGAGAAAAAAGAAGAAATTGAGGCAGCTGAGGATTTTGGAGAGCGTGCAATCCCCATGACCTGTATGAAGAAGGTCATTTGTGCCGAGAAGGGCAATGTGATGATGACATTCGACACACCATCCTTCCTAACAAAGGCATGTAAGATCTTTGTGCAGGAACTCACGTTCCGTGCTTGGATGCGTGATGAGTCTCACCATCGTTCTACCATATTAGACTCTGACATTGCTGAGGCTATAGCCACCATCGAATCTTATGACTTTTTGAAGGATATTCTACATGCTTACCAGAGGGAGCACAATTCTATTCCTCGTCCCAAGTCTACTAAGAAGCAATATAGAGATCAATATATCAACCATCCACATTATGCCATCCTCCCCCACATCAAGTGCCACATTTTCATCTGCCTCAATTTTCACATTATCCTCCTATTTTTCATATTCCACTTCCTTTGCCACTAACAAATATTCGTCCCATGCCACTTCCAATTCCATCCCCCTTTCCATTGCAGGAAGCCTGCCCCTTGATGTCACAATAGTGACAGCCACACCCATTATTAGTCCTACAATGCTTCCCATCCACTACATAGCCAGGGTTATTTGGAAATGGTACCGACACCACTATCCCAAGAAATTTTCTTGTGAATAATAGCATTATTGCTTCAGGTGCGATGACTCATCCATTACAAGTATATGCAGGAGTTACACCTAGCATTCCTAGTACTTCCTTCTATATGAAAAGCATGACCAATGCTTCTGCTCCTTCCTACGATGGTGATGGTACTAGTAACAATAACATTGCTGCACATGACCAACGTGTGGCAACTGAAGTGGATCGTACCTTACCGGAAGTTGCAATGACCGGATGCTCTATGCAGGCTTCCAGTACTACCAATGAAAATGATAACATTGATTTTTATGATAGTCTTGGAATTGAGGATGGTCAGCAGCTACATCAACATCAAGTGGAAGATATCTTTTTTAATCATCCTCCAAATGCTCTAGATGGAACCTTAGGTGCAGTAGTTGCTGGTGCTGGTGCTACTAATGCAGGCGGAGATAGCTCTGATATCAATTGGGATGATTTTGAGATAGCCGATGAATCTTGGTTGTCCAAGTTTTGGAAAGATGTCATGATGGAGGAGAACCCATCGCCTTTGCTTGATGTTACTTCCTCTGATTTTCTTCCACTCAGTAATGACATGCAAGACCTTGATGGAATCAATTATGAATCTTATCTGCTTGATGATATGTCTCCAACTCAAGATCAAGTGTAAGGCTCAAACAGATCACCGGAGGCACCAGTGTAATCATAAAGAGAAATATGCTAGTGTCCTCTGGATACTACATGAATGTTGTCCAAGTAGAAACAATAGTGCTTTTTCTGTGTGTAAATGTGTGACATAAGATTTATGCCTGTGTATTTTATTTGATTTAAGCAATCAATTTAAAATGTCTCATGATTACAAGTGGTCCCTTACCTCTGTACCTCTATTGTTATAAGGCACTGAAAATACGAATCAAGAAGACAAGCCGTTCATCAATAAATATTGTTACGAAACAGAGTTTCATTGTTATACCTTGTTGGGATCGCGCCATTAGCAAGGATCTCCAGACACGAGTAGGAAATAGCGGCAAGGAAAAAGTAAAGAGAACATAAGAGAAATGCGACCAACACAAGATTAATGCGACGCCTTTTTATTCCTCAAGGGTCAAGAATCCATCCATCCAATCCGACCATTCGTCCCCCTTACAGTGTGCCCATGGGCGGGTATTTATAGAGAGACCAAGGGTCATTTTAGCTCGGACTAAAATGCCCTTGGTCATCTAGTACATTCTCAGGATATTCTTGTACAAAGATGTCCAAAGGATAGAATGGACAATTTACACCAGTTCAATTGTCCGATCAATAACCCTAATGGCTGACATCATTCTAGAGCCATCGCCATTTTCAAGCCGTCGCCCTTTCTGAGCCGTCGCCTTTTCTGAGCCGTCGCCATTTTGGCACATGTGGCGATCCCCAACATACCTCATGAGCCTGCCAATTACAAGGACCAAACCAAATTTTGTAGTCTGCTGCTGAATCCCTTGGCCAAGATGCCGAGAGGAGAGTGATCAAAACATGTTGGAGAGATGAGCAGGTACTATGCTCTCGGGCAACTGATATTATTTCCAGGTCATTTGTGCACCTGTTTTCGGAGTTAGTCTTGTTTTCGGTTGCTAGCAGACCCACAATACAGTGCAGACTGTCATCTGCATGCCTGCTTGTGGCCTTGTGGAACATATTAAAACTGCCAAAACCCTGCATTGTTGCAGCGGGTGCCAAGAGCAGTCTTAAACATTCGAAATTATGACACGATGTACTCCAAATATAACATAAATGCAATTGGAAATGTTGTCAGAGTGACTGCTGAAGTTACTTCAAGCTTAACGAAACATCAGCTTATATAAAAGACTACTGTAAAATAGGAAGGCGAATAATTTTATTCAACTCCAAATTGACAGTAAATATTTTTTTTCTCAAATCATAGCCTGGAAGGGATTGGTAGACAACCATTAGTGAAGATGTCAACACATCAGAATAACTTTTGACTTTTACGAAGAAATAGAACTCTGAAACACACACTACTTCAAAAACATCTTGAGAAAGATAGGCATGAATTGCATGACTCCCATCTAATCATTGTAGGAGCCCAAAAATGAAGCACATAAAAAGTGTGCAGTTACATTTAAGATACAGTAACAGCCTGCAGATGAGAGCTGAAGCAGTTTCTTAGTGATTACGGCACGTATTATGTGTAAGGTGTCTCAGACGAGGCCTGACATCATCTTATTTGCATCAGTGGGGGACGCAGCCTCAAACTGTAGGGGGTCTTGCTGCTGCTTCTTTCTCCCTCGCCTCCATTCCCTCTTCTTCATCTGATCGTCTCCTCACATACTACTCCACCACCCCTTCATTTCAATGGGGCAGTAACCAGTAAGGGGGACAGGAGCTTCCCCAGGCACATCCGCCACAGACCTGCATGTGCAGTAATTCATCAAGTGGCACACTGATTTCATCAGCAATAGTAACCTCTATAAATAAAGCAGAGACATATATCATAATCAGATCAATGAGCCAATGAGAACAGCTAAAGAACATGCAACAAACTTGCATTCTAGGATTGTGAAATTTGTCTATTAACCTGGGGCTGTGAAATTTGTCTGAAGCTTTCTCATGTTTACAGTGCTTATTTAGCTCTGGTGTTTCAGTAGGAGTTAACATTACTACATTGGACGGCACATTAATGGCATAAGCACTAATATTCTTTAGAAACAAGAAAATATAATTATCGGAATCAGTTGTATGAGGCAGTGACAGTTAAATAAAAGAACACACAAGACACTCAACACTTTGCCAACCTAGTGATGAGAACAAGGCTGCAGATTGCTTACATTTACGGTGTGCTTAGGTGTTGATGTCTCAGGAAGCACCCCAACATAATTTTTTAATTGAATGATTTTACTACGCATGACAACCCTCCTGAAACCACATGCACCCACACAAGAATATCACGAGGAGGATAACAATTGTATAGGTAGAAAGACAATGGGCAGAAATGGTATGAAAAGAATGAAGGACCGTTCTGATAAGCTGATAAAACACGAAGCAAACAAAATTGGTACTGAACGCAGCTGGTACAATACTACACTATAGTCAGCACTCCAAATATCAATGAGTATAATATTTGACCTACACAACATGGATTTTTTTCCATGTAATCGTCTGAACCATTGACAGAACTGCTATAAGATGTAAACATGTAGTTGCAGATCATGTATATAAAAAACTGACATACAGTGTAATCAATTAGTACATTACCTCAAAAATCAATATGGGCCTTTTTTGGGTATATCAATAGCACAGATGGATTCATCTATAACTTCTAGAAACCCCTGGATGGAAACCTTATTTTATTCATCTGTTCACAAGCTGCCTCCTTACCTAAACATGAATGAAGCAACGCAAGGAGATATATATGACTGTCTGATACCTCTGTTATTAGAAAAAAAAAGTTGTACTAATACTATGCACGATTATAGGTACAACATATAGGAAAATAGAAGGGAGATGTTTATTCCACGGCCCTCTGTGTGTGATTTGTGATGTGACTTAATGCAACTAAAATATTGGGACTTTTTCTGCCATGCTTAGCAAATCCTTTGGCAGATTCTTGGGACATAAGGTCCAGTTCTACTGTTAGAGATCATCCGTCGGCAACCCTAGCCCGAGAATCAGTGGACTAGCTATCACGACATGCTAGAGTGGAAGTATGAAATCACCATCTGCCACACACACACACAGCTCTTGACCCCAACTGTCAGCGTCAGAGTTTGTATGACAAAGAAATGAAAAATAATCTGTCTGAAGGAATGCTTGAGGGCTTTCAGATTTAATTACTTCCCCACCTGTCAAGTCTGTCAATCAGATTCAGCAGTCAGATGGAAACCACCAAGCTTCTATGCAGAGTAAGATGGATTGATAATTTGAAGTATGGCAAACCCCCAAAATATAACTGCCAAGAACATCAAAATCAACCTAGCAGATAGTGGTAAAAAAAAGTTATATCAAAAGAGAGTCCATCTGATCAATATTAAGCAGCATACTGAATACATGCAATAGGAGAGGACTAATATTTGCCAATGCATCAGTGGGGTCAAAGAGGGGAAGACTTGATTGTCAGCACTCAATAGTATACTGATTTTCTCTCTGCCGGAAAGAAGTAAATTTTTAGTACAAGTACCAGCTAGCAATTAAAGAAAAACATTTCCTATTCCATATGAACAATGCACCCTTATCTGTTTAAAAAGAACGGAAAAGAAAATGAATTATTCATTCAATAGAAAATAAGATATGAAAAGAAGATGGTCAGTATGAAGAACAAGCCGTACATCACATGCCATTCAACTGTTTCAAGCCTTCCAAGCAAGGGCCTTTACACAAAGAAGAAAAGAAATAGAGGAGACTTCTTCTCTTATTGACTGGGAACCAACCAGGCGTTCTTAAATTCCTGGGTAACAACAATATAAGTTCTATATAGTATAAAACTTTAAGCTGACTTTTAATATATTTATTTGCTTATAGAAAGATAACGTGTTTTTCTTCAATACATTTCTGTCACAAGAACTTCACAAACCAACACAGGGCTACAAAGCACTACACTACCAAACTAAGCAATGCGTAATGCAATTATGTAATGCCATATTATCTGATAATGAGAGTCGTTGTCATCATTTACCGAATGACAGGTAGTAGTATGATGAACTTCAATAAGACTGACATTAAAAGCTAATGTGAGTACAATGGAAGTACTATACTCCAACAGACGATACCCGTAAACGTGGAGGTCCTGTTAGTTTCAGCTTCTACTGGCGGTCAGAGCTAGAAGTTGAAACAGTCTGCTTCTAAAGTGGTTTCTGAAAACAAACTCAATAATTGTATTATAATCTAGAATATCCTGAGGAGCTTTTACTGGATTCTGCAGAATGCTGAGTATTATAGGTGTATTATACATTTCATCATTCAAAAACCAATACAATTTGCCGGCTTATACCAGAAGCTTTTGGAAAGCTGCAGCACAAACAAACAGACCCACTGCAAGAGTGGAGAAGGGTGCAAAAACATTGTATTAGTCACAGAGGGGTATTCAACAACTATTTCAAGAGAAATGTTATGGTGCATGGAAATAATGGTAACTGTCCATTTGTTTAGATCTAACAGTTACAAAATGAGAGCTAACTATCAAAAGGTACTTTAAGTTGTGGACCGGTACCATAAAATGGTGGGCCAGGTACTAATTCCTTCCTTTCCCAAAATTAGAGATAATGGCATTCTAGTATTTTGAGTGATTATCGTTAATATTTCCTCTCTCTAGTTATAATCATGACTGTGTGGGCACGGGGGACCACCGCAGAAGCGCCATAGCTGGCGGAGTATTCCATTGTCAGAGCACAACTGCGGAAGGCGAATGAGCCGCAGAAGCGCAAATAACTCCACCAGCTATGGCATTAGGGACGCGCGGGGCATGAAAAAGTAGAAAGAACAACAAATACTGCAACAACCTCTTATATTGGATAGCAGGTAGTTTGAGTTGAGAATTCCTATGAAACTGCATTCTTGAAAGAAAACAATAAAGAGCAGACCCAGAATGGTTTTAGTGCGAACACTTCAGAGCAAATTTTAGTGCTAGAAGTCAGTGTTATATGACTGAAGGAGGACTAGGAAATATCATGTACAATGCATACATGGAAGAAGGAAATAAAAACAGCACCTGAAGGAAAGAAAGCATGTAAGTTGAACCACAGCCAGATATATAGTGCCTTTCAGCTAGTTTTCAGTGAACCCAAGCAATCCCCAAAGTTGATTCAGTTACTTTGCAAGAATCAAACTTGAAAGAAACATTGAAGTCTGAATCACTGAGCCTAGTCTAGACTTTTGAGACGGTTTCCATTAGTCCATCATGTATGCAAACCAACCAGAGTCCAGATGTATTTGACACAAAATCTTGTTTCCTGTAATTTGAGCAAACTATCAACGTGCATCAAGGTTCTTACTCTTTGCATAACGGCCATCCATAATGCTGAAGTTTTTCATTTGATGATCCATCAATCTTTCTGTTATGAGCAGTAATAGTGCGACATATGACTCATGGGCTGCGAGAAAAGATCTGGATATGGTGTGCTCATCAGCTCACATTAGAACCATCTGGACTGAAATGGAGCAAAATTAGAAACTGAGATTGACTATCACAAGGGAGTTCTGTCTTTGTGTTGCTTTGCAATTCACTGCGCACAACAGTGTTGTTGACTTCTTGTTCTCCCTGTGTGGGTGTGCTGTAATGATGTATAGTACACAAGAGCATAGTATGGTGAATATTTTGCAGCAATCAACTTAAAAGAATATCCTGATGAATCTTTTGGACTGCAAAGGTTCCACACATGAAAATGTTTCAAGTGATAAGTCAACAAAGATTCTCACATTGTCACCAAATACCAACAGACCCAGAAAGGAAGGTCTTCAGAAAGCCTTCATTTCAGCCTTGTGTCACAATCAGCACTTGTGTCATCATCTAGTTCTGAACCAAATGTATTCTCCTCCTCCTCAAGCTGCTCCTCAATCTCCATGGCAACTTTCCCATCCTTCCGAGCTGCAACCTCCCTCTCTTTTTGCAGGTTCTCATTGTTCCTCCTCAATTCCTCCAAATACATTTGATGCCCCTCATCCATGATTGCCACAAATCTCTCCTTCAGCTCAATCAACGGGTCTCTATCTACAAGCTCCCCATTCTCATCATAGGCTTCCCTCAATACTGCCGTCTTAATGCCACCTTTTAGAGACACATAGAAGATCCCCGGATGCCGTGTGAACGCATTAGAAAATGCATTCGACAACTTATACTCTTCACAAAATTTCCCTATAATGGGGACTGCCATCCTCCGCTCAACCGACAGTGACAAAACCTCATGTACAACCCCAATTAACCGCTTCTCTCTCACTGCTGATCCCGGCTCCAGCCATGACGCATCTGTGTACGGTGACACATACGGCAACTCAAGCCAATCCCTCACCCATTCTCTCATATCCTTCTTGAGGTAGAATCCCTTTGGCAATTTAACAGTAAAATTGGGCCTTGGCCGTATGCCAACAACATCGGCCTCCTTGTCAGCCCTCAATTCGATCACCGACTTCGCCAGATTCTCATCCCAAGATACCAGCTCCAGGAATGCGTTCCCAGACGCATCGGGACCGGGGTCGCCGACGAGGCGGAAGAGGTGGGGGTACTTGGGTACCAACGAGACCAGGAAGTCGTCGGGGAAGCCGAAGTCGCGCTTGGCAGCGGCGATTTTGGTGACGGGCAGAGCGCGGGTGGAGGAGATCATGAGGAGCTTGGCGAGCCTGGAAGCGTGGTGCGGCGCATGGAGCTCGTGGAGGCGGGAGGCGAAGTCGAGGAATGCGAGCAGCTGCGGGGAGGGGGAGGCGACGGGTTCCGGGGGAGGGGAGACGGAGAGGAGGGTGGGGTACTGGCGGAGGAAGGTGGGGACGCGGACCGAGAGGCCGATGCGCTCGCGGCGCTTGGTGAGGTAGCGGAAGAGGAGGCGGCGGTCCGGGGACAGGAGCACCTCGCGGACGAGCCGGGAGGCTTGGCGGAAGCGGCGGTCCCGAACGATGGCGGCATCGAGGGCGGGGTCGCGGCGCCAGGGGACCTTCAGGGAGGATATGCGGCGAACGGGAGAGAGAGGAAGGAAGCGGCGGACGCCGCAGGCCGCCGCGGTGGCGGCGGCGGCAGAAATCATGGCGGTGCTGGGCGGGTAGAGCGGACAGAGTGTCTGCTAGTACCCAAGACTGAAGTACGCCTTGTACCATGGGTTACGGATAATTCAATGTCTCGCTGCAACTGATCATTGCCTAGTTATATATATTAAAAAAGGTAAATTCTATCTTCTGTCCGCCGCGCGTTAACCGTTCGGAACGGCAGGCGCTGGAGCCGCGCGATCCTCATCGAACGGAGGCGGGGTGTCCAGAGAATCCAAAGCGCGCGAGGATGTGGCCGGGGAGTCCGAAGCAAAATAAATTGGAGTGGGACCCACAAGTCCCTAGCGCTTTCCTCATTTTTTCTTCCGCCTCTCTCTATTCCCTGCGTGCGGCATGCCGTTCTCATCGCCGGCGAATCATGCGGCGGTTTGCTGGCACATCGTGCGGCGGATCGCCGGCGAGGGTAGCACATGATCCGTGTAAACAATGAGGAGTCCCGTGCGCAGGCAGTTTTTCCTGGTTTGCTCCCTGTCTCTGTCTCTCTCATGTGTGTTAACTACTTCAAATCTAGTAGAGTTTTGAGGATTTGATCCGTGTTTTTGGTAGGAATTAGCATCGAGCGGAAGAAGACACGGCTATGGGGCCGTGGGAGTCGCTCGCACAACCAATTTTGAAACAATTTTTGCGGTTCTCTCTCTTGCTCGCTCGCATGTTCATTTTGATCTCTATCGATTTGTGGGATTTGATCCATGTTTTTGCAGTGAATGGCATCGAGGGCGGTGCTGCATCGAGGTGCATACGTTGAGAGTTCATTGGAGCAAGTGGGGTTGAATCGAGGCCGAGCAGATCTACGCAATTTCCATCCAATTTCTAGGGTTCGTCTCTATTTCTCTCGCGTGCTCGAATTTCTATTTTATTTTCTGCCGAATTGATACCGTGTGGATTCGGGCCTTGGCCTCTCCGAGCTTCTGTGCTCGCGGAACATGGGCTATTGTGGTCGACAAGGATGGTCTGCTCTGGTAGCTTTCGCATTTGGCACCTAGAAGCTGCCGTATCGAGCAGGAGCACCGGCGTGGTTGCCACGTGGGTGGTCTCCCTGTGATCCCTGGCTGCGGGATTCAAAGGCCATGGCTCGCATAGCTGTGGTCGTCCTGGTTGTGAAATTTAGGGACGATGGCTCTCAGCTTAATCTGGTCGTGCATTCGTAGGTTATCTCTGAGAAAAGCCACAGTGAAGACAAGGATTGTTTGTAAATCAGTACTAGATTTTGCAGGTTTTGCAACGTGTATTTTAGCTGTAGGATAACTTGTGACATGCTAGAATGTGTTTCAGGGTTGTATGATTTTTGTGCTTTCCGTTTATGGATGAGATTACACAATGCAATGAAACATGGACAGATTTTTGTAGCTACTGATATTGGCTAGTTCATAAGTTTTGATTTTGTGGCTAGTGATGCCTATCTGAACTAGTTCATTGGTTAGTTTTTGTGCCGTAATTGCCATAAGAATATTTTGGTGATTGTTGTGGAAAGCATTTCTCCATGATTTTTTCTACTACTACATAACAAAAAGGTATTTTATTGCTCATATAAGTTTAATACACTTTGCATCACCCTAATCATAGATCGTTAACATGATTTTTCAGTTTTGGTTTCTTCCATCTATAAACTTGCTCTGTGCTCTGGTCCAAGCAGTTTTTATCGTGTCCGGTAGAGTTATTTAGCTTGGCTAGCTACATGTCTCTGTATGACTGTCTATGCTCGATAAACGGTAGAAAACTGCTTCCATAGTAGTGTCTGTTTTGTTTGGGAATATATATACAAATGCTTTATTAGACAATATGCGAGAAAGAGCAGTTTAGGTTACGTGACCCACTTGTAGAGTCTGTGATAAATGATAATTAGGCTTTAGGAATGGCTTTATTGTACAGTGTTTTGCCATATTATGCTTTAGAAAAAACTATTGATCACAATATCATTCAAAATTAGGGAAACATCCTGCAGAAATTCTTTTGAAATGAATTCATGTAAATATAAACCTTTCCATGTGGGGTTTTCTGTTGTGTGATCAATAGTTGGTTATGATTGGGCGTGTCTCTTCTGCATTGTTGGGCTGATGTTGGTGAAGATTCAGGAGGTAGATATAGAATAATTTTATAATAGCAACTGTATAACATTCTGTAGCCACTTCTAGTGTTCCTCGCGAGTATCTTAGTGCCTTTTTTTTTTTTGCATTGTTTACTAAAATGACTTTTTGTGTGATATTACCGCTTTTCTACTACATGTACTTTTGCTAGAATTTGCACCTTCAGGGGGAATGGTTAAATTGTACTCTGGTATATTCTTTGGAAAATTAAACATATTTCTGTTTAATTTCTCTATTTGATATGTAAGGTATGCACAAATGTAACATGTTTCAGTTTAGTATTTATGACAGGAAATTGAACTTGAAACATTAGTTCTTTTCTGTAGAACTTTTCTTTTGAGAAATTAACAGAACAGGTGATTAGGTTAGTCATTACTTTGTTTTTTGCAATGAGACTTGTAGAGTTCTCTATGTTGTTTCTATTCTGACGTAGGGCGCGTTCGGTGCACGCCCCTTTAAAATTTAGAGGGGTCTAAACTAAAAGAATCTTGTCTTAAATAAAGTTTAATTACAAAACTAACTGCAGAACCCACCCCTCTAATTCGCGAGACGAATCTAATGAGGGTAGGTAAGCCGTGATTAGACGACGGTTACTGTAGCATTACTGTAGCAAGACATAGCTTAATTAGGCTCATTAGATTCGTCTCGTAAAGATGTACTCATCTGTAAAAAGGTTTTGTACTAGATTCTTTTAGTTTAGACCCCTCTAAATTTTAGAGAGGCGTGCGCCGAACGCACCGTATCCAATGTTTGATCTTTGGAAGCGAATGGCTACTTTCTATCTTGCATAATTAACTGAAGTACGATTGTATCAGTTTCTACTTGTGCTTTGCAACCCAACTTTTGAGCTTCACATTCCGCATGCATTATTTTTGTGGACATTATGCATATCCTTTTTTGCTGTTTATGTTAGTGCTCCTTTTCATGTAGTGTGTACTCCCTATCTGCTATTAAACATATCATAATCGAATTCTGCCATTTCCATTTTATAAGTATTGTATGATGATTCTAGTCATATTTTGCTTCAGATTAAAGACTTCTTTTCCTTAAAAAAGGACCTGTGTGCACTTTAGTTCAAAACTTAGTAGCAAATATATTTTGCATCGCAAAGCATTATATCTGTTGTCGAAAGCATTTTACATCACATACTCTGAATTAAGTTTGTTAAAATACTAAAGCAGTTGTAAGTATTTTAACAGTGGATTCAATACTCACTAATAAGCATTTTTCGTGATCACTAAAAGAAAATGTAAGTAATCCACAATTCTGGATATCGCATATGAACATTTTGTGAATGTATTTTATTTGTGTTGTGGTTTTTTGAGTTACGTGGTACACACATTCGTTTTTCTCCCTTCATTGGATATAAGTGCTAGTTGATCTGAATTTGTTGGCCAATGACTTGGATTATCCTTATTTTTCTCTGCGCATCTCCCAGTGAAAGAATGGAGTGAGTTGGACGAATTTGCGAGAAGATGCAAAGATGCAGATGGTAGCATAGTTTTATCTGGTGAGTGCAGTTTTTGTCCATGACTAGTGGTGCCTAAGGTTTTAGGATGTCTGACAGTGCAGATTGATGTTTTTCATGCAATATGGTCACAATAAGTGATTGATTAGTCAATTGACCAATTAGTGCTCTGATTTTGTACATGGACCACACAGATTTTTTTTCCCCTTTGACTGTTTGCAAGAACTCGAGTGCAAGGCTTCCAAGACATTTCTGAGAGTTAATTGGTGCCCTGTTATACCTTATCTGATAACTAGTTAGGTTTGTAGTATTTTGTCTAGATTTTACAGTAGTTTTGTTTTTGTGAGGTGAATTGACCAATTGAAATTTCTCAGTTTGAGGTATTCTAAATCTGATATGTTGATAGTCTGATATTTTTACAACCAGACCACAATGCAAGTGTTCTTTAGTAATAACTCCAAAATATTTTAGCAATTACTCAAAAGCATATTAGCACTAACTCCTAAGTAGTTAATAGTAACTTCTAAACATTGCAAATCCACAATTAACATCAATAACATGAACAAACTGCAAGTATTTTAACAATAACTCCTAAATATTTTTAGGGTAACTCCTATGCATTTTAACGGTACTTCATTTTTTTCAGCAATTAACATCAATGACATGAACAAACTGCAAGTATTTTAACAATAACTCCTAAGTATTTTAAGGATAACTCCTATGCATTTTAATTGTACTTCATTTTTTACAGCAATTAACATCAATGATGTGCACAAACTGCAAGTATTTTAACAATAACTCCTAACTATTTGAAGGGTAATCCCTATGCATTTTAATGGTATCTCATTTTTTCAGCAATTAACATCAATGACATGCACAAGCACAAATTGCAAGTATTTTAACAATAAATCCTGAGTATTTAAGGGTAACTACTATGCATTTAAGGGTGACTACTATGCATTTTCTTCAGCAATTAACGTCAATGACATGCACAAATTGCAAGTATTTATGTTTAACTCTTATGCAATTTAACATTACTTCATAAGCACTTTATCAACAATTAACATCAATGAAATGCACAAACTTCAAGTATTTAAAGGTAGTTAACCCCTGTGCATTTCAAAAGTACTTCATAAGATTTTTTTTTATCAGTGGTTATTTGACTTGTTAATAAGCATGTTTTTCGAATCATGTCCGATTCTCCTAGATTGAATACAACTATATGTATGTCCACAAGTATTTTGCATATATTCCCATAGAAAAATGCATAAATCAATTACATACTAGATCCTTTTTTGTTGCAGGTTCTAGCATGTTCTAACGCAACATAGATTTGGCACCCATATGGGATTTTGTTGTACAAGACATGGAATGAAGTTCTGGCATGGCACTTTCAACATGCGTTTCTGGTACTTGTGGGTCTGTGTGAAAGATGCCATTGTATCCAAGCTGTTGTCGTAAGATGTAAACGAATTCAAAAGCAGTATTGTTTCTCTAGTCAATCATGGCTTTGTTGTGTAAAGCATAGTATTTGTATGTTGCATGCAGTGCAGGAAATCCTATGGATTGTAATCGTGGAGTTCTTTTACTCTGAGTTCAGCAGCAAATCTGTACAATTCCTATGACAAAAATGGCCTGGTGTTGCGCACAGCCTTATATTTGGGAAATTATCTGATTATGATTTTTTCTTCGTCGTCCTGTATTTTTTGCCCTCTGATTTTGGCAAATCTGTGTAAAAGAGATGGCGATTGGCTATGGTGGTTGGTACTGTAGCAGTCGATAGTCTCGGCGGGCGAACAAAGCAACTTGTGGTCCAGCGTCGCACTATACGACAACATACCAGGAAAGGAAAGTGCACGCTGGGTTGCGCGCTGGCTTTCCTGAAACGGAACGGCCGTGCAGAGGGCTTAAATTACGGCGGCCGTGCGTTAGCGCTGTCCATTAAAAAAAAACTCCACCTGCGGGGGTATGACGGGGCTCCGGGGTTTTATTTACGAGACAAGACTTTTTCAGGCAGGTCGAGAAAACCCCTGAACCCCTGCTCCATCCTTACACAGCGGCACTGTAGCCCCGTGTGAGAACGACCAACGACCTGGGCCGGGCCTTAGTCCTGTGCTTTGGCCGTAGGACAAACGAGGGAATTTTTTTTAACCTCAGCCCGAAATTTAATCCCACCAGAAATCGAACTCGAGACCCGAAAAGGCGCCGCTGGAGCTCTACCTCTTGGCGAGAAGTCCTTTGGCCATTGCCTAGTTATACAACCCATTAAAAACGTACTAACCTTTTTTTGAGAACTTGGATCAACAGATTTTGAGTTTATCAACAGTTTAAGTGTTTTAAAACTTCAAACTCAACAATTCGTAAATTTTTCAGTAAGTTTTTAGAGCTTGACATACAATAGCTACAGTAAGTCAAACATTGTTTTGCAACAAGAAGCGACACAGGCTATGTCACAATTTCTTCATTATGTCATCACTTTATGAAACATAGTGTAACCATTTCTAAAAACCTACCCCAATGGATAATGAGACCTATCAACAATCTTGAACCTCTTTTTAAGACAAAAAATAGAGGTCTTTGGTTATAGAAAATAACAAATTAAATTAGAAATAAAGTATGTAAAAAACTACTCAGCATATTGTCCTAATTTTTTATGTTTTAGGACTCAAATTATTTTGTGTTGTTATTGAATGTAACTTTATTATACCGTCTTTTTTTGCGAAGGTATTATGCTGTCTTTGACTATAATTATGCTTCAATTGGCCAAGTAAGAACATAACATTTAAAAACTGCTGCATCTTTATCCAATCTAAAACTTAAAATTCTAGAATGATCGAAACTCCTAGATGTGGAAGTTACAAGGTTGGAAGCTATGAGGTTCAAACCAGAGATTAACAGGTTGTGTTGATCTGCAAGTTTCTTGTGGTACGTTCCTTAGCTACATGTTTGCCAATATTAAGCACAATGTATATATGACACAAGTTTTACCACTCTTGCATACTAATAAATCAACTAAAGCTTAAAACCTTTTTAATAGAACTAGATACCTTTTTTTTTGCATTTCTTCCATCTGCCCTGAGTTCAAATTCTAAACAATGAAGAAATAGTCCCATCTGTTTCATTGTTTCTGTTTTGCCTTTTTTTCTTCATGGATTTAAATTTGGATCCAGTAGTTCAAATTTAAAATGTTACCCTCTATTTTTTTTCTCAACTAGATCTATATATATTGGATATTATGTCCAAATTAAGGCAATGGATACATACAAATAGATTTTCAGTTATCAAGTTATTGAATTATTTCCAAGTTTTGAAGTGACCAATTATGATGACCCTTTATCATTAGTTGTGTGAGCAATTATGATGACCCTTCATCATTAGCTATGTTGAGTCGTTCAATAGCAATAATATTTTTATGTGATTTTTTCATAAATTGCATCTCGTTGATATGGATATGATGTCTTTTTTTTAGAAAGTGGAATTAGTTTCCAGCCTCAGCGTAATTCTCAGAAACTAAACATATTTCTTGATGTACCTCTATATGTTTGTGAGTTTGCAATGATCTTACATGGTTTAATTGAGTAGGTAATGTGTATCTCCTCCAAAGAATAATTAAGAGACATATAATTCCTTCAATGCCATTGCAAATTGGTCGGAACCCTTATTTACCATTGCAATGTTATCTCTTATGTGACACTATGTTGCAATTTCATTCCAATAAAGGATATGACCATGCGCAAATAAATTTTTTTCACTATAGTTAACTGTATATATTGCAGACCATCTCTATTAGCATTCTTGGTAAAATTACGCAGAACATCTATAAGTATCAATATTTCTATTGCATGTCTTGATTGTTAGTCCGCTAAGAGCAAATAAAGTAATCTAGTCCTTTGGAGTGTAGCCCCATTATTGGACAACAAGAGGTCCTGCGCCTAGCCTTGCAATTAAGGAGCAAATTATGACACAATATGTTTGCCGGAGTCCTTTTGTTGCAAATACTCACACACCAAATAGATTTTGTTGCAAAAACCATCACAATACACACATGCTTCATCGATTCAATCAGTTTTCTTTAATTTGGTGCATGAAGATATAAATTTTCGACCCTCGTTAGGTCCCATATACGAATCTGATTTAGGCCTAAAGCCAAAGGTGACAGATGACCGTCTGCCTCCATGTAAGTCGTCAAGCCTATATATGCTTCATCGATTCAATCAGTTTTCATTAACCTTGACCTGAATTGCTCTTAGGCCCTGATTAGATCCATCTCCTAAACATTGAGCTGGCTAAGTTTAGCCAATTTGTATTCAAACAGGGCGACTAAACACCCTTCTAATCTTAACCAGTCCATCTCCTAAGCATTTAGCTCCTAGTCACCTTAACCTTTCTAAACTTGGCTAAACATATGAAAAAAAAGGACAAAAAAGGTCCAAAAGCTAAAAACATTAGCTAAAGATCCAAACAGGTGTTTAGCTGGCTAAATTTTTGCCGGCTTTGCAAGGCCTGATTTTTCAACCAAGCCCATATATGAATCTGCATCTTTATTAAATATTTATATGAGGAATGCCCATATTAACCTCTGGTTTAACAAGCAGCCGTTGTTTTAACAAGGACATGCAATACAGGCTTAGGATACCATGTATTTCCACGATGATGTTGTATAGACTTTGTGGCCACTATACTACTTTATAAATACAATAGATGAAACCTCTTACAACAAAGCAAATCAACTCTTCCCCAGTGTCAAGTTTTTTATATGGAGCTCATCCTCCTCGATCCAGCTCGATTATTCAACCAATCATTAATTGGGCCACCATTCGAGACAGTCAAGTAGGTAAACTAGACATGAAACATAGGTAATCACGTCGGATCACGTTGCTGTATGAATTGTTTGAACGTTGATACTCCTACTTCACATAGTAAGATCGTCTGCAATGCAGAGAGGGAGCGAAAAACAACTGTGACGCAGAACGACCAACGTAACGATAAATGACAGTACATCAGTTTAAAATTAACAGCCCTGCAAGTTCATCTTCCTGGAATCGATGCCAGACAAACTAAGGGCAGGTACAATGCTACACGTAAGCAGTCTTATACGCCGTCTCATGCAACACCACGTAGGATTTTTGATGAGATGAAAGAGAGAGAGAGGGAGGTAAAAGAAATAGGCGATTGTTTCACGAAACAATCACCTCAAGCGCTAAATTTTAGGAGTATGAGACGGCTTACACATCATTGTACGTGTTGTAGTTGTCAGGCAATTCATAAACATTTATTTTCTCATTCATAAATTAAGGAAAGATACAATCATTATGAGACAATTAAAACAATCACCCATTATATAAGTGGTCTGATAAGCAACCTGAAAATTACGTGGCTTGTATGAGACGGCCTAAACAAGGACACCGTTGTACCTGCAAATAGCCGTTTAACTGGCGCCACGTGCCCCGGGCATGCGAAGTCAACTCTTGTTGCCTACCGGCGCCCATCTGTAAAAAAAAAAGTTGTAATTAGACTTTACTTAATACTCTTAAATAACAAGATTCTATTTGATGTGACCTGTCTAAATTTAAGTTTAAGAAGAAACGAACAGGCTTAACTTTATATTTGTCAAAGGTCGCGAATCCTGCTTGCATGCAAAAGACACACACACAAAAAAAAAATCCAATGTAATGGACTCGGTTACTTGAGCTATTGATCCGTTGAACTTGTGATTTGCATTACAAATCGCCTACTGGATGAACCCATGCACTCTTTACATAACAAACTATTAACCCATGCACTCTTTACATAACAAACTATTCCAACATATGCAATATGATGAATCTTTCTTCCAGAAAGCAAATACAAAGAATCCTCTCCAAATCCAGGCAAAGGAAGAAACAAAAAAGAAAAGAATTTACGCAACCTAGCAACGAATATTCGGCCAACTCAATTAATTGGCGGGTAACAT
This sequence comes from Eragrostis curvula, assembly GCA_007726485.1. Lineage (NCBI taxonomy): Eukaryota > Viridiplantae > Streptophyta > Magnoliopsida > Poales > Poaceae > Eragrostis > Eragrostis curvula. The sequence continues at coordinate 7,251,517 of RWGY01000026.1, read as the reverse complement.
TAGTACGGCAGCTTAATGCTGGCAGAGCAGAGGAATGCTTGCTAGTTTACTCTGTTGCAATAGCTTCTGATCTCCCCTTGGTCGCCGGTGAGCACGTCGAGGTTGCCCATCTTGACCATGGCCTCCGCGAACCGCGACGCCCACAACGTCCGGTTGCCGGCGTAGAGGTCGACGAGCGCCGCCGTGTCGTTCTGGCTGAGCAGCGTGGCGTCCGACGTGAAGGGCACCTCGCCCGTCTGCACGTTCCTGTAGTACTGGTTGTCGAGCAGCAGCTCGGTGTTGGGGTCCAGGTCCACCACGCGGTCCCGCCGCCCCGTCGCCGCCGGGCACCGCCGCCGGAGCGCCGCGCCGTAGGTGGCGTTCATGTCGGCGGCGAGCTGCGGGTACAGCCGGAAGGCGATGGCGGAGCAGTGGGTGCGGCCGAAGGAGTGCGCGCCGGAGAGCGTGACCATGTCGTTGGCGGTGAGGTTCTTGGCGGCGAAACCGCCGATGAGCACGGACGCGTTGGCGAACGGAGGGGGCAGGTTGTCGAGCACCTCGCTCCCGTTCGAGACGCGGCCGTCGCGGCGGCCCGACGGCATGGCGAAGCGGATCCCGCCCATGATGGCCGACGCGTCGCGCGCCGCGAAGGCGACGATGTCGGCGCAGGAGACGGTCCGGTGGCAACGCCGCTCCAGCACGCGCTTCGCGCGGTTGATGACGCTGAAGCCACGGAGGCTCGGGTTGTTCGCCTGCGACGCCTTCTCCACGCTCGTGGCGTTGCTGCCCGGAGCGGTGTCCAGCAGCACGGACGCGTCACAACCCTGAAACAGAGGAGAAAGGAAGAGGCGTCAGTCTCGAGTGCTTCGAGCAGTCAAAACTGTGGAGTGAGGTGGTCGGGAAAGAAGAGGCTAAAGGGCTTACCCTGACGAAGCAGTCGTGGAAGAACATGCGCACGAGGCCCGGCCCATTGCCGGGGTCTCGGCGGATGGCGGCGAGCACCACGTTGCGGATGAGCCGTTCCGCCGTCGGACAAGTGGAGTTGTAGAACCCGACTTGCAGCTGCGCCGCTCCCGTTGTCGCAACGGAGAAGAGGACGATGCATGACAGCAAAACTGGGAGCACAACCGGACGAGAAGCATGGCCAGTGCGTGCCCTGCCCATCTCCGGCTCCGGTACTGTGGAGTGTGTCAACTCTCCAAACCTGCGATTTTCTTCTGGCTCTGAGTGAGCCAGTGACAAGGTGTGCGGTGTGACTAAAGAAGATGAGCTGATGGTGGCAATTTATAAACCTGTATCGATACACAGATACACGGGCCCCTAGTGAGTATACTAGACTACATTGATCATAGGAGTGAGTGAACAAGTTGACCAGGGCAGAGGCAGCTGCTGGCCTTGGGATGAAAACTACGTGAACGTTCGTGTCGGTAAGTGTCACTTGCCTTGAGCTAAAGAAATTAGACCCAGCGTACGACCGATCAGACACCCGAGTGCTAATTGAACGGTCATGCCCGGAGGCTTTTACATGTTGTTGGCCTATCGGAGTTACAATCTGAATATATATCAATTTCAAGCAACCCAAATATCTTGTTTTCTTGCATAAGGAAGTACTAACATTCAGGAAGTATACTAGCAAACCGTAGTACTAAAGTGATTGTGTTACATTCAGTTCAGTGCTACGGACAAAGAGTCATTTAAGTATCCTCGAGTCCTCTATATGCCATGCATACATCTTGTGAAAAATATATATTCTCACACGAAATTATGAGATGATCTGACAGCACAGCATCCCGTTGTGATCAAGTTAATTCCTCAGATGAAACAGCATGTGCCGGTTCTGGCGCGCATGCATGTGTCAAATATAGACGTTTGCTTTCCGTTGCAGGTCGTGGCCAGGTCTGCTGTGCTGCGTATGACCTGACGGATTCTGTCTGCTTGATCTTCCTTCTTTCCATTCTTCTCTTCCAACGGTCCTCAAGTCTTTAAGAACCGAAACGTCCTGAAAGCCTCGGCTGTTGTGAGCCTGGCCCAGGTCAACGCATTGGAGCTGAAAGCCTAGGCTGTTGTTAGGCCATGTTTGGTTATGCTTATTCCTGCTTTTGCTTCTGAAAAAAGTCAGTAGCCCAACCAAAGGAACCGGCTGTCACCTGGTTGCTACCGAAGAAAGCAGCTTTCCTCCAAGCCAAACTTCACAGCAACCCGCACCCTGCTTCTTCCGGCTGTGACATGGATACTTCGGTGAAAATTACCCACGCTGCCACTCGTTATGTTGTTGCGTACCGCTTCGTTCTTTTTTCTTCCCCTCTCGATTCCCCTGCTAATCCTCTCGACCAGGCACTGGAAACAGCGGCGCTAGGGTTCTGCTTCGCCGCCGGCGCAGCTCGCCCTTGAGGCCGACGCCCCTGGTCGCCTGTTCGACGCGCGGTGCTCCACGCGCGGCCCGGCTTCCCTGCTCGCCGCGCGCCCCGGCTTCCCTGCTCGCCGCGCCCAGGTCGTCTGTTCGCCGCGCGCTCGACGCCCCTGCTCTCTCCTCCAGGTCGACGGCCACCAGAGCGACGGCAACCAAGTGGAAGGCCACCAGATCGACGTGCTCCAGGGCGACGGCCACCAGATCCAGCCCGGTTCGTCGCGCGCCCGACTCCCCACCAGATCCGGCGCCCCTGCTTGTTGAACAGCAAGGTAAAATTCCGGCTACCTTTTCGTTAATTTCTGCTGGTACTCTGAACAATGAATTTCTGCTGGTACTTCTGGTACAAAGGGAAGCGCTTTGTTTGTCAGTAACTGTTCTTACGGATGTGAGTGTTGTTAGCCAATGAATCCAGCATCTATTGATTGATTTATGATGGAATTGTTGTTAGCGAATGAATGAAATTAAATTGCTCTTTTCTTTTTGCTTGATTGAAGCATGTCCGATAAGGCAGATTGGTGTGAGGCCAATTTGAGACAATTTTTTGAGATCGTTAAAGGAGAGATAGATGCTGGGAATAGACCATTGGGTCAGTGGACTAAAACAGGTTGGAAAAATCTGGTTGTTAAGTACCATGAAAGAACAGGCCTGAAGCAAACAAAGAAACAATTGAAAAACAAGTTGGACAGTATGAGGAAGGAATATACATGGTTTATGGAGTTGAAGAATTGTGCGACTGGCCTTGGTTGGAACGATGCAAAGCAAACTGTTGATTGCTCTAAGAAATGGTGGGACGAACACTTTGCTGTAAGGACTACATTCTCATTGTTCATTACTCATTTTCCATAGTTTCATATGTGCTGATTTGCTAATTTTTCTATTTAATTTCAGAAATGCAACAATCCTGAGAAAGGTATCAAATGCAACCATGTGAAGTTCAGAAAACAAGGACCGAAGCACCTCGATGATCTTCATATATTGTTTGAGAAGGTGCTTGTTACCGGGGCTAGTGCATCATGTCTTGGAGATATTTCCTCTGATGACTCAAGTGATGATGATGTGGCTGAGGTACAAAAAACTCCAGAAAGCGATGATGTGAAGCTAGCTGAACTGAAGAAAGCAAAACCAGGAAAAAAGAAACGCAAGGACACCTCTACTGCCACCGAAGAAAAGGATGAGAAGAGTCCCTTCTTACGTATGTACAAGAACACATGTATGAGGATAGAAACTGCAGCAGAGAAGATTTTCACAAGTGCTTCAGCATCATCAGCTCCTCCAAAAAACGAAGTGCCTACCATTAAAGAGGCTATGCAGATGGTGAAAGATTGTGGTGTTGAAGAAAAAACTGCTCTCATGCACACAGCTACTTTCTTGATCGTGAAGCCTGAATTTAGAGAGGCTTTCAGCTCCTTGCAAACAAATGAAGGAAGGTTTGATTTGCTTGAGAGAGAGCATGAAAATGAGGAGTTGAAGCGTAAGTAGAGTCATTTCAAGTTTTTATTTCTTGCTGCATTTGTCATCAGCTCCTCCATTCTAGTTGCTAGTGTTGTAAAACAATAATATGTTTCTGTTATTTGTGAACCATTCTAGTTGCTTGTGTTGTAAGACAATATTTGCTTATTTCTATTTGTGAACCATTCTAGTGGCTTGAGTTGTAAGACAATATTTGATTATTTCTATCTGTGAACCATAGTTGCTTCGGTTGTCCATACATCAGTTTCTTGTGTCAATATAATGTGCAATTGCTATTCATATATTCTTGTCCCATATATTATGTCCATATTAATTGTGTTCATCCTGTGGTTTGTAGATGGATCCCAACATTTCTGATGTAGCCAAAGAAGCTCAAAAGAGCCTACAACTTCTAGCTGAATTTTCACAGCATGCTGCCATTCTTGGTGAAATGGGGAGCCAATATACTCAGCGGTATTTGCACAAGGGAAAATATAGAGAGACACCAGAAACTGGACTTCAATGGGTCATGAGGTGCCTCGGCCTTCCAAGGCATTTCTATAAGATGTTTTGGATGAGTCCGGAAGTTTTCTGGGAGCTTCATGATTTGTTAGTTTCCATCTATGGTCTCACATCAAGTAAAAATGTATCATCAGTTGAGTCATTGGCAATGTTCTTGTATATTGTTGGAGGACCCCAATCATTTTCACAAGTTGAAAATTGGTTTACACGGTCAACATGGACAGTTCACACCAAGTTTTATGAAGTGTTGAAATGTGTGCGTAAGTTGGCAGCTAAAAATATCAAACCAAGAGCTACAACTTTCTCTAGTGACCATGACAGGGTGAAAGAGGACAGGTTCTGGCCATTTTTCAAAGGCGCCATTGGAGCGATAGACGGTTCACATGTTCCAGTTGAAGTGGAACCAGATGAAGTTGTTAACCACACTTGTCGACATGGCAATACAACTCAGAATGTTCTAGCAATATGTGACTTTGACATGAGGTTTATCTATGCGGTTGCTGGTGTAACACCCCATGTTAATGCCGCTGCTGATCAAAGTGGAATACGAAATTAATCAAAGTTTAGGACAAAAATCAAGAGGAATAGTTAAATCAAGCCTTAATTAAGTCAAAATTTGATCTTGTTTAATTCGAAAACAATTTTCTTAACAGCGGGTCACTTTGAAAATTTCTGTGATCTACATGTACCAAGATGGAATTTTGGAGAATTTTGCAGATTTTTCTGCAAAGTGGAAGGTACCCAAATAAATCAAAGACCATTTAATCAATTTCTGTCTTGACTGAATTTTAGTTCAAAATCCAGTTCGAATCAGGAAAAGTTGCAATGAGAAAAATTGTTCATCTCGGTGAAACCTTCCAGAACTGATTTCATCAGATTTTTTGGAGCATAGTAGAGTTTGGTTTCAATCAATCCAAGTCAGCACGTGCAAATTTAATTGAAAAATTCGAAAACATTACTGTAGCGACATGTGTCGTCCTCTTCGTCGATTCTCCCTCCCGCTGCCCATCCCGCCGGACTGTGGCCGGCGTCACCATGGCACAGCACCGGTGACGATTCAACGTTCCTTATCTCCTCCTCCTTCGGTCAAGTCGTTGTCGTCATCGTTCTCGCGCTCTCCTTTCCTCGTCTCGCGCACGAACGGCCGCCATTGCCGCCGGGACGCATCCACGCCGCCCCGCCGCTCCATTGCCACCCTGAGCTCGGCCCCAACAGTGAAAGGGTGCGCAAGGAGTCACTCTATCCCATCCACAGCACGAACTTCGAGCTCCCCCACCCTGCAGAGAGATCGACGCAGGATTTCAGTCATGGCCGCCGGGTGACCACCGCCGACATTGCCGTCAAATCCTCCCTCTCCGGCCAACACAACTTCAATTATTCTCGTGGGTAGCTTCCTACCTCTCTTGCTCAACTCCCTGATGTGACCTCGTCGTCCCTCTCACAGTGATCTCGCCGGAATCACTTTCTTCCTCGCCGCCGTCCGCCGGTCCGATCCGCCTCTCTGACAAACTCCTCCTTCCGGCCTTCCTCCACGTGAACACGTCCCAAGGTGAGCTTCGCCTTGACCTCGTGATGCTCGTGCTCTCGCTGTTTCACCTGCGCGTCGCTTCACCTCGCCGGAACGCCGTGCGCCGCCGCTCGCCGCCGACGTCACCGCGCAGCTCGCGCACGTGCACGCCACCACACCCTAAAGCCGCCTCGACGCCCTCTACACGATGCCGCTGACGTTCACGCAAAAATCGCCGCCGTTTAGCCAGAACGGCGACCTCGCCGTCGTCCCGGTCGCGCGCGCACGCCATGCACTGGCACTGCTACAGTGCCGCGAACTCTTTTTCCTTTTACTTTCTCAGAAATTTGACCAAACTTGTAAATTCGATAGAAATTCAAATACAACTCAGAAAAATGTGAAACTAAGTTTGCTAGGTTCCTTGTGAACAGACCTATCCAGTGGTACAACATAAACATATGAAATCATTTTATTTTATTTTATAAAATTCAGAGAATTGAATCAGGAAATATTTTTTATAAAAAGATTTATACATGCAAAAATTCTGATTTTTGGCACACATACCCCTTGTGAGTTCACTGAACTGCTCACAAAATAGTTTCTTGAAATTCGCCATATTTTAGGAGTAATTTTAGTTTTAAGTTTCTAACAAAATCATTGTTATCATTTTATTCCTGCATATTTTGGCACCAGATTTTGGGTATGTTACTGTACCTAGAATTAGGTTGCTAAATAAAAATACAAACTTAATTTTATATCTTGTAGAACCATGTTAAAGAAATTTCAAAATAAAATCTTTGTCTCGATCTTTGAAAACTATCGGATTCTTTAGTTCCTTGGTGAAACACTTCAAACAAAAGTGTCGTAAAAATATTTTTGGGTTCTCCTGCACCTCACATCAGCACCACTACCATGCCACTGCACTCTTTCATTTAACCAAGTTTAATATGTTCCTTGTACTTAATTGTGAACTTGCATTGCATTCATTTAGGGAACAACGCCGGAACCGAGGACGTGGGGATCGAGGCCGAGGAGACCGGCGCTGACTTGAACGTGCTTGAGTGTGCTAACCACCAGCCCCAAGGCAAGCCCCGGTGCACTCCTATGTTTACAAAGTTTTACATTTCCTCACCTGTACTTCGAGTCATTTATTGTGCATTTAAGTTTTAGGAGTTATATGAAACCGTAGATGCACTAGAGATCCTTATTCCTATGGGTTGGTTCAGATGGTACAGCCGCTCATTAGTTTTGCTATGCTTAATATCGAGTCATCGATAGAAAATCGAGTGGTATGGAGACCGCTCGGTGTAAGTGGGGTCGGATTTACTTTATGTTCTCACATGATGATGATAATGAATTTGAGACCGAACGGGAAAGTTTCATGTGTAGGTTGAGGTGACAAGGCTTGCTTTGTTCGCCATAGCCCCGTTTGTGTCGGTTGAGGACCGTTCGTTGTGGCCCCGCTGAGCAAGTTTGAACAGTACCGGATGCATGCTAGCAGAATGGGAACTAGTAAACTGAGTAGCTCGATGTTGTATGTGTTGGACGGTGCTCCCCCTCTCTTTTGGTGATGAAGATGGAATGGTGGTTGCGGGTTTGTGTAGGAAGGGAGGGCACACGGGCTAACCACGGATTGCCTGGCGCGGGTATCGCGTGGAGGACGTGTGTCCGGGAGAGGTGAAATCGGCTCGACCTTACGATGTCTTGTGAAAAGTTGCCATACGTGACTCTTTTGAGTGTGCGTACGTCGTGTATTTGGGTTTCGCCTGCAGGTGTAAATCGATTCGAATCGCCGTCCCTCGCGGTTATTGAGTACCACTTGTTCACTGCGTCACTTCGTAGTAAGAAGTGCACATGATGATGTTTATATGCTATTGTACTTCAATTAATTGTATTGCAACCATGTATTGCTTAGTGTAGGTGGCTAATATTTATATTAATGCAAGAACCCTTTTAATTTGGCTAAAATATGAAAATAAGGATCAATTATTAGTGCTGTTTTTGCAATTAAAGTTTAGCAACCTGGTCAACCCCCTGCATAAAGACCATTTTGACAGGTAAGACTTGCTGAGTATTAGCTGCTCAGGGTTTGTTGTTTAAATTTTTGTTGCAGGTATTCCTAATTGTAGTTTCTGTGATTGTTGTGGCAAAATGGTGTGGGAGGGTGAGCCGCCCAAGGACTGATCCATTGAGTGGGTTCCCTCCTCTCCCAACCAGGAGCAAGGTGAGTGAGATCGTGTCTACGGGCCGGACATGATTTCCTTGTAGATATGTATCGTCGTGTGTTTCGCTTCCGCTAATGCTTATGTAATCGAATTGCGAAGTCTTTTATGTAATATTAACCGAACTTCGAACCTTGTAACCTAGGTTAATCGTGGAACCAATGTAATCGCTGAGCTTGTTGTAAAATTATTTTACTTATGCTTATGTGTGTGGTCCTGTGCATACTTGCTTCGTCAAGTATCCCCCGATTATGATCCTGGTTAACCAAACCCCTCATTAATTTGAGGTGGGGTGCTACAGCTGGTTGGTCGGGTTCGGCACATGACACTCGGATCTTGAATCATGCATTAGCAAATTTTGATGATTTTCCGCACCCTCCTAAAGGTATACATGATTCCCTCCTTGTGAATACTAAAAAAACCAAATTGTCGGTACTTGTCAATATATGATTACAAAATTAACATTGCTGATTTATTTTTATAGGAATGTTTTATCTTGTTGACTCTGGTTATCCAAACCGAATTGGATATCTTGCTCCTTTCAAGGGAAGCACATATCATCTACCGGAATTCCGGGCTCGTTCTGGCCGTCCTCATCAAGGGAAGTATGAAATGTTCAATTACTTGCATTCATCCCTTCGAAATGTCATTGAGCGCACTTTTGGAGTCTTGAAGCAGAAGTGGCGTATTTTGAAGAAGGGCATACCAAAATTCCCTCTGCGTACTTAGAAAAATATCATTCTAGCATGTATGGCATTGCATAATTTTATTCGTGACAGCAATTTAAAGGATAAGGAGTTTGATAGATGTGATGCAAATGAAGGGTATCTACCATATGTGGCACGTGAGGCGACACAAGCACAAGGAGATGAGAATGCAGAGGGGGAAAACGAGGAGACTATGAATACCATTCATACTAGGATAGCTGATGCTTTGTTTAGTGCGAGAGGAAGATAATTATGTTCACAGAGCAATTATTGTGATGAGAGCAATCTTTTGTATAATGCTATTGTTATATTTATGTGAGCCAAATGTTGACATTATGCTTGTACCACGTAGCGTATGTTGTATTTATGTGCACCAAAAGTTAATGGTCGATGCAACATTTTAAAAAATTAAGTTTTTTTTTCTTAAATGATTATTTACATGTTAATCTTTGAATAGTACACTTTTTTAGGATCAATTTCCATATACATATTTTCACAGACCTTATAAGGGCATTACAGACATTTTAACAGATTTTACACAGCCACAACAGTTTCACCAAACGGGCTTTTGCTTTTCTTACAGCTCACAGCCCACAGCAGTTTTTTTCACAGCCACAGCCAAAAGCAGCTTTTTCTCATAGCCACAGCACAACCAAACACACCCTTAGTCTGGCTGGCGCAAGCATCAGCGCAGCCGTCTCGGTTCCGGCAAAAACACAGGAGCATCGTCCCGTTTGTGACTCTGATTTCTGTAAAAATTTTTTTATAATTACACAGTACAACTTAAACACTCACAACATACGTACACTCAACCCTATGAAAGTACAAAGCACTAATTTCTGTAACTGCTGCCGACCAACAAACAATATTACAGTACTGAACTCGCACGAGGTGTGCGGCTTACTGCCGATGGTGGGTGCGTGGCTGGTTGACTAGTACAGTATCAGTGGGACGTGTTGCCACCAAAGAAAGCAAATTGTCACCTCTTGGCCAAGTGGACAAAGAAAAGTAGATTAAATTTGATGTGAAATCGTTAAACCAAAGTGTATTACATCTCGCAACAAGAGTAGAACAGCATGTAACAAAGAATAAGCCACATGTGCGACGGAAGCCCGCGGTTGACAAGGAGCCCGCCAGGCACCAGCGCCGCGCAGCGGACGAGCTACGTGGTGCTCATCCATGTGCAGAAAAACGAAACACACGGCTTCGCACACCCACATATTCGCTCGCGCCGGCTCATCATACGTCAGTTTAGCTGTTGGTGGCGTTGCAGAGCCTCCTGATTTCTCCCTGCGCTCCGGTGAGCACCTCGACGGCGGCCATCTTCACCAGCGACGCCGCGAACCGCGCCATCCACCCCGTCGCGTCCGCCGCGTCGCTCACGGCCGCCGCCGTGTCGTTCCGGGTCATCAGCGCCGCGTCGGAGGTGAACAGCACCCGCCCGCCCAGCGCGTTGCGGTAGTACTGGTTGCTCAGCGCGTCCGGGCTCACGGGGCTGTTGTTCACCGCGTTGTCCGGCCCGCCGCTCGGGCACGCTGCCTTCAGTTGCGTCGCGTAGGCGGCGTCCAGCGACGGGTCGACGGTCGGGTACAACCGGTTGGTGAACCCGGAGCACCGCGCCGTGCCGATGGAGTGCGCGCCCGAGAGAGACACCAGGTCGTCAGCGCTCAGGTTCTTGGCGGCGAAGCTGGCGATGAGCTGCTGCGCGTCGAAGAACGGGGAGGGGATCCCCGAGAAGACGGCGAAGGCGGAGGACACCGTGCCGTCGCGCCGGCCGGACGGGATCGGAAAGGAGAAGCCGGCGGACTTGGCCACCGAGTCGCGCGCGGCGAAGGCCAGGATGTCGGCGCAGGACACCTTTCCCGGGCAGGCGTCCTCCACTGCGGTCTTGATCTGGTTGATGGCGTCGTAGCCGCGGAGAGGGATGGCCGTCTTCTCTGGCTGGGTGTTGTCCTTGCTGGGGTCCAGGAGGATGGAGGCGTCGCAACGCTGTTCGGAAGGAAAATCGAAATAAATAAACGGAATACAGTAATGTTCCATTCGGCAGTTTTATAATTAACCTTCTGCAACATTGTGATGTGATGAAAAAAATTACTAGTTAGTCGTCACGTACGTTGACAAAGCAGTCGTGGAAGAGCACGCGAATCAGGGCTGCGGCGGTGCTCTTGTCGGCGTCGATCATTCCGTTGACCTTATTCCTCACAATGTCCTCGGCACTCGGGCACGACGAGCTGTAGAAATTGTATTGCAGACCTGCAGATGACATGGTGATGAGGGTGGCCTGGAAGGCTACCAAGAGAAGCTGCAAGCATGCCAGCTTCATTCTTCTGCTCATCTTCTTCTTCAGGCTGGGAAGAGAACAGTAACCAAATGAAGAAACAGGGTATAATGTGTGTGAGAATGTTGGTTGAAAGAATTGATGTTCGATGATATGACAGCCAGGGCACTTCCTGTATTTATAGATGCAACAAAAGAATGTGCGTCAGGAGGATCAATAATCCGTTTGAAGATGTAGATTAAGAAAGAGATTGGAGAATATTTGGAGTTCAATCATAAGAGTATTTGCCAGTTCGTGTTGTCCAGCAACATGGGAGCAGAACAGCAGCTTGATCACTGTAGGCGTTGACATCAATCGCCTGGCGCGGCGCCGGTAAATTTGTTGATTTGCCTGGAGTGTTAAGGAATTAGTTGGATGCTAATTGAAGTGCACTTGACATGTGACCAAAAGACGCCATGCTGTTTTGCTGTACTTGCTTGCCCCTGCTTAGAGGTATTCTGTTTTTTTTTTTTAAAAAAAATGAGGATCTCAACTAGACCTAAATTTTAATTTTAAGGCTTACCGCAGAATAAAATATTACTGTTTTTTGCGATTAGAATAAAATATTACTGTTGTTAGCACAAAATAGTTCGGGTGATATATCGAGGCTGTAAGGTCAAAGTTGTGGCGAGTAAATTGCGTCTGGTGGAATAAGGTGGCAGGGGAAAAAATAATAATCTATAATACAAAAGGCAAGATTACTAGGCATGCATAATTCGAGTCTGAACCTGAGATAGACGCCTGATCTGGCGTATAGGTGTATCACCGATTGGAGTACGACTGTTGGCTGCGGTGCAACTTAATCAAAGATACCTTGTGTAGAGGTCAGAGGACATATGCAACCTGTCATTCCTAAAGCGAAATCAGTGGAGTCAATTCAGCTTTATCATTGAAGCATCATTTCATAGTGTACAATGTACCACCAGAAGCTGAAGGTTGTTTAGACTGACTCCAACAATGGGAGGCAAATTCATTTTTGCCTCCTCAAACACTACTGTGCATGAGAAAATTTGCTCCAACAGAAGATGCAAAGGGGAAGGCAAATTTGCATAGAAGGAGAGAGACGATGTAGAAATGGACTCCCTCTCTCCTCCGAAGGCATTCGCTCGAGCTCTCCTGCCGCGACATCATACCCCCGCCGCCACGCCGCATCTCAGCGCGCCGTGCTGCTTTTGGGACAGCTGGAGGTACGAAGACTCGCCGGGGGCAGCCGAGGGCGACGGCGACCTCGCCCTCCCGTTGCCCTGCTGCTTGGGACGGCTCGTCTTGCTCGCCATGGACGCGTCTGTGCCTAGATTCGACCGCGCCGCTCACTCAACCTCCTTCTCTCTCCGTCGTCTATACAAACGAGTGCGCGACGAGCTCCTCCCCCCGACCAAAGCTCCTCGCCATGACCACCAACGCGGCCCGATTTGGTCGTCTCCCCAAATCTTCCCCAACTCCGGCCGCCACAAAATTCACCGCCAGCGATACACCTTCCTCCCTCTCCTCTGGCCTTCGAGGGACCCCGAGCTTCCCCATCCTCCGTGACAAGCTCGGTGAACAAGCCTCAAGCCACGGGCGCGCGAACACAGAGCTTCGCCGCGGGGAGGCGGCGGCATGGCCCCGCGCGGCGCGGCGCGGGCTGGCGTGAAGGCGGCGGGACGTGCGGGGCATCGAGCCGCAGCGGAGGCGGCGGGAAGTGGGGCCGCGGCAGGGCGCCGAGCCGCAGCGGAGGCGGCGGGACGTGCGGGACCGCGACGGGCGCCGAGGGGCCTTGGCGTGCCACGGCGAGGCGAGTCGTCCGGTTGCGCGCGCGTGGACCGCATCGCGCGTCGAAGCAGCCGTGCGCGTCGCAGAGGCCGTCCTCGTCGCCGTCGGAGCAGCCGCGCCCGCGGGCTCGTCGCCGTCAGAGCAGCCGCGCGGGCGCGGGGCAGGGGGGCGGGGTGCGGGGCGCAGGCGTAGGCGCGTGCGCGGGGTGCAGGCGTCGGAGAAGCGCGGGCGCGCGTGCGGAGGCGCGGGGCGTCGTGCGCGTGCACGGGCCAACGGCGTCGTGCCGGCTGAGCGGCCCACGGAGAGGACGACGACGGCGCCAGGTGCGCGTCGGAGTGCCAGGCCTCCGGGAACGTCTCGTCGGCTTCGGTCCCCAGCCAGACGGAGAGCACGAGCTCGCCGCGGGGGAGCTTCATTCTGGTCCCCGCCGCCGCGCCCCCGGGCCTGGAGGTGTCCATCGCCGCGCGCGGCGCGTAGGATGAGCCGCGACGTCGGGGGCGAGCTGCTGCGGCGCAGACGAGCCGCGGAGGCGCGCTGACGCGCTGGCGAGCAGTTGTGGTGCGAACGAGCCGCGGAGGTGCGCTGACGCGCTAGCGAGCCGCGGGGCGAGGGGCGGCGTCGTGGATGAGCAACAGCGGCGCGCTGGCTAGCCGTGGAGGCGCGAGCGAGCTGCTGCGCCGCACGGTCCGACCGCCCCGTGCCGAGCTCGTGCGGGAAGATGTGGAGCAACGATGCGAGTCCATGGCGTTGACGAACAGAAGAGAGGCTTTGCTTTTACCGTTCGCGCTGTTGGAGACAACAAGTTTTGGATGCGTGATGCTTTTACTGTACACGATCCAAACTATAGAATGGCTATCGTTTTTGCATTGGCGCTGTTGGAATCAGTCTTACTCACATTTCCTGTTGGCCTGTTGGGAAGCAATACCATTAACTCGAGGTCAACGCAAAAGGATGCTTTTATATTGGATTTTAAGAGCGTGATTTATTAAGAGATATTCCTAGTGTATTATTATATTACTATTGAGCAGTTTTTCGGTTCAAAATAATGGTCATTAGTTTTGGAAAACTAATGGCCATTAGTTTGATCCGACGGTCTAGATTTAATTTCGAAAATCTATCACTAATAGCCATTAGTAAGGGTAATATCGGAAAAATACAAATAAATAAGAGTTGAATTATTTAGTTCATGATTCTTAAACAATAAATAAATTAATGAATTAATAATCAAATCACTAATCTGCCCTCAAACTAATGGTCATTAGTTTTGGAGAACTAATAGCCATTATTTTGGACTGTAAAACTGCTCTGTTAGTTACTAAAGAAGCCCATACATGGACACAAAGACGTGATCCAAAAATTTCTTGCCAAAAGAAAGCTCGCGATCAAACACCACTTTAATCGTGGCCCGTGGGCTCCGGTCAGTCCAACAATTTCCGATGAGAAAAAATGCATGATATGCTTTGCGATTATATGGACCATTTTTTCTTCAGTCATATTTCATTCGGTACAAGCACTACTTTACCAGGAATCCAACACCAGATTTTTATGTATTTTATATAAAAAAAGTTTTATGTGCACTTAAGGACAAAATATGTTGGTATAGACGAGTTTTGTTTCCTCTCGTCTGTCGCAGAGTAGGTCTGGTAGCCCAGCGGCGCCGGCGCGATTTCGTTGGCGCCTTGTCTATTCGAATCGAAACCGAGTTCAAAACCAAACCAAAAAAAGGATGAAGGAGACGGTTCATATATATAGACTTAAACAGACAGAAGAGTAGATCTGAAGGAGGGAAACGGAACCGAAGTTATTTCTCGGCGAGATCCCTCGGGAGGGGAGTTCTACTATTCATGGGGATCCTGGCGCTGATGCGGCTCATGGCCGTGAAGCGCGAGCAGAAGCGGCGTCGCTGGCAAATTCTAGCCCGGAATGGACCGATTGCTACAGTACATGAAGTAAAGGAATCGCCCCGCCCTTTCAACGAGTTGGTGATGGTGATTCTCGACATGACAAAACATCTAAAGATTCAATCCCATGCCTTCCAGAGGACATCTGGCGTCATATACATTCCCTAATGCCAATGCGTGATGCTGCTCGTGCTGCTTGCCTTTCTCATGCCTTTCTACGTTCCTGGAGATGTCATCCCAACCTCACCTTGAATTGGGAAATGCTTTGCCCTATGTTAGATGGAAGAAATTTCTGCTGCATTATTGACAACATTCTGACAAAGCACTCAGGCATTGGCTTGAAGATATTGAAGCTTAATTTATGTAGAGATGACAGTACCTTTCCTTACATCGACCGTTGGCTCCAGGTGGTTGTTACACCAGGGATCGAAGAGCTCACCCTTAGGCTATATAAAAAGTACAGCTTCTCATGCTCACTTTTGTCTCATGGGGTTAGAAACTCAATTCAGTACCTTCAACTTAACTCTTGTACCTTCCGTCCCACTGCTAAGCTTGGCCCACTGAGAAGCCTAACAAGTCTGCATCTGCAATCTGTGCGTATTACGGGGGATGAATTAGGGTTCCTTCTTTGCAATGCCCTTGCTTTGGAGCAGTTGCAGCTTGATTATTGCAAGGAGATAGTTGTTCTAAAGATACCTTGTGTGCTGCAGCGGTTCAACTTCCTGAGTGTTGTGGCATGTTGGAGGCTGCAGGTCATAGAGAGCAAAGCTCCAAATCTCTCCCGTATTGACATTAGCGGGGACATAAAACTGTTACTTGGAGAAGCATTGCAAATGAAGAATCTGCACATGGACTGTCCGGATGTCATCTGTTATGCTCGCGCTGAGCTTCCATCCATTATGCCAAATCTTGAGACTCTTAAGTTAAGTTCAGAAGATGAGGTCGTTAGTACACCAATGCTGTCTACCAAATTCCTGTACCTCAAACACCTGGACATCAATATTATGGGAGGGAGTTTTTCCCAATCCTATGATTTTGTTTCTCTGGTTTCTTTCTTGGATGCGTCTCCTTCCTTGGAGACTTTGTTCTTGCATGTATCTCAGCAAGATAGTGAGTATGAATCAGTTTTTGGAGGTCCCTCTTCCTCAAATTTAAGGAAGCTGCCTGATCGCCGTCATGACCACCTCAAGAATGTGGAAATCACCGGGTTCAGCTCTGCGAAAGGTTTGGTTGAGCTAATATGTTGCGTCATAAAAAATGCAGTCTCACTTGAGCATCTTGTGTTGAACACCCTTCCTCATCATCCGAGGTGTTTTGGGGATAGTAATAAAAGTTGCTGGCCCGTTCGCAAGACTGTGCTGGAGGAAGCCTACAGGACAGTCATGGCTATAAGAACTTACATTGAGGATAAAGTTCCGCCTACGGCGAAACTAACTGTTGTGGAGCCTTGCCCACGCTGTCATTCCATGTATCATTGGGAAAGGCAACACAATTTCCCTCTGGTATGATATGATCAATATGAAAATCTTATCTGTTGAGTATCCCAGTCTGTTTTCCTTTGCCAAGAATAAAACTATATCTCTTGCTGAGGCCATGCAGGCTGACTCCTTTGAGCAGCTTTTTTGTATTTCCTTAGGTAGAGTAGTAATAGGGCTGTTAGCGATAGTCTAGTAGAGTAGCTTAGTCTCTTTTTTTTTCTGGCTTGTATTATTTATTTTTTAACAGAAAAGGCATGCACTGTGGGGAACTCCCCTACAGTTTTTTGTAAAACAAATATGTTGGTATAACATCAAAATTCATGCAGCAGGAGTGAGTTTTTTTCTTTGTAATATTACCGATGAGGCACCGATTTCTAATTTAAAGTGATCAGAATTTAGTCTCGAGCAATCTACTATATGAAACTCATTTATACAACCATCGTATGACTAAAGATCTTTATACCATTAGATCTTTGGTCGTACAAATAAGTTGGATGCTTATTGCTGCTATAGAGCATTAGATGGGTTTCAACCAGGGTTTGAAAAAACAGACAAAAACTGGATCGGTTTTCGCAAAAACCGGTATGGTCTGGTAACGTCGGTGGGGCGGTTTTGGATTTGAATTTGTTTTAAAAAAATGAAATTTCAAAAACTGACAAAATGGATTGGTAAACCGAAAATACCGAGCGATAAACCGGGAAAACTGCTTGGTTTGCTTTCAAAAGAAGAAATTGCCTTGATAAACCAACAAAACCGCCAGTAAATCGGAAAGCCAAACCGGATTGATTTAAAATTTCGTCCGACCTTTCCTTTACCGGAAAAGTTTCATGCTCATTCAGATTGCAGAACAGAGGAAGAGGAACCTGCTGTGGGGAAAGGCAAAACAGAGGAATCCTGCATAAGAAAAGCAGAGTATTCAAGCAGAGCGGCTGCTTGTTGTTTCTGCTCCGCTTGGGCAGCATACGAGGGGCGTTATCTAGGTAACAAGAGTACGAACGGGCTAAATGGAAGTGCATTGCGTTTCATATAAGGTCCAATAACACTTAATTCTCAGACTACTACATGTCACAGGAAGAACTGAAGATTGCAGTGTATTATTAGAACTGTCATGGATCCAATAATGATATACTCTGACAAAAAAAAATGTGGATCGAAGCTTACAGAATCTGACTGTATATCCTCAGATCAAATGTTCAGTAGCTAGTCCATTATGTACACTGTTCCTCCATTAGCCGCTGTTAGTGACAGACATGGTCGCCGGTGAGCACGTCCAGGGCTCCCATTGTGTCGCTCAGGTTGGGGCGTATCCGCTCCGAGAAGGACGCGCAGTGCGCGCGGCCGACGGAGTGCGTGATCAGCTCGTCCGCCGTGAACCCCATGCCGGCGAAGAGGCCTGTGAGCTGGTCGAGCTGCGCGAACGGCGTGGGGCAGGCTCTGGCTGGCGTCGTCGGACGCGGCAGAGGTGACGCTGTCGTGGCGGCCCAAGGGACGCCGTACCTCATCGTCCAGGAGCTGAGGATGGCGAAGGCAAGGATGTCGGCGTGAGGCACGGTCCCCGGGCACAAGCTCTTGAGCTGCCGTTGCGCCTTCTGGATCACCTCGACCCTGCGCAGCGCAGGCCGCGTTCGCCTGTGACGCCTTCTCCGGGTTTGGGTTGACGGGGCTCACATCAACCAGGACTGATCGGTGACAACCCTGGTAAGTACGGGATCACGATTCACGTATGTCAAGTAAGTTGCACATATCAGCTTAATTTTGAATTCAGAACTTCTTGTGAAACAACGTGCACACAATTGACTTGCATACCTTGACCAAGCTAGCAGTCGTAGAAGGTGGAGAAGGATGAAGGCACGGACGGAGGGGCCCGAGGAAAACGTGGCCAGGAGAGTAAAACCTGAGAGCAACACCTTCTCGTTCTTTTCTTGGCTGAATGGTCCCTACATCCTTTTGATACGTGGCCTATTTTTTTCTGGGACGATGCTGGAGCGTGCACTCTACCGCTGCTGTATGAACACGGCCTAACCTTGCCAATGTAATAGTAAGCAGTTTGGATGCACAAAATGAACTTCGGTTTCTGGTACAAACCAAACCATAACGAGCAAAGACGCCTATGCGAGAAGATATCAGGTCCTCCATCATTTCTGCGACTTGTTGCTACTTGCATTCAGAGAACGTGCATCTTCCTTCGATGATTTGATCGTTCATTTGCTCAAGATACATGCATGGAACGAACCACACGCGTCCCCTAGGGAATGAACCGGTAAAGAAAAAGCTGGACCGCGCTACGGCGAAACGCAACAGCTATCTCGTGCAACAGTTAGTGCAAACGCCAGTGACGCATCCCCCGCCGCATCCCCTGATGTTCCAATTGAGGTCACCTCCTTTTGTGCAAAGATCGAGCAGGCAAAGGCTAGCAACAAGCCTAGCAAGTAGTAGGAGAATGCTGCTTTCGCGATGGAGACGTTTTATTTGTAACTGATTTTTTTCTAGTGTTACATAACCAAGAAGCCAAAACCGATTGATGGATACGTTCATGTTGGCTGATGCATCTTTTTGTGAGAGCATGCTGTATGCACCTGTTGTACTTGATAGTTGGCCCCACCACCTTTGCACTCCTTCTGTCCTGCATGGCTAGTAATGGCCTGTTTTATGTTGGTAGCAAAGGATAAAAGACACCGGGGTTTGAAAAGCCACCTAGCATGTTGGACGAAAAGAATGATAAGCTTCTGTTGCGAGGACGGCCTGACGGGCCAAACTTAAAATGTGTCATGTTAAAAGAAGCTTTTGCACTGGTTGGTCATAAAAATAATTTTTTTGATGTGTTTGGTAACACGATAAAATAATTTCACTCATGAACTGATCATGCATGCCAGGGCACACCTATGGAGTCCAGCACATAGTGGGCACTCCGTATAGTTCACGCACGCTACGGTTCTTTCCAGAAACACACGTTAATGATGGTGAGCAATGAAAATTAGGCCGCCAGAAAATGCCCAATAGTAAACTGGCTATTTACAGCGACTACCTAATGTTTAGAACTCCACGGCGCATTCGCAACTTTCCATGCATGAATTAAAACATGTTTTTTTTGCGAATTGAATTAAAACATGTTTGTGTAGCTGCACGACCACACTAGGACTAGGAGGACGAGCGGTCGCGGTCAAGCAGCTCGCGCCACGCCGCACCGAACCACATGTGCTGCGCAGCGTACGAACCGCGCGCAGCGCACCGATGCCCGCCGGCACCCCGCGCATTTCTAAACGTTTCTTTCCTTTCCTCGGCAGTCGGCCCGCCTCCTTTCCCCTCCCGCACCGCACCGCCCGGAACCGCGAAACGAGAAAACAGAGGCGTGCGGGCGCGTCCCAAACCCTTTGCGCTCGGCTCGCCTTTCACGTGCCGCTCTTCCTACCGAGGAAACGACCGAGATTAGAAGGGCGTCCTCCCTGTCGTCTGCCTATACCTGTCAACCTCTACAGCTGTGAAACGCCCGAGATTAGGAGGGCGTCCTCCCCGTCTGCCTATACTTGTCAACCTCTCCAGCTGTGCGTCTATAGAACCAGGGGCCGACATAGTGCTCCAGCTACCTCTCATTTCGTTGCGTTTCGTCTCGTATCCGGGAAGCAATTAACAGCCGGGAGACCCTGCCGCCGGTGGCCTTTGGAGTTTGACGTGAGCTGATTCGTCCTCGACGACAAATTTCTCATGGCCGCCGAGCACCAGCAGCAGTCCGTCAAGGCCGGCAGCAGCAGGTTCACGGTGACATACGGTCAGCTCAGGCAGTACATGAAGGACCAGGGCGGCCACGGCGCCATGCGCCTCGCGCCAGCCATGGCCACGAGCACCATGCCCGGAGCAGATGTCGCCGGTGGTGCCGGCGCGACGGAGGCGGTGCCTGCGTCGGAGAAGGGGAAGGCCGTGCTCGACCTCTTCCCCCAACAGCCTGGCATGCCGAAAGCCTCCCAAGAAAGGTGTGTAATTGTGTACTGCTCAATTAACTCGGCGTGTGCACACATCTTGTGATCAGTTTTTGAAACATTTCATGCTAAACCTGTGAACTATTTTCCAACCTCAGGAAGGAGCCTAAGAAAGCGCAGCTGACGATGTTCTACGACGGGAGGATGGTTGTGTTCGATGACTTCCCTGCCGAGGAAGCCGAGAAGCTGGTGAAGGCCGCAGGTTCCTGCAACGCCTCTCGGCCCTCTCCGGTAGCCAGACAGCCGTGCGTGCCAGGTAGGAACGTGCACATATATGCAGTGTCCACACATACTTGTACACCTACCGGCTACGGAGGCCAAAACAAATGTCCATCGATCGCGAACTGATAACATGCATGCTTTTTATAGACATGCGCATCGCGAGGAAGGCGTCGCTGCAGAGGTTCCTCGAGAAGAGGAAGGACAGGCTCGTCGCGGGAGACTCGGACCCAGCGGCGAGTGGGTCGAACAAGCGTGTGAAGGACGATGACGTGCTGTGCCTCGGCGTGAACCCCAAGCTCAACCTCAATTGAATAATCAAAGGAGACCTGGAGATTGCAACGTTAAAGTTAAACCAGTACTACTGCTTATTTCTGTTTTCCACCAACATGTGGATCCAATGCGTTTCCCCGGTGGATTTTGCACCAACTATTGTTGGTTACTTTGTTGCCTCAGGGGAGTTAATTATGATTGGTTAACTTTAGTTTTGATTCTGCTTGTTTGAGAATTCTTTTGCGAGGGAAAGAATTCTTTTCCATGTTTATATTTATCTCCTAGTCCGTGTATACAATGTTTGTAAAATATAATTCATATAAACTGATCAAATATATTGTATTTTATTTACACTCCATTGTGTCATTTTAAGTTTTCAAATAATTGTTTTGGTTGGTCAATAGAAATAACCCTTGCAGCCATCGTGACACGCGCCGCCTCGCCCAACCCCCGCCACCTTCTCTAGCCACAAGCACCGACCGAGATGGCATGGGGCTGAGCCGCCGCTCCGGTCGCGCGTTGTTGGCCTTGAGCGGTCATGCAAGAGCACATCCCCTCCCCGCTGTGTGAGGCTGCCACTATGGGCCTGTTTGGGTCCATATAGACTAGGCTTGTTTGAGGAACAATAATCTCGGAAGTGTCATGGTTCCAATAATGGCATATTCTATACGGACAGAAAAAAATTGTCGATAGAAGCTTACAGAGTTTGACTGCACATCTTCACATCAAATGTTCAGTAGCTAGTCCATTATGTACGCTGTTCCTCCGTTAGCCGCAGTAAGGGACGTGGCAGAACCTCCTGATCTCGCCCTGGTCGCCGGTGAGCACGTCCAGGGCTCCCATCTTGCGCATGGCGTCACCGAATTTCGCCGCCCACCACCCCTGGTCCATGGCACTGTCCTCCACCATCCGCCTGGTCGTGCTGTCGTTGATCAGCGCCCAGTCGGAATTGAAGAGCATCGTCCGGCATGCCCTCGTCCTGGTCCACCGCCACTTGGCGCCTTACCGATTAATTAGTTTTTTTTTAATTCGGTGCTGCGCTTTAATTTTGCAGATTAATTAGTTTTTTTAATACAAAGTACAACTCAGACGCCCACAACGCACACACACTCACCCCTATAAACACACTAAAGTTAATTATGATTGGTTAACTTTAGTTTTGATTCTGCTTGTTTGAGAATTCTTTTGCAAGGGAAAGAATTCTTTTCCATGTTTATATTTATCTCCTAGTCCGTGTATACAATGTTTGTAAAATATAATTCATATAAACTGATCAAATATATTGTATTTTATTTACACTCCCTTGTGTCGTTTTAAGTTTTCAAATAATTGTTTTGGTTGGTCAATAGAAATAATCCTGTCCGGCCATCGTGACACGCGCCGCCTCACGGCCCTCACCCAACCCCAGCCACCTTCTCTAGCCACAAGAACCGCCAAAGCGCCGACCGAGATGGCATGGGGCTGAGCCGCCGCTCCGGTCGCGCATCGTTGGCCTTGAGCGGTCATGCAAGAGCACATCCCCTCCCCGTTGTGTGAGGCTGCCACTATGCCGCCGCTTCGCCCTGGGAGCTTGAGGTCCTGGCTGCGTCACAAAGGAACTTGTGGCTAGTGCTGTCCAAACGGGCCGCCCGGCACGGCACGGCCCAAGCACGAATTAGCCCGGCACGTATAGTTTCGGGCCGGCCCGGCATGAAATTTTTTTCGGGCCGTGCCGTGCCGCTCGTCGTGCTGAGCCATCGGCCCACGGCACGGCCCAAAATTATAAAGCCGTGCCGGGCCGGCCCGTCAGGCACGTAAGCCCGTTAGGCACGTTTAGGCCTGTTTAGCTCATTAGTGTAAATATATAGCAAAATAAGTGTTAAATGGGGGACTTGAGATTTGAACCAAGGACCTCATAGTCTAGAGTGAAGTGTTTTACCATCAGACCAAGTTTTCTTCTTGACTCTATAGGAATTCAGAATATATTTACACTATTTTCTATTCGGGCTCGTGCTTTAATGGGCCATTAACGGGCCTTTGCGTGCCGCGGCTTAACGGACCGTGCCCGTGCCGCCCGTCGGGCCACATCCTCGGCCCAAGCACGGCACGGAATGTTTTACCGGGCCGGCCCGGCACGAAATTAAACGGGCCGTGCTGTGCTTGGGCCGGGCCAAAAATTTCGTGCTTCGAGCCGGCCCACTAAACACGGCTTGTTTGGCCAGCACTACTTGTGGCCATGGAAAGGAATGAAGGGGCACGGGAATCAGAGAGGCTAAGAGACGTGCGGAATGGGCCAGCACAGGCAGCAAAGGAACCTTGGACCACGAAATGGATGGCCGTGACCATGCGGGCCTGTAGAGAAAGTCCCGACGGGCCAAAAACCGGCAAAGGCGACGACCACAGCCCAAAACACGGAAATAGCAAGCATGGCGGCACCGCATTGGCCAGAACGAAGGGGAGGAATGATGTCGTATGACGTGATTGGTGCGGAGGGGGTGGGCTGAGCGTGGAGGAGCCCACCTTTGCTTCTAAAATTAGAATTTACATAGCCAATATCTCAAATGAGTGAATGACTTATAATTTGATTTAGAGGACCACAGAAACTATTTAACTTTCACATGATCACGGTTTATGACGAAGAAATATGGGGTACGTGTCCTAGGCTCCTAGCTAGAGAGAGAAAAAAACTTTGGGTCCATATAGACTAGGCTTGTTTGAGGAACAATAATCTCGGAAGAACCATGTGGGCCTGCTTCCAGCGCAATGTCATGGGCCTGCGTTTCAAAGACACCACCTAATCTAGCAGGTTTCTCTCAAAAAAGAAAAATAACCTAGTCTAGCAGGTCCTAACTTATATTAAAAAAAAAACACTAACATGGCTGTGCTCCGGGCAAACCTTTTCCTTTGAAACTAAGTTTTATGTGCCCTTTAGGACAATATGGTGGCATAACAAAGAAATTCACGCGGCAGGAGTGATTTTTTGTTCATTCTATTAATAATGAGGAGGTTTCAATTTCTAATGTTGTCATTAGAATCTTGTTTGGAGCAGCTACTCTTTGGAAAATGCTTCATATGGCTGCATCGTACGATTAGAGATCTAATAGTTTAAAGCTAAATGAACCACCACCACCAAATAAGTGATTTATTCCGTCGCCAAGTCGTACAAATAGGTTGGATGTTTATCGGCACTTCAAATCATTAGATGGGTAGAAGTTTAGCAATAGGTTATACATTTCATGAACTTTTTGGTACTCCTCAGCCATTTGTCTGGATTTATGGTGTGTGTCGTATATTGTAGATAGAGTCTACACTATGAGCGAAGCTACTTGGTTCATGTGTGTTCAGCTGAAAACCCATGACCTTTTGCAAGCAAATCATCATTAGACTGTTATATGACATATTTGCACTAATAATGAAGAGAAAGAATGGAAGGAAGAGTGATGTAGAATTCGCTTTCTAGCCTATGCAGAACTTGTTGCACTTGATATCACAAGGACGAGCGGTCAAGCAGAGCTCGCGCCACGGCCGCACCGAAGCACCCACACCAACACCATGTGTGCTGTGCAGTGCAGCGTACAAACCGCGCGCAGCGCAACGAGGTCCGCCAGGTCCGCCGGAAACCGAGCGAAACCACCCACCCCAGCGCCAACATTTCTTTAATGTTCCTCGGCAGTCAGCACCCGTGTCGCCACGCCTCCTTTCCCCTCCCGCACCGCACCACACCTCTCTTGAGAGGCTTTCAGCGTGCCGGGCTGTTGCGGGAAGAGCTCTAGCATGGTCCTCTCCTCTTCCGTTGCAGGCACTGCCCCCGTCACGCCAGCGCTACCGGCGATATCTGCTCACGAGACGAGGGCAGTACATGCAGGATCAGGGCGGCCACGTAGTCGATCTCATGCCTAGAGCAAGATTCGCCGGTGGCGCTGGCGTGACGTAGACGGTGCCGGCGCCGGAGGAGGGGAGGACCATGCTGGACCTCTTCCCCCACAGCTTCGCACGCTAAAAACCTCCCAAGAAAGGTGTGCACGCATCTTGTGATCAGTTCTAGAACATTTTCATGCTGTACCTGTAAACCATTTTCCAACTCAAGAAGGAGGCTGAGAGAGCGCCGCTGACGATATTCTACGGTGAGAGGATAGTTGTGTTGTTCGACGAATTCCCCATGGAGAAAGCCGAGAAGCTGATGAAGGCCGCATGTTCCTGCAATGCCTCACCGGCTGCCCGACAGCCGTGCTTGTCAGGTAGAAACTCATATATATATATGCAGTGTTCACACATACTTGTATACCTACTGGCTACGGAGGCCAAAACAAATGTCTACGAATTCGAAGGCGTCGCTGCAGATGTTCCTCGAGAAGAGGAAGAACAGGCTCGTCACGGGAGACTCAGACCCGGCAGCAAGCGAGTCGAACAAGTGTGTGAAAGACAATGGCGCGCCGCGCCTCGGTGTGAACCCTATGCCCAGCTTCAGTTGAATAATCAAAGGAGACCTATGCTCAGCTTCAGTTGAATAATAAAAGGAGACCTAGAGATTGCAACGTTAAACTAGTACTACTGCTTATATCTTTTTTTTTCACCAACATATATATGTGGATCAAATGCGTTTTCCCGGTGGATTTTGCACCAACTATTGTTAGTTACTTTGTTGGCTCAAGGGAGTAGTTAATTATGGTTAGTTGACTCTGGTTATGATTTTGTCTGTTTGAGAATTATTTTGCCAGGGAAAGAATTCTTTTCCATGCTGTTATTTATATCCTAGTATGTGTATATATTGTTTGTAAAGTCAGATAAATTGCTGAAATATATTGCATTTTATTTATTTTACATTTCCTTGTGTCGTTTTAAATTTTGAATAATTGGTTTGGTTGGTCTGTAGAAATAACCCCGTTCGTCCATTGCGACACACTCCGCCTCCGCCACCTTCTCTGGCCACAAGCACCGCCAAGGCGCCGAGATGGCACGGGGGCTGAGCTGCAGCTCCGGTCATGCGTGCGTTGGCCCTGGGCGGCCACGCGAGGGCGCATCCCCTCCCAGCCGCATGAGGCTGCCGCTGTGCCTCCGCTTTGTCCTGGGAGCTTTGAGGTCCTGGCTGCGTCACGGAGAAACTTGAGGCCGTTGATAGGAACAAATAAGCATGAAAGCGGGACGGGCTGCGGCTGCCCGCCCCGCCGCCGCAACAGCCGCAAGGTTGACGCGGGGTGTTGCGGCGAGCCCGCCATCGCCGCCAAGCAATTGCGGCTGTTTTGCGGCGCCCGCCAGCCCGCTTTGTAAAGACGTCGAGGCCGCGACGGCGCAAGCAGCTCACGCGCGGCGGTCGCTCCATCGCCCCGCGCCCCTGCCGCAGCTTCGTCTTGGCGGGCTCGCGCTGCGGGACCCGCGGGTTGCCCGCATGGAGCCGCTCCAGCTTCGCGGGCCGAGTCGCGGCGATGTGTGCGGTCGCGGCACGGGCTGGTCTAGCGGGTTAGCGGCGCGGCCCGCGCCACTTTCAATCCTAGGAACAAAGGGGCACGGAAATCAGAGGGGCTGAGAGACGTGCATAACAGGTCGCCCCAGGCAGCAGAAGAACCTCGGACCACGAAAGGGACGACCCGTGACCAAGCAGGCAGGCAGAGAATGTGGCGGCAACCAGAGCCCAAAACACGGAAATAGCAAGCACGGCGGCACCAGACTGGCCAAAATGCAAGGGAGGAAAAAATGTGGCGCGACGTGAACTAGCGCGGAGGTGGGCTGAGCGTGGAGGAGCCAACCTTTCCTTTTAAAATTAGAATTTACATATGCTGATATATCAAATGACTTGTAACTTAATCTCAAAAAATTACTTGTGATTTTGTTTAGAGGACCAAAGTAGTAATTAACTCTCACATGATCACAGTTCATGACTAAGAATATGGGCTGTGTCCTAGGCGGGTTATATGTTATGCCAACATAACATAAACCTAATTTTTTATTTGCCTTTTTTTTACAATGCATGTTGGCATAACATTGAAATTCACGCAGTAGGAGTGATTTTTTAATTCTAATATTAACGACAAGGCTCCAATTTCTGATCCTGCCTTTAGAATCTACTTTGGAGCAGCCTACTCTATAGAAAATGCTTCATATGACTGCATCGTGCGATTTGAGACGTAATGGGATTTTAAAGCCAGTAAGTGACGTAAACCATCACCAGGTCGTACAAATAGATTGGATACTTATCAGCATTTCAGATCATCAGATGGGTGAAAGTTTAGCAATAGATTATGCATTTGGTGAACTTTTTGATATTCTTCAGTCATTTGTTTGGTGTTATGGTGTGTGTCGTATGTTGTAGATAGAAGAAGATGGGCTACACATAGTGAAAACTCATAATAACTATTGGGTAGATACACCTAAAGATGTAGAGGTGGCGATGCTTTCATTTGCTTGATAAAATGAATTTTCCTTTATCTATAAAAAGATCATATGATGGGTTTGGGTTTCAACTTTCCTTTACCGTGAAAGTTTCGTGCTCAGGCAGATTGGAGAACAGAGGAAGATGAGCCTGTGAGTAAAGGGAAAACAGAGGAAAAGCAGAGTACCCAAGCAGCGTCGTTGGCATCGTTGCTCCTTGTTTCTTCTTCCTTTCGCTAGCGTACGGAAGGAGAGCCACACAAAAATTCCCTCGCAAAAAAAGGGGAAAAAAAAACACACAAAAATTTTGGGATCACGAGAGGTGGCTGTAAAGATTCGGATGAGGGGGATTACAAGAGTCTAGGCAACAAAAGTACGAACAGGCTAAATGGAAGCGCATTGTGTTTCATCCAATAGCATTTCTCAGACTACACCACGTCACAAAAAGTACTGAAGATTGCAGTGAATTAGAAGTGTCATGATTGGTTCCAATAATGGCATATTCTATATAGGGACCAAAAAAATGTCGATCGAAGCTTACAGAGTTTGACTGCACATCCTCACATCAAATGTTCAGTAGCTAGTGTATTATGTACCCTGTTCCTCCGTTAGCCGCTGTTAGTGACATGGCAGAACCTCCTGATCTCGCCCTGGTCGCCGGTGAGCACGTCCAGGGCTCCCATCTTGCGCATGGCGTCACCGAACTTGGCCGCCCACCGCCCCGGGTCCGCGGCGCTGTCCTCCACCATCCGCCTGGTCGTGCCGTCGCTGATGAGCGCCCAGTCCGAGTTGAAGAGCACCTTCCCGGCGAGCACGTTCCCGTAGTACCGGTTGTCGAGGTCGGCCGGCGTGGCCTGGTCCTGGTCCACCGCCACGTCGGCGCCGGCGTCCGGCGGGCACTGCTGCTGCAGGCCGGCGCCGTACTCCGCGTCCATGGTGTCGCTCACGTTGGGGCGTATCCGCTGCGAGAAGGACGCGCAGTGCGCGCGGCCGACGGAGTGCGCGCCGGAGAGCGTGACCAGCTCGTCCGCCGTGAACCCCTTGGCCGCGAAGAGGCCCGTGAGCTGGTCGAGCTCCGCGAACGGCGGGGGCAGGCTCTGGCTGGCGTCGGACGCGGCGGAGGTGAGGCCGTCGCGGCGGCCGGAGGGGACGTTGTAATTGATCGTCCCGGAGCTCAGGACGGCGGCCGCGTCGCGGGCGGCGAAGGCGAGGATGTCGGCGCAGGAGACGGTCCCCGGGCATGCGCTCTCGAGCTGCCGTTTGGCCTCAGCGATCACCTCGACCCCGCGGAGGCCGCCGTTCGCCGGCGATGCCTTCTCCGGGTTCGGGTTCACGGGGCTCGCATCGATCAGGACTGAACTGTCGCAACCCTGACCGTGTCAACTTATTAATTCTCCAGATTCTTGTGAAACTACGCGCACACGAACTGAGTTTACGCACCTTGACGAAGCAGTCGTGGAAGTGGAGGCGGATGAGCCCTGCGCCGACGCCGCGGTCCGCGGAGAGATACTGCTGGACGACGCTCATCACCGTGGCCTCGACATCGACGGAGCAATTGGTGTTGCTCCTGTAGAAGCCGTCCTGCAGAGCGGCATTGGCGGCCGTTGGCAGCAGCGCGTGGAGGGCTACAAACAGCAGCACTGCAACATCAACGCCGAGTGCCATGCTCCACCTTGCAAGTGACCAACTCTTTTAGTGCACTCTGTTTGCTCAGTGTACAAGCTAATAAGGCAGATTCCTGAGATCGATAAGAGATCAGACAAGCCAGGCTCAACACTGATGAAAGGATTGCAACAGCTGCAATATCTGGCTAGGTAGTGGTGCAGATGCCACGTTGAACTGGAGACTGATACGCAAATCTTCTTAGATGTGCGAGCGAGCGTGTGTTCGTACGTATATATAGCTGCCATTGCTGACACAGAAGAAGCGTCGAACATGGCCTTGCCACTTCCGCCGCTAATGTTGGAACATGGCGCTGACACATGGGGCATTTGACTTTGCCGGCCACCTGAGGCTCGGGATTCTCCTGCTCAACATTGAGGTGGCAGGGAAGGATGGACAACCAGGACTCGATCGCAAGCAAGCAAATGGAAGGAGACTCATCAGGGCAATTCGATTGCTGCCACAGGATTTCCTCTGTTAATTCCATCTGGGATCCAACATTGCTGGACCACACTGTACCCGCTTCGATCCAGCGATTCATAATGTCATCCGGGTAGGTAACATGAGTTTTTTTTGCAAGAGGGAATATGAATTGATTAAAATGCTATTTAGATTTTTCATATATTGTAAATGTTAGATAACCAAGGAACCACAGTTCAGAATAAAATAAAATTACAGGGATATCCATTGATATTAAATTAATTAAAACAAAAAAATTAGAGTGAAAATACTGTAATTAATATGTTATTGAGGTTATTTCCAATAAATTAAAAAATAATATTTTTTGGGTAGCAAAATTAGCAAAATAATAGAAAAAATAATAATGGTTATATTCTTATGACAATGCAATCTTCCAGATAGCCAAAAAAGGAAGGTCTATTCTTATGACAATGCAATCTTCCAGATAGCCAAAAAAGGAAGGTCCGACTTGCTTGGCCACATAAGTTTAGGAGAAACAATAGCTGCAATGACCTGTTCGTAACTGTATGACAATGTCTTACTAGTTTTGCTAAAACAATTGTTATTGTTAAATGCATTTATCTTCAATAAAAAAAAGATAAAATATATACATGTATGTCTATCAAATCGAGAAACAAAGAAAATTACTGATGAAGGCATAAAGAGCACGTTTTACACTATGGTGCTGTTTGGATAGCCCTTGGGTTAGGGAAAGGGAAATAAAATGGGAAATGAGAGGGTGGGTTGGGGTTAAGGATATGAGAACATTTCCATTTCCAATGTTTGTATGAATTGGGTTTGGGAAAGGGAAGTGATTTTTGTTATGACCAAATTGCCCCTGGTGAAATTAAGCTAAATAAAACATTCAGTCCTGTCCTGACCGGTGCTGTCATCCAATCCTCAAAAATACGAGTAGCATAGTGTTGTGAAAGCAAAAGAAAAGAAAAGGAATACAAAGAAGAGAAGGGAGCAGACCAGCAAGCACAAACAAGAGAAGGAATACAAAGTTTGCTTTATCTTCATAGGCTTCCGCTTCCGCATGCCACGAGCGGCTGGGGCTGCCTGTTGATTAAACTAAAAAAGGGACAGCAGCCAGGCAGCTCTTGGCCACAGGATTCGTCGGAAGCTACCAAGCCTCTCACTCGAAGTTGAATCGCCTGGCTATGGCGAGGGCCGGCATGACTCGCCTGTTGGCGGAAGCATCTCCGCGTGCTCCCCGAAGCAGAAAAGAAGGCAGGGCCGCATCGCAAGGGCGGCGGCTGATGAACTCAGGTAGGCAGCGACGGGCTACAGGCTACAACGAATCACTGCAGGGCAAACTGCCCGGCGGCGATGCGCCAATCGCCGCAGGAGGTGAGCGGGCGATGAGCGGTACCCATCCTTGCCAGAGGGGTAGGCGATGTCCAACTCTCATGTCCCGATCAAAACCCACCCTCTCCGTTGGGATGTGATGTTTGGGAAATGAGAGCCTCTTTTCCCTATCCCTAACCCTCTCCATTTCCATAACCCAGAATCCAAACAATGGAATAAACATATCCCACTTCCCATTTCCCTAACCCAACCACCATTTTCGGGAATCCAAACATCACCTATGGTATTATGAAATTTAAGACAATATACTGATATTATAATGAGTAAGATGAAGGCACATCTATTAGATCTAGATCTTGTACTTCATGAGTGTATCTTGCAAAGTGTCCAATTTTCATTCACTTGCCATATAGTAGGACCTCTTGCTTAAAAATCTTGAACGACTCTTAGATAGTCCAATTTTAGTGGATTGAGAAGCAATGTTGACTCTTGTTCTTGAGGGAAAATGAAATAGCTACGGAGACTCAAGATGTCTATCCACAATTTAATATCTTCAATATGGTTGGTACAAATTGTTTCCTGCCTTCTCTAAAATCTATCCATTGATGATAGGGATTGATTAATCATGTTGAGAAATATGAGGTGAAATTGCTAACAAACACATGTACATACTTCGGTATTAACGATGTGTATGTGTTGTGGCATGTGTCTTCTACAAAATTTATGTTCCTACTCAGTTTTTTCCTAGCATGAAAGGAGTGTGCATAGTTAATCTTCATCTAGAATTGACATGGTGAGTTATTTTACCAAGTTAGCTACATAATAAGACTTTTTGTTAGGATTATTTTGGTACATGTTTTATCCATGTTAGTAGTGACTACTGATATAGAGCACATTACAAGCTTTGTTTTATCACTATTAAAAAAAATAAAGTGTTCATGTGCCACTTGTATTAGGACACGATCACGGCTTTGCTTTGTGCATGTATTGTGCTATGGGGCCTGTTGCATCTGTCTGTGGTCGTAAGGGAGTGGATGTTTTGGTCGGACATGTAGTAGTGTTCTAAAAAAAATCATGATTGTAGGTGTTGAATCTATATATTGAAGACTATGAAGGCCCAGCAACTAGAGAACCTGCTTCCCGTCAGTTCACATATGTGTTATATTATACCGCAAAGCTTTGTTAACTTTTCTCGACAATGACCTTTTATCTGATATTTTTTTAAGAAGCTTGTGGAAAATGTCAAAGCCAATGATCTTTTACATAAGTCAATTGTTACGCATGGGTTTTCATAATGCTAGACGTTCCATCTAGTATCTTTTTGGGAGATTTGCAAAACCGGACCTCTTTTGAAGTCTAATTCTGAAAATGGACCGATTTTTAACACTTTGCAAGAATGGACCTTTTTTTCGAATATGAAGCCGCCGTTTGCCCCTGTTTTACCGATCTGTTAACTGACAGGTTGTTTTGGAATTAAAAAAATGATTAGAAAAGGCAAACTGACCTTCCTGCCCTCCGCCATCCATCTCACCCAAACTGACTCCATCCCCGAGTTCGACTCCCTCTGTTCGACTCCTCTCCTCCCTCCTCTGCTCATGGCGAAACCCTAGCAGCACGGCAGAGTGCGAGGTACGGTTGGCTGCGACGCGAGGAGTGGGCGGCGCGGCGGCCAGGGCCCTCGAGCCTCGGGCGCGGAGTAGCTCGGCCAGGGCCAGCTCGGATCTGGCGGCGCCGCCAGGGCGCGCGCGGCAGCTAATGCCACCGAGCCTCGGGCACGGATCAGCGCGGCCAGGAGCAGCTCTGCCAGGGGCGGGGCCTGAGGCCCCCACGTGCGGCTGTAGACCGCAACGCGCAAATCGATTGCCACACAATGGATCGGATGGTGCAGAGATGCCACGCAATGGAGCAATGTTGGGATCATTGGGTCCCTTCTTTCCTGTTAGTAATCCTGGAATTAATGGAGTGTTTTCATCAAAACTATGTTCTTTCAATTTTTATCAAATTCTATTGAAAACTGGTTCAAATATATCTGAATTTCATTTTCGTATGTATATCAGTATATGAACTGTTTGTGTCCAAACTGAAGCAAATTTGCAAGTAAAAAAAAACATTGACAATTCTACAAAGGGTATTATCGTCTTTTGCCAACAAATTTAACACCGTGAAATCCTACTAACAGAATAGGGGCAACATATTGCTTCATATTCGGAAAACAGGTCCGATTTTGCAAAGTCTCGAAAAGAGGTCCATTTTCAGAATTAAGAACCGAAACAGGTCCGGTTTTGCAAATGCCCCTATCTTTTTTGTTACATGAGGCCCCTATATTTTCCTTATTGACCATATTGAATTTTCCTTCATCATGATTCCATCACGATCCAAGATATTTTTTGTAGTAATTGTCAACACCCCACACTAAGCTTGCTATTACACCAAAGAAATTCATCATGCATCCGGATTCCTTTCGGAGTTATGTTTCTTTTATGATTGAAGATTCAAAATTTCATCTCGATTTACTCACAGTTATTGTTTAGTCTTTATGTTGCTGCAGGTATGTATGACCATGGCAAAGCAAGAAGAGGAGTGATGCTAAGGGCGCGAGGGAGAAGCTGACACTAACACAGGTCACTAGCTTCTCCTTAGTGCAACTGCAAATATGCAATTCTAAAAACAGTGAAACCTTTTCGCCAAAAAAAAAAGGAACCCATATGGCATTCCAATTTTACCTTCAAGTCATTAAGTGCGCAATGTTGCATCTTGAGCATCATATCACTGTTGGGGATACGCGGAGCAGGACTCGATCCCGGACAGCCCTCTTTGCACCCGAAGGGTCTAATCAAGCTAACCAAGTTACCCTCCGTGTGTTTTCTGTATTTCCTTCCGCAGGGATTGACGCTGGGCGCGAGCGGCGCACCGAGCGCCCGAAGAGTCTCCGGCGTCTGAAGGCTCAAGACTTCGGACGAGGCTCGGAGGGGCGCCTCGCGCATGCTCGAAGATCCGCCGGACCTGCTGCGGGGCACGGAGTCCGAAGGGTCGCTGCCGCGCCGAGGCTGTGGACTTCGGGCGAGGCTCGGCTGGGTACCTCGTGTACGCCCGAAGACCTACGGGTGGGCCCGGAGGACAAGTACGTCAGCAGTTAGGGTTTCTAATGTACCCTCGACAGGAAGTTGGCAAAAGACTATTGTGCCCTCCGGACACTTTTGTACCGAATATCCTGTACATTATTCTCCGTGATCAGGGGTAGTTTAGGCATCGATTTGTAATTCCTGATCACGGTATAAATACCCCCTCCCGTGCAATGAAGAGGGGGTCGACTCTCTGTGATGTAACATGATCATCAATGCCATAGTTTAGGCTTCGTGTTGCGCAGAGTTTTAACGAAGCACGCGAAGCCACTTCCCTATCTCTCAGGCTTTTTCTCCGTGCTTCACCCGGTGCTGGGTTATTCTTTGCGAAGAATCCCAACATTTGGCGCCCACCGTGGTTCTAGCACGAAGAACAATCCTTAATGCCACCTAAAAAGGCGAGGGTTGCACAAGGGGCTTCGGAAGAAGACCCAGTGCCGCCCCCGCAGTCACAGATACCTGCGGGCCAACAACAAGATCAAACGCGGCAAGGACACCCCAAGGAGAAACACCGCTCCGCATCGGGGAAGCCCAAACCAACACCAACGCCCCTCGCGGCGAAGACAACCGCATAAGAGAGGCAGCCAACAAGCAAATCATCCCTGCGGAAGAACACCCCTTCGCAACAATCAGCATTATGATGCGCGCCCACTTTCAGCTTGAAATCTTTAAACTTAATTAAAATTACGCTAGTATATAAGAAATTCTAACATTCTCCATATAATTTATGGATGATAATTTTAATAATTAGATATGTTACTTAGATAAATATTTGTATTATCTAATTTAATTTTAGGGGACCATATTGAGATCCTACAACTTTAATAAAGTTGCCAAAACATTTGATTCAAATGAATTTTAGTACAAAATCAACATCATCTTGTTTCGAAAGTGTCATAAAAAATATGGTTTGATCCTGTGTTGTAGCATCACCAAAAATATCAGCATAAATACTAAAATAATTTAGGAGGAACGAAACTAGTTGTTATTGATGGAAGGGAAAATGTGTTTTTCGAACAAAAACGTTGGATGTCTTGAGTGTGCACACGGTCCAACCGAACCCTTCTCGGTCTAACCTACACATGTGTCATTTCTAATATTCATTTTTGGAGCAAATGATCTCTTGTTGTGCATGCACCGATTGATACATGTGTGTTGTAGCCGGTCCATGTGCTTGCACTGTTATAGCACAAACTACACAAGTTTTCATAGAATTTTCAAAAAAGTATTTTATGAATAAGTTATCATAGAAATTTTGGCAAAAGTTTGTGAAAAGTTTTTAAAATATTCTGAAATAAGTTTCTAAAAATAAAAAGATGCTGGAGAAACAATTCCAAAAAAGAAAGTCATGAGCTGTGGGAAAGAGGCCAAGACTTGAATTGTTAGCACACATTTGCGCATATTAGTATTGAATTATTATTTACCTTAACTTCTTATGTGCCCGAAAATATGCTACTTATGAAATCACACTTGCACTTTACTCATTGCCTTTCCTTTATCATCACTAAGGCTTACGTTATAATGTTTCCAAAATCGATCCTTAACTAATGACTATGTTTTGTTCCCCCATTGTTTCTCTTTGTTGCCCAATTAAACTCTCTCTCATGAAACAGATAGGGCATGCGGATGAATGAGAGGCAACTTCACCGGAGTGTTACCTAGGATGCCCCCCCCCCCCCCCCCCCCCCCCCACACACACACACCCCCCCAAAAAAAAGGACTTGATTATTTGAGATGGCTAGCTCTCTAAAGATATTGAAACTTTTTCTAGAGCATACATGTCATATTGTACCCTCTAAAATATATGGGCACGATAAACAGTGTTTGAACATAAAAGTACTAACAGAATCTTACTTTTTGCAATAAAAATGAATCGTGCAACTGTGAAATTCTTGTACGGTTGTTGTGGCATTTTTCAAAGTAGAATGTGTGCAAATAAGTAAATAAACATGCCAGTCATACGAGTTGGACAGATGTACACTCATTTGAGGAGCCGATTCGATATTTCCTTCTCTGATTTAACAGTGCAGATGCGGTAGTATGCCCGTATCAGAAATTGTCATGAAATGGAATGTAATTTAAGTCTTGAAAACAAAAGAAACTCAAAAAACAAAAGTTGAAGACACAAATTACAAAGCATTTTGGTCACCTGCAAGACTGAACAAAAAACTTTGCCACCATGTCGGATGGCGCCAATTAATTCGGATATTTAATGTTCCATCATCCATGAAGAGGTAGTGTAAGGAGTAGTGATCAGTTAGTGGCACGGCAGGTCTTCCTGATCTCTCCGGTGCTCCCTGGCGGCATGGCCAGCTTGCTTAGCTTTACGAGCGCGTCGGCGAAGTCGAGGTTCCAAAGCGTCCCGTTGTCGGCATACTCATGGACGTGCTTCAACGTCGCGCTGCTGCCCACGAGCACCCAGTCGGAGTGGAACAGCACCAGGTTATTGAGGTTGTTGTGGTAGTAGCTGTTGTCCAACAAGTCGCCGCCGTTCGCCGGGACGACGAAGCTGGTGAGGTTCCCCAGCGCCGTCGCGTTCTGGTCGCGGATGTTGTTCTCCAACACCGGGTCGGCGGGCCCGGCGCCGCAGTACTTGTGCAGGACGCTGTCGCGGAAGTACGGGTTGATCTCGGTGGACGGCGCGGAGAGGCGGTCGCGGAAGGAGGAGCAGTGCGCGCGGCCGACGGAGTGCGCGCCGGAGAGGATGACCACCTCCTCGGGGGTGAAGCCCTTGGCGGCGAAGTTGCTGATGAGCTTGCCGACCTCGAACGTGGAGCCCGGGAGGTTGGCCTCGGCGTCCGCGGCCGACGAGACGACGCCGTCCAGGCGCCCCGCAGGCATCGTGAAGTTGACGCCGCCGTTGCTGAGGTAGACCGACGCGTCGCGGGCCGCGAACACGACGATGTCGGCGCAGGAGACTGTGTTGGGGCACGCGGCCTCGAGGTTGGTCTTGATCGTGTCGATCACGTCGAAGCCGCGGAGGCCGATGTTGGCGCCGGACGTTTTCTCGGGGTTAGGATTTGAGTACGTTGGATCCAGAAGGACGGAGCCATCACAGCCCTACACGATGCAGAAGTTGTTTGATAAATAGTCCTATATTTTAGGTGACTGAAATGAGAATCTAATAAAGTTCAACTTGACTGAATCAATAAACTGCATGCTGCGAAACGTAGTTTGGTAGGACCGGAGAACTTCAGTTAACTAATTCATTTCGTTGTAACTCAACAGAAGATGATTTTTATATAAAAATAAATAAGATGGTTTCATACAAATAAGTGCAGAAAACCAAGCAATGGCTAATCCAGGGGACAGTTGCTATGGTTTGCATGCATTGCTTATTTGCTTACCCTGACGAAGCAGTCATGGAACAGAAGCCGGATGAGGGCAGCGCCCTTGGTACTGTCGGCCTCAATAGCCGCCCTCACGGTGTCTCTCACGATACCCTCCACGCAGCGGTTGCACTTGTCATTGTAGTAGCCGACCGTCAGAGTGCCGGGCGCCGTCGACTGTACGACGGCCACCGTCGCCTGGAGGGCAAACAGTACAACAGCAACAGCAGAAAGCTTCATTTTGGTCGTCCTAATATGCAGCTATTCTGTATGATGGCCTGGCTCTTACAAGCTTTGGGATCAAGCTACCTGCTCCGTGTGAGATCTCTGAGGAAACTACGCCGGTATATATACTGCTGAGCAATGCGAGAATGTACTTAGGAATGAACAATCAGTAAACAAGTTATTCATGATGCTTTCTTTTGTTGTTAGGCCGTAATCAGCATGTTCAGTCGGAGGTTCATGCACGAGCGACGATGATCATTGACCTGCTGAATTTCTGGGAACACAATGGCAGCTAGCAAACGTGCAATCATGTCTTCGCCTTCAACGCAACATAGCTGCTGTCACGTGGACTTTCTCTTTTTCAGGTATTGTATTTGTTCTCTGTTTACTAGTATCAATTTTAATAATTGCCCGCTCAGGTTTATCTCGTTCAGGTGACCTTATCATATATAGTTCGACCTGACCACATGGATCTGGGTTGCCAGCTGAACGATGATTAAGGGTTAGCTGTCCCGTGTTGTGTGTATCCTTCTACCGACAAAGAAAATGGGCTACCTCTCCGTTTAGAACAAAATTAAACTGAACTAGAAGAATTGACTACGCAACTGCGCTTTGTAGAAACTTAAACATTCCTCTGAGAGGTGTTGCAAGTCAGAATAATCCCAATTCAAAATATGGAATTATGTGACTTTACAACCCTATAGCTAGGCTCCGGTGGATTCGAAAACACAGCGGCAGGACCACAAGAGGTAACATTCACTACGGGAAACCCATAGTTTGCCGGGTGCCTGAGCGTTTGCCGAGAGCAAATCGTCGGGCACTCGGCAAATAAATAGTTTGCCGAGAGCCGCTCTCGGCAAAAGCGGGCCTCCTAAATTTTTCCCAGGGTGCGCCTTCGGCAAAAATAAACACTCGGCAAACAAAAATAGTTTACCGAGAGCCCTGCCCAAAACACTCGGCAAAAGTAAAAAAAAGTCTTGGCAAAAATTAGAGGCTCGGCAACAAGTGACGGCCGTCCGAAATTCGCGACGGCGTCAGGAGTGTGGGCCCTGGGCTGCGGTTTGCTGAGAGCCGTATGGCGACGCTCGGCAAAAAAATATCTGTTTACCGAGTGTTGGTGCGACAGCTCTCGGCAAACCAGACACTAGGCAAAATATTTTTGCCTTTGCCGAGTGCTGCTCTCGGCAAAGTAGTTATTGCCGAGAGGGGCTCTCGGCAAAGTTATTTTCAATGAATTTTTTCATGCTTTAGAATTCTTCAAATCAAAAAGTTGTAAAATACAAAGTTGTCAAAAATCTAGAGGCCTACACTTTTTATTTGGGTCATTTTTTCATTGGACAAAGTGATGGTAAACTTGTTCAAAAACTATAAAGGTCCAGCGGAGTTCATAGAAACATGAAGAGGTACATTTCAAATTTGTGAACAATGTGGCTACAATTATATCGTATTAAAAAATGATCAAAATAGAAGTTGTAGGCCT
Organism: Eragrostis curvula; assembly: GCA_007726485.1. Taxonomy (NCBI): domain Eukaryota; kingdom Viridiplantae; phylum Streptophyta; class Magnoliopsida; order Poales; family Poaceae; genus Eragrostis; species Eragrostis curvula. The sequence goes on along the minus strand of RWGY01000026.1, from coordinate 7,212,874 downwards.
TCATAAGTTACACATCTTCGCTGTTGAATACTTTTGAAATTTGAATTTGCTTTGTCAACGAAAAATACATATGAATTTCATGAAAGCGAAAATTTGAATTTTTCTGGGTAATCTCGGGTAGAGAAATAGTAGAGATGTAATTTGTAGCTCTTGATAGGTTAGAGAAATAGTAGAGATGTAATTTCTTAAACCTTTTTATTTCAAATCAAAATATCAATGAAAAATACGTTTAATTTTCTCAAATTTGAAAATTTGAATTTTGAAAACGATACCGTATGAAGAATTTGTAAAAATAAAAGTGTTAGATATCAAAAGGTTATAAGAGTTTGTAGTTTAACATTTTTTAATTTGAAATCAAAATGTGAACGAAAAGTACGTTTGAAATGAAATTTAAAAAAAAGAAAAACAAATATTTGCCGAGAGTGTCTGCGCTGGCTCTCGGCAAACATTAAATTACGTAAAAAAAGAAATTAATTTCTTTGCCGAGAGCTAGATCTCGTGCTCTCGGCAAAGTCTGCATTATTGGACTTAGCCGCGGGCGCGTCTTCTTCCTTTCTCTTCCCTTCTTTCTTTCTTCTTCACCGCATCTCGCCGCCGCGCGCCTCCACCTTCCTCCGCGCCCCCGCCCGCCGCCACGCTCCTCCACTGCTGCCGCACGCGCGCCTCCATTGCTGCCGCACGCGCGCCTCCACTACTGCCGCCCACTGCCGCCGCGCGCCACCACTGCTGCCGCGCTCCACTGCCGCCGCGCGCCTCCACTGTTGCCGCGCCTCCACTGCCGCCGCGCGCCTCCTCCGACGACCACCCTCCCGCGTCGACCCCCCACCCCAGGCCCCGATGACCCTTCTCCCCCGACGACGCGGCGCGGCAGCGCCTCTTCCAGATCCCGCCGCTGCCAGCTGCCCCTCCGCCGCCGCCAGCTGCCCCTCCCTCGGCCTGCGGCCCCGCCCCTCCACTGGATCCCTCCCTCGGCCCGCGGCCCCGCCCTTCCGCCGCCAGCAGGTGAGTTTTTTTTTCTTGTGTTCTCTATTATTGTGAAATGAAAATGGAAATGAAATAGTGAAAAGTGAAATGCTTCGAATGAAATAGTGAAATTGTGAAATGCAAATATGAATTGCTTGCAAATTGTGAAATGCTTCAAAATGAAAACGAGAAATTGCTTGGAAATGAAATGGATTAAGGACCATGTGTTAGTTTCTTGGACTGAAATTGTAGATTGTTGGACCATGTGTTAGTTTCAAGAATGTGTTAGTTTCTTGGACTCAAATTGTAGATTGTTGGACTGAAATGTGTTAGCGTAGTTCAAGAATTGATGAGCTACTCATGTTTATTTGATGATAAATTTCTATCGATGCTATTTTGGTAGATTTGGTTGCCGGCCATCGTGCCGTTGATTTTTTTTGGAAGGTTTTGGGAACCTCTCTGTACAGGGGAGGTGTTGTCAAAATTTTGAATTAACGGCTTTATGTTTCATTCTTTGCAGGAGAGGAAGAGGCTTTTCCACCGTCTTCCACTCGGCACTTTGCAGACAGGAAGGTGAGACAAAAAGCCCCTCCTTTTTCCATTCATGTCTGTAGTTAAAGCGTAACCTAGTTAGGCGTCTCCCGTTTGAAATAGATACAGTTGGAGATATGCCCGATGGTTGCATATCTATGACCCTATCTGTTTCGAATTGTCTACGTATTTGGACAGCCCGAGGATGCGTAGATGGGGTTCATTTCCATGATTTACTCTGGTTTGAGACAGAGTTTCGGCACCATCTCTCTGTTGTTCTCTAGATACACAATCTCCCTCCCAGAACGTGTATTTGGAGAACAGCGGGGAGGTGCTGCCGAAATTCTGCCTCGGACCGGAGTAAATCTCTGAGTCTTCTGAGGACGAGGAGGGGGAGGCTTCATAGGAGCCTTCTAGTGTCTTTTCTCGTGGTCTTGCACAACTCCTGAGTCGATTGATTCCTCTGGATAGACGGCCTGTGATTCGACCAGTACTGCCTAGGTACGTAACTTTAAATGTTGTCGATTATTTCTCATTTTATTATATGTTCAAAATCACAATAGAAACTAACAATTTGTCCTTTTCACTTGGCAGGACTTGGGATGTGATCACTCCAGGTGATCACGATCGCCCTCCCACTGGCATCCTTGGTATTTTGTGCAGACAATGTTACCCTGGCGTGGTGCAGTACAAAGGCAAGCAGGAGCCGGCCTTGACGTGGGAGCACTACAAAGTCGCTCAGGATTTGCCAGATTCGGGTGACAGGTGTTTTGCCCACAAGGCGGAGCGGGTGATGATGGAGCTGTGGGTAAGTTTTCGTTGCACTGCATTGTCAATACATCGCTTCTATTGGATAATATCGAAGTAATGAAAATATGCATCGCATCTTTATGCAGGATTTCTTCAGATGTGAGCCAGGCATGGAGGACATGGTGGCTCGTGTGGTGAACAAAGTATGTCAGAAACTCGTTCCTGACATGTTCTACGAGGCGCGGATCCAGGCCGTCATAACCTACCACGGTCAGGTCAACAAGACGACGGTGACCAAAAATGACGCACGAACCATGTAGCTGACCCGAGCACAATACCTTCTGGTAAACATGAATACTCAATTCTTCTCAAATACGCTTAATTTGAACTTCTCATATTAATATACTTGATGATGTGTAGGTGCCTCCGGCGTGGTTGGCCACCCATTACGACACATGGGACTTTCTGGTGAGGAGGTGGTGCGACCCCGAGTGTGGGAACAGACGCACAAGGCTGCCCGGCAACGGCGTTTGAAGATGCCTGGGCCAGCACACCATCAAGGCAGCCAAAGCCTTAGCAAATACGCGGCTACATGGGTACGTGACTTCATTTCTTCATTATAACACTCTTCAAGTCAACATAATTTCTAATCATCTCTCTGTTTTCTTTGCAGTCGGCGGCACATGGTGGCCAGCCTTGCGGCCAGTTCAAAGCGTTTGCTTTGGCCCACAAGGGCAAGGCGACCTCCGACGTCGACTTCAACCCGGAGGACCCCCCCTCGGCGTACAGCAACGCCACCGTCCACAGTCGCATCAGTCAGTACACATCAGCGGCAAGGCAGATCCATGGGCAAGATTGGGACCCGAGCACCCACGACCTTGATGGAGAGCTTGTGATGAGGGTGGGTGGAGGCAAGAAGCATGGCCGGTACTGGATTGGCCGCAGCACAATCGACACAGCCTCTACTCCGACCCTCTCGCAGATCCGAGCAAGGAGCACGGACTCAGCCCCGCCGATACGCCCACGGCTGACCGCGACACAGATCCAGATTGAGCAAGTCCAGGTTATTTCTGTTTCATTCGACGTTCATTGATTTCGACATATGTTTGCTTTGCATTGTAACATTGGGATGTCATATTGTAGGCGACGATGGAGGCGAGAATGGAGGAGAAGTTGCGGGAAGAGCGGGAGAGGTATAAGACGATGATGAGGTCGATGTTAACGTACTTTCAGAGTACCGGGGCGCCGCCACCGCCTCCTGACCTATTCCCGGGACTAGCCGGCATTCCTCCTCCCATTGGCGTTCCTCCTCCCGTCGGCGTTACTCCTAACGTCGGCGCTTCTCCAGCCAGCACTCCAGTGAGTCACTTGAGATACTTGGACTTTCATTTTTTCCCTCGCAATAGGACATCCAATGTCTTAGATTCTATGAATCTTGTGTCACATGCAATCTTTTGATTTTGCAGAACCAATCCGAGGCATCCAACTTTCCGATATCGCCTACAAGCCCTTGGGCGGGGTGGCCACCTCAATGAACTTGTAGTTGTATTTTTATTTCATGAACCTACTATCCTTAGCTTGCTTTTCATGGACTTTTAGTTGTCATTGTTGAGCACTTTGTATTTGAACTACGTGGACACTTTGTATTTGAACTATGTGGCACTCTCTATATGGACTTGAGGTGAATGTGATGTGGTTTAGTGTTTGTGGTCATTTTATATGCTTGTGATAGTGATGGTGATGATAAATATGTGTATCTGATGATGCTGATAATATATGTGTCGTTTATTTGTGATTGTAGTCCAGGTTGTAGCAAAAATAAGCAATTTATTGCAACCTGGAACACTTGTTTGCCGAGAGCCAGGCCAGGACACTCGGCAAAATGACCAATATTTGCCGAGAGCCCTGGCCTGGCTCTCGGCAAAATGACCAATATTTGCCGAGAGCCCTGGCCTGGCTCTCGGCAAACTGCCCAGGGTTTGCCGAGAGCCAGGCCTGGGCTCTCAGCAAAGGGGCCAGGGTTTGCCGATTGCCTGGCGTCAGTGGCTCTCGGCAAACCAGGGCTGACGGCCGTTTGGGCCGTCAGCCCACCTTTTTTTTGCCGAGGGTTAAACGGGCTCTCGGCAAAAGGTTTGCCGAGTGCCCGACATTTGGCTCACGGCAAACCCCTCTTTTCCGACTGGAATTTGCCGAGAGGGGTTTGTCGAGAGTTACACTCGGCAAACCCTTTGGCGAGAGCTTAAGGGGCTTTGCCGAGTGTGTCTTGCACTCGGCAAATGCCCTATTTCCCGTAGTGATTCGTCAATCTAATTGTGCTGACATGACTCGGGAAAGTTGATAACACTGGCAATAATTTTGAAACAAGGTGAAAAAATGCAGAATTCAACAAATTAGAGCACTAATTCAATATGGACTAGATGAGGTAAAAAAGGATATACCTTTGTGTAGATCAATTTAGCGAAATGGAGATCGAAGGAAAGTGTGAAATGTTGTTTCATGATCCTGACGAGTCTATTAAACACTTTTTCTTTAATATCATCGTCGTGATCCAAATTTTATTTGAAGAGTTGTGCATGTTTCTTCATTTTGTCTCCTTTAGATATGCACCCCATGTTTTCGTGACTGTTTATAAGGGATTCACATGAAACTTAAGTAATTAAAACCAAAGCTTGGAGCGGTCATGCGTCGTACGATGGTTGGTACTAAGACATATGTGAGGAGTTTTAGGGTGCCCAATATCATTAGTATATACCGGTGGTATCTAAAATCTGATGATCCAGATTAGCTCTCCTCCCACCTTTAGTACCACAAGTATTCTTAAATTGTACCATTGGAGTATTGGGGTATTTTGGAGGAAAAAATGACGGCATAAAATTGGTGTTGGCACAGGGGAAATCGATAGCAGGGCAGGACGGCAAGGTCATAGGTGGCAGCAAGAATAGTTTGTGGGGAGAGAGGGTGGCACACAGAAATTTCAGTGTATGGTGGGGCGAAGTAAAACAAGCCGATAGGGCTAAAATGACCGTAGTACCCTTCATGATACCACTAGAATAATACTAACGGTATTGGAAACCGTAAAACTCCTCTTTCTATTATATATATGAAGAATGTGTTTAGACTAACACACTGGATCCATTTATGGCTCCTGTTGCGAAAGGAAGATGAAGGACTACAAATAAAGTGAGGTGTCTTGTGCTTGTCACTGCGGTGGCTGAGAGTTTCTTCAATCATGGATATAGTAGTATGCAATAACCTTTGTTCTTAATAATTTGATGAGTCCAATGGAGTGTATAAACCTTGTTCTTATGGGGTTAAACATTTGGATTAACTTGATTGTAATAGTGAACAGATGCAGAGGCTGCAATGATGAAATATTGTTCTTCCGAAAACAAAATAGAGATTTCTATTGAAGAGTGTTTGCATCCCTGTGAAAAGAATCCCAAGCAAACAGATACAAGCCCAAAAACAAAATAGCCAAATCAATTCGATGTCACATGGTTTGTTTGGTAGGTTGGGTATTTATGCATGTGTATTCTCCAATATACACTATAAGTTATCACTTTCAGCTTTAACTTTTTCATTTTGGAGCTGAAAGGAAGGTCTAGCTGCTCAATGTGGCACCTTGGTGTTTATATAGCCGTACCAAGTAATTTTCTAGGACATGCTACAACAATTTTAGCATTACACCCACATGCGGGTGTTATGCTAAAATGTAGCATCACACCCACAACTACATCTGTCGACTAGACCAGGTTAGGTTTTTGAGTGCAACTGGTCGGAGTTTGAAATATTTTTTTTAATATAAACTCTACGGTAGGCTTAGAGTGCCGACGAGATCATTTCATTGTATAAAGTAGCAAATCACATATACATGAGAAAGTTGCAGGAACGATGCAACAAGATACAACTAGCAGATGGTTCAAACAGAGATACCCAAAATGATTACATATGTCATGATGATTCACATCTTTTAGGTCCTTAAAACTCTAACTTGTAAGACTTGTCAGGGACATGATTTTATTGCTGTGAGACATGTATGTAACAGATTGGCTGAGAAATAAATAATGCACACAAGGAATTTAAAGCGAATCAAATGAATGGATGGAATGGAAACACACACAAAAAAAAAAATCTTTGGCGCAAATTCGGCTTCTTCCATCACGACGCATGCACCTGCCATTAGCTCGATCAGTACAGTTTGATGACGTTGCACTTCTTCCTGATCTGGCCCTTGCTTCCGGCAGGCATGGGCAGCTTGCTGAGCTTGAGCAGCGAGTCGGCGAAGTCCTCATCCCAGAGCGTGCCATTGTCGGCATACTCGTGAACGTGGCCGAGCGCCTCCTTGTGGGTGAGCAGCGTCCAGTCGAAGTGGAAGGTGACGATCTTGGCGAGGGTGTTGTGGTAGAAACTGTTGTCGAGGAAGTCTGGGATCTTGCGCACCCGGCTGGTGAACCCGGGCATGAACCTCGCCACGACGTTGTAGTCCTCATCACGGACGTTGTTGTCGACGACCGGGTTAGAGCCCTGGGGGCACTTGTAGTTGAGCAGGTCGCGGTAGGCTGGGGTGATCTGCGACGAAGGCTCGCTGAGGCGGCCCCGGAAGGAGGAGCAGTGGGTCTTGCCGATGGAGTGCGCGCCGGTGAGGATAACCAGCTCCTCCACGGTGAAATTCTTCTTGGCGAAGGTCTCGATCAACTTCTCCACATCGTGGGTTGAGTCCGGGAGCTCAGCCTGGGCCTCCCCGGCCTTGGACACGAAGCCGTCGAGGCGACCAGCGGGGACCTCGAAGTGGACGTGGCCGTTGCTGAGGATGCTGGCCGCGTCGCGGGCCGCGTAGATGAGGATGTCGGAGCAGGAGACCACTTCGGGGCACCTGTCCTCGACCGCGGCCTTGATCTCCTCCAGGAGGTCGAACGCGGCCAGGCCGATGTTCGCCGGCGCCTCCTTCTCCGGGTGAGGGTTCTCGTAGGACTTGTCCAGGAACACAGACCCGTCGCACCCCTGCATGTACGTATTTCTTTAATCAACTAACTTTGATAATTAACCAATGATCACGGCCTGGTTGTTACAGGCTCTACATACAATTATCGAGACATCGTTATTATTAGGTGGTGAGCCTATCTATGCAAGCACAAAAATCAATTATTAGTGGAGTAGCTCGTTGGAGTACAGACTAGTGGTAGTAGAGAATCGTGCATATCAGTATGTTGAATGTGTTGTGTTCTCACCCTGACGAAGCAGTCGTGGAAGAGCAGGCGGATGAGGGCAGCGCCGGTGCGACGGTTGGCCTTGAGCGCCCGGCTGACGTGCCACTTGACGATGTTCTCAACACCACGGCACTTCTTGCTGTAGTACCCGACCTCCAACTCGCCGGCCTGCGCCGACGACACGGCGGCGAGGAGCACCGCCGCCTGGACCGCCACCAGGGCGCAGAAGACTGCCGCCGAGAGCCTCATGTCTGCTGATCAGCTAGGCAGAGCTGCCTAGCAATAGCTGAGCAGGCGATGGGCTGGCTCCTGCTTTGCTGCGATGTGAGGACCGATGAGCTTTGGGGCTGGGCCTATAGGGGTATATATTGCCGGTTTCTGCTAGTATTTTAACGGCTGATGATTGTGCTCATCACATCGATAATGAGAGCACGAGGGAACGCTTGGTCGCCTTGCGACTTTGCCAAATGATAGTGCGCCTCACTGTTAGAATTTGGCCCAAGTGTTGAGGCCTACTCAGGGGAATTTTAAAGAGTACTCGTTGAATGCCCGTGCGATGCCACGGAAGCCGAAGATTGCGTAGCGGCGCATGATATCGCACGGCTCAAGATGTAGTTGAGCCAACAAATATTGAGTAGCGGTGCATGATATCGCACGAGAATAACATGCTATGAAGTGCGCCAAGCATAGGAAACAAACACAGCAGTCAAAAGATTATGTATGATGTACCGGTATATATATTTTTTTCAGTTCAATGCACCGGTACATTTTTTTTTAGGATAATGTACGTGGACTGATTGAACGGGTGCATGATTGTACGTGGACTGTCAGCCTAGAAAGTCCTATCTAGCCCAGCAAGACATGGCGGTTCAAACCTAAAAATAGCCCAAGTGATATTCATATGCAATCGAAGCCCAGCACGGGAGGACCACATAATATTCGTTAGTGACGCCTCCTTCGATCTCCAAAGAGTGGCTTGATTGGAAGAATAATGGTAACCGTGCACGCACGGCCCAGTCCTCTATTTCCGCGCCGCGGCTAATCCTTCGATCTCCAAAGAGTGGCCTGATTGGAAGAATAACGTAACCGCGCACGCGCATCCCTGTCATTTGTTTCCGTGTCGCGATGCCTCGATTAAGTGACGTGACGAGTCGAACGGCGACGCGACTGACAACATTTCTCCCCCTCGCTGTATATAAACTGCGACGACATACGACCACCCACTCCATCGATCTTTCTTCTCGCCCCGCTCGCTTCCGCCACCCTTCTCGCCGCAATGAGTTCCAACCTCTCATATACGACAAGGACCACCACGCAGCGACCATGGCCAAGAGGAAGAACCTAGAGGACGCAGCGGGCAAGGCGGCGGCGACCGTAGATGACGCGGCGGCCAAGGCGAAGAGGATGAACCTCGACGACGCGGCTGGCACGGCGACGGCGAACGTCAACGACACGATAGGCACGCCGGCGGCAAACGTCGACGACGCAACGGCAATAGCGACGATGAAACACGAGGTACTCTTCAACAACACTACGATCAATACCATGGTGACCAAGTCCTACGAAGCCGTCTACGACTGGATCCAAGAGGTTCGCGGTGATCACCACGAACACCTTGTCGTCGGCCTGGACACTGAATGGCGCGCGGTCTATTGGCCTGGTGAAGGGATCAAGCGCATGCAGACTGCTCTCATATAACTTTGCGTCGGTACCCGTTGCTTGGTGTACCAGATACACCGCGCCAACAACGTGTACCCCAAAATTCGGAAGTTGCGTCGGTACCCGTTACTTCCTGGAGTGCCCTCACTGCAAGTTCATCGGGGCTGATGTGAAGCAAGACACAACCAGGTTGGAAAATGACTATGGCATCTTTGTGCGCAATGCGGTTGATTTATAGCCGATCGGAATAAGTATGGGTGTTGATACTTCTTACGGTCACAGATAATTCCGCAAGCATACGGAGTATCATTGTAGCACTTCACCTGGGAGTATTCCAAGGTATCGTATTTGTTTTCCCCAAGGAACGGAGATAATCTGCAACAAGGTAGGTTTTGTCCAAGGACAAAGAGATGCAACAAGATGCCACGGGTATAGAGAGGATAAACTAGAGTATGGTTGCTCGGGATAGCATAGATCAGGTTCTACTTGCTTGCTTTGGGCACTGGTTTAGCCATGCCAGCCTGTAGCTCTACGACGTACCCGAACGTGGAGGATTACGAAAGGACGGACATGGCTATCACCACCTGCCGCCTACCTCTACAAACCGTGGGGCACGCGGCAAACACAGGTAACCTCTAACCTAGACACCACGTCTATGCCAGCGACTACTACTCTAACCTCGATCTCAAACCAACTTGGAAGATTAGAGCACCCCTTGCGGAGCGATGATCCCATAAGCAAGTGTAGCAAGATCTAAATACTATGAACGATACAACCAATCTAAGGATATCATGAATACTTACTTCAAAAATAGATCTAGTGCAATGAACGATCAACGAACGATCAACGAACGACGAACGACCAAGAACGAACGACGAACGACGAACGAACGATGAACTATTCCATAAGGAAGTATCCGTCAAGATACAAGATTGGGGCTAGCTCCCTACAAAGAGGGGACTGCCCCGCCCTCCTATCCTACTCTCTTCCTACTACTACATCTTGTGTCTTCTCCTCTATCTCCCTTGTGTTTGATGTCCTCCAAGGGGGGAGGGGGGTACCCCTTTATTTATAGACCTGGGAGGTCGGTAACTTTGAGGCGGTTTCAGAGGTCGGTGGCATTAATTGCAGGTGAAACCGACCTCCAGAGGTCGGTTGTGAACCGCCATAGAAAGATGGGCCAGGGGGGCTTTCCTGGCAGGTCGGCCGACCTGGCCTGGGCCCCACTGGGCCTGGTCTTCCTCTGGTTCATGTCTCTGGTTGTCTTCACTCCTGATCCACTTGCATTGTGTTGACTTGGGTCTTTATTTGTGGATTTTGGGCTTTTGGAGTCAGATCTTTATTCCGGGAAAAATCCGATGAAGGTAAAGTCAATGATTGGTGTGTTCTTTTCCCCGTTTTCATATGGATTGCACCTGCACTCATAGATATACCAAGACTAGTGGAAATGATTAGTAATAAGCCCTATGTCTACTCTTGGTGTTGGATTTTGGTTGTTAAGTGCAGGTAGTTGACGGTAAAAGGTATGCTATAAGGACCGTCAACAAACTCCCCCACACTGGCTTTTTACTCGTCTCGAGTAAAGATGCGAGCTCAGCATGGTGGCCTTTTCCTCTTAGATAGGAACGTGCACACAAGTTATTTCAGGCCACACTAGCTACTTGTGAACTTTTTGGTATCTAGCATGCATCCTTGGGTGATTGATAAGTGGAACGTTCGTGACTCAAGTCACCAAGCTTTCACTTAACAAGTACCTTGGAGGTTTTGAAGTGGCATTTTGAAAACATGAAAAAAATGGCTCTTGCTCCTCAAATGATTCTCTCGAGTCGCTCAAAGTGTATGTTTCCTTACCAAGGCGATGGTGTTGCCTCTTTCTGCCCTACTTCTAAGGCTGATATGTGGAGCTTGGTAGGGATGAAAAGTGGCATACTTACATTATTTATTTTGCCGAACCAAAAGAATGGATCCATGGAGAACTCAAGTCATGCAGCCTGATCAAGATGTGCATGTGTGGATGGTGGTGGAAATGGAAGTGGTTGTGGAAGTGGTACTCCATTTTGTGTCCCTTTCTCTCTCTCTCTTTTGGAGTTTATGAGGAGGACATGGCTATCTTTTCTTTCTTTCTTTCTTTTTCTTTTCTTCCCCTTTTTCTTGTTGCTCTACTTTTGTATGAGCAGGGGTTTATTCTCTTTCTATTTCTTTTTCATAGCCATGTCTCCAATGATACTCTTTTTTCTGAGAGAGAGAGTAGGTGGCATGGGATTTGGAGTATTTATTTGGTGGATGGAGATAGGTATTGCTTAACTTCCAGTGTAGAAGTTTAGCATGTGAGGTGGAGTGTACGTGATCTTGATCAGGGGAGTATGACAAGTATCTCACTAGGGTCACACAATTTTGATAAGGCTCAAAGCAATAACAAGTAGCATGTGTTTATTAGGTTTATGAAGGCTATGAGCATCATATGACTTTGGTAGGAAGATAAATATCAAGAGAGGAGAGTTGAGCCATGGTATTTTAATTTTCATAAATAAAATCTCCAAGGGCTTGCAAGTTGAGCAAAGGATCATTTCGTCGAAGCATATCACACTTGCCAATAACTTAGGAAAACATGGGTTCCTACTGAAAAATGGTGCTCACAAGCAGGTGGTGATGAAGCGAGAAATAACAAGTGCGCAAGTCCATCAAAGGGAGGAAGGTTGAATGCGGTTTCCAAGTTTTAGTGGGTCAAGTTTTAATTTGATTTTGCAGGGTTCAGAAAGTAACTTGACAGTAATACAGGTAGAAAAGGGAGTGTAGGGTGCTTGTTTTGGATCTGAGTGATTTGCTCGTGATTGATGCAGATTTGACGATGTTTTCGCCCCCACACTTGCCTTTTACCTATTTCCTTCAAAATTCGACAAAAATATGGAAACAAGCAAAATCTTGCTCTGCCGGTGTGGAAACCTGGGGAGCACTAATATTATTGAATTGCAGCAAGCTTAAAGGCGCATTACAAAATTATTGGAAAAATAAAGGTGCAAGCATGTTGCAAATAGAGATCGCAACTAAGGGGAAATGATTCTAGCGAGGATTCTAAACGTAGAACTTATCCTCTTTCCCCATTTCTTTGTAAAGCCACTTGATCTTGGAGTTGTTACTGCGGCGAGAGTTATCCACCTTGTCCCTAAGCTCCGCTAAGGCATCCGACATTTCAGCTACCTTTTCCCCAAGCTTGAGGTGGTCATCATGGAGGTCATTGTACTTGGCGAGGAGACTGTTGTAAGGCTTCTTCTTTGGTGTTTTTTTCCTCCTCACTCTCGTACATTCCTCCAGCCCTCTTGATAGGAGAAGGAGAGAGACACCTTCTCACCCTCTTGGAGGGAGTGGTGCCTATGGATTCTAAAACGCCTCTCTTTTCCTCTGAGGTGAGCGGTGGCACAAGTTGCATTCCTCCTCCGCGGATACCATTGATCTTGATGGGGCGATTGGCTTGCTCCTTTGGTGCGCCGGGTGGAGTGCGCTCTTCATACTTGTGGTACACCACGTTGCCGCTCTTGGTAGTGAGCGTGCCAACGTACTTCTCCCCAGGGCGTAGGGAACCTTCGGGGGTATCGGAAGGTGACTCCTTAGGAGTGAGGGCTCTGCGGGTAGGACGCGGTGGTGTAGTGAAGCTCTTCCTAAGGGTTTTCTTAGCCTCTTGGTTGGCTGGAACAGGGGTGATGGTAGGTGTTGGGATAGGAAGGGGAATGCTCTCTACGCTCATTACTTGCTCAAGGATGGGAGTGGCTATGTCAAGGATGTTTTCAAGGTCCAACTCACACACAAGCTGGCTAGTGGTTGAGGAAACCTCAAAGTCAGGGATGCTGCTGTCCATGGTGTGGGTTTGGAGGTTTCGTGGGCATGGTGTGAGAAATGGAGAGGGAAAAGCGCAAAGAAGATGGAGAAAAGTTATTGATTTATAGGGAAAAACATGGAAAGAATTTCCTTGATTTCTCTGGCGCTTTTCTGGGGCTAAATCAGTGGGATTTATGATACTGAACGCTGGGAGATAATGCACGAAAATTAGGGAGCCATTAGGGGATCCTCTGACGTCGCCCGACCTGCCAAAAGGGGTCGGCCGACGCAGTAGGGGCCCCACTGGCCTCCAGTTTTTCAGTGCTGCTTTGCATATATATATGGAAATAAAATCAATGCCAAGGGTAAAATAGGATTGCAGAAATATTGGGGTAAATGATATCACATTTCCTAATTGTATTGGGCTTAAGATAAACTTTTTGGAAGTTTGGCCATTTACCTTGAGAGCATTACCTTTGTCGTCTTGGAGTGTGATTGCTCCATGTGTCGACGTGTGAATGACGATGTAAGGCCCCTTCCAAACACTTTTCAATATTTGCCCGAAAAACATCACCCTTGAGTTGAATAGCAACATATCATCTCCAATTTTGATTTCTTTCGATTCTAATCCGCTGATTTGGCCAGTGCTCCATTCTCTTCTTGTATATAGAAGAATTGAGATATGCTTTTGATTCAGTCCACTGTCTCCTTCCCGTTAAAACGACGTCTGAGATGTCCGCAAGGTACGGATTGATTCCATGATATGGAGTGGCACCGTCCGTGTATGGCTCCCACTTATTACGGGGGATCTGGTGTATGGTCCTCTCGTGAAAAAGTTTCAAAATCTTTTTCTTCACAATTTCATTCATCGCATTACTTAACTTCCATGCGGTCCCTTAGAAGATGTGCAAGTAAAGTCTCCAGGGGTGCAATGGATGCGGGGAACAAGGCTGAGGTTGAAGTTGAGGTCTCCAGATGACGGGAAATGATCAAAGAGTTTTCCGATGGAGAGCCTGATCATTGGATCAAAATCTGGGACTTCATAGGCATAAGAGTCCGGTATGACCTTCAGTCCTTCATAGTAGAGACTTGCGTCTCTGAGGGTCCCTTAATCCTTGTGATGAATATCCAAAGTTCATGACCATGGATGGCCAAAATAGGAGAATCGGTCATGATATTGGCACCAATAAAGGAGGTTATAGGGAATAACCCTCCTGATTCCCTTGATGAGAAGAAACTCAAGCTTCCAAAGGTTCGAGAAGTGTCAAGGGAATAGGTGGTTCCTTTTGATGTGTGTAGCTTAAGGTATCCTTGAAGTATTCGATTGACTCTTCCTTGATCTTGAAAAGAGAACTCGAGAGGTTCATTGTCCTCCTTCATTGTTCGTGGTTTGGTTGCAGGCTCAATGGTCGAATTGTAAAATGTAGGATAGGAAAGCTTAGATTCGACTATTGGCGGCTCCTCATGGCTGGGTTTGGGTACCTCTGGCGATTCGAAGGAGAGGGGAGTGTTCTCTATGATGCACTCCAAAAGATCTCTTTTTTCGGATAGGGTCTTATGATAAATGATCCGCCAACAGCCATGTCAAGATAGAGTGCGGTGTTTCTGTCTAGCCTCGAATAGAGATGTTGCAATGGAGCGGGTTAGGGAAACAGCAGTTCTGGGTCGGAAACGATCGATGAACAAAACCGAACCCAAGCCACACTAAGGGTTTCCTCCTCTTCTTGCCGAAAGTTAATTATTTCCGCTCGTAGAGAAGTGATACGGGATACGGGAAAGAATGCTAAACAAAATTTGTCTCGCAATTTCTTCCAATCGCCGTCCACCCTCTTAGCGGTGTAAGTGTACCATTGTTTCGCCTTCCCATTGAGGGAGAAGGAAAACAATTTCCACTTCAATGTTTCGTGTTCCATGCCATCGATTTTTTTTTTTTTGGCATGAACACAAGTGCTCAAACTCTCGCAAGTGTTGATAAGGGTTTTCATTTTTTTTTAAACCAGAGAAGGATAAACTTTTAATCATAGAAATAAAACTGGGGCGAAGCTCATAGCTAGATGAAAGATTTGGTTGTGATGATGATGGTGGCTCTAAGATCTCGCCCCATGGAGTGGAAAAGGATTGAATTGTAGGTTGTGACTCCATTAAATATTTTGTTTGTAAATTTTCAAAATAAGAAAGTAAAAACAAACGATAAGTGAAAGATAGATTACGAGGTCGGTTGTGAACCGCCACAGGAAGATGGGCCAGGGGGCCTTCCTGGCAGGTCGGCCGACCTGGCCAGAGGGGTCGGCCGACCTGGCCTGGGCCCCACTAGGCCTGGTCTTCCTCTGGTTCATGTCTCTGGTTGTCTTCACTCCGGATCCACTTGCATTGTGTTGACTTGGGTCTTTATTTGTGGATTTTGGGCTTTTGGAGTGAGATCTTTATTTCGGGAAAAATCCGATGAAGGTAAAGTCCTTGATTGGTGTGTTCTTTTCCCCGTTTTCATATGGATTGCACCTGCACTCATAGATATACCAAGACTAGTGGAAATGATTAGTAACAAGCCCTATGTCTACTCTTGGTGTTGGATTTTGGTTGTTAAGTGCAGGTAGTTGACGGTAAAAGGTATGCTATAAGGACCGTCAACAATGGGCATCGGGACTAAAAGGTGGAGGCCATCGCTAGAGAAGTTAGAGAAAAGGTTATTACTTGCAGACATGGACAAGAAAAATAAAGACTTCCTTCATGCCACTTGGGACCGAGAGGATTTGACACCTGAGCATATCGCGTACGCCGCCATCGACGCTTTCGCCTCTGCCGAACTCGCGAAGCCGATGAATATTAAGGTGGACAATTTAGTTTAGGTATTTAGTTAATCAGTTCGAACTATTCAAATCGCAACAATGTATGAGACATCTATTGTTGTGATGAATTGATGTATGATGAATTTGATAATGTCATCACTGTGATGCTTGGTTATCTGTTCAAATCTTTTCCATTAGAATATGTTCAATTTTGTGACCCAGTGTATACCATTTTATAATCCCACGGACACCCTAGGCCCTTTGTTTTTTTTACAAATAAAAGATGCATATACAACAAGTTTGTGATTTGTGAGGCAGAGGTGCTTCCGGAGATTGCGACACGTGTATCTCCCCGATACAAGAACGACCCTCGTACATTCGGGATGATGCGACCAATCGCGGAGGTCATCCTTCGCGACATTGGACTGATGTCACCCTCCGCGACAAAGTATGGTTTCACGCATTATGTACTGAACTGATGGACAAATCATTTTATCCAAATTAAACAGAATATAAACATCACTCGGCTTGTTTGCTCATATATTATAAAAAAATAAAAAAAAGCAACAAGTAGTAACTTCAACAAGACTCAATGAACCACCAATTTGTGTACTACTTCAATATCCTCAAGCATCAGAATCAGCATCGTTGTTCCTCATAAGACTGGTACGTGCATCCTTGAGGCGTTCACAGTGGGAATCAATGGCAGAAACCAATGAGAGCATTGAGAACCAGGTAGCCGGCGAATGATCATTCTGTACAAAAATATTGTAAATATCGCAGGATGCAGATAGTGCAATGGTCCTCATTTCGCATAGTTTTCTTTCCAGGACTCCAAGCTCATCCTCGACAGCTTTGATGCTACTGTAGCATCTGTTCATCCGGCAGTAGCTGGGATCCAGAACTGACACACCGAAACGCTTCACGAGCATGTTTAAAGCACAGTAAAGAGTACTGGAAACGGTTCCTGCTACATTTAACGTAGATTCTCCTAGGAAACAAAGATTCTCACACACGTGCTCCCTGATCTTTTCACCTTCGACAGGGTTAATATTATCATCATTCTTC
The DNA here is from genome assembly GCA_007726485.1 of Eragrostis curvula. Classification (NCBI taxonomy): domain Eukaryota; kingdom Viridiplantae; phylum Streptophyta; class Magnoliopsida; order Poales; family Poaceae; genus Eragrostis; species Eragrostis curvula. Next base: position 7,196,097 of record RWGY01000026.1, on the reverse strand, counting down.
ATGAAAACGTTCAAGATGTCCAAGAACGTACCGTCTTCTTCGTCTCTGCTAGTATTGTTAGCACCGACCATGTAGCCAACTTTCGAAGCAACCACTTCTAAGATACTTCTAAGCCCGCCGGTCAAAACGATCGCATGTTCCTACAGATGGAGATTCACATGACGTAATTAGTAAAACAGTAACGACAAAATATTAAACATTGTTATACATTCTAAAAACAGTTGTAACCATACTTACCCGGTACATATTTTTCAAAACGTCGACATACCCACCTCCAACACGATTAGTCGCCCTATTTCTGTAGGACCTCACATCATTGTCGATAGAATGTAGCCAACGTGAGGACTCTGAGGACACAACTTGCATGCGAGTACCACATTTTTCCGCACCCTCAAGTCCAATGAACCTGTCAGCAGCAATCTCCATATCCCCGATCAACAGCCTAGTCTGCAAGCTTGCATATAAATACATGCTTTTACTACGTAGGATCCTTTTAATCAGTCCAACAGAATCCTGCCTAATTGCCTCCACAGCGAACCAATTGTAATCAGGAACTATAACGTTATGAAGTTCTTCTAGTCTGTCTAAAGCATTAATTGCCGCGCATTGTTTCGCATGCCATTCCTTATCCACAGTTGACGACTGTCCTGTCACCGAGATGACACCAGGTCCAAAACTATCACCAACCCCCGTGATTTCCACTACTTCGTTGATGTCACCTGGATTCGTAATGAAAAAATTCACCTCGAAAATCCGCGGGCCATCAAGCACTGGTGTCACGTCATTCCAAACAGGTTCAGAACCATCGAGTTCAGCGACGGCATCACGGAGTACCGACGTGGCGTCGGCATGCACCACTGTAGGGGAGGCCTGCAAAGAGATGAAAGAATTTGTAAAAGAAGAACAAATCCAAAAAAACATCACAAAGGATCATAAAGAACACAAAATAGCAAAGACAGATAAAATTAGACGAACCAACCATTATATATGCTTTATCAGAGGGCACGATAGATGCCAAGGATCTGAGTTGAGTGAGGTAGACGTAAACAATGGCTAGGGTTGACGATCGAAGGCACGGGACACAGCTCTTTATACTGAGCTAAGAAGGCCACTTCCACGGGATGAGAGGGCCCACGTTACAATCCGCGTATCGCCGCCACGAGATACGACTCCATAATTCGCGCACTGCCAACCTCCGATCCAACAATCACGGAGAAAAAGCGGAATACACAGCGATGCAGCGTAGGAAAGGGCTCGAAATCCGCGTCGGAGGTAACCATCGATGCGGGGTATCAGAGGAAAGTAAGCGCGCGTATCACCTCGACCTAACCCTACAAAACCGTTCAAAATATCTGATTTTTAGGGTTTTTGCACGGTTTTGGTATTTGTTCCCGCTTCTTCAAATATAGCTTGTTTGAAAGCCCAAACGATGATGTGGGCCTAGCAAAACAAGCGGCCCGTGAAAATTCTAAAGGTCGCCTCTCCATTCTCTGTCCACACCAATGATATAACAGAACTGCCATTCCCTTGTGGATGCCAATCCCCTCCATCTCGCCACTTCCTCCGCTCACACCGCCCCGCGAAGAAGAATCCGCCGTCGCAGCTCGCCGCCTCGGAAGCCATCCCTTCCAAGAAGTCATCACCGCCATTCATACACACATAAGTCAACCACGGCCATGGCATACTCACCACATTTGGATACAGCAAACAATGACCCTCCTTCCTCGTTTTTCTTGCTACAGTAGATAATTAGGGATGCGAGTTTTTCGAGAATCTTCGAGTGAGGACGGGTCACAGACGCAGAATGGCACCACTGCAATCGGCCCGGAGCTTCCCCACGCCGAAGCTGACACGGACGCGACGTTGGAGGTGCTCAACGACGCGTGCGACCAATCCGAGGTTGCGGTCGCCTTCACTGATGCTTTTATGGAATAGACGGTGAAGAAAGCAACGTAAGTAGAATCAACCCGATCTAATTCCTATAGCATGCATTCTTTGTATGACATCATGCTCTGTTAATACTTTCAAGGTCTTTTCTTTTGAGGTATTTTCTTCTATTCGTTCCGCAAGCTTTCCAATACGAAGAAAATATCATACCATTTCATCCGTTAATTAAGCCCAAATTGTATAAGATGACACCTTGATCCACAAAGAAAGTCATTCGAACAATATACATAATTGCGTCCATCTGATGAGTCGGTAAATCAGTGTCGTTTGATTAACAGACAACTAAATTGTTTACTCACTTTATTTATTAGTAAGTAGAGATTATTTACGTAACGATCAGTATGGTAACTCAACATATTAAATGTCACTTGTATCAGGTTTAGGCACATATTTGATCTTCCACTGGAGATGGTCATCGAGATATTGAAGCTACTCGATCCTATTGGAAAGCTTGCACTCGGAGCGGTCTGCCCATTTTTCAAAGAAGCTACCAAAGAGATCAATTGCATCAAACCGGGTTCCCCAATAATTTTATCATCATCCTTGGATTGGAATGGCGTGAATGATGCGAAGGAAGGCATCTTTGCCATGCACGACATATTCATACAAAAATCATGGCATTTCATATCACGCATGCTCAAAAACAGAGCCTGGGTCGGTGGCAAAGACGACTAGCTCGTCACAGAGTCCTCTGGTCCTGGAATTGGTAATATTAAACTCCACAACCCAATTACAGGTATTGTCCGTCAGTTGCCCCCCATTAATCGGATCATCGGCGACAACACTGACGCTTGGATTCTAAACTCATGGGACACTCTCCGCGTGCGGCGTGCCATGCTGTGTCGCACGCCTAGGCACTGCGATGGCTAGCTCGTCGTTGTCATACTTACTAATGGCCTTCTCACTTTCACTGAATCTGGGAAGGACAACTGGTACGCGCTGACCCGAGGGAACAAGCGTATAAAGCCATTGGCATATTCCGACGCTATCCTGCACCACGAAGAAATTGCTGTGGTGGACAATCGGGGTGACATATATTCATGGGGAATAAAAGGTGACTATACTCGCCCCACCAAGATCAAAGGGAAGAGAATTGGTTTAACAAATAACATATTTGTTAGCTATCGCTTCCACCTCGCGGTGTCGCACAATGGTAACCTTTTACGCCTCTGCGCGTATGGGAACGGGATCGCCGTTAGTTCAAAGCGTGGAAGCCATCATACAGCTAAGTACGTCATATACCATCTGTTTACAAAATTTATTATCATCTCACCACGTTTATTATAACTACGCTACCACAATGCATATTCGATGTGGAAGCTATCATCGGCGACGAGTTCAATGCTACAATTGGTAAATGGAAAAGGCTCAAGGATCTGAATGGCCACTCTCTCTTCATTGGAGCAAACCATCCGTTCATGATCACTCCATCAACCAACGATGGAATCGAGCCAGACCTTGTATACATGTCAGACATGACCGGTGAATGCCACGCGGGTATATTCTACCTGTCCACAGAAGCTGGAGGATCCCCTGAGCCCAGAGGCATATGCATTCCATGGGTCGGTGAATCAGTTCAGACTCCAATGTGGTTCCGCCCATCAACATGCAATGTTTAAGTTATTTGTTAGGTTTTGAGTTCAAATGTGGACGATTTTTTTTATGCAAAATCATGATAATGTCTTTTTATGTCTGAGTAGTCATTAGTAGAATGTTTGCAGTTCGGTTATGATCAGATGTTTTATGCATCCTTCCACACAATTAGATAAGTTATACATTCTACCGTACTGGTTTCTGCAGTAAAAAGCATCGGCATACGAACATAAAAGACACTTATACGACCCTACCATGTTCCTCTTCGAGTAAACATTGAGCTCATAAGAGGTAGCATGAGGGAAAATGTTACAATCTTAGCGTATTTCCGTGCGGAGCCAGAAAGGTTGAAGCTCACATCACGTAAATATTGAGCTCGGATGTACATTACCGTGACCCATCAATTATCGCGACAACTTGCGCAAGTACATCTCAAATATAGAAGCAGCGCATATATATGAGATGAGAAGGCCATGTACAGATCCAATAACCTCCGACAGAATAGTCGGACAATAATATGAACAAACAAACCACCAAACAAATCTAGAGCCCGTCTTTACTATTCGAAGGAGGAAACCAAGAGCGGAGGTTAGTTGAGACGGAGGTCACATCACAAATGCACAATCAAGTACACAAACATAATTAAGTAACGTGAATGTCTAAGTACATTTATTACGAACACAAATTTATAACCCAGTAACATTGCAACTAAACGCCATCTCATTACAGAAACCTAACTATATCCCGGATGCCATCAGGTAAATTGCCGCCATTCGTGTCATGTTCCTACCTCAACAGGCTGCGTAAGAGCCGGCCCCTGATTCCCAGTTGATCCTGCATGTAAATCGCGTATTGGTCGGGAAGCAAACACAATCGGGCTCTGTGTACAACACTATATACAGTCGTAACATACCACTTGGTTGCTTTCAGGAAACTCAGTCTCCTCTCATGTCAATGTTTGCATGAAGTGTAATATCATGTAACCAGACAGTATACTGTTATCACAAACAATCGCATGTTATTATTGTTATACGTACGTTATGTAAACTGCAATCATGAACGAACTAATGTACCGGCACACATACCTGTCACATTCAGTAACCTTCTCTGGAATTTTATGATCCCAAAAGAGAAACAAATTCTCGTTCCACACAATCGACCTTTCATTCATCGCATTCCTCAAACATGGATCAATCTAGATGATCTTAAGGCCATATACCTTCAGCTGCTGTTGTTTTTTAGCATTCGATGGTGCAGGATCCAATACATATATTGTCTTGTCCTTGTTGTCTTTTTTCCTATCGAAAATGTACAATGAGAAATAGGGGCCGCTCCATACAGGCATAAAGATCTGCATAATAAATTGCAAACTCAGTGAACAAGAACGCTATCCATTTCAGGTAAGCTGCGAATAACCTACCCATTTACAAGACGAGATGTCGTAGTCCACGCCCCCCCCCCCCCCCCCCAGCAATCTAATGATTTGCCCCAATCATCGGCGGCAACAGGACTTTTAAATTTATCGCCACGTGTAAACTGCGCCAAACTCTACAGCAAAAGGAAGCGTTAAAAATACAACAGACCCATTGTACACGAGAGGAACCTTCAATACTTACACAAAACCTCAGATCCATGAGATGTTTCTCAACAATCTTGGATCCCTTGAGTGCTTTAAACTCGTTACATGCCATAAGACGTACGCCTAAGTTAAAACAGTCAACTTCCATAGGCTTTTCCAAATCCATTATGTCTCTGAGTTTTTCGCAGGTCAGTTTGATCGGATAAGGGTCATTGCTCGAGACCCATGTACTTCTACAGAATATAGAAAAATAAAATTAAAAATATATAACGACAAAATCATTAAAATATGGGTATCAAGAGTCTTACTCCACATGGTCCCTTGAATCAAGCAATGAAAGGTAGGCGCTTATGCCACTAAACAACTGCTCCGCGTCTACAGGGGAGACAAGGAACACCAAAGTGTCCTATCTCATTTTCATATTTTGTTGATCTGTTTTGGCTCGCTTCGCGGCTCTGACACAATCAAGACGCTGCATAGCAGCATCCGTGGCAACAGAATCTTCTTGCTCCACACAGTCCTCAGGGGAACCATTGTCCTTGTCAGCCTCAACATGCGGACTAAACTTCGATGCGTTTGTCTTCCACAGGATCAACAACGCTATCAGCTTTACACAAACTTGACAATATCCTCATGCGTTCATCAAAATCGGAAAACAACAATCATATATACTCCCTCCGTTTCGTTTTAGTTGTCGTCCTGGGATGACTGATTTTTGCCGAATTACTTGTCGTTCTCGGAATCCAAGACGGACAGGCGCGGACAGACGCGGTGCGTTTCCGAATTTGCCCATGGGGACTGCGCACCGCTCCAGCCCGCAATTACTGCCCCCTCCCACCTCCTCCCACCTCGCCATCCACAACTCTGCCTCTTCCCTTCCCCTGCACGACTAATCTCTTGTTGAGCTCGTCTAATCTCTTGTTGAGCTCGTCGGCCTACAGATCCAGCTTGGGAACGGGATCGCGCCGTCGCTTGGGGACAGGGACGCCACCTGCGCGACGGACGGGTGACTTGAGGCAGCGCCGCCATCGCCGGTCTCGCCCACGTCGTCCTGGCGGGACGAGGCCGCGCCGCCGCCGCCGGTCTCATCCATGGTGACCTGGCGGGACGAGGCTGTGGCGCCCTCGCTTGTCCCAGCCATGGTCGACGCCAGCAGCTCCGAATCGAGGCCGACGAGGTTGTGCTAGTCACAGGCATGGCGGGCAGCTCCTTGACTCCGACGCCCTCTGCTTCCTGATCTAGATCTTATGTGCACTTTTCTTCTCTTGTTTTTGGCTTAGACAGAGAGCAATCAGCCGGTTTGATATGCGCAGCAGCAAGACAAAAGTGCATGTACATGCTCGATGAAATGTGCCTCTCGAGCATTTTTTTTTTCTTTGTATGCTGATTTTTTTCTCCATATTCTTGGTTGATAAGTGGATCCATCCACGTCTCGCTGATGCTATTTTTATTTTCTTTTTTATGCTAAAAAAGAAAAAGGAAAAGCATATGCCCACTCATTCTTCAGTTTTTGCTGGTTTGGATGGTTGCATTATTTGGATTTGTTCTCCCGTCGGGAAGTGTGCTGTGTGGAAGCGAGGCGACGCTGCTTTGTGTGCCGTGCAGTGGTCTGCCGTGTTGAATGAGGGTAGCAGGGTCTTTCGGCTTGTGCCTTGGTTCTCCCCCGGTTCTCTAGGACGACAAGTAAAAGGAAACAGAGGGAGTATATAATAATAAAACAGCCGAATGACTAACATTTTCAAAACCAAATTCAAAAAATACATGTGTAATTTCAGCAGTCAGTGAGTTTCCAGAAAAATGTTATATAAATTTCAGCAAGAACAGACCACAAGAAACACTAAGTTGGACAAAATATATTGGTTAGATATTATAAACACAGTGTTACGTACCAATAAGGTTTTGTGTTGAAATATTATTCAAAACATACCAGTCATTCTGAAGTGTACTTGTGAGATGTTCATCTACATCCCAAGATGAAACCAATACGTCCGACCATGAAGGATTTATATGATGCCCCCCTTCTTGGGCTTTTTTGAAGTTGTGCTCCAGTGCCTCCAACTGTGGATACACATCACAGAGACAAATAAAATTTCAAAACAAACGCGTACAATCTTTGACTGCAAAACGAACGAGTCTACGAGAGCAACTCACTGTAGTCTTCAGGTCATCACGGGAGTGCGTCCAACACAATGAATCCAGAACTTGTATCTTACGTTTTTTTGCATTGATAACCGCCAGGTACCAATGTTGATTATCTATGTTTATGGGAAGGAACACCTGAGACAAAAGTTAATGGTAAGTTGTAGCATGGTAATTGCAGATAAAAAAAATGGTTTCTTACGTTTAAATGTACTATATCATATCATGATTCAAATACTCGCAAGACTTTCAAAAAAGAAAACTGTCATCTTCGTCTCCGTCTTTGGTAAGCTTGCCTAAGTTTTTAAAAAGTTTAGTTATAAATGAATCCTCCAAGTACACAGAACCATCTTCCCTTGACAGCATACTATCTTGTGTTCTCATGCAGGCTATATATGCATTAATTACCTGAAAAACAAATAGAACAAAGAAAGGCATTAGCAGAAGACAAAACCTAGATCTGCTGGGTTCCGTATACAAAACTCACAATGTCGATTAGAAACGCCTTTGGATTTAAAAGGCAATCCATGTGACACTTTTCAACAAACGATCCATTGATGTTGACCAAAACTTTTCTTTTGACCGAGTTCCTAGCGTATTCAATCGCCAGCTTGTCCTTGGAAGTGCACTCAAACTCTGAAAGGAGACTGATATCAGACACGCATAACCACCGGTAGTAAAAAGAAACATGTGAATCTACCTTGTGGGACGTAGTCGTAGACCTTGTCATCAGGTGCAAGTCAGCTCCGATCCAATAGCGCCGGGAGCACACATTGCTACACAGCTAAACAGGGCTTGAAAAACAATGAATAATATTTCTACAGTTGCAATTAATTCCTACGAACGAGAGGCGACGTCAACTGTAGATCAAGAATGAAAGTGTAGGTCACGAAGAATGTTACCTGGGTGCAACGAAAGGCGACGTCAACTATAATCTTCGACGTCCAACAGAATGAACGCCCCCTTGACGTCCCGTGTAAAGGGTGCCTGTTATATATAGGCAAATTCGGTTTGGCAGCTTTACCGGACGACGAGTAGGTTTCCAACTGGACAGAGGTATAAGGAGGAGGTGTAAGTTACCGATTTAGTAGATGGTGAGCGGAATGGGCAAAAATCTCCGCAATACACCCCCAAACTCCGCAACACATGGAATTTCTATAGTGTACCGGAGATGTCATTCCAGCAAAAGGAGATATTGTTTCACGATCTTCGAAGAGAAAATCGGAGACATACTTGACAGTCAGTTATTTATTTGTAAAGTCAAAAAACGCAAAAGTATAATTCCACGATTTCCGGAGTGCATAATCGGAGGTATAATTCCACGATTTCCGAAGTGCATAATCGGAGGTATAATTCCACGATTTCCGGAGTGCATAATAGGAGCTATCATTCCAAGATATCCAGAGTAGATAGCCGCAGATATCTCGGCGAACAATTACCTACGTGTAAACTGCGCAACAAATAGAACATGCAAAGGTCCGAAATGCTATATCGGAGATATCATTACACGATTTTCGGAGCATATAGCCGCAGATAACTCGACGATCCATCAATTTCCACAACGAAAGGAAAACGGAAAAGGGGCGCAATTCTTAATCGGTGATATCATTCTAAGATATCCAAAGTACGTTTGCTGAACTTCTCTGACGAACCGACCCAAGCGGCGCGAACCGACCCAAGCAGCGCGAACCAACCCAAGCGGCGCCAACCGACTTAAGTGGTGTGAACGGATCAAAGTGGTGTGAACAGGTCAAAGTGGTGTGAACGGATCAAAGTGGTGTGAAGGAACCAATAGTTGAGACCGGAATAGACGTCGTAAGGATTCCCATCCTACGGGGTTGTACGGGGTTGAAGGGACGTCCAAAGCCTATATATCCCTTAACCAAGGGACACGGTTCGTCCTCTTCCCATATCTCATTTTACACCCAGAATTCCCATCGCTTCTGAGAGGCAATGGAGGGGAAGCCTGACAGGTTGTGCAACCGTCGATTGTTGGACCTTCAGTCTGAGTTGTCTGGAAAAATCACCGAAAGGCTTGACGCCGTCGACGTGCTTTGCCTGGCCTCCACTTCGAAAGATGCGAAGAACACATGACGCGATACTCATCGCCTGCATGCTAACGTTCCTTTGCTGCTGTCGTCTCGCCCACCGGAAGATGAATTTGATGATGAGTTCGATGTACACTACAAGGAATCGGGCTTCCTGTGATGAAACAATAGTGATGAATGCTTATTTGGTCACTACTATGTGTATTTATAGTGACAAATTCCATTTTTGTCACAATTTCATACATTGTTTGTGATAAAATAGTTGATCATCACAAGTCACATCTCTAGTGACAATTTAAATGTGATGAAGTACTAGATCGTCACTATTTTACTTCTAATTAGTGATAAATTATTTTGTTGTCACATCGTCTGCTAATTGTGACAGAAAAGCAGTGACGAAGTATCACCTTGTCACTATTTCATTTATAAATAGTGACTAAATATTATGTCATCTCACTACCCTATTTTAGTGACGATTCTATAGTGACAGGTGATCTTATCTTCACTATTTAACTGCTCAATAGTGACAAAAACTTATATGGTCACTAAGCACCATAACAGTGGCAACTCTATTTTGACGAGGTCGCATGTTGTCACTATTTTATTTATATATAGTGATAAAATATTATGTTGTCATCTTTCTCTATATTAATGACAAACCTTTAGTGAGGATTTAACACGTTATCACTATTTTATTTATAGATAGTGATAAAATATTATGTCATCATTTTTCTGTATATTAGTGACAAACCAATCATGAGGATTTAGCATATTATCAATATTTAAATAGAGAATATGAGAATAAACTATTTTGTCACAATTAGGCTTCATATTTATGATGGTTTACTATAGTTTAAGTGAAAATCACTCAAAACAGGAAACTTCGTGAAGGAGGGATCGATCCTGGACCTCACAAAAGGAATCATGAATCCTTACCAGTGGGGCAACCGACTACAGATGAAACATTCAGGTTTAGAAACATAAAAAACCTTAACCTTAAGAGTTCGGGCCCTGTATTGCATATTTTCAGAACTTGCGAGCTCACCTGTCCATATGATGGTTCAATGACATCGTGACCCAGCGATATGGTTTCCAATATTACATGTTCATTAATAAAAAAATGTTTTTAAAATCATTTTAAAATACGTTTTTACTGTATAGAAAGCGCCTTATAGTTGTTAAAAAGGATACCTTTTTTGAGTGACACATGAATAAAAAAACCATTTAAAATTCAAAGAAAACTATACCAGATTATGAACGTTATATTACATGTGTACACCAAATTTGAGTTTCAAAATCAACATGCTTTTGAATGTAACAACAAAACAAATGAAAAGTGACATTTTACCCTTTTTTTTTATCTCCAACTATATATTGAATTTTGAAGTGAATTTGGGTGTGGTGATCCTCCAAGGAAACACCAACCCCCATAATTTTTTGTCAAATTTTTTAAATTTTTGTTTCATCAAAGTTTGTTCAAAATTTCGTAAAGTATATGAGTTATGAGCTTTTGAGTCAAATGTTAACCAATTTGACTAACACAAGTGTAGAAAATTTTAAAATATATATACAAATTTCTTATAAGTAGAGGTATACAATATGTACATCTACACAAAATTTCTTTCAAAAATTCAATTCCATTTGGATATTACAAAAAAGTGAAGAGGATGTTGAACAATGACTATTATTTAGATGACAAACCATTGCAAAATGGAACTACATCATCATAATGAAAATGAATGAATTAAATGAATAGAGAACATTGTTTTGGGATTATACAAAAAAGAATCAACTCATTCGGATTACATATGTGAAATCACTACACGTTTCAATAGAAAATGTGAATCAAAATAAAAATAGATCCTGCAGCAAAGAACTCAACATGAACGAACATTCCTGACGCCGAGAGTTGGGGCTTATGTTAATCACGCTGACTGGTGGGGCCCACTTTATCTAATATAGCGCTGACTGCCCGCCTCCAGCTTCCTCTTTCGATCTTCAATTCCAACCCTAGCCGCCGCCGGCCGCGGCTCTGTCCCTTCTCTTCCCCTCCCTGCCGTTGGCCGCCGCCCATACCTTAGCTGGCCCGGCTGTGCACCCCGCAGCTGGCCGTGCTTGCCGTATCTCTCTCCTCCATGGCGAACTTCTTCGGGCGGCGTGTGGACGAGATCGGCGCGGGGGCGCGCGGAAGGGATCTGCACGGGGCCGCGCAGCGTGCTCCTCCGACGTGGTGGCGCACGGCGTGCTCCTCCGTGACTGGCCCGTGAAGTATCCGCAGCCGTGCACCTCGAGGTCCTCGCACACCAGAACTCCTTCCCCCGACGGCGGCGCGGCACGCCTCGGCCTCCTCGTCCGACGTGGTGGCGTGCGCGGGTCGGTGTGGTGCAATGGCCGCGGGGCCGGACTACCTGCCGGCTCCATCTCTGCTGCGTCCACTCCTGGCTCCGCTTCCGATCTGCCGATGTGAGCTCCCACCGCAAGATGCCGCCAAGGTAAGCTGATATCCTTCCTCTGCTTTATTCGTCTTCTCTTCCTAGTTCTTTGTTTCGATTAGTCTGGAAGCATTGAGTTATTCGTTCAGATTTGTGGGTGAGACCGAGGTGAGCCTTGTTAATTTGATATGGCCAATTGTCTCTGAACATTGTTATCTAATGAAGTAAGTAGTTCTCCAGATAGAAACCAATTGTCACGGCTCACATAGTACATATTTCTGCTATTAAAAAAAAAGAGAGACCAATCTGCAATTAGCTTGGCTCAGTTTGGCTGTGAATTGTAAGTACCTCAGGGAATTGACCGTGTGGCAATTAACCATCAATATGTGCCTACTTTCAACTGCTATGATTTTTTCGTCCTGATATTTCTTTCCTAATTTCTGAAATGAAACACTTAAAATAAATTTCAATGCCAAAATGTTCACTGGAGAAATAGCTTATAGTAGATAGGGCCATTGGAGGAGCCAGCGGATTGTAGACTGACATTGGCCTTGTTAATTTGATATGCGGCAGAATGGGACTGGGTCAGCATCAAGGCTATTGGCCACGTCTTCGAAACCAACATGCTTGACTTGCTCTAGCAGACCGGCAGGTATGCTTCAATCACTAAGCATCTATTTTGTGCTTAACTTTTATTCACCCTAAATTGCAGACCAATCTTCATGTTGTAGCTGAAACAAAGCAAGATAGAATTGCATCAGCAGCTGCAGTGCCTCTAGCTGAGCACTTTGCTTTAGTCTTGGGAAGAAAACCAAACCACTCTTGTGAAGAGCTTGCTTCCCAAAGGACTGCGGAAGCGCAGAATGCAGACATGGAACGCCTGATGGATCAGAAATTGGAGGAGAGGATGAACGCGCATTGGCACACATTGTTGCTCGTATCGTTTCTTCGCCAAACTCCACATCTGGCAACGTACCTTGTAAGCTAGCTACACTAAGTATTTTATTTACCTTATTCATACTATTAGATCTGAGATATTAACTCAACATATGAAATTTCAGGAGCACCAAAACTGCAAAGAATTGCTGCCAAGGAGCAGGACAGCAAAATATGCTTTATCTAAGAAGCACCCTGGAGGCAGCGACATATCTCTTCATTGATAGATTTAGTGTAACAATATCTAGAGCTACTTTCTTCAGAGTAAAATTCTTTATTTATGTTTAGTAGTTTCATAATGAATGATCAGCTAAAATTTAGGAAGCTAAGTTAGAATAAGTGCACCCTCGATTTGTGAGCTTGGTGCTTTGTTGTTTTGATTTCCAATTGTCACCAGGAAATGTTATTTAATATATTACTCATTTGTTATTCAAGCTCTGATTATTATATTCCTGCTGCTTCATATATTTGCATTCGATTGTCAATAGAAAAAAAAGTTTTGGCCAAATAAATTGTCACATAAGACAGGTGCAAACAGAAATGATGCAAAAACTCGGTTATCACTAAAAAGTCATCACAAATGCATTTTTATTAGTGAAAAATATTCTCAGATGCAACAAATCTTTTTGGCACAATAAAGTGTATTACTTATGCTAACAACTCATCACTATTTAAAATTTTGTCACAGAAAAATTGTTTTCTTGTGATATCCTTTTTGTCACAAGCAAACTGTGTATTTGTAACAATAAAATCATCACAGTTAATATGGACAATTGTGACGTGTATCTTGCCACAAACAACAACCAATTAGTGAGTACTAATTTTGCCACTAGAACAAAAAAAAAAGTGATGAATTTGACGTCACTAACTGAACTCAAGTTGTGATGACAAGTCATCACTAATTGGTTGCACAACAGTGATCATTCCACTCATCACAAAAGTGAAAAATATTTGCGGTGAAACAAATTTCGTCACTATATTTTTTGTGACGCCATTAATAGTGATGACACGAATTTCATCACAATGTGGTAATAGTGATGAAAAATGGACTTTTAGTGATGAATTTCATCATCACAAATGGGCTGATCCCTTGTAGTGGTACAGCAGTCCGACGGCGCATTCGGGCTTCATGACATGTCGAACAGTATGTCTTATAGATGTCATGCCATGGGTGATTGGATCGTCGGGAAGGATGATTGGCTTGTAGAGATGAACACAATCAACGGCGTGTTGCACATTTATTTGTTTCAGCCCTTGAGCGGCGAAAGACGTCCTCTGCCACCCACTCAAAGCATCAGAGGTACTTTCGATGAAGAATATTATTTTCCGTAAAATTATGTACTGTAGTTTATACAAAATTATTGTGTTATACCGTTGAATTGTTATTTTTGTTATAGAGGATCGTTGGCCACCAATGAGCAGGATGTTAGTCGAAATCAAAGACAAGTTTTATCATCTCGAACGAGTCGTACTTTGCCGCACTCTAGATGAAGAAGAAGGGTTCTTTCCTGTGGCAATTTTTAATGATGGGCATTTGGCATTCGCGTCTCAGGCAAGCTATGTTTGGACCCTGCTCAAATCCCCAAAGGGTTATGTACTATACGCCTATGTGGATGTTGTGCTCATGGACCCTCAAATTATTGTCGTCGTGGACCGATATGGCAACCTCTTTCGATGGAACATCGACACCCCGGATGTCATTCCAAATAAGATGGCTGGGTCTACTGATGTTGGTGATAACAACATCAACCTCAGGGCCGCGTTCTACCTTGCTCAGCGTAATGGTCGCCTTGTTCTTGTCTGTGTTCATGGCCAAGGTACTGATTGTTACAAGGGCCCAAGAGTTCTTTTAAATCGTTAGTGCGATTTCGTCTGGCCTGAGTGTGTGGAAGCAAATGCTTATGACCCGGACACGGATGCATGGTTAACAGAGGAAGCTATCTTTGAAAGCGGGGAGTCATTGTTTCTTGGCCTCAACTACCCGTTCTTCTTCAAGGTAACGATAGTTTTTGGTACCATCTTTGTATTTCTTTGGGATGAACTGCCGGTTTTGTTCTAACTATATGTTTTTTTTTCAAGGTTCCGCCCACATTTGTGAAGATCAGGGGAGACCATATCTACTTGGCCGACTTCAACAACGACTTCACGGTTGGCATTGATATCAAGCTTGCCGCGTGTCATTTCGTTGAATTCCCCGTTGTCGACAACAATGTGCGCCAACCGATTTGGTTTTGCACCACTACGGACTGCAATGCCCCCGAGTTTGCTAAACTCCGCCACATCAGTGCTTAGAAAATTAAGTTGTGGACTCATTGTAACTTGAATAATATTGTATATTGACTACAACTCGGAATTCATGTAACTTGAAAAATATTGTCATTGTAATTTGTAGTTCATGTAACTCATTTTAACTTCAATATAAGGCTGTCATTGACGGGGCACGCGATCCTCTCTGTTCTTCGATTGAATGCAATTCTTCTCCTGCCTTGCTTTTGATTCTATTTTAGGATCGTCACGCTATATGTTACACTTTCATGACTTTCGGAGCATATAGCCGCAGAGATTCGTGAAACTAAACCATAATAAACGTATGAAGAACGACAAACCAAATGATTACACCGTAACTTATTCGATGAAATGAAATAGTCTCTTCTCATCACACAAAAAATCGAACCACAACTATTTTGACCAATATGAAATCAGGGGGAAAACTATGGTAACTAAAGTATCATCTTTATATCGATGTAAACTGATTTCCTTTGTCACGTTTAATTTTCTTGATAGGCTCATTGTCTCCGGCTTCATCAACATCTTCAACCAACTCGAACTTCTTTTTTGGCTGTGGATCCTCCTCAACCATAACCACATCAACGTTGTCTTCAGTTTCATAGACGGGATCGAACACGCGGTCTTTATTTTCTTTCCCATCGGCCAATCCAGATACTTTGTCATGCACTTCGGCATTTTTCAGATCCTCAAACTTATAGGCAACCAAAGGAACATCTTCAGTTGCGTCTTCTCTACTGTCCTCCCGAATCCTAACATTCCTCTCCTGAGAGATAACTAATCTCCTAATCGTATCATACGCTTCAACCTTTCGTAGTTCAGTACGAATATCTACAAAACCGTTACAAAAATTAGTGGACATTCGTCCCAAGTTCGACAAAACGAGACCATTTATTACCCTCGAGTGCTGCAAGCATGGCGGCTCCTCCATGATTAATGAAACAAAATGAAGTGCCTTTTGTGTCACACAAACAGGCTGAGGAAAATAGATTACATGAGTACACATACAAAAAAGATGCAGTAGTTCTTATAAACTAAATAAAAATAAATATTACTTAATTGTCGGTCCACGCGAAGACCGGTTGCAAGAAGAAAACTGTTGTTCATGCTCATATCGATCACAACCTTGTTTTTCCCACCGCCACAACAACGTAACCAATCTGGCAAAATAATAAACGCGACCACAAAATACGGGATTCAATCAATCCAATCCACGATTGCTATCGGAGGTCCAACTACCTTGAAAAGAACATTTATTACTGGATGCCAATAAAAAAATCGAAACCTCACCTATACGCAATCGAGTGCAACCCGGGACGGGTGTGGCGAGACTCTGACAACACTGGCATGTTTCCACATGTGACGAGCCCGCGGCGCGGCTCTTCGCTCGCGCCCCGATGATTATGAATTTTATAATGGCGTTTCTTCCACGGCCGTCCACAAAAACCCATTGACGACAAGCAGCAGCTAGCAACACACTCATCCACTAACAAAAGCCCCCAAAACACACAACCTTTCTTCTCCCAAAAGCCCCAAAACACACAACCTCTCAAGCTGAAAAGCCCTAATCCTACCAACTTCCGCAGCAGGAATGGCGCGGAAGCCACTGCGGGGCAGCTTTTCAACCAGCCAGGCGACTCCGATGGCGATTGATCCACCTCAAGCCAATGACGCCGCGATTGGGGCCCAAGCAAAGATATGTTGTAGACGTGCTGAACCTGCACATCCAGATCTACAAGGAAAATCCATGATCGCAAACTAAAATGAATGAAAATGATGAAGACATAAACTGGAATGTGAGGTGCATCTCCTATGGGGAATATATAGTCAACTCAACCTAAACGGCCATGCCCTCCGGCACGGATCATAACCGTAATATCCGGCACCAAATCACGATTTGTTGCCAAAAATAACAATGATCTCCGTGATCTGCGGCACCAACTCACGATTTGTTTAACAAAGCAACAACAATCCCAGTAATATCCGGTACGGTAGCATGACAAACAGATCGACAAAGATATTGCGAAGGTTAAGCATGCGAAGGTTCCTTCTCAAATCTGCATGTCCTAGAAAATTGAAGGCTAATTGAGGCATGGAGGTCACAACTTCATCAACACGTCACAATGCTGCGTGTTTGTACGTCGAATATTTCTCATCATATGTTCGACACCTATAATGTCGAAGACTGTTAGGTTCGTGACAATTTGTTTCACTAAAATAACAATGATAGCTGTAATATCCGGTACCGTACCATAACAAGAAGATCGACAAAGATATACGAAGGTTTCTTCTAAAATCACCATGACCTAAAATGTCGAAGGCTTTATAAGCATGGCGGCCACATCTGCAGTCGCATTGGTGCGTGTTTGTACGAGGAATGTTTTTCTTATCAAATCTTCAAGAACTATATAATAATATAATAATGTCAAATCTTTTAAGTGACGTACGCACTTGAACTTGCAAGCCGCATCGATGCATACACAAAATTTCGTGACCCAACTATGAGAATGTAAAATACACAATTTGGATGTAACTCTCAATATCTCCTAACCAACAGTCGAAGCCACAATGGCATCGCTCAGCGATATGCCATCACGAACAATATTATTCCACGCAGGCATCAATTCATCCTCCGATTCGCACTTCGACGCTGTAATGGCATCGCTTCGCAATCTAGCTTCACGATCCATGAGAGCATCGATTCAACCTCCGATTCGCTCTCCAATCCTGTCTGCTTCATTGTTCTTATTCTGATCATAAAAATACCGAATATCAGTAATCACAATACAGAAACTCATCATCGAAAATCGTCGAAGAACATACCGACGAAGGTGGGGTCCACCCAAATACGCCGTCTTCCATAGTTGAAGCACGTATGGCCCTGGTAGCTTCTATCCCCATTCGCATGCTTGGTGGTGAACAATTGCGATCTCTGATCCTTCTAGCATCCATCTGAGCATGCAACAGAATTCTTGGCTCCAAAAATTCTACAGAAAACACGGTGTATTCCATCTTCATAAGCACAAATCGATAAACAAACCAACTAAATAAGTTTCAAGATAACATACCAAGCACGCCTTTGTAGTCATAGCTGATACCAAGTCTATCACACGTGGCCATCGCAGCCTTTGACATACGGTACTTCTCCCGGCGAATGCGATTTCGCTCTCGCCGAACATCATCTGATATGTTATGCCTCTTCATCATCCTAGCTTCCTTTTCCGCACTTTTGGTCTCTTCGTCCTGCTCGTCAGTAGGTTCGACAGAATAAGGAAATAGCCAGACTTAATTAATCAATAAAAACAAACCAGACAACGACGAATACCTTTGTGTTATCCATGTCGGCCATAGATCCTGTACCCTGACCTATAATGTTGTCGCCCGACCGATTTGTAGCTTCCGCATCCCGATCGGAGGTTTCTGTTCGGATGTCGACCATAGATCCTGTACCATGACCTAGAATGTTGTCGCCCGACCGATTTGTAGCTTCCGCATCCTGATCGGAGGTTTCAGTTCAGAGATTCATTCACGCTAGCGTGGTTGACTTGGGGAGATCGAGGAACGCTTGAGTGAGGGGAAGATCTTCAGGAGATGGAGGTCGTCAGGAGGAAGAGCGCCGAATTAGGGAGAATGGTGCCTCATACCCTGTGTTTTAACATGCCTGTTGAGCCTTTAGGGTTTACACAACAACGACGAAACGAACGCAGAGCGTCGGATCAAAAACGAAAGGCGGATGCGCGACCGCAGTTGCGTGCGGAGGGTGAGATACACACCAACGATGAAATACACACGAACGACGAAACGAACGCGGAGCGTCGGATCAACAACGAAAGGCGGATGCGCTACAGCAGTTGCGTGCGGAGGGTGAGATACACACCAACAACGAAATACACACGAACGACGAAACGAACGCGGAGCGTCGGATCAACAACGAAAGACGGATGCACGACAGCAGTTGCATGCAGAGGGTGAGATACACACCAATGACGAAATACACACGAACGACGAAACGAACGCGGAGCGTCGGATCAACAACGAAAGGAGGATGAGCGACAGCAGTTGCGTGCGGAGGGTGAGATACACACCAACGACGAAATACACACGAACGACGAAACAAACGCGGAGTGTTGGATCAACAACGAAAGGCGGATGCGTGACAGCAGTTGCGTGCGGAGGGTGAGATACACACCAACGACGAAATACACATGAACAACAAGACGAACGCGGATGCGTGACAGTAGTTGCGTGCAGAGGGTGAGATACAACCAACGACGAAATATCAACGACGAAATACACACGAACGACGAAATGAACGCGGAGCGTCGGATCAACAACGAAAGGCGGATGCGCGACAGCACTTGTCCCAACCAAATGATAGACGCGCAGCTCGACACCAACTACAAAACGATCCTGGTTCGTCGGATCATGAACCAAAGGCAGATCAGAGTCCGATTGCGCGAGGGAAGTCGCGTGCGGAGGTGGTGGGGGGGGGGGGGGTCTATCGCATACCAACGACGAAACGAACGTCCGTCCTACGATGCAAAATGAACGTCGATGCGGCACGCGGAATCGAAGGCGGTGCGGTATCGAAGGCGGTCCTTAATCGCTGGCCCCACCATCGCACCAGGGGGGCCCACCTTGTTTACGTGTGCGAACGACGGGATGTCTTTTATTATGTAGTAGAGAAGTGGTTGTTGGTTTTAGTCCCATAGTGTTGCTATGTTAAGTGTACACACGAACGCGCGTATCCGCGTCTTTTCGTGTTTTCTTTCGCCTGACTTGTGACTTTTTGCATTTTCATCCAAGTGGCATGGCGTGGCTGTAAGTCATGGAAATAAATTCTGTGCACTCGTGATGTAAAGCGGATCCTGTGCAGCACCCCCCAGATCTATGACACGTGCCTCATTCTCGAATCTCAGAGCAGCTCCTGCCCCTCTCACGTTCGGCTCCAGAGCTTCTCCCGAGCTAGGCAACAAGCGAGCCGTGAAAGAAGAAACAGCATGACGCCGCAAGCTAATCCTCGCACCGCTCTTGCACCGCCGCCATAGGGAAACCATGGAAACTGCGGCCCGATCGACGCAACGTGTAGCTGTGTGCAAATCATGCTGTGGCCACTGCCACTACTGTCGAGATCATTCCTTGGCCACTACTGTCGTCCTACATCAGGAAGGAGCCAAGGAGATCGTGCAACCATCAAAATTGCCATGGCCATGCCAGCCGTTCATAGCTCGATTATGTAGAACTTTTGTTGAGGAGGGAAATAAATTACAGTTTCATTGTTGCATCAAACCATCACAAAATGATTTGATGCCTCATCAAAATGCAATTTCCTAGCTCAGGAATTGCAGTGAAGCATCTAGGCATCAACAACAACAAAGGTCATTTCTAAGAAGACCAAGAAGGAAGATGCCTCAGCCAGTGCAACCAATAGTGGTAAAGATGTCAGCAAGACCAAGAAGAAGCCCAGCAAATAAAGGATTCAGAGCATCTCCTTTTGAAGCCTTTATCTTCTTTTGTTTATCTATTAAAAGTATTAGGCAGAAAATTAAGACTCCTCTAAGTATAAGTGGCACCCTGGTTAAAGACATTTGGTGGATCCTTAAGTTGATAATTTGCTTGTTATGTTATATTATGGTCCCAAGTGATATCCATGGCTATACTAGTCCCAGGTTGTGATGGCTTACTTCATGTTATTTGGTCATGTTATCCCTGTGCTCCAGTGGCTATACTGGTCCCAATTTGTGATGGTTTGCTTCATACTATTTGATCCTGCTATTTCAGAACTTCAGTGGCAATACTGGTCCCTGAATCTAAACTGGTCCGAATATGTTAAGCTTCAATATTGTAAATGCTGGTCCTCCTGTTGGATTGTCAAAACTGCTCTGGGAAAATTGTGGTTCCTCTTGAACCTGTCTAAAATCCAGTATCTACACTGGTCATGTCTCCGTTCTCTTTCTGGCTATGTACTGTGTACATGGTATATGATTATTCATACAAGGTTTCTTAATGGATACACAACAACAAGGCAAAGGTAAGGAATGGAAAATACTATGTTAGAACAATCGAGGTATTAATTTTGACAGGAAATGGCCAGCAATCAGATGCAAAATCAATGAATCAGAATGTGATATTGTCTGTTTTCAAGAAACCAAAAGAGAGCGCTTTGACATAAAGTACCATAGAAATTTCAGCAGGCCCAGTTTGACTGTTTTGAATATCTCCCATCAATTGGAGCTTCTGGTGGTTGTCTCACAATGAGGAAGAGTTCCAAGTTTCAAGGGTCATTGTCCTTCTCCAATGAATTCAGTATCTCAGTAGAATTCTGCTCAGTGCACTCAGGTACAAAGTGGATTCTAACTAACATATATGGACCATGTGTGACTGATCGAAAGGTTGTCTTTATGGAATGGCTGAAGAATATTGAAATGCCAGATAATTGTAACTGGAGATTTTAATCTTATAAGATCTCCTGAGGAAAGGAGCCGTCTAGGAGGAGATGTAAATGAAATGCTTCTTTTCAATGAAGCTATAAGTGCACAAGGTCTAATAGAGCTACCATTAAGAGGAAGAGAGTATACTTGGTCCCACAAACAGCAAAGCCCCCTTTTGGAAAGACTTGACCATTTTTTCACTTCTAGCTGCTGGACCTCTGAGTTCCCTGCTACCACAGTTTCTGCTCTCTCTAGAGATACTTCTGACCATGTTCCATGCTTAATTGCTGTTCAAACGCATATCCCAAAAGCTAAGATCTTCAGGTTTGAAAACTTCTGGATGGAGCATGAGGACTTCATTTCAGTTGTCCAGCAAGCCTAGAGCATCCTAGTATATCATACAAATAAAGCAAAAAGGCTCACAGCAAAGTTAAAAAATCTAAGAGAGCTGAAGGAATGGTCAAGAAGCTTCTCAAATCTGGCAACTACAATTGCAAGAACAAAGGAACTTATTTTTATGATGGACATATTTGAGGAATCTAGGGACCTAACGCTGGAAGAGTGGAACTTCAGGAATATAGCTCAGTTGCACATGGAAAGCTTACTTAATAAGCAGAAAATTTATTGGAAACAGAGGGGAGATATAAAATGGGCTAAGTTTGGGGATGCACCAACTAACTTCTTCCATGTAAGAGCAACCATCAGGCACAGGCAAAATGCAATAGCCCGTCTCACTGATACCACTGGTAATACTTGTTTATGACCATCAGGGCAAGGCTGACTTAATTTGGATTGCATACAAGGAAAGGTTAGGCACTTCTGAGTATAATACAATGCACTTTAATTTAAGTGACCTGCT
Organism: Eragrostis curvula; assembly: GCA_007726485.1. NCBI lineage: Eukaryota > Viridiplantae > Streptophyta > Magnoliopsida > Poales > Poaceae > Eragrostis > Eragrostis curvula. The sequence goes on along the minus strand of RWGY01000026.1, from coordinate 7,173,847 downwards.
GGAAATAGTCCAGAATCTGGATTGGCTTGAGGCACCTTTCACTACTGATGAAATTGATAGAGTGGTGGCTGACCTTCCATCTAATAAATCACCAGGGCCAGATGGTTTCAATGGGGACTTCTTAAAGAGATGCTGGAGTATCATTGCAAAAGATTTTTATGAACTAATTGATGCTTTTTATGAGGGGGAAATCTACCTGCAGAGTATCAATGGTTCTTTCATCACATTGGTGCCAAAGAAGGATAGTCCCACAACAGTATCTGATTTCAGACCTATTTCTTTGCTGATCAAAACATCAATAAAGCTGATCACAAAGTTGCTGGCAAACAGACTGCAGGCAGTCATTCTGCAATTAATACATCAGAATCAGTATGGGTTTATAAAATCCAGAAGCATTCAAGATTGCTTGGCCTGGTCTTTTGAATACCTCCATATATGTCACAAGTCGAGAAGGGAGATTGTGCTTCTAAAGCTAGATTTTGAGAAGGCTTTTGACAAAATAGAACATCAGGTAATTATTGACATTTTAAAGCAAAAAGGATTAGGACCACGATGGCTAATGTGGATGGAGAATATTATGAGTTCTGGTACATCAGCTGCCCTTCTAAATGGAGTGCCAGGGAACTGCAGAAGAGGGATCAGGCAAGGTGACCCTCTCTCACCACTGCTTTTTGTACTTGCTGCGATCTCTTGCAGTCAATCCTAAACAAGGCAAAGGATATGGGTCTTCTTAAGCTACCAATACCAACTAGAGCTGGAACAGACTTTCCTATTGTACAATATGCTGATGACACACTTCTTGTTATGGAAGCTTGTCCCAGGCAGCTAGTGGTCTTGAAAGCCCTGCTACACACTTTTGCATACTCAACTGGTCTCAAAGTAAACTATAGCAAGTCCATTATGGTACATATCAATGTGATCCCTGAAAAGATGGAGATTTTGGCTAACACTTTTGGATGTCAAGAGGGAAGCATGCCATTCACCTATCTAGGTCTGCCTCTAGGACTCACAAAGCCATCTGTGGCTGATTTCCTGCCATTAGTGCAAAGGATAGAAAGAAGGCTGGTGGGCTGTGCTCAATTCCTGACTCAGGGTGGCAAATTGGAAATGGCAGACACAATCATGTCTTCTATGCCAACATATCAAATCTGCGCTTACAAAATGCATGTAACAGTAATAAAGCAAATAGACATCTATAGAAAGCACATGTTATGGAGGGGTTCTGATATCAATGCCAAGAAGCCTCCTTTAGCAACCTGGAACATAGTGCAAAGGCCAAAAGGTGAAGGTGGTCTTGGTATTTAAAAGTTGGCAGTTCAGAATGATGCACTCTTGATGAAAATGTTGCATAAGTTCTTTAATAGAACTAATCTCCCATGGGTTAAACTTTTGTGGGATAATTACTACTCTAATAGGAAGCTACCTGGTCAGCAGAAAAAGGGGTCCTTCTGGTGGAGAGACATCATCAAGCTGCTGGACCAATATAAAGGTATTGTCAAAGTGGTGCCTGGTGATGGAGCATCAGTTTTATTCTGGCTTGACTTGTGGCATGATCAAGTCCTAAGTCAATTTCTACTTGAGTTATATTCTTTTGCCAAAAGCCAGAAGATTACACTGTAGGAAGTTCTCAATGCTGACAGTCTACAGTCATTGTTTCATCTACCCCTTTCTGTCCAGGTATATGATCAGTTTCTTGCTTTACAAGGTACCCTAGCAGATATGAATCCACAAGCTGCCGTTTCTGATGTATGGCATTGTATGGGAGGGCATGTTTCTTATTCTGCTGCTAGAACATACAAGTTCCTGATGGGACACCTGCCTGTTCATCCAGCATACAAATGGCTCTGGAAGTCTTCATGTCAACCTAAGCACAAAGTTTTTTTCTGGTTGCTTCTGAAAGATAGACTGAATACCATAGGCATGTTAAGGAGAAGGAATATGGTGCTAGATGATTACAAATGTGAGCTATGCATATTGCAGCGAGAAGAATCCCTCAGACACCTTTTCCTTAGATGCAATTTTGCACAAGCATGTTGGCAGTCAATTGGGTTTCTCATCCTCGGCACTTCACATCTCTGCAATTGGTCACTTTGCTTAAGAGAAGGATCAGCTTTAGCTGTTACATGGACATTATAATCATTATGTGCTAGAGTATCTGGGTTGCAAGAAATAACTTGATTTTTAGTGGTATTGATCCCACAGTCCAGCAGTGCAGAGAATACTTCTTCAAGGAGCTCTCAATGGTTGTCCATAGAGCAAGTGAAAAGAAAGCAGCAAAGATCAAACAATGGATAGAAGCAAACATCTAGCTGTCAACTCCTTTTGTTTTCCTTTTTATTTTAGTTTGTCGCTTTCCTTTTGTTGTGTACTTTATTTAATTATAAAATGCAATAAAATGCTGTAGGGGGCGAGCCCTCCAGTTTTCTGTAAAAAAAAAAAAAACCTCCTCGGTATTGTCCTTGCAGGGACCGAATCATCATCGTTTCGTTGGCACGCTTGGTAGCGGTAGCCATGGCGAATGGCGATGATGGTTCATGGCGGCAGGACCTTGTCGGCGATCTCCTCGATCGTGGCTTCGATCAGGCCATGGCAATTTTGATTCTCCATGGTGTCCGCTGCCGGCTTTGTGCGAGCTGTCGATCTGGCTGGAGCCGTTAAGATACGAAGCGGGCTGGAGCCGATCAGGAAAGTGCTCGATCCGTTTTTCCTCTTTCCTCGGAGATTGACAGAGGACCACGTGGCATGAATCTTGGTGGTGCTGCACAAGACCCTGTTTACATACGTGCCGCAGAGAATTTTCTTCCGTAAGTCAGTGTGTATTTTTGCCACTTTAAGTCCTTCGATCGTTTCATATTAATTAAGAGAGGATTAATACACGGTTTAGTGCCTTAATCAGGATTAACTGGCCAGCCAGGTATTGACTGTCAATTAGTGAGTGTCATCAGAAAGAAAACGGCTCCTTGTGGGCCGCCGCACCTATATTAGGCCTTGGTGACGTCCAGGTTTCCTCACGCGATGAAACTCCCTTCCATTCTTCTCTTTCTTCCCGTTCGGAAAGTTATGCTGTAGTGTTGAGCTGCTACATCTCGGCAACCCTTTTCCCTTCCCGTACACCAGGAGAAGGGTGAGCGGTATCTCCGAGCCATTGTCGTCGTGAAGCCCGCACAAGGGACGACAATAAGGTTTCTGGGCAGCGCAACTGTGCTCCGCTCGTTCCCTGCCTATCTGACTATTGGCTACATCGATGATCTGCTTAGTCTTCTATTTGTGCTTGATTAAACATTGACAAACCCAACGTAAGCCTATGGTGTTTTAGTGCTATGCAACCTGCTGCTAGAATTTGTTTGCATCACGGTTTTAAATTTCTATGAAATCTACTTCAAACTAAAATCTAGATTTAGAATAATGCGCATATTTTCAACACCCACAATGTTTATTCCAATAATCTAGTATATACCTAATTGGCGATGTTGCTGACCTGGTTAAACGTTGCATATGACTATTTCTTCCTTCCTGGTCATGATCATTACTAAGGTCAGTCGCAAAAAAAAAAGAGAGAGACCATTTCTAAGTTGATGTAATGAAGGAAGATTTGTACAAATTGTGTGATGAGTTTTATGAAGGCACACTGGATCTGCAATCCATGAACACTTCATTCATCACTCTGATTCAAAAAACAAATAGTCCAATGATAGTCAGTGATTACATGCCCATATCTTTACTCAATTCAGTACTCAAACTGCTCACAAAGTTACTGGGAAACATATTGCAGAAAGTAATATTACCATTGACACACAAAAACCAGTATAGGTTCATCAAAACAAGAAAAATACAAGAATATTTAGCATGGGCTTACGAGTACATACATCAATGTCACAGTCTAAGGAAGAGATCATAATCCTACTAATAATAGTTGACATATGGGATTTGATAATAGATGACAACAATGGGTGGAGTCAATATCTTGTTAAATGTGGTTCCTAGAAGGATAATGAAATGTAAGCAAGATGTGAGGCATGGTGATCCTTTATCACCACTTTTGTTTGTCCTAGTAGCAGATCTTTTGCAAGTTATAATCAACAAATCATATGGTCAGGGATTGTTCACCAAACCAATCCAAAATACAAATGAAATTGATTTTCTAATTTTGCCGTATGCGCAGATGATAGAATCCTGATTATAAAGCATCACAGAGGGAAGTCTTTTGCCTCAAGGGGATTTTACAGACCTTCTCACAATCCACAAGCCTAAAGGCCAATTACTCCAAATCTTGCATGGTACATATAAAAATCACAAAAGAAAAAAACTGAGCAGGTACCTGCATCCTTCGGATGCCAGATTGGATCACTGCCATTAACGTATTTGGAATTGCCACGTGGCACAAATACGCCAACAGTGGAAGACCATGCTCCATTAATAAACCAAGCAGAGAGAAGAGTGTCAACCGTAAGTGCTTTTTTGGGATACTCATGCAGGCTCAAGATGGTCAATTCAGTAATATCCTCCATTTTCATCTACACTATGTGTATCATCAAAGTACCATATACTTTCATTGAACATATTGACAAGCTAAGAAGAAAACTGCTCTGGAGAGGCAATGAAATTAACTCCCATAGAAAATCACTGGTGGCCTTGGAAATTAAAAGGTACAAAGGCCCAAAGAGAAAGGAGGATTGGGGGTCAAAAACCTCAGGATACAGAATGAATCTTTGACGATGAAACATCTCAACAAATTCTATAACAACAGAAAAGTTCCATGTGTAAACCTTATCTGGCATGCTTACTATAGCAGTGGGCATATTCCACATAAGACCGTAAACAGAGGCTCATTCTGGTGGAGAGATGTTATGAGTTTCAGTGATCACTTCAGAACTATGGCACCTTGCAAAGTGGGAGATGTATCAACATGTATGTTATGGAATGATGTTTGGAATGGACACTATCTCAGAGAAGAATTCTCAAGATTATTTTTTTATGCGAAGGATCAGAATATATATCCATAGCACATATCAGAGAATACAATACAATTCAAGAGCAGTTCCATCTGCCAATGTCACAACAAGCTTATCCGGAATGGCAAGCCCTTCAAGGTTTTATTAAGGAAGCCCATCAAATGAGCTAGAATAATGATTCATGGGAATATGCATGGGAACAGAAATATCTGACATCTAAATTATATGAAATTCCTTTTGCAGTCTTGCATCCACCTCCTCACTTTCATTGGCTATGGAAGTCAAAATGCAGCAATAAAACTAAGGATCTTCACATGGCTGCTCTTTTTGGACAGCATTGCATCTTTTCATCACTTGTCCATTCAGTGATGCTTGTTGGAGGAAACTAAACATTGAATGGAATGATCAATTGGAGTTCTTACAAATGATGTCAGATGCCAAAAACAGGTTTGGAAAAGAATTCGTTATGGATGTTTTATCCATAGCTACATCGATGGTGTGGAAACGAAGAAATTGAGTCATTTTCAACAATGAAGCACCAACTATCAGCAAATGGAAGAAGGATTTTGAAGATGAGGTTAATTTGCAACTGAACAGAATGTCAACCACATATAAAGAGAGTCTGAGGCTGACTCAATTTGTTACCTACAGCAATCATCAACTAAAACACAAACCAATCTCATAATTAATACAAATCAGTAGGCCTAATCAGGCGTACTGGTTCTTTTTTCCTCTGCTTTCTCTAGAACCACTGTAAGTATTTCTTCTCTGCACCATGCATAGGGCTTGTACAGTTATTTTTGTTGGTCTTTGGAAATAAAATTTGCAGAGCCTCTCCTGCTGTTTTCCGTTCATAAAAAATATAATAAGACTTTTTATTAGGATAATTTTTGGTACATGTTTAATCTTTATTAGTAGTGACTAATGATTTAGAATATGTAGCATGCTCTGTTTTATTGTTATTCCAAAAAATGAAAGTACTTCAGTCTGACTGGTTATAAGGACACACTTACATCTGTTATTGTGTATGTATTGTGCTATGGGATTGAGGTGTGTTGCATCTGTCTGTGGTCTGATGCTTCGGTCAGACAATTAAGTAGTGGTTTTCTAAAAAAGATCATGAATGTAGGTGTTGAATATATAATACAAAAGCCCAGCAACTAGAGAACCCTGCTTCCCTTCAGTTTACATTTTGTATCTTGCCATAAATTTTGTTAACTTTTCTTGACACTCAAATTTTGTCTGATATTTTGTTAAGAAGCTTGTGGAAAATTTCATAACACCTTTAGGTCCATCTAGTATCATATTTGTGACATGGGGTCCCTATATTTTCCTTATTGAATTTTCCTTCATCATAAATCTTTCAAGGTATTTTCTGCAGTAATTGTTACAGTTGAAGAAGGATATTGTCAACACCCCTCGCGCTACTCTAATTCCAAAGAAATACATCATGCATCCGGATTCCGTTTATATAGAGTTATACATAGGTTGTAGGCATGCGTATCCAATTGACATGTCCTGTATAGCCTGCCTTCATGATATATTCTCTCTCTTAATACAACATATTAATTAAGAGATGTCTTCCCGCCAAGTTCCTTTTTTTTTAGACTTTATGTTGCTGCAGGCATAGCCATGACCAAGCAAGTAAAGGAGTGAGGTCAAGGATGCGAGGGAGAGGGTGACGCTGACACAGATCACTAGCTTCTCCTTAGTGCAACTGCAAATATGTAATTCTTAAAATAATAGAACCTATAACATTCCAAATTTTGCGATCAAATCATTAGGTGCTACCTTGCACAATGAGCCTCGTATCAGCCTCAAACTTAACTAACATGCTCCATATAACTTATGGATGAAAATAATTTTATTAATTAGAGCTGTTACTAATAAAGATTCGTATTATGTTTATCTAATTTAATTTTAGGGGACTATATGAGAGGCTAAAACTTTCATAAAGTTGCCAAAACACGATCTTGTTTGGAAAGTTTCATCTAAAATACGGATTGATCTTGTGTTGTACGCATCAACAAAAATATCGGCACAAATTCTAAACTAATTTAGAAGTAAAACTAGGTGTTGTTGATGGAAGAGAAAATGTGTGTTTCAAAAAAAATCGTTCGGATGTCTAGAGTGTGCTCACGGTCAAACCGACCCCTTGCTTGGTTGACTAACCGACACCGGTTCTTTTTTTTTTAAGATTCTTTTTTAAAGCAAATGGTATGCTGTTGTGCATGCACAGGTTGACATATGGGTGTGGCAGCTGGCCCATGTACTAGCATTATTCTCGTACTACACACGTTTTCATAAATGCCTTAGGAAAAAGTTTTTTTTATAAACAAGTTTTCGTAGAAGTTTTGGCAAAATTTTGTGGAAAGTTTTCAAAATATTCTGCAAAAAATGTTTCTAAAACTAAAAAGATGGAACAGACAAAAATTTCTGAAAGGAAAAGTCACGATCTGAATTTCTCTTATGTGTCCTCTGATTTAACAGTGTTGATGCGGTCGTTCACACGGATCACAAGTACAAGTAGTCGCGGAATGGAATCAAGTCCTGAATAACAAATGAAACTCAAAAATACGAAAGATGAAGAGACAAATCACAAAGCATTACACTGATTACATGCAAAGGACTGAACAGAAAAACTGTGCCACCAACTAATTCGGATATTTAATGTTCCATCCAAGCAGAGGTAGTGTAAGGAGTAGTGATCAGTTAGTGGCACGGCAGGTCTTCCTGATCTCTCCGGTGCTCCCTGGCGGCATGGCCAGCTTGCTCAGCTTGACGAGCGCGTCGGCGAAGTCGAGGTTCCAAAGCGTGCCGTTGTCGGCGTACTCGTGGACGTGCTTCAACGTCGCGCTGCTGCCGACGAGCACCCAGTCGGAGTGGAACAGCACCAGGTTATTGAGGTTGTTGTGGTAGTAGCTGTTGTCCAACAAGTCGCCGCCGTTCGCCGGGACGACGAAGCTGGTGAGGTTTCCCAGCGCCGTCGCGTTCTGGTCGCGGATGTTGTTCTCCAACACCGGGTCGGCGGGCCCGGCGCCGCAGTACTTGCGCAGGACGCTGTCGCGGAAGTACGGGTTGATCTCGGTGGACGGCGCGGAGAGGCGGTCGCGGAAGGAGGAGCAGTGCGCGCGGCCGACGGAGTGCGCGCCGGAGAGGATGACCACCTCCTCGGGGGTGAAGCCCTTGGCGGCGAAGTTGCTGATGAGCTTGCCGACCTCGAACGTGGAGCCCGGGAGGTTGGCCTCGGCGTCCGCGGCCGACGAGACGACGCCGTCCAGGCGCCCCGCAGGCACCGTGAAGTTGACGCCGCCGTTGCTGAGGTAGACCGACGCGTCGCGGGCCGCGAACGCGACGATGTCAGCGCAGGAGACGGTGTTGGGGCACGCGGCCTCGAGGTTGGTCTTGATCGTGTTGATCACGTCGAAGCCGCGGAGGCCGATGTTGGCGTTGGATGTTTTCTCCGGGTTAGGATTTGAGTACGTTGGATCCAGAAGGACGGAACCATCACAGCCCTACACGATGCAGAAGTTGTTATGCATGAATATTATTTTAGGTGACTGAAAATATAATAAAGTTGAACTTGACTGAATCAATAAACTGCATGCCGTAAAGTGAAGTTACGTAGGACCAGAGAAATTCATTTAACAGATTCATTTCATTATAACTCAACAGAAGATGCTATGGTTAGCATGCATTGCCTTGCTTACCCTGACAAAGCAGTCATGGAACAGAAGCCGGATAAGGGCAGTGCCCTTGGTACTGTCGGCGTCAAGGGCCGCCCTCACGGTGTCTCTGACGATACCCTCCACGCTGCGGTTGCACTTGTCATTGTAGTAGCCGACCGTTAGAGTGCCAGGCGCTGCCGCATGTACGACGGCCACCGTCGCCTGGATGGCAAACAGCACAACAACAGCAGCAACAGAAAGCTTCATTTTGGTCGCCCTGATATGCAGTTATTCTGTATTGTGGGCTGGCTCGCTCTTACAAGATTTGAGATCAAGCTACCTGCTTCTTGTGAGAACTATGAGGAAACTGCGCCGGGATATATAACTGCTGAGCAATGCGAGAACGTACTTAGGAACGAACAATCAGTAAACAAGTTATTCATGATGCAATTTGTTGTTAGGCCATAATCAGCATGTTAAGTCGGAGGTTCATGCACGAGCGACGATGATCATTGACCTGCTGAGTTTCTGGGAACACAGTGGCAGCTAGCAAACGTGCAACCATGTCTTCGTATTCAACACAACATAGCTGCTGTCGCGTGGACTTTCTCTTTTTCAGGTATTTTATTTGTTCTATGTTTACTACCAGTATCAACTTTAATAATTGCCCGTTCAGGTTTATCTCGTTCAGGTAACCGTATCATATATAGTTGAACCTGACCACATGGATATGGGTTGCCAGCTGAACGATGATTTAGGGTTAGCTGTACCGTGTTTTGTATGTATCCTTCTACCGACAAAGAAAATGGGCCACCTCTCCGTTTAGAACAAAATTAAACTAAACTAGAAGAATTGACTACGCAACTGCGCTTTGTAGAAACTTTAAACATTCCTCTGAGAGGTGTTGCATGAAGTCAGAATTAATCCCAATTCAAAATATGAAATTATGTGACTTTACAATCCTATAGGCTCCGGTGGATTCGAACACACAGCAGCAGGACCACAAGAGGTAACATTCGTCAAACTAATTGTGTGGACATGACTCGGGAAAGTTGATAACCCTGGCAATAATTTTGAAACAAGGAGCAAAAATGCAGAATTTGATAAATTAGAGCACTAATTCAATATGGACTAGTTGACGCCAAAAAGGATACCTTTGTGTATATCAATTTAGCAAAATGGAGATCGAAGGGAAGTGTGAAATGTTGTTTTATGATCTTGATGAGTCTATGAAACACTTTTTCTTTAATATATTTGTTATAGTCCAAAATTTATTTGAAGAGTTGTGCATGTTTCTTCAATTTGTTTCCTTTAGATGTACACCACATGTTTGGTGACTGTTTATAAGGGATTGACATGAAACTTAAGTAATTAAACACCAAAGCTTGGAGCGGTCATGTGCCATATGATGGTTGGTACTAAGACATAGGTGAGGAGTTTTACGGTGTCCAATACCACTAGGATATAGTGGTGGTATTTAAAATCCGACGATCGAGATTAGCTCTCCTCCCACCTCTAGTACCACTAGTATTCTGAAATAGCACCACTGGAGTATTGGGGTATTTTGGGGGAAAAAAAGTGCCGGCATAAAATTGAGGGCGAGGCAGGACGGTGATGTCATAGGTGGCGGCAACATGAGTTTGTGGAGAGAGAGGGTGGCACAGAGAAATTTCAGTGTGTGGCGGCACAAAGTGTCGTACCCCATTTCTGGAGCACTCTGTGTATCATGTATCAGTCCCTGGATCAGTAGCTGATACGCACAGGAACACAGATATGATAATCAAAAGCATACTTCGGATAGGTAAATAGGTATAGTACCTGATATATTGAGCGTTTAGTGGCGGTACGACAAGGATGCAGAGGTATCCAAGTCCTTCCGTCAAATAAGGCGAAGCAATAACACACAGACAGCGGAAAGCACAACCCAAGCCACAGGCAGACTTGAGAAGCAGAACCGAAAACCAAAGCTTCGTCGTCTCCTACGAAGACTTCTCCTACTAAAAACATCAATCGCAAACGCGTGAGTACATAAGGTACTCAGCAAACCCTAACGCAAGGGGTAAGTATATGCAAGGGTATAAACAAGGATGAGGCTGAGGTTTATCATATCGGCGGAAAGCTAATTTTGTGCAAGGGTTGTTTTTGAAATCAAAACAGTTCGCAAATTACAGTCAGCTATTCTCATTATATTTAGTGGGGTTGGTTGGCCCTGGGGGAGATGCAATCCATCCCGCCAGTTCCCAAATTTTAATGCTGGCAGGAAACCAGCGCACGGCTCCACGCCGGTGTTTTCCAAAAACACGCCAAGGATAACTCACACAGGAAAGACTAATCATTGTGTGGCCATAGCTTTCGCGTTGTCCAATGCCGTGGAACACGGCTATCCGGATAGATTCTTATCCTCTGCAGAGGTTGTACACTTTCCCCATAAGGTACCCAGTCCTCCCCATGACCAATGGCTTGGACTGGATACTAATGGTTCCGTACCTACTTGGCGTCACCACGGCACCACCACGGAAAATCTGCGACCACGGGCTCCCATCATCATATAACAGAAAGGCCAAAGGCCAGAATTGTCTCCACATGCCGGACTCGACGCCAACCTCGTTGAGCCTTCTCCTGGCTTCCGTTTGCCACTCCAGCCTCCTAGTGGGTACCGGGTGAACGCTATAGTAGGGTGTGGTTCCAAACCTTTCCCATACAAGGCTTGTGGTTGTACGAAGGGTGCTAGGCCAGGCGGCACATGAACCGGTCCTTATACGACCGAATCAGGCATCTTCAATAGCCAATCCTCACGAGGAAGGGCGTCCCAGAGATAGCCTCCCCACTGAGGACTACCTCGCCTGATCCCGCCAAAACATCCCCCACTATGGGTTGCACTTTATCATCAAACCCACCCGTTTTCACATTTACTCACACCACCAATCACTCACACATTTTAACACAAAAGCATGTGAGCAAGATTAATTAAGTACACATGTGACAGGTCCTAAGGCGCATTTTAATCCAACACATCATTAAAGAATTAATGATGTGGGTTCCTAGGTTTAACAAGGAATCAGGATAAGCAAAACAAGGCATGGCAGTCAACATTTACTTAGGTCATACTAAGCATTTAAATCACTTTTAAATACCATACACACTTTATTTTAAAACAGGCTCTAAGTGGGTTTCTTTGTAATCATAGGGTCAATATGATCAAAGGGGAGTTAGGGCTTGCCTGATATTCGCTTTCCTAAAATTTAAGTTCTGGGGCTTCAGTCTTTTCTGTCGAAGTTGATGCCTTCGAGTCCTTTCTTGAAGCTCGTATCTTTCGACGGGTCTCGACCTGAGATTTCTCGACGAGTGCTTGGATTCTTCTGGCTCTTCCTCGATTCTCGCGTAATCTAACGCATAGAAATACTACACATAAATAAACTACCGCAAAAGAAAATAAAGAGCGAAAAGAGCCGAATAAGATCTAATTAACTCCAATAAAATCGATAGAAAGCAAATGAAGAACAAAACATTCAAAACACGGATGATGCATCCAGTTTTACTTTAACAAGGTTTTTGTTACCTTAAAAAGGCCATTAGGGGTGATGCATAGTACTCTATGGCTTTTAGTGTAATCAGAGATGCTAAACACGAAGAGAAGAGAATGAATGCATGAGGTGACGGGAACAACGTGTGTACGTGTTCTTCGTACATTCGTGGAACTAGCCTTCATACAGGTAGTAACCTATATAAAGGTTCATGCAACACGTGTACGAAGTACAAGGTGTGTCAGCTTAGGGCTCCTATACCTTGTATCGTTAACTAATGATGACCTAGCTATTAATTACTTACTAGATTGATTAATTACTAAGACTATGTTATTATTGATTAAGTTGGTCGTCATGCGTCGGACGCACGACGATGGTACGTGTACGTGAGCATGTATGACATGAATGCACGACTGCAGATAAAATACCAAGATCAATAAAGACAACTGACAATTAAGATAACAACGAATGAATAACTCCAATAAGATCCGATAAATGGGCATTTATAAAAGAGGATAACGAATTGATAAGGTTTGGTAGGATTTGGCGAGGGCTTCGGAATAGGTGTTGCAGGCATTGTTGGGTTAAGTTTGATTGAGCGATGATCGATCAAGGCTAGATTTGGAGTTGAGTTCGTGATGGAAGGGGGTTATTGGATTTTGAAGTGAAACGACATAAAAGATCGTTAGGTTCAAGGCTAGCGAGCGAATAAGTAAATGGGTGATACAAGGATGAAGCGGGGTGTATGTGGTGATGTGGAGGGTACTAGATAACTAGCGTCACAGGATTGGTTTGGTTTAGGTGAATACTAGTTGCGACGTGTGAGACATCGCATAACTGTCAGGAAAAGATATAATGGGTGAGAGGGTTTTGGGTCATTGATGGTGTCTAGGTCAAAGATGGTGCTTCAATAATAGTACCATGAGGTACTATGCGTTTCTACGAACGCGTGGGCGCAAGAATTGCCCAAAACGGAGCTATGGTTGAAGAGATATGGGCCTTTGAAGTTCTGAGGCTTGATTGTAATTATAAAAAGGTTTTAAGGGCTTAAAGATAATTACAGAAAGTTCTAGGGACTTATCTGTAATTAAAGAAAAGATTAGGGACCTTGATGTAAAAAGACAGGGGCTAAACCATAATTACAGAAAAGTTTAGGTACTTTTCTGTAAAAAGGCAGGGCTTACACATAATTACAGAAAATCTTGAGGGCTTATCTGTAAAATGTACAGGTCTGGGGATTTTTCGGGGTTTTGGGAATTATTTTTGTATTGAAAATTGTTTATTGCGTGATGCTGACGCAATAAAGGGGAAAAGGGTTTAAATTAAATCGATAACCCGGTGAGCCGGGTCCACGGGGTCCATGGACCGGGATTGGGCGGCGGTCCACTGGTCCATGGTGGACCCGGATGACGCGCGCGGCGGCGCTTGGCCGGAGCGCTCGCCGGAGGCGGCTGCAGGGCGAGAAACGCGACGCCGACCACTCCTACGGGTTCTACGCGCGACGGGGGTTCTTCTTGTGCTTGATGTCGACGTCGAGACGCCGTGGAGAGGGAGAGCGGGCTCGCCGGAACGCGGCGGCGTGCCGGTGAGGAAGGGGGAAAGCTAAGTTCGCGCGCGTGGGGGCTTGCGCGCGCGGTCGAGCGGGTGCGCAAGGGCGTGGCAAAGGCAACGCGCGCTACGGCTCGGGCAGGCGCGGCCGGAATGATGGCCGACGACGAGAGGAACCTTGCACGGCGGCGGCGGCTCGGTGCGGGCTCGTGCGAGAGGGGTGGAAGGAAGGAGGAGGGACGCGGGGGAGAGAGAGGAACACGGAGATGCGGGTGCGCTCACCAGGGCTTCGAGCTGGGCGGAGGCGACCGAAAGCTCGACGCCGTCGGCTTGTCGAAACCCTAGCTCGACGAGGGAGAGAGGAGCAGAGGAAATGGAGTAGGGGAAAGAGAGAGGAGTGGGGCGCGGTGCCGTTTATAGAGGGCGATGGCGGTGGAGCACAGTATGGCGGTGGCTACAGGGCGGCGGTGCCTGACGTCGGCGGGCTGCCGGAGGAAGAGGATGACAGGCGGGTCATCGTCACCGAGAGAGAGAAGGGAGGAACGGCCCGGCTGGGCTGCTGCTGGGCCAGGAGGGAGGAAGCGGCCCAGGAAAAAAAAGAAAGGAAAAAGAAAAAGAAAAAGGGGATGGGCTGGGCCAGGAGAAAGAGTTTCGGCCCGCATGGTTTAGGAAAAGGAAAAGGGTTCATCTTTTTCTGGAATTTGAATTTGAAGGAATTCCAAATTCAAACAAAAACAAAGGTTGAACAAACACTCAAAATAAATCAAATAAAACTCAGAAATGCATATGATGAGATTTTGATGCAGATTTAAATTCAAAATTTTGAAAATCAATTTGGGATTTAATCCTACTTTAATTTTATTTGTTGAAAATTCAAAAGCTTCTAATTTTTAGTATATTTTTAGATGAGGGCAAACACTTGAGCACAAGTTTTAAATATTTAGAAATTTTCAAATTCAAACTAGCTTTTGATTAGGTTGGACAAAAATTTTAATTTGGAGAGATTTTTATTCCTTTTTATTTTTCTTTTCTCTTTTTCTTTTTGCTCCAAAAGTAGGGGTGTTACACAAAGTAAAATAAGCCGATAGGGCTAAAATGATCACGGTACCCTTCATGATACCACTAGAATAATATTGGCGGTATTGGAAACCATAAATGCCCCTCTTTCTATTATATGCAGAATGTCTTTAGACTAACACACTGGATCCGTTTATGGCTCCTGTTGCGAAAGGAAGATGAATGACTACAAATAAAGTGAGGTTTATTGTGCTTGTGACTGCGGTGGCTGAGATTTTCTTCAATCATGGATATAGTAGTATGCAATAACCTTTGTTCTTAATAAGTTGATGAGTCCAATGGAGTGTATTAACCTTGTTCTTGTGGGGTTAAACATGTGGATTACCTTGATTGTAATAGTGAACAGATGCAGAGGCTGCAATGATGAAATATATTTTTTTTGGAAAACAAAATAGAGGATTTCTATTGAAGAGTGTTTGCATCGTGTAAAAAAATCATAAGCAATCAGATACAAGCCCAAAACACAAAATCACTCGATGTCACATGGTTTGTTTGGTATGTTGGGTATTTATGCACGTGTATTCTCCAATTTACACTATAAGTTATCATTTTCAGCTTTAACTTTTTCATTTTGGAGCTGAAAGGATGGTCTAACTGCTCAATGTGGCACCTTGGTGTTTATATAGCCGTACCAAGTAATTTTCTAGGTATCCTACAACTATTTTAGCATTAAACCCACATGAGGGTGTTATGCTAAAATGTAGAATCACACCCACGACTACATCTGTCGATTAGATCAACATAGGTTTTTGAGTGCATCTGGTCATAGTTCGAAACAATTTATTTATTTACATGAGAGCAGATGATCATTTCATTATATAAAGTAGCAAATCACATATACATGAGAAAGATGCAGGAACGATGCAACAAGATACAACTAGAGGACGAGTCAAACAGAGATACACAAAAATGATTACATATGTCATGATGATTCACTTCTTTGAGGCCCTTTCTAGTAACTTGCAAGACGTGTCAAGAACATGAATTTATTTCTGTGAGACATGTACGTAACAGATTGCATAGAAAATTAAGGAAATGCACGACAAGAATTACAACGAAGAAAGTGAATCAAAAGAATGGATGGAACGAAAACAGAAAATAAGCAGCTTTTGGCGCAGCTTCATCTTTCTCCATCACGACGCATGCACGCCTGCAGATCAGTACAGTTTGATGACGTTGCACTTCTTCCTGATCTGGCCCTTGCTTCCGGCAGGCATGGGCAGCTTGCTGAGCTTGAGCAGCGAGTCGGCAAAGTCCTCATCCCAGAGCGTGCCGTTGTCGGCATACTCGTGGACGTGGTCGAGCGCCTCCTTGTGGGTGAGCAGCGTCCAGTCGGAGTGGAAGGTGACGATCTTGGAGAGGGTGTTGTGGTAGAAGCTGTTGTCGAGGAAGTCGGGGATCTTGCGCACCCGGCTGGTGAACCCGGGCATGTACTTGGCCACGACGTCGTAGTCCTCGTCGCGGACGTTGTTGTCGACGACCGGGTTAGAGCCCTGGGGGCACTTGTAGTTGAGCAGGTCGCGGTAGGCCGGGGTGATCTGCGACGAAGGCTCGCTGAGGCGGCCCCGGAAGGAGGAGCAGTGGGTCTTGCCGATGGGGTGCGCGCCGGTGAGGATAACCAGCTCCTCCACGGTGAAATTCTTCTTGGCGAAGGTCTCGATCAGCTTCTCCACGTCGTGGGTGGAGTCAGGGATCAGCCTGGGCCTCCTCGGCCTTGGACACGTAGCCGTCGAGGCGGCCAGCGGGGACCTCGAAGTGGACGTGGCCGTTGCTGAGGATGCTGGCCGCGTCACGGGCCGCGTAGATAAGGATGTCGGAGCAGGAGACCACTTCGGGGCACCAATCCTCCACGGCGGCCTTTATCTCCTCCAGGAGGTCGAAAGCGGCCAGGCCGATGTTCGCCGCCGCCTCCTTCTCCGGGTGAGGGTTCTCGTAGGACTTGTCCAGGAACACAGACCCGTCGCACCCCTGCATGTACGTATTTCTTTAATCAACGAACTTTGATAATTAACCAATGATCACTGATGCCTGGTAATTACAGGCTCTACATACAATTATTGAGACATCGTTTATTAGGTGAGCCTATCTACGCATGCACGAAAATCTATTATTAATGGAGTAGCACGTTGGAGTACAGACTAGTGGTAGTAGAATCGTGCATATCGGTATGCGGAATGTGTTGCGTACTACTCACCCTGACGAAGCAGTCGTGGAACAGCAGGCGGATGAGGGCGGCGCCGGTGCGGCGGTTGGCCTTGAGTGCCCGGCTGACGTGCCACTTGACGATGTTCTCAACACCACGGCACTTCTTGCTGTAGTACCCGACCTCCAACTTGCCGGCCTGCGCCGACGACACGGCGGCGAGGAGCACCGCCGCCTGGACCGCCACCAGGGCGCAGAGGACTGCCGCCGAGAGCCTCATGTCTGCTGATCAGCTAGGCAGAGCTGTCTAGCAATAGCTGAGCAGGCGATGGGCTGGCTCCTGCTCTGCTGCGATGTGATGGCCGGTGAGCTTTGGGGCTGGGCCTATAGGGGTATATATTGCCGGTTTCTGCTAGTATTTTAACGGCTGATGATTGTGCTCATCACATCGATAATGAGAGCACAACGAGGGAACGCTTGGTCGCCTTGCGACTTTGCCAAATGATAGTGCGCCTCACTGTTAGAATTTGGCCCAAGTGTTGAGGTCTACTCAGGGGAATTTTAAAGAGAAGTGGTTGTTGGTTTTAGTCCCATAGTGTTGCTATGTTAAGTGTACACACGAACGCGTATCCGCGTCTTTTCACGTTTTCTTTCGCCTGACTTGTGACTTTTTGCATTTTCATCCGAGTGGCGTGGCGTGGCAATAAGTCAGGGAAATAAATTATGTGCACTCGTGATGTAAAGCGGATCCTGTGCAGCACCCCCCGGATCCATGACACGTGTCTCATTCTCGAATCTCAGAGCAGGTCCTGCCCCTCTCACGCTCAGCTCCAGAGCTTCTCCCGAGCTAGGCAACAAGCGAGCCGTGAAAGAAGAAACAGCATGACGCCGCAAGCTGTTCCTCGCACCCCCGCCATAGGGAAACCATGGAAACTGCGGCCCGGTCGACGCAAAGTGCAGCTGTGTGCAAATCATGTTGTGGCCGCTACCACTACTGTCGAGATCATTCCTTGGCCGCTACTGTCGTCCAACATCAGGAAGGAGCCAAGGAGATCGTGCAACCATCAAAATTGCCATGGCCATACCAGCCGTTCATAGCTTGATTATGTAGAACTTTTGTCGAGGAGGGAAATAAATTACAGTTTCATTGTTGCATCAAACCATCACATAATCATTTGATGCCTCATCAAAATGCAATTTCCTAGCTGAGGAATTGCAGTGAAGCATCTGTAACATCCTGGCCCAGGGCTTAATAGGATTGATAGAATACTCATATCAACAAGTTGCAATTTCTTTTCCGGAAGCTCATCTCAAAAGAACTCTGAGGTTAAGCGTGCTTGGCCTGGAGCAATTTCGGGATGGGTGACCGACCGAAAAGTCGTTCCCGGGTGCGCACGAGTGAGGACAAAGTGCGCAGAAAAGACGTGTGTTGGTCTGTGGGGTCAGTCTTGAGGTCCTAGAGAGCTGCCAGGTGTGCGGGCCCGGCCTCGAGGAGGCGGGACACTATAGTGGTATCAGAGCCGACCCTCGCGGTTTCACGGGCGCGTGTGGGCGCAGTTGCGTAGGCATGGTGCGCATGGCTGGTGTGGGCCCAAAGTGGTCACACAGCATGGCACATGCGTTGGCAGTGGACACACGGATGTGGCTAAGAGGGGACGTTCCTGGACTGGGGTTGACCGACGAGGACGTCGGTCTTCTAAGGGGGTGAGTATGTAACATCTTGGCCCAGGGCTTAATAGGATTGATAGAATACTCATATCAACAAGTTGCAATTTCTTTTCCGGGAGCTCATCTTGAAAGAACTCTGAGGTTAAGCGTGCTTGGCCTGGAGCAATTTCGGGATGGGTAACCGACCGGGAAGTCGTTCCGTGTGCGGGCCCTGCCTCGAGGAGGCGGGACGCTACAACATCTAGGCATCAACAACAACAAAGGTTATTTCTAAGAAGGCCAAGAAGGAAGATGCCTCAGCCAGTGCAACCAACAGTGGTAAAGATGTCAGCAAGACCAAGAAGAAGCCCAGCAAGTAAAGGATTCAGAGCATCTCCTTTTGAAGCATTTATCTTCTTTTGTTTATCTATTAAAAGTATTAGGCAGAAAATTAAGACTCCTCTAAGTATAAGTGGCACCCTGGTTAAAGACATTTGGTGGATCCTTAAGTTGATAATTTGCTTGTTATGTTATATTATGGTCCCAAGTGAAATCCAGTGGCTATACTAGTCCCAGGTTGTGATGGCTTACTTCATGTTATTTGGTCATGTTATCCCTATGCTCCAATGGCTATACTGGTCCAGTTTGTGATGGTTTGCTTCATACTATTTGATCCTGCTATTTCTGAACTCCAGTGGCAATACTGGTCCCTGAATCTAAAATGTGACACCTTCCAGTGCGAATACTGTTCCGAATATGTTAAGCTTCAATGTAAATGCTGGTCCTCCTGTTGGATTGTCAAAACTGCTTTGGGAAAATTGTGGTTCCTCTTGAACCTGTCTGAAATCCAGTATCTACAATGGTTCTGTCTCTGTTCTCTTTCTGGCTATGTACTGTGTACATGGTATATGATTATTCATACAAGGTTTCTTAATGGATACACAACAACAATGCAAAGGTAGGGAATGGAAAATACTATGTTGGAACATTCGAGGTATTAATTCTGACAGGAAATGGTCAGCAATCAGAAGCAAAATCAATGACTCAGAATGTGATATTGTTTGTTTTCAAGAAACCAAAAGAGAGCGCTTTGACATACAGTACCTTAGAAATTTTAGCGGGCTCCAGTTTGATTGTTTTGAATATCTCCCATCAATTGGACCTTCTGGTGGTTGTCTCACAATGTGGAAGAGTTCCAAGTTTCAGGGGTCATTGTCCTTCTCCAATGAATTCACCCTATCTCAGTAGAATTATGCTCATTGCACTCAGGTACAAAGTGGATTCTAACTAACATATATGGACCATGTGTGACTGATAGAAAGATTGTCTTTATGGAATGGCTGAAGAAACTGAAATGCCAGATGATTGTAACGGGAGATTTTAATCTTATAAGATCTCCTGAGGAAAGGAATCGTCCAGGAGGAGATGTAAATGAAATGCTTCTTTTTAATGAAGCTATAAGTGCACAAGGTCTAATAGAGCTACCAATTAAGAGGAAGAGAGTATACTTGGTCCAACAAACAGCAAAGCCCCTTTTTGGAAAGACTTGACCATTTTTTCACTTCTAGCTGCTGGACCTCTGAGTTCCCTGCTACCACAGTTTCTGCTCTCTCTAGAGATACTTCTGATCATATTCCATGCTTAATTGTTGTTCAAACGCATATCCCAAAGGCTAAGATCTTCAGGTTTGAAAACTTCTGGATGGAGCATGAGGACTTCATTTCAGTTGTCCAGCAAGCCTGGAGCATCCTAGTATATCATACCGATAAAGCAAAAAGGCTCACAACAAAGTTAAAAAATCTAAGAGAGCTCAAGGAATGGTCAAGAAGCTTCTCAAATCTGGCAACTACAATTGCAAGAACAAAGGCACTTATTTTTATGATGGACATATTTGAGGAATCTAGGGACCTAACGCTAGAAGAGTGGAACTTCAGGAATATAGCTCAGTTGCACCTCGAAAGCTTACTTAATAAGTAGAAAAATTATTGGAAACAGAGGGGTGATATAAAATGGGCTAAGTTTGGGGATGCACCAACTAACTTCTTGCATGTAAGAGCAACCATCAGGCACAGGCAAAATGCAATAGCGTGTCTCACTGATACCACTGGCAATAATTGTTTATGACCATCAGGGCAAGGCTGACTTAATTTGCATTGCATACAAGGAAAGATTAGGCACTTCTGAGTAAAATACAATGCACTTTAATTTAAGTGACCTGCTGGAAACAGTCCAGAATCTGGATTGGCTTGAGGCACCTTTCACTACTGATGAAATTGATAGAGTGGTGGCTGACCTTTGTTGACGGTCGTTATATCACAGTTTCGACCGTCACATAGCTCAACGAATAAGGAAGAAATGGCACTCCTTACTTGCATTTTATTTATGAATAACCTATTTCCCCATGTACCTCTAGTTGTTAGTGTGCGGGTGGAAAACAAGGAATATCCAGGTGAACACATGTCCCAAGGCGACAATTCAACACTTCCATAAATCGACGATCGCCGCGGGAATACAACTCCAAGACAAAAGGCCCAAAACTATCAAGACCAACCTCAACAAAGGCCAATGCACCTGGATCAGAAGCAACAAGGCCAGAGGGGAGCCACCTGCCAAAGCCCAGCCCAGGAGGGGCCAGGCCCAGGTCGGTCGACCTGCTCTGGTGGCCCTCTGGGCCCATCTTCTTATGACGGTTGCCAACCGACCTCTGGAGGTCGGTTCCACCTGCAATTAATGCCACCGACCTCAGGAACCGCCTCCAGAAACCGACCTCCAAGTCTATAAATAAAGGGGTACCCCCCCTCCTAGAGAACACACACCACTTGAGGCTCATTCCCTCCTCCTCCTTACCTTAGAGCTAGAGGCTGTCTAGGTAGAGCTACGCTAAGTAGTGGGCTGCCCTTGTGCTCCCAAGTCCCTTGGAGAATTGGGTATGCTCTTGTATCCTTCTCTTGTAAGACTTGATCCTTATCAATGAATCATCATTTATCATATAGTAGTTGTGTGCTTATGTTGTTCATCCTTAGTTTAGTTGTGTTCTTGGATGAGCGTTCATCATTCTTGGCTCACCGATTATGGATGATCGTTCTTAGTTTAGACTACTTAGGCTAGTTGTTTGCGACTATATATTGGGTTCATTGTCCCGTAAGGGAAGCTCTAGGTTTACCGCCCTACGGGGTGCCTCGAGGGATCTAGAGTTATGGCGAGTGATGCTAGCATGGTGCTAGGTTCTATTTCCATCCTTGTTTGTGCATGTGCCCTACGGTTTGTAGAGGTAGGTGGCAGGTGGTGACAGCCCTGTCCATCCTTCCGTAATCCTCCAAGTTCGGATATGGCATAGGAGTTTATACAAAAGGCCGGCGTGGCTTGGTAGACCAAGCCTAAACCAGATCTCCCGATGATCTCTAGGCATAGACTCTTAGCTCTTACTAGTATAAGCCTGGCATAGGTAGAACCCTAGTACGATGTATGATGATGTACCATAGGAGTAGCAACCCATTAGTTAGCCCTTGCTTCTACTTAGGCTTGCCTCTCGTCTTTTATCTGAGAGTGGAATCCTCTGTGTGTGTCACATTATCTATTATTTATCCTTATCACTTATCCCTGCATTGGATTATGGATTTGGCTATCATTGTAATCTATTAAGCATAAGTACAACTGTCGACCATGTTTTCCTTTGGGAAAATATAAATAACGATACCCGGAATACTCTTGGGTGAAATGCTACAACGGGTTATCCGTGCGCTTGCGGATCCTCTTTATGATTGGAATGCCGATAAGACATCTCTAGCACTTGTTGCTATTGGTGGATTATTTGATAATATTTATGCAAGACTCTTAAACCCACACTGGCGTCTCTGGCGACATGCCGGAAGTATTGCTCTAGGCCTAACCCGCCTTGGTGATATTTCTAGTGTGCCGTAAGAAACGCCAACAACCTTCCATCTAATAAATCACCAGGGTCAGATGGTTTCAATGGGGACTTCTTAAAGACATGTTGGAGTATCATTGCAAAAGATTTCTATGAACTAATTGATGCTTTTTATGAGGGGGAAATCTGCCCGCAGAGTATCAATGGTTCTTTCATCACATTGGTGCCAAAGAAGGATTGTCCCACAACAGTATCTGATTTCAGACCTATTTCTTTGTTGAATACGTCAATAAAGCTAATCACAAAGTTGCTGGCAAACAGACTGCAGGCAGTCATTCTGCAATTAATACATCAGAATCAGTATGGGTTTATAAAATCCAGAAGCATTCAAGATTGCTTGGCCTGGTCTTTTGAATACCTCCATATCAGGTAATTATTGACATTCTAAAGGTAGATTTTGAGAAGGCTTTTTGACAAAATAGAACATCAGGTAATTATTGGCATTCCAAAGCAAAAAGGATTAGGACCACGATGGCTAATGTGGATGGAGAATATTATGAGTTCTGGTACATCAGCTGCCCTTCTAAATGGAGTGACAGGGAAAGTCTTCCACTGTAGAAGAGGGGTCAGGCAAGGTGACCCTCTCTCACCCCTGATTTTTGTACTTGCTGCTGATCTCTTGCAGTCAATCCTAAACAGGGCAAAGGATATGGGTCTTCTTAAACTACCAATACCAACAAGAGCTGGAATAGACTTTCCTATTGTACAATATGTTGATGACACACTTCTTGTTAGGGAAGCTTGTCCCAGGCAGCTAGTGGTCTTGAAAGCGCTGCTACACACTTTTGCAGATTCAACTGATCTCAAAGTAAACTATAGCAAGTCCATTATGGTACCTATCAATGTGAGCCATGAAAAGATGGAGATTTTGGCTAACACTTTTAGATGTTGTTGACGGTGTAAAAACCAGAAAATTACCGTCAACTTACCGGTAAATAAAAGGCGAGCACCAATGTTCTATGCATTAAACTAATAAAATTCCACAAGTTTTGGATGTAAGCTTGTTTTGCAAGGTACAAAGGAATATTGGTGCAAATGTGCTTATACTCATAGAGAAATATCCAATATCCAAAAGCACAAGACCCGGCTCCGACATCTCGGCAACACTCAAAGCAAAAAACAAGGAATGACATGGAAAATAATTATTCAAACCAGAGATTTGATCCCTCCATGTCAAAGCCCTCGCCGAGATAGTCAAAAATGGACTTTTGAATCACCTAATTTGGAGTTCAGGAGCAGAAGTTACACCAGTCCAAAGATTGAGAGTCGGGCTGAAAAGAATTGGCCGGCCGGCCCAAACCCTAGGCCGGCCGGCATACTTTGGTCTCCGTTGGTCTCGATCTTCCTCCAGTGGCCTACGTACACCGCAGAACATCTAGCCCAAGTGCCCATAAAGGTGGAAGAACAACCGACATCACAGAGTGGGCTGTTTGGGCCTAAACTTGGCCCTTACTCTACCATAACCTCCCCCAGACATCAACCGACTTCGGAACCGACACCAGGGACCGATCTAGAGCGTCCACACGGAAGGCGGTGGCCATCCAAGACAATGGAGGGCCGGTCGGCCTAGTAGGGGGGCCGGTCGGCCTGACTTTTCGTGCAAACTACGTCACCGACTTCCTACTTGACGTGCCCGCCACTCTAACTCATTTGGCGCTATAAATAGGAGTCCTCCCCACCGGTTCCAAGTGTACGTCATGGAAGAAGCATTCCATTCTTGTAGTTTAGAATAGGATTAGTGTTTAGTCATGGGAGTTAGAGTAGAAGTGAGAGCTTCGCTCGGAGTTCCGGAGTTTTCTTCGGAAGTCAGTAAAGTTCTCTTGTATCTTTCCTTTTGTTAGATTTTCTTTAATAAGAATTAATTTCTTATTTATTTCATTTAGTTTTCCTTTTAGTTTATATTTATTTATTTAAGTAATTATTATAGAGAAATTCTTGTGTTGGATCCACGTCTATGCATGGTAGATTTATCTGCATGAGTTGTTTGCACCACCATATGCTTACACAACTCACATAGATTTATTATGTATGGTTGGCTTGCTCTTTTAGCTAGGAGTAAGTTATTTAGAATAGTTGCTTGTATGGTTCAAGGAATTATTCTAGACGTGAGTTTGCTCTCAACCCCACGGGATGATGTGGTAGCCGCGAGTGTATGTGACAGCTGCACCGGTCTCTGTAGTCCACCACGTTCGGGTTGAGTGTGTAGGGCCTAGACTCGGTCCGCTGTCAGGACACGTTGAACCTAATTATCGGGTTGCGTGTTTTGGTGGAGGCCATGCCCCGATGCACTTGAATGTATCTGAAATGAAAGCTTAAGTAAATAGTTATAGACTATCAGAAAAGCTAAATGCTAACAACTAGGCTAATTGATACCTTCTTCTCGTTGTCCTCCCAAACTAAATGCTAGTTCCTTGTTATCTGCATCGATGGATGTTATTCCTGAGTACCACACACACACCAAACATTTGTATCTCTGTTTTGATCTAGTTTGCATATTATAAATAATAGATGTATCTTTGTTAATTCATGATATTCTTAGCCTGCTTCCCTGTGGAAAAATATAAATACGATACCCTTGGAATACTCCCGGGTGAAATGCTACAACGGTGTTCCGTGCGCTTGCGGAATAGAAATATTTTATTATGCATACGTAACGCCAACAGATGTCAAGAGGGAAGCATGCCATTCACCTATCTAGGTCTGCCTCCGGGACTCACAAAGTCATATGTGGCTGATTTCCTGCCATTAGTGCAAAGGATAGAAAGAAGGCTGGTGGGCTATGCTCAATTCCTCACTCAGGGTGGCAAATTGGAAATAGCAGACACAATAATGTCTTCTATACCAACATATCATATCTGCACTTACAAAATGCATGTAACAGTAATAAAGCAAATAGACATCTACAGAAAACACATGTTATGGAGGGGTTCTGATATCAATGCCAAGAAGCCTCCTTTAGCAGCCTGGAACATGGTGCAAAGGCCAAAAGGTGAAGGTGGTCTTGGTATTTAAAAGTTGGCAGTGCAGAGAGTACTTCTTCAAGGAGGTCTCAATGGTTGTCCATAGAGCAAGTGAAAAGAAAGCAGCAAAGATCAAACAATGGATAGAATCAAACATCTAGCTGTCAACTCCTTTTGTTTTCCTTTTTATTTTAATTTGTCGCTTTCCTTTTGTTGTGTACTTTATTTAATTATAAAATGCAATAAAATGCTGTAGGGGGCGACCCCTCCAGTTTTCTGTCCAAAAAAAACATCCTTGGTATTGTCCTTGCAGGGACCGAATCATTCTGGATCGTGGCTTCGATCAGGCCATGGCAATTTTGACTCTCCATGGTGTCCGCTGCCGGCTTTGTGCGAGCTGTGCTAGAACAGGCAACGGTGTCGATCTGGCTGGAGCCGTTAAGATACAAAGCGGGCTGGAGCCGATCAGGAAAGAGCTCGGTCCGTTTTTCCTCTTTCCTCGGAGATTGATTCAGAGGACCACGTGGCATGAATCTTGGTGGTGCTGCACAAGACCCTGTTTACATATGTGCCGCAGAGAATTTTCTTCCGTAAGTCAGTGTGTATTTTGCCACTTTAAGTCCTTCGATCGTTTCATATTAATTAAGAGAGGATTAATACACGGTTTAGTGCCTTAATCAGGATTAATTGGCCAGCCAGGTATTGACTGTCAATTAGTGGGTGTCATCAGAAAGAAAACGGCTCCTTGTGGGCTGCCGCACCTATATTAGGCCCTTGAGACATCCAAGTTTCCTCACGCAATGAAACTCCCTTCCATTCTTCTCTTTCTTTCCGTTTGGAAAGTTATGCCGTAGTGTTGAGCTGCTACATCTCGGCAACCCTTTTCCCTTCTCGTGCACCAGGAGAAGGGTGAGCGGTATCTTCGAGCCATTGCCGTCGTGAACCCCGCACAAGGGACGGCAATAAGGTTTCTGGGCAGTGCAATTGTGCTCCGCTTGTTCCCTGCCTATCTGACTATTGGCTACATGTCTGCTTCGTCTTCTATTTGTGCTTGATTAAACATTGACAAACCCAACGTAAGTCGATGGTGTTTTAGTGCTATGCAACCTGCTGCTAGAATTTGTTTGCATCACGGTTTTAAATTTCTATGAAATCTACTTCAAACTAAAATCTAGATTTAGAATAATGCGCATATTTTCAACACCCACAATGTTTATTCCAATAATCTGTTGTATACCTAATTGGCGTTGTTGCTGACCTGGTTAAATGTTGCATATGACCATTTCTTCCTTCCTGGTCATGATCATTACTAAGGTCAGTCACAAAAAAAGAGAGAGAGAGACCATTTCTAAGTTGATCTAATGAAGGAAGATTTGTACAAATTGTGTGAGGAGTTTTATGAGGTCACACTGGATCTGCAATCCATAAACACTTCATTCATCACTCTGATTCAAAAAACAAATAGTCCAATGATAGTCAGTGATTACATGCCCATATCTTTACTCAATTCAGTACTCAAACTGCTCACAAAGTTACTGGGAAACATATTGCAGAAAGTAATATTACCATTGACACACAAAAACCAGTATAGGTTCATCAAAACAAGAACAATACAAGAATCTTTAGCATGGGCTTACGAGTACATACATCAATGTCACCAGTCTAAGGAAGAGATCATATTCCTACTAATAATAGTTGACATATGGGATTTGATAATAGATGACAATAATGGGTGGAGTCAATATATATTGTGCCTCAACTTCTGTCTTGTTAAATGTGGTTCCTAGAAGGACAATGAAATGCAAGCAAGATGTGAGGCATGGTGATCATTTATCACCACTTTTGTTTGTCCTAGTAGCAGATCTTTTGCAAGTTATAATCAACAAAGCACATGGTCAGGGATTGTTCACCAAACCAATCCAAAATACAAATGAAATTGATTTTCTAATTTTGCCGTATGCGCAGATGATAGAATCCTGATTATAAAGCATCACAGAGGGAAGTCTTTTGCCTCAAGGGGATTTTACAGACCTTCTCACAATCCACAAGCCTAAAGGTCAATTACTCCAAATCTTGCATGGTACATACAAAAATCACAAAAGAAAAAACTGAGCAGATACCTGCATCCTTCAGATGCCAGATTGGATCACTGCCATTAACGTATTTGGGATTGCCATGTGGCACAAATAGGCCAACAGTGGAAGACCATGCTCCATTAATAAACCAAGCAGAGAGAAGAGTGTCAACCGTAAGTGCTTTTTTGGGATACTCAGGCAGGCTGAAGATGGTCAATTCAGTAATATCCTCCATTTTCATCTACACTATGTGTATCATCAAAGTACCATATACTCTCATTGAACATATTGACAAGCTAAGAAGAAAACTGCTCTGGAGAGGCAATGAAATTAACTCCCATAGAAAATCACTGGTGGCATTGGAAATTAAAAGATACAAAGGCCTAAAGAGAAAGGAAGATTGGGGGTCAAAAACCTCAGGATACAGAATTTTTGACGATGAAACATTTCAACAAATTCTATAACAAAAGAAAAGTTCCATGTGTGAACCTTACCTGGCATGCTTACTATAGCAATGGGCAGATTCCACATAAGACCGTAAACAGAGGCTCATTCTGGTGGAGAGATGTTATGAGTTTTAGTGATCACTTCAGAGCTGTGGCACCTTGCAAAGTCGGAGATGGATCAACATGTATGTTATGGAATGATGTTTGGAATTGACACTATCTCAGAGAAGAATTCTCAAGATTATTTTTTTATGCGAAGGATCAGAATATATATCCATAGCACAGATCAGAGAATACAATACAATTCAAGAGCAGTTCCATCTGCCAATGTCACAACAAGCTTATCCGGAATGGCAAGCCCTTCAAGGTTTTATTCAGGAAGCCCATCAAATGAGCTAGAATAATGATTCATGGGAATATGCATGGGAGCTGAAATACCTGACATCTAAATTATATGAAATTCCTTTTGCAGTCTTGCATCCACCTCCTCACTTTCATTGGTTATGGAGGTCAAAATGCAGCAATAAACTAAGGATCTTCACATGGCTGCTCTTTATGGACAGCATTGCATCTTTTCATCACTTTTCCATTCAGTGATGCTTGTTGGAGGAAACTAAACATTGAATGGAATGATCAATTGGAGTTCTTACAAATGATGTCAGATGCCAAAAACAGGTTTGGAAAAGAATTCGTTATGGATGTTTTATCCATAGCTACACGGATGGTGTGAAAACAAAGAAATGGAGTCATTTTCAACAATGAAGCACCAACTATCAGCAAATGGAAGAAGGATTTTGAAGATGAGGTTAATTTGCAACTAAACAGAATGTCAACCACATATAAAGAGAGTCTGTGGCTGACTCAATTTGTTACCTACAGCAATCATCAACTAAAACACAAACCAATCTCATAATTAATACAAAATAGTAGGCCTAATCAGGCATACTGGTTCTTTTTTCCTCTGCTTTCTCTATAACCACTGTAAGTATTTTTTCTCTGCACCATGCATAGGGCTTGTACAGTTATTTTTGTTGCTAGGGAAATAAAATTTGCAGAGCCTCTCCCGCTGTTTTCCGTTCATAAAAAATATAATAAGACTTTTTATTATGATAATTTTTGGTACATGTTTTATCTTTATTAGTAGTGACTAATGATTTAGAATACGTAGCACGCTCTGTTTTATTGTTATTCCAAAAACGAAAGTACTTCAGTCTAACTGGTTATAAGGACACACTTACATCTGTTATTGTGTATGTATTGTGCTATGGGATTGAGGTGTGTTGCATCTGTCTGTGGTCTGGGATGCTTCGGTCAGACAATTAAGTAGTGGTTTTCCAAAAAAGATCATGAATGTAGGTATTGAATATATAATACAAAGGCCCAGCAACTAGAGAACCCTGCTTCCCTGCAGTTTACATTTTGTATCTTGCCATAAAGTTTTGTTAACTTTTCTTGACACTCAACTTTTGTCTGATATTTTGTTAAGAAGCTTGTGGAAAATTTCATAACACCTTTAGGTCCATCTAGTATCATATTTGTGACATGGGGTCCCTATATTTTCCTTATTGAATTTTCCTTCATCATAAAATCTTTCAAGGTATTTTCTGCAGTAATTGTTACAGTTGAAGAAGGATATTGTCAACACCCCTCGCGCTACTCTAATTCCATAGAAATACATCATGCATCCGGATTCCATTTATATAGAGTTATACATAGGTTGTAGGCATGGGTATCCAATTGACATGTCCTGTATAGCCTGCCTTCATGATATATTCTCTCTCTTAATACAACATATTAATTAAGAGAGGTCTTCCCGCCAAGTTCCTTTTTTTTATGATTGAAGAGATTCATAACCTTTCATCTCCATGTACTCGCAAGTTTTTAGACTTTATGTTGCTGCAGGTATGGCCATGATCAAGAAAGTAAAGGAGTGAGGTCAAGGATGCGAGGGAGAGGGTGACGCTTACACAGATCACTAGCTTCTCCTTAGTGCAACTGCAAATATGTAATTCTTAAAATAATAGAACCTATAACATTCCAAATTATGCGATCAAATCATTAGGTGCTACCTTGCACAATGAGCATCATATCAGCATTATGATGCACATTCACTTTCATTTTGAACTCCTCAAACTTAACTAACATGCTCCATATAACTTATGGATGAAAATAATTTTATTAATTAGAGCTGTTACTAATAAAGATTCGTATTATGTTTATCTAATTTAATTTTAGGGGACTATATGAGAGGCTAAAACTTTCATAAAGTTGCCAAAACACGATCTTGTTTGGAAAGTTTCATCTAAAATATGGATTGATCTTGTGTTGTACGCATCAACAAAAATATCGGCACAAATTCTAAAATAATTTAGGAGAAGTAAAACTAGGTGTTGTTGATGGAAGAGAAAATGTGTGTTTCAAAAAAAATCGTTCGGATGTCTAGAGTGTGGTCACAATCAAACTGAGCCCTTGCTTGGTTGACTAACCGACACCGGTGTTTTTTTTTTTAGATTCTTTTTTAAAGCAAATGTTATGCTGTTGTGCATGCACAGGTTGACATATGGGTGTGGTAGCTGGCCCATGTACTAGCATTGTTCTCGTACTACACACGTTTTCATAAATGCCTTAGGAAAAAGTTTTTTTTATAAACAAGTTTTCGTAGAAGTTTTGGCAAAATTTTGTGGAAAGTTTTCAAAATATTCTGCAAAAATGTTTCTAAAACTAAAAAGATGGTATAGACAAAAAATTCTGAAAGGAAAAGCCACGACCTGAATTTCTCTTATGTGTCCTCTGATTTAACAGTGTTGATGCGGTCGTTCACACGGATCACAAGTACAAGTAGTCGCGGAATGGAATCAAGTCCTGAATAACAAATGAAACTCAAAAATACGAAAGATGAAGAGACAAATCACAAAGCATTACCCTGGTTACATGCAAGGACTGAACAGAAAAACTGTGCCACCACGTCGGATGGCACCAACTAATTCGGATATTTAATGTTCTCCGGTGTCAACCCCATCCAAGCAGAGGTAGTGTAAGGGGTAGTGATCAGTTAGTGGCACGGCAGGTCTTCCTGATCTCTCCCGTGCTCCCTGGCGGCATGGTCAGCTTGCTCAGCTTGACGAGCGCGTCAGCGAAGTCGAGGTTCCAAAGCGTCCCATTGTCGGCGTACTCGTGGACGTGCTTCAAAGTCGCGCTGCTGCCGACGAGCACCCAATCGGAGTGGAACAGCACCAGGTTATTGAGGTTGTTGTGGTATGTTAGCACCTCTACCATGGCGGGAACATCTCAAGCTGGAACCGGGCCGGAACATGAGGCAAGGCCCAGGAATCGCAACCCTAAGGTGTTTGGGCCAGAATGGGTCAACGTGTGAGTTGTAACGGGCTTGGCCCAGGAGTTCTTAGCTAGCACGCGCGAGTACTTAGCTCGTCGCGGGAGAGAGGAGAGGCAACAAATATTGTAACCAAACATTTTTCTCTGAATACAGCTGTCTCTCTTCTTCCTCCCCAAGCTTCCTCCTCTGTTCTTTCTCTCTCGCTACTCTGCTGCTAACATTTGGTATCAGAAGTCTCCGATTCTCGGATCTGGCCTCCGCCCTCCACTACACCCGCAAGGCGAAGATGGCCGGTGCAATCGACCCCAACATCCAGCTCGCGATCGAGGCGCAGACCAAGGCGTTCCTCGCGGCGCTGGATGAGAAGTGGGAGCCGCGGATCGCTGCGCTCGAGTCGGCTTCCATCACCGCCTCCACCGGCAAGGAGGAGCTCAAGTTGCTGGTCGACTCCACCGTTTCCGAGCACATGGGGGCCATTGAGTCCCAAGCAGTTGAGCGCTTGGATCTGTTCGAGGCGGCCTCCACTACTCGTGTTGCTGCGCTCGAGTCTGCCGCGTCGGCATTCGAGTCATGGCGTCCCCGCATCGAGCACTCCATCGGCGATGTCAAGCTCTCGATCGACTCCGTCCGCGTCGAGCTCTCCAAATTCAACTCTGCATGGGCTCGTGAGATGCGTGAGACTGGACCATCGAAGCCAAGCGTACTAGGTGAACCGGCACCAGCTTCCGCGCAACCCCTCACCGGAGCTACTTCCGATGGCCCCGGTGGGCACCGCATCGAACAAGTTCCACGGGAGACTGGTTTTGGTCATGTCTATGCCCAATCCCATCTCCCGGTCAATGGTACGCCTGATTCTGAATCTCCTAAGTTTCAGCGTCTATTTGGCTCTCCTCATGATGTGCATGCTGGTCGATCCTCTGGTTCCGATTGGTCCGGGTCCTTGGGGAAGTTGCCTAAAATGAATTTTCCTGCCTTTGATGGGGATAATCCTAGGCTCTGGATGAGTAGATCTGCTGATTACTTTGATATGTATGGCGTTAATCCTAGTGTCTGGGTTAAGGTTTCGGTGATGCATTTTTCTGGCCCTGCTGCTAGGTGGGTTCAGTCAGTAGAGAAACACCTCAAATCCTGTTCGTGGGATGAATTTTGCAAGCTCGTGCTAGAACGTTTTGGCAGGGATCAGCATGAGCAATTGATCCGCCAGTTGTTCCACATTAGACAGACAAGTTCTGTTGATGATTATGTTTCACGATTCACTGAATTAGTGGATCAGCTGACAGCTTATGAGGGCAAGTCTGATTCCATCTATTACACTACTCGCTTTATTGATGGGTTGCGTTCAGATATTAAAGCTGCAGTGCTTATTCAAAGGCCTTCTACACTCGATACTGCTTGTACTTTGGCTCAATTGCAGGATGAAGTAGCGAAGCCAATGAAGTTGAAGGAAGCCCGTAGGACTGAGTTCTCTCGTCCACCTTCCAATTATTTCAAGGGACCTCATGCTCTTCCTGCACCTCCACTGAAACACGACAAGTTGCAAGCTCCTCTTCATACTACTGTTGATGAGAAGAAAGAGGGGGATCACAATCGTTCTCGTTCAGTAGATGACAAACTCAAGGCTCTTCGTGCATACAGGCGTTCTCAAGGCCTGTGTGAGAAATGTGCCGAGAAATGGTACCGTGGTCACAAGTGTTCGGCCACAGTTCAACTGCATGTACTTGAGGAAATGTGGGAATTGTTGTAGATCTCTGAAGATTCCAAATCTGAAATCTCAGCCGATGATGCAACAAGCCAAGTGTTCATGGCTATTTCAGTAGCAGCTGTATCTGGTGCTAATGCTCCTCGTACAATGAGGTTCATAGGGTCTATACAAGGCTATCCTGTTTCAATCCTGGTGGACTCTGGCAGTTCTCATTCCTTTGTGAGTGAGCAGTTTGCTCAGTCGTTATCTGGCTTATCTTCCATTACTCAACCAACTAGAGTTCAGGATGCAAATGGGGAAGTGTTGCAGTGCAAGCAAGTGTTACATAATGCATTGTGGGAAGTGCAGGGTCAACAGTTTACCTCTGACCTCAAGCTATTACCTCTGTCTTCTTATGATATGATCATTGGGATGGATTGGTTGGAAGCCCACAGCCCTATGAAGGTCCATTGGAAGGAAAAGTGGATGCTTATTCCTGTCAAGGGTCAATCAGTTTTTCTCCAAGGCATTATGAATTCTGAAGTTCCTGAGGACACAGTTCATGTGATATATCTCATGTCTCCTACTGTATCTAAACAGGAGGAACCTTTACACCCTGCTGTACAAAGTCTCTTGGCTGAATATGCAGATGTGTTTGCTCCACCAACCTCCTTACCTCCATCCAGATCATGTGATCATACTATACCTCTCATTCCTGGCGCTAGACCTGTTTTCATTAGGCCATACAGATATCCTCCTGCAGTCAAGGATGAGATTGAAAAGCAAGTGGCAGAAATGTTGGCCTCTGGAATTATTCAACCAAGTAAAAGTGCTTTCTCTTCTCCTGTGCTTTTAGTCAAGAAGAAAGACAATACCTGGCGTTTCTGTGTGGACTTCAGGCACCTTAATGCAATGACAGTCAAGGGGAGATATCCTGTACCTATAATTGATGGATTCTTGGATGAACTCAAGGATGCAAGCTGGTTTTCTAGTCTTGACTTAAGAGCTGGTTTTCATCAGATCAAACTCAGCAGTAGGGAAGAGTATAAAACTGCCTTTCAAACACACAGTGGTCACTATGAATTCTGTGTTATGGCATTTGGCCTTACTGGTGCACCAGCAACCTTCCAAGGTGCTATGAACTCTTCACTGCATCCACTGT
This sequence comes from Eragrostis curvula, assembly GCA_007726485.1. Lineage (NCBI taxonomy): Eukaryota > Viridiplantae > Streptophyta > Magnoliopsida > Poales > Poaceae > Eragrostis > Eragrostis curvula. The sequence continues at coordinate 7,139,703 of RWGY01000026.1, read as the reverse complement.
TGAGAAAATGTGTATTGGTTTTCTTTGATGATATTTTGGTTTACAATCAATCATTGGAAGACCATCTCCTTCATCTTAGACAAGTTCTGGAGTTGTTAAGGAAGGATCAGTGGAAAGTTAAAATGTCCAAGTGTTCATTTCTGCAGAGAGCAATTGCTTATCTTGGTCATGTTATAAGTCAACAAGGTGTAGCAACAGATCCTTCCAAAATATCTGCAGTATTGAACTGGCCTGTTCCATCTAACATCAAGGAATTGAGGAGTTTCTTGGGGTTAGCTGGTTACTACAGGAAATTTGTCAAGCATTATGGCATCATTTGCAAGCCCTTAACTCAACTTCTGAAGAAATATACCTTATTTGTGTGGACTTCTGAACATGACCAGGCCTTTACTGCACTCAAATCTGCACTTAGCCAAGCTCCAGTTCTGGCTTTGCCAGATTTTTCTCAGCAGTTCTGTATCGAAACTGATGCTAGTGACTTGGGAGTGGGAGCAGTGTTGATGCAAAATGGCCACCCTTTGGCCTTCATTAGCAAAGCATTGGGACCTAAGACTAGGGGCCTGTCTACATATGAAAAAGAGTATCTGGCTATCTTGACTGCTGTTGAGCAATGGAGACCATATCTGCAACATGGTGAATTTGCAATATATACTGATCAGAGGAGCCTTTCACACTTGAATGAGCAGAGGTTGAATACCCACTGGCAGCAGAAGGTTTTTACAAAACTTTTGGGGCTCCAATATAGGATCATCTATAAGAAAGGTACAGATAATAGAGTGGCTGATGCCCTCTCAAGAAAGATTTCTCATGATGCACAATGTGCTACTGTATTTGCAATTCAGCCTACTTGGCTTGAGGAAGTGACTGCTTCTTATCAGAATGATCCATATGCTCAATCATTACTTACTAAGCTTATTCTAAGCCCTAACAGTGTTCATAACTTTGCTCTGTCTGATGGCATTATAAGATATAAAGGAAGAGTGTGGATTGGTAATGACCATAACTTGCAGGAAAGAATTATTCAAGCTCTCCATTGCAGTGCCCTTGGTGGCCATTCTGGGATTCCAGTTACTCACAGGAAGATCAAACATATCTTTGCATGGAAGTGTATGAAGTCTGCTATCCATGACTTCATCAAACAGTGCAGTGTATGCCAGCAGTCTAAGCCAGACAGAGCTAAGTTGCCTGGTCTTCTTCAACCTTTGCCTGTACCCTCTTCAGCTTGGGATATCATTTCAATGGATTTTGTTGAGGGTTTGCCAAAATCTAAATCTGCAAATTGCATTCTGGTAGTTGTGGACAACTTTACCAAATATGCTCATTTCTTGTCTCTCACACATCCTTACACTGCTGAAACTGTAGCTAAGTTGTTTCTCCATAATATTTACAAGCTCCATGGGTTACCCTCTTCAATCATCTCTGACCGTGATAAGATATTCACGAGTAAATTCTGGAAGGAGCTATTCAGGTTGGCTGATGTGAAACTTACCATGGGCTCTTCTTATCATCCTCAAACTGATGGGCAAACGGAAAGGGTGAATCAGTGCATGGAAACATTTCTGCGCTGCTTTGTTCATGCATGTCCAACTAAATGGATTGAATGGCTGTCTCTTGCTGAGTTTTGGTACAACACCAGTCATCATTCTGCTATTGGGATGACTCCTTTTGAAGCATTGTATGGCTACCCTGCTCGGCACTTTGGCATTTCTTCTGCTGATTGTGCTTCACCTGAACTTTCTCTGTTTATGCGTGAAAAGGAAGTGATGAACAGATTAATTCAGCAACACCTGCTCAGGGCTAAACAGTGAATGAAGAAACAGGCTGACAAAAATCGCTCTGAGCGTATATTTCAAGTTGGTGAAATGGTCTATCTCAAGGTTCAACCTTATGTGCAAACATCCCTTGCGCCAAGATCAAACCAGAAGTTGGCATTCAAATTCTTCGGCCCCTACAAGATTCTGTCCAGAATTGGAGAAGCTGCATATAAGTTGGAGTTGCCACAGTCCTCCAATATCCATCCAGTCTTTCACGTATCTCAACTTAAGAAGGCTTTGGGCAAAAACAATCAGTCTACTGCTATTGTTCCTGCGTTGGAACCTTCACTCCAAGTTCCTGAGGCAGTACTGAAGAAGCGGATCACATCGCGTGGGAATCGTACCGTGCAACAGGTACTGATCGAATGGTCTACACTTCCTGAATCTCTCGCCACCTGGGAAGATTATGAAGCTGTCCACCAGAAGTTTCCTCATGCACCTGCTTGGGGGCAAGCAGGTTCTCAAGGAGAGGGGGGTGTTAGCACCTCTACCATGGCGGGAACATCTCAAGCTGGAACCGGGCCGGAACATGAGGCAAGGCCCAGGAATCGCAACCCTAAGGTGTTTGGGCCAGAATGGGTCAACGTGTGAGTTGTAACCGGCTTGGCCCAGGAGTTCTTAGCTAGCACGCGCGAGTACTTAGCTCGTCGCGGGAGAGAGGAGAGGCAACAAATATTGTAACCAAACATTTTTCTCTGAATACAGCTGTCTCTCTTCTTCCTCCCCAAGCTTCCTCCTCTGTTCTTTCTCTCTCGCTGCTCTGCTGCTAACATGGTAGTAGCTGTTGTCCAACAAGTCGCCGCCGGCCGTCGGGACGACGTAGCTGGTGAGGTTCCCCAGTGCCGTCGCGTTCTGGTCGCGGATGTTGTTTTCCAACAACGGGTCGGCCGGCCCGGCGCCGCAGTACTTGCGCAGCACGCTGTCGCGGAAGTACGGGTTGATCTCGCTCGACGGCGCGGCGAGGCGGTCGCGGAAGGAGGAGCAGTGCGCGCGGCCGACGGAGTGCGCGCCGGAGAGGATCACAACCTCCTCTGGGGTGAATCCCTTGGCGGCGAAGTTGCTGATGAGCTTGCCGACCTCGAACGTGGAGCCCAGGAGGTTGGCCGCGGCGTCTGCGGCCGACGAATTCACGCTGTCCAGGCGCCCCGCGGGGACCGTGAAGTTGACGCCGCCGTTGCTGAGGTAGACGGACGCGTCGCGCGCCGCCCTACACCATGCAGAAGTTGTTTGATAAATACGGAGTATATACCAGAGTATTATTTTGGTGGCTGAAAATATAATAAAGTTCAACTTGACTGAATCAATAAACTGCATGCCGTGAAATGTAGTTAGGTACGTAGGACAGGAGAAATTTGGTTAACTAATTCATTTCATTATAACTCAACAGAAGATGATTTTTTAGATACAAAGAAATAAGATGATTTCATACAGAAGTAAATAAGTGCTTAAACTGTAGCTTCTCTGAGAGCCAAGGCCGGGATTAATGGTCTATGAGGATAGCGTAAATGCTGGCCCCCGCGTCGCCCCCTCGGGTGACTCGGGCGGCGACCACCAGCCGCCGCCACCAGAGCCGCTAACAGCCCTCCCCGCCAGAGCTGCTCGCCGGCACAACCCGCGCCAGTGGTGATGATGGCGGCAGCGGGGCGATCTGATCTTATCCGATCCTTCCGGTTCCCTTCATTCGTGGAGACGATGGCCGGATATTGGAAGGAGCCGCGTCCCTCGCCGTCGATGGTGGTCTGTGAGATTACAGGCGGCGTTTGGTGCCTTCGCCTTCGGGTGTGGTGGCCGGATTGGAGTTCTGCCGTCTTGGGCTTCACCGGCCAGATCGCCATGTGATCCGCATCGCCGCGGTCACCCTAATTCGGCGATTTGTGCTTCCAGCGTTGCGCCATGTTCTCCATGGCGGCGCAACCTGCTGCCACCAGTGATGACGGCGCGCGGACCTTGTGCTCAGATCTGGTGTGCCTTCGTGCTGGCCGGATCGGCATGCGGGACTTCGGTTGATCACGGGCCTGTGCATGTTGATGCCGTCAGTGCTCTTGTGATCCTCTCTTCCATGCTGTTGAAGGCATGATGCAATTGGGCGAAAGCCTAGACCGCCGTTAGGCGGGGGACAACAATGACGTCTTCGGATGCCATTGAACTCCTTGGGGTGTTGTCTTCGTGTTCATGCCTTTGCGGATCTTCGGGTGAAAACCTAATCCAACATGGATGGGCGTCGGTGATGCCTTGTGGCGTTGCATTCTCCTTGGAGCGTCGTCTTGAAGATCTCCGGTGAAGGTCTTTCGACCTTGTTCATCGCTCTTCGGTTGTGTCTCCTGCAGCTCAGCATATGTGATGCTACTATGGATGTTCCCGGTCTTCCAATCATGGTGATGCATGGGAATTTCTCTCTTCGTCGGTTGCGGTTTGGGTGGTCTTCGCTTCAATCAAGAGACGTAGTTTGTCATTGGATTGGCTGGTGCTCAAGTGTTCTATCTCTTATGATGAAAGATTTGACACGTGGAGTCGACCGTACTCAAGAAATAGCAATGAAGGACAATCAAAGCTGCGGATAGGAGACCCTTTGTTTTTTTTTTCTAGTTTTGTTTCATCAGTGTAGCGTTTATGTGCACTTGTGATGATGGTCGACTTTTGTCGATGATTGTATTTGGCTGTAACTTTCTTAGGAGTCAAGGCCATTGTGGCCGTAGCTTCTTTGAGAGCCAAGGCCGGGATTAATGCAATCTTCCCATTATCTAAAAAATCCAGCGGATAGTTGCTATGGTTTGCATGCATTGCTTATTTGCTTACCCTGACGAAGCAGTCATGGAACAGAAGCCGGATGAGGGCAGCGCCCTTGGTACTGTCGGCGTCAAGAGCGGCCCTCACGGTGTCTCTGACGATACCCTGGACACTGCGGTTGCACTTGTCATTGTAGTACCCGACCGTTAGAGTGCTGGGCGCCGTCGCATGTACGACGGCCACCGTCGCCTGGAAGGCAAACAGTACAACAACAACAGCAGCAGAAAGCTTCATTTTGGTCAACCTGATATGCAGTTATTCTATTGTGCCGGGTACTACAATGACAAGCGCGTAAAAAACGCGCCGGCACCCTTTCATTTGACGCACCTTTTCATTTGACGGCAATGAAAGGGTACTAATCCGTCACGAGATGGTTTAGCCCTAGAAGGCACCACAAAACCCACATGTCATTGACGGATTTACGGAGAACGGCGAGGTGTACGGGGCGCACAAGAACTCGAGAGGCCGCCGCCCGCGCGAGTGTCTGACACACGGGCCTAGCCTGGTTTCAGGTGGACCTAATACGCGGCAGCATCTGGCATCTCGGGCCCATCTCTCTAGAAAGCCTCCTTTCCCGAAGCCCAACGCACGGAACGGTAGCGAGCCCCGTACACCTCGTCGTTCTCCGTAAATCTTTGCCGAGTGTAATACGGCTTTGCCGAGTGCCTCTGGCACTCGGCAAATAAGGGGTTTCCCGTAGTGTATATTGTGGCCTGGCTCGCTCTTACAAGCTTTGAGATCAAAAGCTACCTGCTCTTTGTGAGATGATCTCTGAGGAAACGACGCCGGTATATATACTGCCGAGCAATGCGAGAACGTAATTAGGAACGAACAATCAGTAAACAAGTTCTTCATGATGCTTTTCTCATCGTTAGGCCATAATCAGCATGTTCAGTCGGAGGTTCGTGCACCAGGGACGATGATCATTGACCTGCCGAGTTTCCGGGAACACTGGCAGCTAGCAAACGTGCAATCATGTCTTCCTCTTCAGTGCGACTTAGCTTCTGTCCCGTGGACTTTCTCTTTTTGAAGTATTTTATTTGTTATCTGTTTACTACTAGTATCAAGTTAATAATTGCGAAGTTCAGGTTTATCTTGTTCAGGTAACCGTATCATATACATAGTTCAACCTGACCACATGGATATGGGTTGCCAGCTGAACGATGATTAAGGGTTAGCTGTACCGTGTCCTTCTACCGACAAAGAAAATGGGAAACCTCTTCGTTAATTTAGTACAATTAAAATGAACTAGAATAATTGACTACGCAACTGCGCTGTTTGTAGAATCTTTCAACATTCCTTTGAGAGGTGTTACATGAAGTCAGAATTAATCCCAAATAGAATTATGGAATTACGTGACTTTACAACCCTATAGGCTCCGGTGGATTCAAGCACACAGCGGCAGGAGCACAAGAGGTGACATTCCTCACAATGCAACAATGTTTATAAGCCCATCTAATGTGTGCTGCCATGACTAGGGAAAGTTGATAACCCTGGCAATAATTTTGAAACATGGTGAAAAAAATGCAGAATTTGACAAAATAGAGCATTGATTCAGTATGGACTAGTTGAGGCCAAAAAGGATACTGCTGTGAGTGTAGATCAATTTAGCTAAATGAAGATCGAAGGAAGTGTGAAATGTAGTTTTGTGATCTTCACGAGTCTATTCAACACTTCTTCTTCAGTTGCCATAATCCTAAATTTATTTGAAGAGTTGTGCATGTTTCTTTCAAATTGTGTCCTTGTTTAGATGTACACCACATGTTTAATTGGTGACTGTTTATAAGGGATTGACATGAAACTTAAGTGCCAAAGCTTGGAGCGGGCATGTGCCGTATGATGAGGACTATGATTATTCCGTAACGATATGGTCAATGTAATAAGACATATATTTTCTGTTCTGTATAGAATGTCTTTAGAGACTAACACATTGGACCATTTATGGGGCCCTATTGCAAAACGAAGACGAGAGACTGCAAATAAAGTGAGGTGTCTCTTGTGCTTGAAACTGCGGTGATTGAGAGTTCAATCATGGATATATAGTATGTAATATAATTTGTTCTTAACAAGTTGCGTCGAATGGAGTGTATAAACATTGTTCTTGTGGGGTTAAAGGATTACCATGATTGGTAATGAACAGATGCAGAGGCTGCAATGATAAAATATATTTTCCAAAAACAAAATAGATTATTTCGATTGAAGAGCATTTGCAGTACTGTGACAAAAATACCAAAATACTTCTTTGATGAGGCCCTTAACTTGTAAAAAAAAAAAGACACACAGACGTGTCAGGAATGAACATGAGAATTTATTGCTGTGAGACATGTGTGTAACAGATTGGCTGAGAAAAGAAATAATGCACAACAAAGAATTACAAGGAAGTATTAAAGCGAATCAAAATAATGGCTGGAACGAAAACCACAAACAAGCAGCTTCATTTTGGCGCAGCAGCTTCATCTTCTTGTTCCATCACGACGCTTGCATCAATCGATCAGTACAGTTTGATGACGTTGCACTTCTTCCTGATCTGGCCCTTGCTTCCGGCCGGCATGGGCAGCTTGCTGAGCTTGAGCAGCGAGTCGGCGAAGTCCTCATCCCAGAGCGTGCCGTTGTCGGCATACTCGTGGACGTGGTCGAGCGCCTCCTTGTGGGTGAGCAGCGTCCAGTCGGAGTGGAAGGTGACGATCTTGGCGAGGGTGTTGTGGTAGAAGCTGTTGTCGAGGAAGTCGGGGATCTTGCGCACCCGGCTGGTGAACCCGGGCATGTACTTGGCCACGACGTCGTAGTCCTCGTCGCGGACGTTGTTGTCGACGACCGGGTTAGAGCCCTGGGGGCACTTGTAGTTGAGCAGGTCGCGGTAGGCCGGGGTGATCTGCGACGAAGGCTCGCTGAGGCGGCCCCGGAAGGAGGAGCAGTGGGTCTTGCCGATGGAGTGCGCGCCGGTGAGGATAACCAGCTCCTCCACGGTGAAATTCTTCTTGGCGAAGGTCTCGATCAGCTTCTCCACGTCGTGGGTGGAGTCAGGGAGCTCAGCCTGGGCCTCCTCGGCCTTGGACACGTAGCCGTCGAGGCGACCAGCGGGGACCTCGAAGTGGACGTGGCCGTTGCTGAGGATGCTGGCCGCGTCGCGGGCCGCGTAGATGAGGATGTCGGAGCAGGAGACCACTTCGGGGCACCTGTCCTCGACCGCGGCCTTGATCTCCTCCAGGAGGTCGAACGCGGCCAGGCCGATGTTCGCCGGCGCCTCCTTCTCCGGGTGAGGGTTCTCGTAGGACTTGTCCAGGAACACAGACCCGTCGCACCCCTGCATGTACGTATTTCTTTAATCAACTAACTTTGATAATTAACCAATGATCACGGCCTGGTTGTTACAGGCTCTACATACAATTATCGAGACATCGTTATTATTAGGTGGTGAGCCTATCTATGCAAGCACAAAAATCAATTATTAGTGGAGTAGCTCGTTGGAGTACAGACTAGTGGTAGTAGAGAATCGTGCATATCAGTATGTTGAATGTGTTGTGTTCTCACCCTGACGAAGCAGTCGTGGAAGAGCAGGCGGATGAGGGCAGCGCCGGTGCGACGGTTGGCCTTGAGCGCCCGGCTGACGTGCCACTTGACGATGTTCTCAACACCACGGCACTTCTTGCTGTAGTACCCGACCTCCAACTCGCCGGCCTGCGCCGACGACACGGCGGCGAGGAGCACCGCCGCCTGGACCGCCACCAGGGCGCAGAGGACTGCCGCCGAGAGCCTCATGTCTGCTGATCAGCTAGGCAGAGCTGCCTAGCAATAGCTGAGCAGGCGATGGGCTGGCTCCTGCTTTGCTGCGATGTGAGGACCGATGAGCTTTGGGGCTGGGCCTATAGGGGTATATATTGCCGGTTTCTGCTAGTATTTTAACGGCTGATGATTGTGCTCATCACATCGATAATGAGAGCACAACGAGGGAACGCTTGGTCGCCTTGCGACTTTGCCAAATAATAGTGGCCCCCCACAATGTTTGTTCCAATAATCTAGTGTACACCTAAGTGGCGCTGTTGCTGACCTGGTTAAACGTGGTATACGACCATTTCGTCCTCTTATTTTACTTTGTATCAAGTGCTTGGAATTTTGCTCGCGTTCAAGTTGTGTTCTCTCTGCTCCGGGTCCACAATAGCTAACGGGTCGAACCTGAACCCGTCAAGTTGAGCGATCTACCCAGAATTGAGAATTTCCCCATCGTTTTATTCTCTCATTCGCTTCTCCAACCAGTGGCAGAGCTGGACAAGAAATTTAGGGGGGGAGGGGGCGAAAAAGAAACTATGAATGATTCTAGGTTGAAAAAATTGGCAATTTATGCCACATTTTGATTGTTCACGTATGTATATATGGAATGGTTACAATATACTACAAAAGATAAGACTGAATTGCAATGGTGGTACCACAACTTGTGAAGTGGGTGCAATTTAGTCACACAACTTGAAAATTGCTTAATTGAGCCACACAACTTGTTATGACGGTGCAAATGAAGTTATAAAGCGTACCACAACAGCTTATTTTGACGATACAAGAGCAAAATACAACCATAATATAGTCAAAAGAATGCCACATCGACATATGACGTGACTGACAAGTTTATGGTAATGAAGATTCTAACTTCATTAGAGTAGTGGCATTGATAAAAATGAATTCAGCGGAATTTGCATGTGTAGGAAGAAAAAAAATGACTTTTGCATATGTCATGTGCAATATGTGTTGTGGAAACTATTCGTTAAATACATGTTAAATCATGATTTTTTTCTTGCTTCATACGAATTTATCTTATAATCTATCTTTAGTTTATAACTTCATTTCACCTTAATAACAAATTGTATGATCTGATTGAGCAATTGTTAAGTTTTGTGATCAAAACGCACCCACCTTACAAGTTGCTCTACCGAGTGGCCAAGCACACACCTTACAAGTTTCGGTTTTTTTTTTTTAGCATCACCTTACAAGTTTCGTAAAGTCTCAGTGTATATACTTCACAGCAGACCGTATTCAGCCCAGGCCTGCGACCAGTCAAGCCCAGCGGATGCCCAACTCACGTTTTCCTCAAAAAAGAAGAAGCCCAACTCACGTACACAGGGCAGGCAGCCGAACAAATCAATCGCTCCGTTGGCTTCTTCCATACGACTGTCCGCGACGCCGCTTGCGCCTCCCCGCCTCCGCTGCAAATACTCGCCGTTGATCGCGCCGTCTTGAAGACCGGAGATGATGGACGGCAGCTCGCCCTTGCCGGAGACTGACGAGAGGCGGCCTCGGCTACTGCTCGCGTCCAGCCAACAACTCAAACAAATGTACGTAGATCTAGAGCGTGAATTTTTTTATAGAAAACAATGCTAAACCCAAGATGATTTGGTACATCCTATTCCCTTAACTGCTCTTCCATCTTGTCCCCAAACCTTCTCTCTGTAAGCGAAAAATCAAATTGCAATTGGATATAGGATGCTACAACTATCGGAGACTAATTTTTGTAGGAAATCAAGGCTAAACCCAAAGATAATTTGGTCGATGGAAATCCTCAATTAGATGCAAAACCAGCAGCAACCCCAGATGTATTACAAGATGAAGCTCTCTGGATTTGTACGGTGGATTATCATTTGATCAATAGGTATGTTTTTCTTTTACCTTTATATTCCCGGTGAATTATTAGAACATGGTGTAAATTGGCAATTTTTAGCCAAGAAAAAGCCATTAGCCCGTGATTTTACTAAAAGATTAGTCCGTTTGCTCGGCTATTGGCTGCTCCATGGCCGTTTGTTGGGCTGTTCGTCTGTGGTGACTCCGACTAAAGCAAGATCCAGTGAATGCGTGCGTACGTGAATCCAGTGGTGGATCCAGTGAAATATTTAGAAATAGGGCGAAGTTGCAACACAAATTTGAATGGGTTCACGGCCGAAGCCGCAACAAAAATTTAGAAGGTCTATAATCACAAGTGCAAGGAAAATTATGGCCGAAAGGTTGAGTTTGTCTTCCCAATGTCCACTTCACATCATCTCTAAAGCCTGGATGAAATGCATCTCTATAGATATACGGAGTCCTTGGATCAGAAACAAAATGAATATCAGGGTCGATCGCGAACCTCAATATGTTCAATGTATTGTGCTTCTGTTTTTCTTTTTAGCACAATGTATTGTGCTTCTGTTAACTATTGTTTGCCTTCGCACTGTGGAGTCATTTCAGCCACTCATTACCGGACTGGCCTAAATACACTATGTGAGGCCCATAACTCCACATTAGCTGCTGGGCTGCCTTTTTCTTCCTTCCACACAGACGCCAACGACAACTACGCCATGGCTTTGAGCAGAGGCGGAGCTGCTGGATATGTGCTGACGAACCGGGGTTCCTCAGAGAAATCTCCAGTGTTAGGGGGGACCACCCCCCCCCCCCCCCCCCCCCGGCCATTGTCGCCTCCGACACACACCGAGAGAGAGGCGGAGGCGTAGGCGATGGGGTCGTGGCACTCTGGCGAGCGCTAGTGTCATCGGTGTTGTCACACACCAACACCATCTTGTGCATATCTTCAGGGCAAAATACACACAGAGCTATCTATAAAATGGATAGGGGATCGAGTTCTCCACACCGATGTCACAAACAAAGATCTCAGGGCACATCGCCATATACAAAAGCAATATGGGAACCGTTGGTTGTAGTGATTTGGCACATGACAACAACATAGAGAAGGACGGCCTCTGCGTCTCGAAGTTGACCAAAGATGGCGACAAGCTGAGTTGTTGTTGTCAAGAAAAAAACACAATTGATGCCTTGTCAAGAAAAAACTGATCTCCTGTCCATCTGCTGTTAATAGTGAACAATATGGGTTGGATGTGTTGACCCTCTTTTGGCTGATTTTGAGGCCTACATAAACATTAGCTATTGATCATGTGAACATTTCCTGTGTTTATTTAGATCAGTTGTCTGTTAAGATACATTCTTGGTAGTTTGGTTCCTGTTTTTTCCCTGCGTTGCATGATGGACTTATTTGGAGGATGTATTACCCCCAAGTATAGTCAGCTGCCAAAAAGAAAAAATATATAGTCAAGGCCGTTGTAACTCCATTTATTCGCAACGGGCTATATATAGTCACCGCCACCTGGATGTGCGTGATCTCTGGCACGGAAACATGATTAGTGTTTTTTTCCCAAACTAACAATGCTCACCGTAATCTGTAACATTGATACATGATTTGTTTTATCTTCACGTTCTAGTTCAAATGCCGAAGGTTTCGGCTGCGGCTTCCCTGTGGCCGTTCTGTATAGTGATCGGTGTAGCGGTACAAGTGTCAATCATCTGCTTCTCCCGCACCTCTGATGGGCCCGTTTTAATTTTCCTTCCCCACTGCCTAACTCCAAAATTAAACGGCATTGTCAGCTGCACACGGTTCTTTGCTTTTTCTACGGCTCTCTCTCTCTCTCTCTCTCTCTCTCTCTCTCTCTCTCTCAGATGACTGCTCCCTGTCCCCATAAAAAAAAATTGCTTCCATCTAGGCAGCAGGAAGGTGTTGAGCTCTTGTTCGATGGCTGTGTCTTGATTTTTGCTGCAAGATCGAGCTGATCAGCATCGGGAGTTCGATTCTGATAGCCATGTTTCCTCTCTGTACTTGAACAAGCTCGACCTCGGCATCCCCAAAGTTTGATTCTAACGGCCTTGACTTCAATTTGGTGCGAAGGATTTCGATTCCATGATTTTCTAGTCAAAATCTCCTTAATTGTGGGGCCATGCAGAAACAGAATCGTGACGGGATCCGGCTGGTTGACAGCCCCGTTTAGTTTTGGAGTTAGACAGATGATTGACACGTATACAGCCACACCGATCGCTACACATCGCGGCCACAGGGAAGCCGCGGTGTAAGGATCACGGAGTACCGAGAGGGGGGGTGAATCGGTAGCTCTTGTAAATTTCTCCGGCAAAGTACTTTAACAATCCTACTAATTTGCTAGGTGATAACAAGAAGCAAGCAAAGCGCACACACTAACAAGACTAGCTAAGAGCAGCCCTACACATGCAATTCTACCAAGAGCAAAGCAAACAACCCTATCAATCAATTCTACTAGCAAGAGATAAATGCGGAAGAGTAAATGCTAGTAAGTAAAGAGATGAGATAGAGATTGCTCATGGATTTTTAGCCCGTGGTATCAGGAGGATGGTGCCTCCCCCTAGTCCACGTTGGGTCACTCCCGCCGGAGCCTCGACCCCTCCCTCCGCTCGATGGCGATCCCCTCTAGAGCATTCTTCACCCTCCAAGTGAAGACGCGGGCACGTCCCGCCGGCAACTCCGGATACTCCTCCGAGGGTAAGGATCCGCACGTGATGCGGTCCAAAGGGCGCTCTCTCCTTGTTGCTTCTTTCACACGGGAAGCACGAAGACCGTGTACAAACTTGTAGAGACTTCCACAATCTTTGGCAAGCTCTCTACCAACGTCTAACCGGTCTAGGTCTTGCCATAGACCAAGAGTAACAGCTCAAGGTGACTCTCTATGCACACACTAGCCCTAGAGATCAAGGATGCTCTTGTTACTCTCTCAATAGCACTAAGATCACTCCAAATCTTCAACAAGTGCTCTCTCTTCTTGCTCTTGGCTTCTCCTAGGCAACCTCACCTGTTCCACTGACCAAGAGACCCTCACAGGGGTAGCCAACCAGCTATTTATAGCCTCAATCCATAAAACTAGCTATTGCCACAAAAGCAGTCTTTTCTGCGTAGCCACCGTATCATACAGTGCCCTAGTCACCGTATTATACGGTGACTACTTCTCCTTCAGCCTCTCCTGCTGACATCTCGATCTTCACAGTCACCGTATCATACGGTGACTTCTTTCTCCTCTTCTTCAGCAACTTGTCCAAATTGCACATCTATTGGAAACCATACGGTGACCCACCGTATCATACGGTGACCATCATACGGTGACTCTACCAGTGATTCTTCTTTCACTGGATTTGCTGCTTCATAGTCACCGTATCATACGCTGACTGTCACCGTATCATACGGTGACCTTTTCTCTTTAGCTTCTTCAAACTTCTTCATTTTGCAGCTCTCCTGGAAACCATACGGTGACCCACCGTATCATACGGTGACTTCTACCAGTGACTCTTCTTTCACTGGATTTACTGGCTGCAGTCACCGTATCATACGGTGACTACCACCGTATCATACGGTGGCTTTCCTCTGAAGTCCATCTTGATCATCTCCTCGACTGTCTCTTCTTGGTTCCTCAACTGTCTCTTCTGCCACCCTAGCCTCTGAGAGCCTCACATTGCATCCAATGATCTCTACCACTAGTGTGCACTAAGAGAACCAACTCGAACCCCCTTGATAGTCCGGTTTTTCCTATGGACTCAAGCCTACATCTACACCAAGCCAACACTTGCTTGGATCTAGCATGTCCTTAGCCTTGATCCATCTTCTCGACCGCGACTCCATCAAGTCCAATGTCCCGAGTTGACGAGGCAACCAATCATCGAGATCTTCAATAGAGAAAAGGTTGACGTAGTCCTCCATCCTATGCGACCATAGGCAACAACCTACAAAAGTGTTAGTCACATACGACATGATCATCCAATCACCAAAACATTCATACCTTTGGGGTTTCCATATTCCAATGGTCATGAAGCTTACACGCGGCCGAAGGTTTCTGCTCTGTTCTGGATGGTGCGGAAGTCAACGAACAATCTATACAAATCAACAAATCAACAACTTAAACGGACAATCTATACAAATCAACACTTTAGCGAAGGTAGTTGAATGTTTATCTAGTTGTGCAACGCACGACTCCTACGGTTTTCATGTCGAAGTAATGTTTGCCTTCGACACCGAGCTGCCCTCTGTTCAGGGGTCATTGTTACATACCAAACCCTTTCTTTCAATCGTTTAGCTTCCTTTTGTTCCTCAGATAATATTCGTCAACGACGACAATGCTTCGAGAGTGCTTTCACTCTGTGATATTGTCTGCTTCCTTCTAGACTTCTGCATGTAAAATTGTTTGATAGTCAACACCGTACAGAGATCAAAAGTCTTTGCTCGTCAGAGGACATACCTGAGATAATAATCACCGGAGAAGGTGAGGTTAATTCAAGCAATCTGTCTTCCATCTGCGGCACCACTGCTAAGCTGGGATCAGAGGAATCTGAAGAACATATAGCCACCATCGCTGCTTTTCCCATTGGCCTCATCCCAGGTAACCTGTTCTGGTCTCTCAGTGTTCCAGCTTCCTTTTGCGCCACCGATCTGTAAAAAAAAAGGTGGAAAAAACATTACATTATTTTAATAAATTACATCAAGGAGAAATCCATCATCAATCAACAAACATTCAAAGTTACAAACTGGAGAACATACATAAGTTGGATACTGGAGAATGTGTGGTCACATCAGTATTTCTCTTGGCGTATCCGATTTCTCTCTAGTCAGGCATCGTCTGGTATGTTACGCCTCTTCATGTTCCTAGAATTCCTTTTAAGCTCTTTTCTTCTATTCTTTCTGCTTCAGTCAGATTGATGAAGGAAGTAAAAGATTTGGGTTCAGGTCGAAGCAGAAAAATAACCATCAAATCAAAAATTTATACCTTTGTGTTATCAATGTTGACCATAGATACCGGACCATGACGTAGAGGGTAGTCGACAGGTCAAACTGACGAGAAAGACGTACCTCCGAGATCTTGATCAGAGGATTGCGCTCGGAAGTTCATTTCCGAAGATCACGCTCGGATGAGGGCGTGCTCGAAGCTCGGGAGATCGGACGCTGCACGGAGGCCTCGCGAGACGGAGGTCGGTGGAGAGACGCCAACTTTGGGAGACAGAGGCGGCAGGGGAAGAGGGCCGCCGACCTAAGGAAATAGAGGGGATTATGAGATGTAAGTAGGGTTTCAGAAATGCCGTGAGTGGGAGTGGGGGATAGAAATATGATACGGAGTGTGCAGCGGGCATACCAAACCAAAGACAAATTGACGTGCGAATGAAAGATGTGTGTGCCCGACTGTGGGAGCGAGATTGCATGGGGACGATGGGGACACGGATCACATACCAACGACGAATTGAACGTGGTCCACAAGATCATGAACAAACGAAAGATGTGCGCTCGAGTGTGCGACACTGGTCTCGTGCGGCCGACAGGAGCGCGGATCACATACCAACGACAAATGTTCCTGGACAGTCTGATCAGGAATGAAAGGCAGATCCCAGCTGAGTGCATGAGCGGAGATGCATGCGAACGACCGGAGCATGGATCGCATACCAACAACGAAACGATCCTGGATAGTCTGATCAAGAATGAAAGACGGATCCCGGCCGAGTGCGCGAGCAGAGACACGTGCGGACCACGGGAGCGCAGATCGCATACCATCGACGAAACGATCCTAGACAGTCAGATATCGGGAATGAAAGGCGCATCCCGGCCGAGTGCGCGAGTGGAGACACGTGCGCACGGTGGAAGCGTGGATCGCATACCAACGAATATAATATGGGTCCTCTGATGCAAAACGGACATTCGAATTGAAGTTACTCAAGTTGCGGGGACGCGGTATCGGAGGTGGGTGCGGCATTGCAAGGGGGGCGTATCGTTGCATGACACGGGGGGGGGGGGGGGGGGGGGGCACCTTGCTTGCGTGTGCAGACGACAGAACCTCTTTTATTAAGTAGTAAAGATTTTTGCAAACCATACTAAAACACCAAAACTTGTGGAACTAGTTAGTATAAAATAATTTATTAGCATTTTTATTTGTGTACCCTCTTTTATGTCATATGTTTGGCGGTTAAAAATGGTCAATAACGACCGCCAACAATAAGCAATCAGAGCCAAATCAACTCGATGTCACATGCATGGCTGGTACAGTTTGTTTCGTAGGTTAGCTGTTTATGCACGTGTATTCTCCAATATCCTATAAGTTATCTTTTTTTCGCGCTTTAAATTTCTGCGTTTTGGAGCTAAAAAGAAGGTCTAACTCCTCAATGTGGCACCTTGGTGTTATAGCTATACCAAGTTATTTTCTAGGACATCCAACAAATATTTTAGCGTTACACCCACATGCATGTGTTATGCTAAAATGTGTATTACACCCACAACTACATCTAGTTGAGTCTGTATTCACAAAAAAAAAAAAGGTGGTTTTGATAAGATGACGACGATCTAGGTCCCTCTACAAGAAACTAGAAGCTGAACCATCTTGTTGAACCATAAGTGAATTGCCTAAGCTTTCCTATTAGCCGAAGCATTTGGGTCCAACTGATCGGAGTCCGAAATATTGATTGCACACGGTTGAACAAACATAACGATGATTCACTTCTTTGAGTCCCTTAAAACTCTAACTTGTAAGACGTGTCAGGAACATAATTTTATTTCAGTGAGACATGTATGTAACAGATTGGCAGAGAAAAGAAATGCACAACAAGAATTACAACAAAGAAAGCGAATCAAAAGAATGGATGGAACGAAAACCAAAATCAAGCTTTTGGCTCAACTTCATCTTCTTTCCATCATCATGATGCCTGCATCAACTCGATCAGTAGAGGCGGTGGTTGACGATGTTGCACTTCTTCCTGATCTCACCCTTGCTGCCGGCGGGCATGGGCAGCTTGCTGAGCTTGAGCATCGAGTCCGCGAAGTCCTCGTCCCAGAGCGTGGCGTTGTCGGCGTACTCGTGGACGTGGCCGAGCGCCTCCTCGTGGGTGAGCAGCGTCCAGTCGGAGTGGAAGGTGACGATCTTGGCGAGGGTGTTGTGGTAGAAGCTGTTGTCGAGGAAGTCGGGGATCTTGCGCACCCGGCTGGTGAACCCGGGCATGTACTTGGCCACGACGTTGTAGTCCTCATCGCGGACGTTGTTGTCGACGACGGGGTCGGAGCCCTGGGGGCACTTGTAGTTGAGCAGGGCTTGGTAAGCCGGGGTGATCTGCGACGCCGGCTCGGTGAGGCGGCCGCGGAAGGAGGAGCAGTGGCCCTGGCCGATGGAGTGTGCGCCGGTGAGGATAACCAGCTCCTCCACGGTGAAGTTCTTCTTGGCGAAGGTCTTGATCAACTTCTCCACGTCGTCGACGGAGTCCGGGAGCTCAGCCTGGGCCTCCTCGGCCTTCGACACGAAGCCGTCAAGGCGGCCGGCAGGGACATCGAAGTGGACGTGGCCGTTGCTGAGGATGCTGGCCGCGTCGCGGGCCGCGTAGATGAGGATGTCGGAGCAGGAGACCACGCCGGGGCACCTGTCCTCCACGGCGGCCTTGATCTCCTCAAGGAGGTCGAAGGCCGCCAGGCCGATGTTCACCGGCGCCTCCTTCTCCGGGTGAGGGTTCTCGTAGGACTTGTCAAGGAACACAGACCCGTCGCAACCCTGCATGTACGTACTTCTTTAATCAACGAACCTTTTTTTGCCAATGTTTAATCAACGAACTTTGGTGACCAATGATCACGGCCTGGTAGTTACAGGCTCTACATACATTGATCGAGACATCATTATTAGGTGAGCCTATCTATGCATGCACCAAAACTCTATTATTAATTGGCACGTTGGAGCACAGAGAATCGTGCATATCGGTATGCGGAATGTGTTGCGTACTCACCCTGACGAAGCAGTCGTGGAAGAGCAGGCGAACGAGGGCGGCGCCGGTGCGGCGGTGAGCCTTGATCGCCCGGATGACATGCCACTTGATGACGTTCTCAACACCACGGCACTTCTTGTTGTAGTACCCGACCTCCAGCTCGTCGGCCTGCGCCGACGACACGGAGGCGAGGAGCACCGCCGCCTGGACCGCCACCAGGGCGCAGAGGACTGCAGCCGAGAGCTTCATGTCTGATCAGCTAGGCAGAGCTGTCTAGCAATAGCTGAGCAGGCGATGGGCTGGCTCGCTTTTGCTGCTCTAGCTGCTGCGATGTGATGGCCGGTGAGCTTTGGGGCTGGGCCTAGAGGGGTATATATTGCCGGTTCTGGACAGTATTTTAACGGTAGATGATTGCGCTCGTCACACCGATAATGAGAGCACAGCGAGGGAACGTGGTCTCCTTGCGACTTTGCCAAATTATAGTGCCCCCACAATGTTTGTTCCAATAATCCAGTGTATACCTAAAAGGCACTGTTGCTGACCTGGTTAAACGTGGTATTATGGTAGCAGGTTGATAATACAAGCCTCTCTTATGGCTCATCCAAAGATGAACACTTCTTCCTTGCTTGTCATGACCATTTCTAAGGTGATATGAGTGATACAATCATGATGTAACAGTAGGTTTCGCAATCAGGTGAGTAAGATGGAAAAGGTATTCATGTCCTGTGTTATACATAATAGTAGCTTTCATGTAGTACTAGCAATGCCGTACTATTTCAGGTTCTGAGGTCGACTTAATTGCATAATTAGAGGAAGGCTCTCACCCTAATGGGACATGTGAAATAGCTAGACCTGGGCATAAGGTAGCATGTCTTACTAGTGGTTTCCATTTACACTTACACATCCATGCACCTAACCTTCAACTAACAATCCTACGACCCTGTACGTGTGCTTGTTTTAAATTTCAGGGAGAAAATAAGGACACGTTATCTTGATGTGTTTGCTAACACTGAATTGTTTCAAGCTGTTAGCACTAGTCACATCCCAGTTGGTTAGCTAGGGTTGGTCCATCCGTGATCCATGGACGACTGATAGCTAACTCTCGGTCTCACAAAAAGCCAAGCGCTTTGGTTATCCACGGTGTCAGCATGGCCTCGCCACCAGTATGAAACGACAATTCGAATCAAAACGCGGGAAATTGTATTTATTTGTACAACGGCTGCACCTACTCTTTTCTGCTAATAGCGTCTTGTCAGATATGTTATTACCAAGACCTAAAATGTATTAATTACGTCAGAAAGAACGATCAATTATCTGTGCGTTGGTGCAAGCCTAGATCTTTGTCAAAGAGCTGCGTATCTGGTCCATTGCAATCGACCATATCAACGAACTTATAAACTTAGTAGAGTTGAGAAAGAGGAAATTCGTATCCTCCAAAAGAAAAGGAAAGCGAAGAAGCGACAACTTCCTGAATGAATGACAAAACTGATTATCATTTTACAAAGTTGTCAGAGTGGGTTATTTTATTTCAATTAAAAATCAAGAGTACATTTAACTGAAATTTTTAAACTGACTTGATTAGATAGTCCTTGTAACCAGTGGCGAAGCTAGAACATAATTAACACTAGTGCCATGTGTGAGTGATACTATGTTTTATCTAGAGTGATTAATCTATAATTTAGGGGGTGAACCAATGATAATTATTGACAAACTACTACTGAATTTAGCTTTTACCCTGGTTCCTGTACCTGGGTATTACTATCTGGATTCGCCAGTGCTTATAACTGTGGTCTAGTATTAGTTTGGAATTTCACAGGTCATGGCCTTCTTCATATGCAGGGATCACTTGAAGTTCTTTATGAACATTTAATGACAGTGAAGTACTTCTCCATTACCAATCATTGTAATATAAACTGCTTATCTTGCAACAAAAGAGATCAAATGTAGTAAAATGTGGTCTCGGTATTTTGCGCTATATATAGCTGCCATGTATTTACTGTGTCTTGGGATTTTGTCAATTGCCGGCAATTGTCTAATTTTTTAGAACTACTAGTAGCAAGAAGTCGTTTGTGCGCTGCATTAATAATATACAACAGCTTGTCTAAATATTTTTCTCTTAATTTTAATGAACTGGAAGAGTTGAAGCCAACCTTTCTTTGAAAAGGTCTGAACCTGGAAACGTGAGACTTCAGAGCGGAGGTTCCTTGTGGGCTTTTTCTAAAAATCATCTTGTAACGTATCTTCTTATTAATTAAGAGACCGGCCAGCTGGAACGAACTCGATGCTGACCAGAATATGTAATATTTTTACAATTGCCTATGCACAACTTCAACTTGGAATCTAAAGGTCTACGTTAAACCAATTTTAGTCTCTTATGAATTCAAAAAAGAATATTGCAGTTTCAAGCCAGCTGTATGTTCTAGAATTTGACTTGACATTTTATCACATTTACAGTTTCCACAGTTTTATTGTTTTGTTGATCCCCAAGTACTATACGGGGCCATTTCTAACAAACAAAAATATTGGTACTAGCTACGTACGGTACATTTATCATTTCCCATCACAGCACGTCGTGTAATATTTCAACCCGTTGTTGATGATTGTTCGATCATGACAAACAGGGTACCGCTCCCCTTCCATAAAGGTTCCAAATAAGAAACCCCTCGAGCTCGAGGGCCATTTACAAATGGCGCCGACAGCTCATGAGTCATCACGGGCTATATTTATCTACATATAGATATGGCCTAACCTAACTACCGTAAGTCGATGCATCATCAGTTTCGCTGTCTTGCCAGTGGCATATCTGCTTTATTCCCGTACTTGTTCCTAAAGCAAGTCCATTTTGTATGGTTCAAGTTGTTATCCATGAAAGGACATAAGGTAGGTGCACCCCACACATGCACATGCTGTTTCAAGATCACCCATGGAACATGAAAGAGGGTGGTGCAGGCACGCATGTGCAAGCGTTCCGGAGTTGCAGTAAAATAGTGTATTGGTGAAGGCCTGATTCGGTTTCGGTTGGTTGGTTTGATATGGAACCGGGGCAGTGATATCTGGTTTCGGGGAACGATATATTTGTTCGAGCCGCGGATCCTGTATACGGTTCTGTGGACAAGTCGTGAGCGACAACAACTTCGGGACATCTCGTTTAGTTTTGATTTGTAAAATAATTAACTGGCTGCTTACGGAACCTGCCAAGCTAAGCTAGCTCCAAAGGTGTGCTTGGTGTTCGTGGTTTGCATGATCAGTGTGTGATGAACTGGGCGCACATGAACTTAATTATTGTACTAACTCGTTCATTGAAATCGCGAGGTGTCTCAAATCGTGACGTTTCATCACATGACGGGGGTGTATGTATAGCGAACGAACCTTCGATATGGTTGTTGATTACCCATTATAGGTCCGAAACATTCTAGAGAAGAGAGAGTTAAAAATGGAACACCTGATATTCTCTCAGCAGAAATATATAGACAATGTAAGGACCACGAAACATTGTCGGGGCTATTTGATCCGGTTATTCTTAAACAAATTCACTCGCGACACGCCATTCACCAAAGTGAAATGTCATTACAGTTTGACATGAGAAACACGAAATTCCCTTTGAACAGGGCAACACATGTATAGCCAAATACAAAACAGGAACCTAACTAGAGTTGCGTGCGGAGCAAATTACGCGGCGGAGCAAATTACGCGGCTGCACATGATGATCGATTGCATACGTAGAGAGTTGCGTGTAGACTCGAGCAAGCGCGTAACTAACTTCAGAAGGGCCTCGTCCTGAAATAATTTTCATTTTTCGCACTCAAAATAAATCGTCAAAAACGAGTACTCTTTTTCCTGGTCAATGGCTTGCATCTGACAGGAGCTTGCAAGTACGGTTGGTGCACGGCCAATTCGCTCCATCAATCGACGGACCCATCACTTGACACTTTTATTTTGTCATGTGTGATATATGAACAAAAGGTCCTGTCGCTAGCTTCAGCTGCAAGCACGGGATCGAACAAGGAGAAGGCTTCCGTCGACGAGTTCTTTTGAATAGTGGAAGAAAGAAACTGCGAAGTCGGTGTCGTTTTTTTTGGATTCCAGTCCAAATTTAAAGGTACCCGCGATATGGCCTGGCCTGGCCGACAGTCTGAGTTAATAGTTTTTCTCAGTGCTTTTTAGTGCATGATTCTGACGTTTTAACGTTCGCTCCACATATCCAAATGAGCTGCATTCGTACTTTTTGATACAAAATGGGAAATGACTTTTTCTGATAAAACGTACTTCCTCCGTTTGCAGATTTTGACAAAGCAAACGGAGGAGGGAGTACAAGCTAGCTTGAATTTCATTTTAATGGGAACAGAAGGGGTTACCTCTTACCGGTTATAATATATTGATAATAAAAGAGGAGTTGCGACTTTTTTTAGAAGTGGGAATATTTATTAATATTCCAGCCGCTGCATCGATCGATGCATGAAGCTGTTCAAGGAGTTCATTGTTACAAACCAATTAAACCAACAAGGTTTAAATAAAACAAAAGGCGAGCCACACTACTCAAAAGTCTTAACCACACTAAAACTCAAGTCTATTACTGAAAAACCAGCCAAGATTGGCAAAAATCTCCATAACTGAGGTCTTAAGAGCACGGCACCCCCACTTGACTTGGGGCCAATCCTCCTCTTTCTGCAATAGTGACTAGAAAAATCCCTCTGAAGATCACCTGCATAGAAGTAAACGCTTGTACCTTGTTAAAAGAGGAGTTGCAATAGGTTCCAATAACCTAGAACCTCTCACTATGTGATACCTGCTAGGCACGAATGGATGGCAGAAATAAATCAGGCAGGCAGGTGACAAGAGGTAGGAGGGCTTGAGCTGACATGTGGAAGCCTATGATTGGTTAGCGTGGTTATATTTGCTTTCCAAACTTAAAATGCATTTTTTCCTACACCATGCATTTCTTTTTGAATCGATTAAAGTACGATGTTTTTATAATTAATGCAACTAAATGAGAACCAATATGAATTTATTATTATTATTATTATTATTATTATTATTATTATTATTATTATTATTATTAAAAATTTCAACATTTGAAGCATACTAGTTTCACAATTTTAAGAAACAATTTCAAAATTTCCATACATTTTTTGAACTAGTTTTACTAAATTGTTGAAATAGACTTTTAAAATGTTGAAATCAAGGATATGAGAATGTTGAATCTAAATAATCACACCATTTCAAATATATTATCAATAATTTAAATGCACTGATATACATGTTTTTTTGTCAAATATTGAATTGCTTATCCTTAGTCATTGAACTAGCTTTGATAAAATGTTGAATTAAGTCTTATAAAATGTTGAACGAAAGTAAAAATATAAATTAATAGAAACATACATGTACCTATGGGATGCACCACAATTTAACAACAGACTAAAATGATCACAAGATTAAATATGTTGATTCATTAATGGGCTATAGAAGCTTAATGGGTCATTGTTGGGCCGAGCGCTAGGAGGCTAAGAATTGCTAGGATTCCAAATAGAAGCGTCGATATTTCATCTTTACGGGTGGAGCAAGTGAAATGATGTAGTAGGTACATGATACCTGTTCCTCAAAAAAAAAGGTACATGACACCTTTAGTCTTCATATAGGAGCCGATAGTTGAACAGTGTCACAGAGACAAATTATCACTTTCCTTTGGCAAACAATGCATATGCATGTGTCCTTTTAACCTTTGGCAAACAACGTATTGCCCGCAGATGGCGAACACAGGAGCCAATTGCTGCCGGAAGAAATTTCTTTGTGGGTGCGGATCTGTCTAGTCTGTATCTGCCGGAAGATTAATGCTTTTTGCTATTCCTCATTTAATGTTTATTGCATTGCAAGAAATGTTGCGATAAATTTTTGTTGCATATTGTAGTTCTTTGTGTTGCCGAATAGGGGTGGGCGTTCGGTCATACCCGAATTTTCGGTTCGGGTTTTTGGGTTTCTTTGAATTTCGGTTTTCAAAATCACTACCTGAAATGCTTTAAAGATTTTGGGTACCCGAAAGGTTCGGGTACTTCAATTTCGATTCGGTTTTACCAGAAGTACCCAATTTGTCATTTACATGAACTTAGTCTGCACTATGTAGGTATACAATATAGTGGAATAGACAATTGCTAGTAGTAATATCCATGTTGCATGCTGGACGGAAACCCGTGAACAGCCTGTTGGAGTCTCAATTCTTTGAACAGATAGTCAAGGTCTTCTCTTCTTCATGCGTGCTATGATGGGCTAGGGAGATGGCTAGGCCAGCAGTGGGTTCGTGTCTAATTTTACTGCTGGCGTACTGGTACTGCATCCTGTGATGGCCACGCAGAGAGCTTCAGGGTGTGATTGGTAGCCCGCATCCGCCTGGGCCAGGTCGAATGGATGCAGGATGGATGGTAGTATGAACCGGCCTTGGAGACTGGCCCGACCTATGCGAGATGCTCTACAGAGCCTGGCTGAGAAGCGAAGTGGGAGGCGAGCTTCCGTGTCAGCCTGGCCGCGTTGGTGCAGCCTGCAGCCCAATTCTAACTGGAGAAAGGCCACAATGCAGGCTACCAATCAGTGCTCCTGCTGAGAGTTCGGGTCCTCGGGTATTTCAGCTACCTAAGACTGATACCCGAACTTGAAGAAAAATAATCGGTCTTTCAAATGCAGTACCCAATCAACTACCCAATACCTGAAATGTCGGTCTTTCCGGTCTCGGTCACTGTTTTTCCGGTGTCGGTTTTTCGATCCCGGCTTTTTTTACCCACCCTATTGCCGTATTTAGTTTTGTATGTCGCAATAAGTATTTTTATTTGTTGCCATTCCAGATTCTACCTGACAATGATTAGTACAATTGATTCCGTTGATGCCGTGAACACCTTCCGTCGGGTCGGATCCAAGTCGGACCTTCTGGTCGGCTCTGTAGCAGTACTCCAACTGGATATGCATCTCCCTTACTATGTTGGGCTGGGGGGTTTTTCTATTTAACGGTCAACCGCAACGACGCCTTCTTGCGGTTGATCCAAAAACGGAACGATGTTGTCGGAAACCGCGTCATCTCCGTGTGGTCGTCGTGCTAGCGCGCGCGTATGGTTTCATTTTCTTTGTCGCGTTGTTAGCTTGCCAGCCTCCGCGCGGGCAAACAGAACCGCTACGAGCCGTTGGGATAGGTGGGGCTGGCATGTGATGGGGATCATGCTGAAGTCATTTGTTCCTTTAAACTAAAAAAAACTGTAGATTACAGCTCATTTATCCAAATACAAAACCGATTTCACCATTGTGTTTCTCGTGACAATATCTACAAAACTAGATCCCACTTGACTATATTTCGATGTTTTTTATAAAACAAAATTCAACATTGTCATTTGTTTGTCCAACTTTTCTGGTTATAAACCCAACTTTTTCATTTGTGGCTTTAATTTTTTTTCATTTGTATGTTCAACTTTTTGATTAGTTGCTCAAATTTTTTTTGTATGTGAAACTTTTTCATTTGTTGTCCAACATTTTTATTTGTTTCTCCAACTTTTTGTTTTGACTGTCCAACCTTTTTAGTTGTTGTCTAACATTTTTTTGTTGCTCAAACTTTTCCGTTTGTTGCTCGAACTTTTCCTTTTGTTGTCCTACTTTTTCATTTGTTGCTTAAACTTTTCCGTTTTGTTGTCCAACTTTTTCAGTTGTTTCTCAAACTTTTTCATTTGTTGTCCAACATTTTCATTTTTTTTCTCCAACATTTTGTTTTGACTGTCTAACCTTTTTAGTTGTTGTCCAATATTTTTTTGTTGCTCAAACTTTTTCGTTTGTTGCTCGAACTTTTTCCATTTGTTGTCCAACTTTTTCATTTGTTGCTCGAATTGTTTCCTTTTGTTGTCCAACTTTTTTATTTGTTGCTCAAACTTTTCCGTTCGTTGTCCAACCTTTTCAATTGTTTCTCGAACTTTTTCATTTGTTGTCCATCATTTTCCTTTGTGGCTCCAATGTTTCCATTTATTTGTCTAATTTTTTATTTGTTGCTCAACTTTTTCGTACGGTGGTCTTACTTTTTTATTTGTTGCTTTAAACTTTTTGTTTAGATGTTCAAAATTGTCACTTGTTACTACCTTGAGTGCACATAAACAAAATTAAGTGTTCCATGTGAGGAAGAGAGACGTACAGAGAAATGAGAGAACCGAGAGAGACTGCTACTGCTACATTGCGTTTCATTAAACAACACACAACCTCCCGGTTTCAGGCTAAGAAATTGTTATTTCATCCATGTGGGTCCCCGCTTATCACTTCTTCCTTATCTCCTCGACCAGACACACATCGCTTGCATCAAACCAGGGGCGTCCCAGGCTCCCAGCGCATCTCTACCAGACCAGGTCGCATGGCGAGCTGTGTCGTGTAGTGCGCTTGTTGCGCTGCCAGGCCAAGTTGGCCCTGTGAGGTATCCACGTCGTGCCTTGCTGGATGCGATGCCAGACCGTCGGGCCATGCTCGTTAGCCAGGCCATGGCTGCCAGTGCCGGGGCTCGCGCACTGAGCTCCTCACGCAAGCCATGGCGATTGCAGCTAGCTCGAAGGAGAAGAAGAAGCGGAGACTGCGCGAAGAAGTGGGGCTGCGGCGCGTGAAGAGAAGCAGTAGGCAGTAGCACGCGAACGAGAAGAAGAGAAGGCTCGCCGCGCGGAAGAAGTCGTCGAGGTGTGCGCGTGAAGAAGAGAAAGCGGGAAGGTTGCTGTTTTTGGAAACCGAGAGAGTAAGGGTGACCGCAAGTTCCGCTATTAGTGGTTGACCGCTGCCGAGAAGCCCCCGGGCTGGGACGGTCTGGTCCCCTGAGATGGACTCCGATGTGCGAATGGGCCAAGGTGGAGTAACCGCCGGAGTTCAGAGTAGAGGGCTGGCAGCGATCGTCCCTTAATGGCCTGCTGGGCCGACCCATCCGTACTCATGGGCTGATCCACTGTCGCAACCAAGCCACACGGGGTTAATCATGATTCTTGTTAATTAATCAAACTTTGTGCGAGCATTCTCATACGGCCAGAGTGCATGCATACAGCTAGCGACGCGACCCCTCCTGCATAGTTAAACGGTCTTCCACGTCAATGGCGGCCTCAGCTGGGAACGAGGACACACAATGGTCGCTATCATACTACAATTATCAGAGCTAAAGCTTCTGTTGAAAACTATATAGATCTAAAAGCAGCGCGCGTGTGGAAGCAACAACTCGACCTTTGCCCTAGCAATCATCCAGTAGACATCATGGATATAGGGGATCTCCAGCAAGAGCGCCCACCTGCATCCAAACAATGTTCATTAAAACAGAGCTGAGATTGTTACTGTACTTGCTGCTACATCATGGATACTGGGGAGAGAAGGCCTCAAGATCAAAGAATGTCATCGATGTGCACACGTACTCGGTGTAGTACATCATGATGCTGGCGTCGTAGGTCCGCAGGTCCCACAGCAGCACGGCGGCGAGCGCGACCACGGCCGTGGCTCTGAACGCGAGCAGCCATGCCGGGCGCACCCCGCTCCAGCAGCTCCTCCACAGAGCGACGGCGCCGTCCACCTCTTGCAGCGGCCCAGAGGAAGATGACGGCGATGGTGAAACGAGCTGCCGGTTCTCCCGGATGATGGCGCCGACAGACGCGGCCATGGACGCCGCCAGGACGGCGAGGCAGAGGAAGCTCTGCCATTGGAACATGATGTTGGACGGTGGCCTTTGACCGGTAGAAGGCACTCACAAACAGAGATGGAGTAGCATATAGTAGAAGTGGCAGCGAGAGGTTAGGTTGGTCGATCGCTTCGCTGGGGTTGCAATTTTTGACCGGCCGGTGTTACTTACGTGGGCGGTAGAGCACGCCCCAAAATTCTATTGTTATGCTGCACGAGTGGTTCATCAGGTGAGCGTGCCGAGCGGAACGGCCGGTGCAGTCAGCACGCTTGTCTCTGGCTGGATGAGACCGTCAGCTGGGCGAAGCTTGCCGCGATCAAGATCATGTTTACGTTGGCGCTATTCATGGCCATTTTTAATTTTAAAAAAAAAAGGTGAATGGAAAACAAGAAAGGTCAAGTGGACTGTGTGGAGGCCCAGCTGGTAGATGCGAGATCGATCAGCCACTTCTCCCAGCCACCAGCCCGCGAATGAAGCTGGCTTCAGCTCAGCTTCTACGCGCCGGCCCAGCAGACGTGTACAGCAGGAACACTCTACAGAACAAGGTGAATTTGTGACACAGAAGAAAGGTTCACATCGTGTTAGTATTTGTTTGGTCTTCGTAGGACCAAGGGTACAAACGGTTTCGCAGTCGAGAGTGGTATTTGGGAGGCAACAAGCTGTGTGCACTCCCCTACAATCAGATTGCCAGTTTTTCAGGTCAGCCTGCAGGCAGTATTCTCTGTAATTTCCTTGGCTCGACGACCTGGTGGATGCTTCTGTTCAAGCCAGTCTAAGGCCGTGGGGCTCAACTCCGTTGTTTGTACTTGTGCCTCGCAGACGTCTGCCGAAACCGAGAGAAATCTGCCAGCCACTTCGTTCCAACTCCGACATCGTTTGTTCCTCCCCGTCCCCCGGCTGTGGTCAAACAACGCGGCCGCACGCACCTGTTTTTCCTTTACGCTGATGGCAACCGCGACGCTACGCACTGACGCAACTTGTTCTCGTTGCTGATCCCTGTTTATGATGCGATCAGAGATATTATCTCGTAATCATCCTGCCCAATAGCGAGCTAGTCAATCTGCTTATCTGGTCGCAGATTTTTTTCAGGGGGCTAGGCATGAATGGTAGCCATCAGGACACGACCCATCATTGGTGCGATTGTGCAGAACTGATGCCGCGCATATGCTCAAATCAGTCTTTGCAAATTATTCAGATGCACAGCCGACCCTGGAGAACCTTCCATGATTGCACGAACAAAACGAATCACTAAAGCTATATATATTCTCATTCCCATCCTGCAAACTGATTGCACGAACCCAACATAATTAATGGCCTGTGAACCACAAGAAAATGAACAGGAACGAACTAACATCTGGGATATCTCCATCCATAAAGCAACAGTAAGAAACAATGTATGTACAAACAAAATGGTGTAAACAAAAAAAAAAGCAGCAGCAACAGCAGCTGCCCGATCCTCACTACCAAAATTGCTGGCTATGTAAACACAGCCGTACTAGAAGAAACATCAGCGATATTTACACAGCCAACACTGAGGCCTCTCCTACATCTAGTGGTCAGATTCCAGCAATCTCCTCAGGTTGCAGATGGCCTCCGGAGACAAGCTCTTGCAGAATCTTATCCTCCCAGTCGGCGCCTGCTCTAGAGGTGCCGAGATCCCGCCAAACTCGGACACGAAGCAGATGACAATCACCGTCAGGTTGTCAAAGGTTTGGAGCCTCTTTGCCTCCATAGCAAGCTCCCTCGCACACCTCTCAGGGTCGTCGTGTCGCCTGAGCCCCTTGCGAACAGTGGTAACAGCTTGCTGGCTAGTCATCACGTCCCATATCCCATCACAGCCTATGATGAGAAATTCATCGTCCTCAGTCAGGGTAATACGTTGGATCTCTGGCTCAGCAATGAGGGGCGATGCAGAGCCTTGGGGAAGTTTCAGGTCCCAATCCCCTAAAGCCCGGGTCACAGATAGAACTCCATTGAGGTAACCATCTTCAATGTATCCACCAGACTCGAGAACCCTTCGGCGCTCTGCATCATACGTTGGCCTGTGATCCCGAGACATCTCCACTGCTTCACCCTTCCTACAAAGCACAGCA
This sequence comes from Eragrostis curvula, assembly GCA_007726485.1. Classification (NCBI taxonomy): domain Eukaryota; kingdom Viridiplantae; phylum Streptophyta; class Magnoliopsida; order Poales; family Poaceae; genus Eragrostis; species Eragrostis curvula. Next base: position 7,109,815 of record RWGY01000026.1, on the reverse strand, counting down.
CGACAATCGCCAGCATTTGCAACCAATAGCTCCCTGCAAGATAGACAAAACAATTAGCATCAATATCACTATTTTGAATCATTCATAGCAATCTGTAAAATCTTTGGTTTCATTTACCTCCCAAGGACCAATGCCGTCAGTGCAGTGGTTCCAGCAGAACGGTTGATGATCGAATCATCAGCTAGAGCAAGGTCGGCCCTCAAGAAAGCTTTGAAGATCAAATTCTCTACGCATTCAGTAAACATTTCATCTACTAGTGATGCTTGTGGAAACTCAGCATCTTCGAAGAAGATCCTCATCGCATGCTGTTTCATGTAGGTAGCTGCATCTGAGCCCCCATGACCATCAAACACCTGAAAATGCAACAGAACAATCAGTTCAATAAGGTTACCAAAATTCATATTATAAATAAAATTAGTTGGACATGGACCCCAGTACATACCCCATAGAAGGCACTAGGCATCAAAAGTGATCCAAGATGACTAGAAAGATCATCAACTCGAATATGTTCATCTTCCATGTCCCTCCTAGGCCCAATATCAGCAAAGCTACCAGATCGAATGATGGGGACAAAGTGTTGTGGTTCAACAGATACACTACCCCCAGCAACAACTGATGTCTTGAATTCCTGCATTAAAGATAAAAATGTTAACCACGCTGCCATCTTATACTACCAAATTTAATAAAGCAAACAAGGTGGACTTGGCTTCTTCAATATGGAGAGGGTTGACAATAAAATAAACAAACCCAAATCAAGTTCTAGTTTCCTGATTGAGCCAAAAACTATCAGGTAATGAATTGACCGACCAAAAAAAAACTATTATATCTCTGAGGGCGAAAAGAAACAACAATTTTATTGACTACATTTCAACAATCATAATCAGTTTAAACATTATATGTTAAAAAGCAGCAACTAAGAAACTGCTACTCTGAATTATTGGGCAAGCCATTCCTGCAATTCTTCTCACGCAGAATTCAAAACTAAAACATACACGAGAACATCAAAATTCAATAATAACATCCCTAATTAAGCTTTGACGACATCAACAGGGAACAAAATCTTAAGGCCACACAAGGTGTTGCAGGTAATCCAATCTAACGAGTCCAACATAGAAAAATCCCCTATCGAACAAAATATGAAAGCCGAGACCTTGCTTGGCTGAAAACGAAAACTCACCAGATCGGACACCTCGACGGCGACCTCCACCGCCGCCCTCGGCGACGCCGCCGGCTGCGCCGGCGCGGTCGCCACACCAACCGCCTCCTCGATGACCTCGACGCTCTTGACGGCGCACCGGTGGAACGGCGCCTCCAGCAGCGGCACGACCTGATGCATGACCTCCGCCCCGGCCCCCATCTCCTTGTCCAACCCGCTCAACAAACAATCTCCCTCCGAAATCTCTCGCCTTTCCGCGGTCGAACGCCCGATCCGCCCTCTTCTTGGCCTCGAAAAACTTCTTTTCGCAACAAGGGACGATTAACCTCGATCGACGAGAAACACGCGCAAATCCCCGAAAGGAACGGCCTTTCCACACACAAGCGAGAGATAGAAAGGGCAACGCGCAAAAGAAACCTCTCCTTTCTTTCTTTTTTTTCCTTTTATTTTTTCCTTTGGACGCAACACGGAGCACTGACCCGATCCGAGCCGGAAAGAAATGGCGGAGGAGGCGAGAGGCGGTTGCTATTTAATGCGCTCGTAGAGGAGATGGCGAGGACGGCGGCTACCGGTCGGAGACGGGGCTGGTGACCGGCAAGTGGCCGTGGCGGGGACGGTGCCTAGGTATCGTGCGCGGGCGGGAGTCCCGGGCTACCGGCACGCGTGCGCTTTTTTGCAAGGGCGACCCCGTTTCGGCTAGGGCATGAGCGATGACGCCGCGTGCAACCGGTTCACACCTTTTGCGTGTGGGAACAGGAGAACTCCCGTTTTGGTCTATTTTTATCTTTTCCATGCTAACAATTTGGACGCGGTGATTACATACGTATGATTTTTCATTCATAGTTTTGTAACTAGTAACAAGAAATTTTCAGAACGCAACTTTTGTAAGATTGAACTTGTGGAAGTTGCATAGTAATATGCATTTTGCAAGTAGTCTTATGTCAAATTGTCATGAAAGTGGACCAAATTTGACTAGTTACATTAGAAAAGACGTAATATTTCTATAATTGGTACACCAATCAACCATAGATGTTTATCTCTTTTTCTAATTGCCAACATTTCATTCGCAACTACAAATGATGAGAAAAAGGCATCAAACAATATATTCTATTTGTTCTGCAGTCAAAATAATTGTTGATTGCTATAACTTTTATTTTTTGTAAAACAAGTTGCTATTAAATATGGAACCACGAAGGTTAGGAATATAAACATAAAACCACTTCATGATGATGTGAAAACGTTTTCACTATCCATTCCAAATCAAACTTGAATACATGATGAATATAAACATAAACCACGAATAGTTTGATCATGGACGCTTAATTACTGAAGATTTGAAAGTAGTGCCATGCATCCATGCGATCTGCGTGTATTCAAGTGTTCCCTTTTTTTTTTGTAAGCATTTGTTGCTTAACTGAAACCCTACCTTCGTTCCAAAATGTAAGCATTTGTTAACTTTTCAGCATCACATTTAACTCTTCGTCTTATTCAAATTTTTGTACAAAAATATAAAACAAATAAGTCATACTTAAAGTATGTCTAATGATAAAACAAATTGTAACAAAATAAATAATATTTTCATAATTTTTTTGAATAAGACAAAATGTCAAACATAATGTTAAAAAGTCAACAAATGCTTACATTTTAGAGGAACGGATGGAGTACTACAGTACTCGTACTCGGCAGCGGCGCACCGACACTGCTCTTCTACACGAGTCCGGCACCGCCTCTCCGGTTGTACTACAATTGGTCGTTAGTGGCATCGAGCGACAAAACGGCGAGGCCGGAACGAGAGCGTCACGATTCACGCACGCGCGCGGAAGCGGCCAACGAGAAACGACCAGCTTTTCTCCACCCCACTGCTCCACGGCGCGCGCGGTCGCTGGGGGAAGGAGGAGGAAGGCAACGCGGAATTGGCCTGCCTCGCTCGCGCGACGGAGGAAGAAGCCGCGGGAAACCACGAACTGCCGGCCCCGTGACCCAGTTGACTCGACGCCGCCAATGGAAAAGCCGCGGCTTCGCGTGTGGAGGTGGCGTGGAGGCCACGCGCCGTCCTCCGCCACTGACTTCCACCACCTCCTCCTCGAACCAACCGCTTTCCCCAGGCCCCTGCTTTTGGGATGGGGGAAAGGCAGGTGATGACGATGGTCAGCTGGCTGCGCGAGGACATCTAACTTTTTTGTTTGGTTCAAAAATCTCGCGGGAACTCTAGCATTCAGTTTGCATTCCCATTTTCGTTTCGATACTCGATTGAGGAATGGCAAAGCTTCTCACCAACAACGAAAAGGCAAAGAAAACAAGCTGCTAGAGTTTGTGTTATGGCAAAGTACTAAGGCTCACTAATTATAATTAGACATCAGAGTACTAGACATGACAAATTAACCTACCGCGTTTTCCTTACTGTAAACATGTTTACATCACACTCGATAGGAGGCGGGGCCATGCGAAATCTGCGACGCGTGTGCGTGCAACGTGTCGCCACAGGCGAGCTTAACTGATGCTTTCTTGTCTCCGGCCACGTGCCGGAGGGGCCACGCGTACGTGCTCGTCACACGCCGCGGCGCTCGACGACAGGGTGCACCACGGCATTCTGCCACGGCCTTGATCGAGATGAAGAGCATAGGCACAGCACCTTTCTGCCACGACCAGAGTTCTGCCTTGATCGGTTTGTTTGACGCGTACTTGGGTCACTTTTGGACTGCAACAGTGACTGATCACTCTCGCCTTCCGTGTAATAATACTCTACAAATGCTTCCAGCGTACACGGTACTGTGAATGCGTTCCAGTTTGTTTTTACCAGCTTTGAAATCCCATGCAAATCCTAGCCGCTCGCAGTATTGCATTAGGTGGCAGTGACCGAACCGCACAAGCAAAGGGGGACTAAGGGAACTAAACAAACCCCCGTCACCTAGCATCATGCCACGGACTACATCACTGCTACATTGCCAAAAGAAAAAACGGGCGGATCCGCCTCGCAAGTTTATCCAGCGCATGCGCAGTCCCTGACGCAACTGGGCGTTGCTTTCTGTGGTGATAACATCCAATCTGTTCCCAACACACCGCGCCGTTTGCTTGCTCTGTTTCGCCGATCCCCCTTTCGAAGAGAACACTTGTTGCGTCCTCTGTGACGGCGATATACTAGATGCACAGTGGGACACGTACTAGGAATGCCAGTGCCACACGGCGAAGCGTTCGCCATGAGAATAAAGTATCAGACGTGCAGCGAAAAAAATACTATCACTCGTTGAGGATATAGCCACCTGGCTGCTTTTGGCGAACGAATTTTAATGTGGCTTACTAGTGAACACACCACATGTTCTTGTTGCAAAAATCTTGTAAACAGCACGCGTCAACATCTCCGGTCTCACTTAACCTTTTTCGATCCAGCATTTGTTGACCAATCGTGTGTTTTCACAATGGCTGGGGCTCGAGGCCTGCGTCGCCTCGCCCTTGGTCAAGGCGTTGAGCTTGGTTAGTTTAGCCGAGTGTCTATTTAGGTCAAGTCTTGTTTTCAGTTTTTTTCGACAATACAACAAGTTATAACTTAATCCCTTATGGTCTGGCCCGGAATGAGGTGGTATTCTGTAAGGGGCTGACTCTTTCTCTATTCAATACAATGATACGCAACTTTCCTACGCATTCGAAAAAAATTTAAACTTTTTTTTTTTGACATGAGAACATGCCATGCCATTTGTTAGCAAAACTCTTTATTGTTTTTTTGGGGAGTTTATTGGTTCTATTTTACTTTTGCTTGCACCAACAGGAGCTCAACAGGTACGCCTCCGAAGACCACAATCGGAGGAACAAAGCTCTAAATGCTTCTCCACTTTTGTTGGTGCACCTTTTGCAGATATTGTTCATGGAGGGTCAGGTTCGCATGCAAGATGGTCCCATTGTTCTTGTAGCAGCATCGCAGTGTTCCCTTACAACGAAAAAAAAAAGATTAAAACAATTGTCCGAATGACAAAGAAATGAGCACTAACCAACTGAAGGCGCACTGGAGCGAAGAACAATGAAATGAGCACTAATAAGCAAGCATAACTCCAGTGGCGTACAAAGCTTGGGGTAGTTATGCATGCCGCAAGTAGTAAAGAAACGAGCAAATTCGAAGTTCCCAAGACCCTTCTCCCGGTCAAAAGAGAGAATACTTCTAGTGCTATCGCGGGTTCTGAGTGCTACCATCATACCATGCTCCCAACGCTGGTAGTAGCATCAAAACGGATGCACGAAAAATAATAATAAAAAAGAATATATAGTGTATGTTATCATCTACTATGTTGCAAAATTTAAGATGCAACCAATATGTGTAAGAAGAAACAAAAATGAGAAATCAATATATAAATAGTCGCGTCTTGCGGGTCTGAGATGAACAGTTACAACCCGCACTATTCCCAAGCTGATTTCACTTTTTGTTTCTCTTTGCTCAACTTTCCATTGCATCTCAAATTTTGCAAGATGTAGAGTTTGAGATACACTATATATTCAAATTTTTGTTGCATATTTTTACATCCATTGAGGTGCTACCGAGGTTGGGAGTACGGTACCACCTCAAGGAATGGTAGCACAGGAAGTTTTCTTGGTCAAAAGAAGTTTAATGCCCGGTGAGGACTTGCGGACTGGATAGAGATGAATCAAAAGGAATCAAAGTTTGAGATCTTGCTTTAACCACTTGCTCGCTGGAACCATAAACCAGGCAACGGATTGGGCGAGTTTGAGAAGCAACTTGACATTGAATCGGATCTGTGCCATCATCATAAGCTAGGCATCCAAGAAACAGAGAACACCACCAGCTCAGTAGTACACAAGGAGCCTTCCTGTATTATCATTTTCTAATTTAACAGAATTGGATCAGTGTATTACCTCATGACTAGGGCTGTCAACGAGCCAAGCTCGAGCAACCAAGGTTCCTAGGCTCGAACTAGTCACGTTCTCGAGCCGAGCTAGAACAAGCCTAGGTTTGTGGTCGAGCTTACAACAGAGTTCGAGTTCGGCACGATCCATGCTCAACTACGGCTCGTTGGCAGCCCTACTCATGGCCCTCATATGTACAATTAAACAACCAGAACAACCCTTTTGCAGCAACTTGGCTAATACAAATAAAGATTAGCTATGTAGCTGGAAAATTGTGAGGCCAAAACTTGAAGATGAAACTCAAAAGCATCAATTAGCAGAGACGAGCGATCTCACTGAACTATTTTTGAAGAGAACCCTTTATCATTGATGTAAGTGAAGGATGGATCCGAGCAGTCTTCATTGATCGTGCAACACTTCTTCCTTCTGAATATTCCTCGCCAAGAGGCCATCTTGGACGTAGCTCATACTGCACCAGACAAGAATTGTTCAGGCAAGAAAATAGTGCAGCAGCAAGTGAAAGTTCGGCAGTAGCAATTTAATTTCACCAGTACGTGACACCTTTCACGACACAGAATAGTACTGATTAAAAAATGCCCGTCATTAAATTAGGGAAATTAGAAATCCTGATTCTTATTACTGCCAATGCTGAAATAACATGAAATTGGACAAATGTTGCGATAGATAACACCAAACAATAGTTCCTAACTGCCAATTATTTGGGAATCAAATAATCCAATGAGCTAATTTCACAAACTGTCAATATAATTAATCCTACTCGGATGACAACTGAATTGTTGTTGTTATTGTTTTTTGAGCAGTTGAATTGTTGTTTGTTTGTTCACTTGGATTTTCCTTGAAATAACAACTAACTTTATGAAAACAACTTTGTTTACAACAAGATTTTATCGATCATGCTACGAAGTTGACAAATGGAAGTGTAGCTGCAATTTACTTTATTACTTCGACGACAATGTAGTTAAGGATGTTCAGAAGCCTTAAGCTCTAAGAAATGAACTGAACCAAATACAAAAAATGTATAGTGTAAGAAAAAGCAAAAGGCCTGCTCAACCGGTATAAATGGTTGAATAAAAGTGCACATTGGTGACATAAAAGGAATAAGACAGAAAATCTTATTATGAGCTAAAGCCTAGATTACAGACCTGCATATCATCAGGCTCGTCAGCAGCAGGTGGGTTGTCAAATCTACCTGCAACAAAGTGCTCAATCCCAGTCCAAGCAATCATGACACCTATCAAAAACACAGCAATATAGCATAATTGGTTATTGCTCAGAATAATGGAAAGAAATCAAGAATAGTGTTGTTAAAGACTGCAAGAATAACATCAACCTGACAATTAACAAGAGGGAGACTAGTACAGCCTAGGTCATAAAGTGAAAAACAAAAGAGCTGCCACTAGTTTTATGGTACTTGACTTTGCATACTAGACCCATTTTGTGGACAGTATGACTGAATATCAGTATATTAATAGGTTACATCTCTTGTCAAAAAACTTATTACCGTTGTCAGTACAAAGGCTTGGAGGAGGAGTCACAAGTTGTAGGCCATTATTCTCAGCAACATGATTCAAGCGGATCCTGACATACTTGTTCGATGCAACACCTCCTGAAACAACCTTTAATAACTGAATCAGCATACTGAAATGAATTGTTCTAAGCAATTTCAGTTTTTCCATCAATCAAGATAAGTGAATTACAAAGTATTTAATTGAAGGCTCCATCTTCAATGCCCATTCAACTGCTCGCTGGCATCTTTCTTCCAAATGCAAAACAGCAACTCGCTGTATAGGTCAAAATTATCAGGTAAAATCGAAATCCTGATGCACTGAACAATGAATAGAGACAATAGACTATCCAAGGAGTCAAACCTGAAATGAGGCAGCAATGTTCGCCCTTGACTGTCTGTCCTCTTCTGACGCAGAGGAAATGGGTATATCTTCTGTACATCTACCATAGTGTACAAAAAACAGACCAGTTAACAAAACCAGTAATTATTACCAAGTAAACTATGAGTCTATGATGCCCTCTCCAATAAACATTTTCTAAAAAGGAGAACAATTTTGGCCTTATTTTATAAGACCAATTGACAATTTTGTATAGAGTTACAAGCACAGGATGCAGATTCAACCACATGAAAAAAAAGAGTGACATAAAATTAAAATATATGCATCTCGGATTTTCAAATGAATTACCTATTTGTCAATCTAGAACTTCAGACATGAGGTATGAAAACGCTTCTGTCTGAAGAATATAATTCTGGTGGGTGGGGGCGAGGAACTCATAAGGGGCAACAAGAATACTAAGGGCCTGTTTGGTAGAGCTTCTTCAGTGGCTAAAAATGACTCGCTATGATTCTTTAGGACATACTTAGTCCATGTCAGAGAATCACTTCACAGAATCAGTCCCTTAGTTCATTATAGAGAATCACTTCACAGAATCAGGCTAAAACCACTTCTGAAAAAACAGCACTTGGTACAGCTTCACCGATTCTACTAGAGAATCAGCTCCGCGAATCTGTACCAAACGGGCCCTAACTGGAACAAGCATTTTAATATTATGAAAAGGAGACACATGCACTGAACTCAAATTAGAGTATGTCCATACAGGTTCAAAGATTCAATAGCCAACCGAACTTGAGTCTTCAGACCAGCATAAGAAAAATTGCAATCTTTATGTTGTCGCATTGGAACCTGAAGGTATGCAAGAAAAAAAAGTAAGGAATTACCTCATGTTAGGCTAGGGATAACAATAAGTGAATAACCTGTATCAATATCTCCGTTGACGAAAAACTGCATCAGCAAACTTACTCTGAACTTGATAGCTTCTGAATCACCTTCTAGAGCAAGCTCTTCAAGAGCAGGACCACCACCTTTTCTAATATCAAGACCCAACCACCTTGCTGATTTGTCATATGCCTCACCGATCGCGTCATCTATTGTAGTCCCCAGTTGAACATACTGACCAAGGCCATGAGCAAGAACAAGAAGATTGTGTCCTCCTGAACATATGAACTTGTTAGATACCTTAAAGCCATAAGAGATTATTCAGCAAACAAGATGTTTCATCGCCTAAGCACCAGCTTTTCAACCAGATTAGCACATATGGTGAATTAACATAGGTTGATGCAGTTGTAGTGAGTTCTATGCCCTTTCAATAGATGAAGATTCATTTTATACTTGAGCGAAATTTTATATCACAAATGGAATTTCAGTAAAATAGCAATGAAGTGCAGGACATAACACAGTAGTCAGCTTATGCATTGTAACTGCACAAAACATTTTAAAGTATTATACGCAATGCAAAAAAAGTAGATGGAATGTGATGCGTTGAGTTGGAGTTAAAAAAGGTTATTCTATGATCATGGAATAATGTTAAAACGGACTGTTATGGGCAGGCCTTTGGGCCTTGACACTGTAGTTGCTCATGGTACTGTTGCGGCACGGTTACTGTATCTCCGCCCTTACTTTGCCCTCAAGTTAGGTTAATTAGGGATAAGATCAGTTGGTTAGGATTAGGGCCGACTCTCCCATATCTTTATAAAGAGAGGCACAACAGTCATTTGGAAGGAATTAACCGAGCAGTCAATCAATGAAGAACAATTCTCCCAATCCCCAAATATCTCTCAAACTCTAGGCAAAGCATAAGGCCTAATTATCCCCACCACATTACATCTGGTATCAGTTATCTTCCATTTCGATCATGGCTTCTGCTGCCCACCTACCAAAGTCGCTGGATGACTTGACAAGCAGAGAGTTAGCAGATCAATTGAGAACCAGACGCAGGGCTTCTGTTGCCGATCAGTCTATTATGGTGCCATCGACCTTCGATTTGGATCTCAAATCCTTGGCTGAGAGGCTGAGAAGAAGGCTTGTTCAGATCGAGTCGCAGAGGTCCGCTCCCCTGCAACCATCCCCGCCACGGGACACCGGGAGCAACTCGCCGCCGATGGCCGCGCCGATCCTCACCTCCACGTCACATGCTGTCAAGAGGAGCCTGTCACCGACGTCCGTGCTGCAGTGCACCATCGACCTGAAGCCATCAGCAACCACACCACTGCAAGCGAGCGCCGCTGGGAGCAGCCCTTCATCGACAGCGCACATGTGTGCCTCCTTGTCTGGTGTTGTCCAGCGTGATACGCCACCAGCCGTGACCCTGCGTGTTGACAAGAGCAGGCCGCAGAAGGCTACTGCGGCACCAGCTAGATTGTCAAGATGTGCCCACGTGATCAAGTTTGGATCTGACATCATATTCGGTCGCTGGATATGCATGCCTTGGGTTGCTGTGTGCAGAACCTCATGCCGGGTTGCTGTACCAGTTGGAGCTAGCAGGTCTGCAAATTTTCCATAGGAACCTGGAGGAACTGCAGCCCTCATTATGCTGCTGGAATCTGGGATTGCGGGGAGGGCTACACAGATGACTCAAACTAGAAATAAGAAAATAAGTCTGAGATGTAAAAGGCTTATTTTTAGGTATTTGGATTTTGTTTAGGAGTTGAATTAGTCCTTGTAGTGTGGAGTCTCATTACAGTTCTTGAATATTTTCTATTTTTCAAATCTGCAATAAATTAGTTCTTGAATATTTTCTATTTTTCATAGCGGTGGTTTCCCATTCTAGGTCGATGTGCGTGAACCCATGCAACCAGTTGGCATTCCGGCCCATTGTGAATTGATCCCAATAAATATCTTGTTAAGATCTATCACTTCAATAGTGCCATGTAAAATCAAGCTGAATAGTAGTGTATAATGGAGGAGAGATGGTACCATTAGTAGAATATACCTGAAATTAGAAGACCCAAAAATGGGAAATCAAGATCCTTGTTCACTATCCTGAAAAAGGTCAAACAACATTAACGACGAGTGCAGTACACCTCAAACTTGTATAGAATTAGAAGTATGCTAAGGAACTAATACAATCTTGTTATGGTTGTATTTTTGAAAACGTTGTCTTTGGCATACACAGGATTATCATATTCTAAGTACCGGAGGTGTGAGTTTTGTATCTTTTGTTAGCGACACGACAGAGAGAAAGCCATTTAACGATAAAAGTGTCATTGGGACTTAAATACTTTATAGTACAATAAATGATTTTACAGGGGGATGGAAATTTGCTGAATATTTTAGTTAACTCATGGGAACAATAATGGGAACGTTTTTATCATTGCAAATAATTATGTTTTTCAATCTTATGCTATAATACCAGCAGGTAATATTTGCACAAGGTTTTGGACATCATAACAGTACAGTGAAGAGTAGCGATGTAGAAAGCATATATGACAAAAGCATGAACCCCAAATAACAGTAACAACACAATAACACCAAATTATAAAAGGAGATACTAAAATTACTCTGTTTGATAGATAAATTAATATTTAACCAATAATAACATTGCAGCATGTAACGAAAAGTCAAGGCTCAACTAAAACCAAGGCTGAACAAAACAGAAAAGGGCATATGAGTTACCTGGAAACTAATGCATGCGCCTCCATATGATGAACTCCAACTATAGGCAAGCCAAATTCTTTTGCTATTTTTCGAGCTTTGTGGACACCAACTGCAATTTACACAGGTAACTGCAGTACCATTAGAAGAATGAAAGAAGAAAACATTAAATTATTTTCCAAGGTCCAAGAGAATGTCTGGCATACAAAAGAAGAAACTGCCGTATAATTAGAAAATTTGAAAGTAAGCCTACCTCTGGTTGGGTTTGACCACGTCAACCCCTTGTCTTAATGGTTATCACACATGTTTTTTTTTTCTAATGTTTGCACTGACTGATACTGCCAATGACTACACAATCGAGTAAGGATAGCTATAAAAGCAGGCAAATAAGTAAGGATAGCTAGAAAAGTAGTGCTAGGCAAATAAGTCAGTGATGCACTGTACCAAACAACTTCGCTTATGTAGCACAAAGTGGGGGGAAAGAAGGAGAATAAGGAAGCACTGGAGGAGGGAAGAGCCAGGAGATGAATCATTTTCTTTCTTCCAATGATGTGGATTTGCTAGTTTAATTCCAAACTGTAAGTGCTAAAGGAAGAACTACATTTCAAGCACTAGATTAGGAAACAAGGTATTTATGTGGAAACTGAATAGTTGTTGCGAAAGGGTCAGAGATCCGATCAAAGCAAGTTAACACTTAACTTATCCGCGACAGCAGGACCAAAGAGGTGTTTGAAGTGAACAATAAGTTTCAAAGTCTGATTGAATTATACTCATTTCAACCACATCCTAATATCTAAATAGTAAAAGGCTGTGAAAATATACAAAACTAGCAATCCAAGCGCACGACTAGACATGATTCCCAAAAAAAAAAAAGCGCACGACTAGACATTTCGATAGCACATAGCGGTGAAAATGGTATTCAAGAATAAACAGTAGCAACTAGCAAGTAGGTGAAACAATACCTCTAAGACACAGACCAAGTCCCGGCCCAATGGTCACGGACACTGCAGAAAGATCACTCTCAGACAAATTCGCGTCGTCAAGGGCCTTTTGGACAACCTGGGCAAGTAAGACACGGTTAACATAAACATAAATGCCACAAAATTCGGTAGAACCTCTGTTCATGGAAGAAGAGAAACCTGATCAATGACAAGAGCGTGAGCTTCCTCAGCCATTTTAGGCGCAACACCCCCATACCTTGCTAGCAAATCTGCCTGCCAAGGTAAAGTAACATGACAGGTACAGCCGTTCAACAATGCACAAATGTATTTAGCATATGCTACCAATTGAAATGTTGCATACGAAAGACCAGCACAAAATTTACAGCCGGGGTCATAGATTGCAGATGAACTGACGAGGAAAGAAAATTGAGCAGAAAAGTGGCTTACTTGGGAAGAAACCACTTGGCTAAGTATCTCCCCGTCGCCTCTAACCTGCAACCAGTCAAACAGCAGCGAGGCAGGTTAGCTAAGCACAAACCTAAGTTAAATCGACGGGAAACCCGGGAGGAGGGAAGCGCTCGTACCACGGCCGCGGCAGTGTCGTCGCAGCTAGTCTCGATTCCGAGCATGAGGATATCGGGGCGGGCCGGGAAGGCCCGGGCGGCGACCTCGGCAGAGGACATGGTGGCGATGGGCCGCAGACCAGGGGGGATGGTTGGTGGAGAAGGGCTGGAGGCGAGGAACCGGCGGAGAAAAGGAGGATGGTGAGAAGGGAAACGCTTCGGTGGGGCTCGTCGGAGAATGAGGAAGGCCGCGGCGGCCGCGGCGCGGGAAACGGGCGGCGATAAGCTCGGGAGAAGAGTGGCCGCCATTATCTCCGGCCGGAGGCTCCCAAGCCTCAGCTGGCCGATCCAGGCAGGGATTTGAAACGAATTCAAGGTTTTAGTCAGGCCGCATCCAGAAGCCCACAAAATAATTGGGCTGTTTCCTCCACGTAAAGAGCCCACGTAAACGGCGTAGCGCGCGCATCCAGCCAGCCCACAAAAAAGGAATCAAACAAGCCCAGCGTGCTTCAGAGGAAACAATAATGCAACCCAGCAACAATAAAACCAAGCGGGCCTCACTACACACGTACTAAGTTTTTTTCTTTTTCGTATTCACCTTTTTTCTTTTCTGATTTATATTATTAATAACTTTATTTCATTGTTTCATATTTTGTGCTTTTAAATGCATTCAAAATTTGAAGGACCAGGATTAATATTTTAGTTCAACATTTTATATAAATTAGTTCAGCACTTTGTTTGTGAAAATGTTGAAATAGTGTTTTGGACAATGCTGAACTAGTATGAGTTTCTTCGCAAAAAACAGTAGTGCAAGTTTATGGGCAGTATACCCATCAGTTATGCGGGTTCCTCATCGCCATCCCCATTTAATTCCCCATGGGTTTAGAAGTTCGTCACTAATAAGACCACCCCCCCCCCCCCCCACCCCCACAACACAAAAAATTTTTTTTTGGGAACATAGGTCCCCCCCCCCCCCCCCCCCCCCCCCCCCCCACACACACACAAATTGACTGCACTCGCTTTGTGTCTTTCCATGCCTACACCCGCTCCACGCTATTCCAAGCCGACGAACATAAAACATACACGTGTCTTTGTGGCCTAGTCTAAGTGGCCGTTATAAGCATTGGCTTGTACCATACTAGAACATTAGAGAGACTCGTCTAATTTAATGTAAATGAGTCTACATAAATTGTGTATGACAACTGGAAAACCTATTGCGTAATGAGGCGTCAGTGGTGACTTCGTCAATCTGGAAGATTTGTCGGCTCAATCTTTGAAGATGCTCATAGGAGTAGGGTTTGCGTATGTGCGTTCATAGGGGTGAGTGTGCGTGCGTTGTGAGTGTCTGAGTTGTACTGTGTAATCACAAAAAAAACTAGAAAACCTATTGCATTTGCTTGAATTAAATGTATTATTTATATTTACAACTTGTTAACACCCATTCATATCCAATTTTTTTTTGAGAAACAATTCATATCCATTTTGAAAGGCATTCGATCTGAATTCATATTGCCTCTAAATGTTTTTTGTTTCTTACAATAATCTGCGGAAGATGTGCCAAACAGTGAAAAGGTTGAACATTTCACCTATAAATCACTTGATTTTTTTATAATTTTTTGTGTCAAACAGTGAAAAGGTTGAACATGTCACCTATAAATCACTTGATTTTTTTTATAATTTTTTACACTACAAGTCAGAAACGTCCAAAAAGACACGGTGTCTCACCTGTTTCTAATTAGTTTCTACCCATTTCAACTACCATCTTATATTGTGATTCAGAATCCAGCAGGTGAGCCAAACAAATTTCACAGAGTGATCCTGATTCACCGCATCTCAAGAAAGAAAGAGTAAATTGCACCATTGGTAGTTTGGTACAACAACTTATGAAGTGGTTGCTTTTAGTCACAAAACTTCATTTTTGACCAATCGGATCATACAACTTGCAAATTTTGCTGATTTTTTAATGCCACTACTCCAACAAGTAAAATTCTTCATTACCATTACCATTAATTCATAAGTCACACTATATATGTCGATGTGGCATCCTTTTGCCTACAAGGTGGTTGTTCTTCTCTCATATCATCAAAATATGTTGTTGTGGTATGCTTTATGACTTCATTCGCACTGCCACAACAATTGTGTGACCCAATTGAACAATTTTAAATTGTGTAATTAAATCGCACCCATCACCAATGCAATTCACTCGGAAAAAATCAGATCTAAAATGTTTCTAAGAGAATTTAGAACCATACGAATAGGACCTTATGCGGCATAATCCATGTGTGCGACGCATAAAGTGCCATAACAAGTGTTGCAACATTCTACATTGATCTTTTATAAGGGCCGTTATTTTCATGTAAAATACATTTTGATATACGTAAAATTGAACTTTCATATTAGAAAAAGACCCCAGTTGGCTCTTAATTTTTATGTAAAAGCATCCATATGGGCGTGTTCGTTTCGTTTAGGACTAAAGTTTAGTTCGAAGTTCTTGCTATTTAAAGGTATTAAATAAAGTGTAATTACAAAACTTTTTGCAGAAACTTGGGTTACTTTGCGAGACGAATCTATTAAAGGTAATTAAGCTGTGAGTAGACGATGGTTACTGTAGTATCACTGTAGCAAAACATAGCCAAATTAGGCTCGTTATATTCATCTCGTAAATTAGCATCCATCTGTAAAAAGGTTTTGTAATTAGATTTTATTTAATACCTTTAAATAGCAAGATTATCTGGACTAAACTTTAGAACTAAAGAAAACGAACAGTTTCATATGTCGAATTTGTATACCTTTTGTTCCTGTATCAAATAAAACTTGCCAACCAAAAGAGTTATTGTATTTTTTATCGAAGGCAATACTGAATACCCTGATGGCTAGACGTTGGATAAAGGAATACCCGTCGTGGCTACCATGACTTGCAAGGGAATTTCCGAATTTTTTTTCAAAAGAAATAGCTCGTCTGGATAAGGAGTAGACATCGTGGCTATCACGTCTAGCAGAGTAATAGCATGTTTCTCCGGCTATATAATAGAAGAAATGCACAAGAACGTAAGAAACAAATAGAATGACACAATCAGTACGTAGGTCCTAGCTGATTGCCTCATGAAACACCAACAGTAGCTTAGCATGCGCTAAGTTACAAACGTTATTTTTCTCTGTGAGTACTTGAAGTTTTGGAACATTTGAACCCAGGATCCATTAGTAGTTGTTCCATCTCCATGCTTGCATGAATACGTACGGAAATTGGCCGCGTGCTTAGATTTATGCCGGGTGGTTGGCACGGCTGTCAATGATATTATATTTCAAGCATTGTTTTTTTGTAGGCAACCAAACAAAACTCCAACTGAAATGGACGGCAAGTTCAAATTCAATTCGTCTATGAGGAGTGTTTCATGCGGTATTAATTTCAGATAAGGGCTCTCCAGGTAATAAGTTCCACTTGATAATTCTTAGCTTATGTTTCTGAAAAATAAATATATCTAACTTTTTGAATAGCACCCTGTGTGTATTGTACATAGTTGCAATTGTTTTTTTATCGAACACATAGTTATTCACAAAAAACACGTAGTTAAGATTTTTATAACCATTTATGATTTATTATAATTTATATGCACCAACAAGCATGTTATTTACACAGAAATGAAAAAAGAAATTATTTACACAGAAATGAAAAAGAAAATATCCCCTTATTTTTTTAGGGGAAATATCCCCTTAATTAGAAAATTCGCCAGAAAACTTTGTTTGGGCTTTTGGTCTCACATGTCGGGGCTAGGTTCGGCCCAAATCTGGCCCATACCCCGCTTAATTAAGTGGGGAAAAAAAGAAAAAAAGAAGCTTTCTGAAAAAAAGGGAGAAAAAAATAAGAGAACACTTGCTTCGGCGGCCGCTCCCGTTTGCCGCAGTGCCGCTGAAGCGACGCAGGCACGCAGCCACCTCTTTCTAGTTTTTTACCCAAAGAGGGACGGGCGCCGCCGCCCTCCTTCCACCGAAGAACTGCTGCCAGCCAGGCGCGCTCCCCGCGCGGATGCGTCGAGTGGCATTGGGCTGGTGATCCATCTGGAGTCAAGGCTGCTTTCTATTGCTGGTAAGGAAACTTTCGGTCACGCAATGATCCAGCAGAATTTGGGATCGGTTTTGTGTTCAATTTGGGGATGTTGTTCTAGGGTTACGAGCTGTAGTTAAGGAGTAAGAGGCTTTGGGATAGCTTCGGAGCTTATTCTGAGGGCGTTTTCAAGGGATTTGGGATCGGATTTGGGTACCGCTCGACGGATCGCAGCTGTAGGATCTTACAAATCTTCATGTGCCGTCTTCTCCTTTTCTTTTCTCTGCTCTCTATCTCACTGTCATGACAGAAGCCTATCATTCCTGTATGTGTTTTTCTTCTTCTATAGGACTTGTTTTTTCTGGGATAGATCTCTTACTTGCCTCTTTGAGCAATCAAATTCAAATTTTCTCTTAATTTACGGAAAAGAGGGAAATTCGACCCATGCTCATGGCAAGTCTGCCCCTCTAATTTCGGTTCGAAAGACTTAGCATGGGCATCTCCATGTGTCGTATGCCAGAGCTTTTGGCAAACGTTTCAATGCAAATGCGTCCTAGATGTTCCATCTTTCAGTCAGGGAAAAGGCCATGGCTTTTAGCAACATACTTGCTTGTTTTTGCAAATTCAAGACTGCGAGGATACAGTAACACAGGATGATAACATGCCCGGCTGCATGATTCTAACTGTAAGCTAGATTAATATCAAGTTGAGCTTTTTCTTGTGGAAGTTTAGCTTATTTATAGTTATCAAACGGACAACGGTATTTCAATGGGCAGAAAGCCAGCCTAGTTCTGTGGACTCAAAACAGACTTAGTTTTCACTATTTCTTAAGGGTCAACTGTGATATTCTCCAGTATAAAAATTAAGTTTCATTCTACAATGCATGCAGTAAAACTGTACTAACCCTAACATTCAATGTCCTTGTAAATATCTAGAATTCATTGGCAAAGATCAATTATGTCCTCAGAATAAGCGGAGCTAATGATTTGATAAAATGATGCTCTTTGCAGGTTCACTGAATATATTTCTGGCTAAATAAAAATTTCCTCAAAGTAGAATCTCTCTGAGGCAACATGACATCAGTAGGTATACCACATCCCTCGTCAGGGTATGAAGCGAGTACTAGTGGAACTATTGATCGATTGCCAGAAGTGATGAACGGAATGAGCATAAGAGATGATAAGGTAAGTTTGTTGTGGAGAGATTACTTGACGTTTCTTGTCATAAGCTGTTGATTTTATTAGTAAATTTGGCAGGAAGTTGAAGCTGTTGTTGTCAATGGCAATGGGATGGAAGTTGGTCATACTATCGTGACGACTGTTGGTGGAAGAAATTCACAACCGAGGCAGGTACTACAAAGACTATACAGACCTGTGGCAATCCTTACATATCTGTTTAGTACAAATTTTTGTGGTAGCTGGTACAGCAACACAGTCAACATGATAAAATTGTTGACATCATGTGCTGCATCCTCTGATTGGGACCATTTTCAGTTCCTCTTTAGGAATGCTCCAGGTTCATAATACTGAATTTTTAATAACATTACAGACTATTAGTTACACTGCAGAGCGTATTGTGGGGCAAGGTTCATTTGGAGTTGTATTCCAGGTTGGTTGAACTAAAGATTCTGTTTGTTTCGTTATGTACATTAATCATGAGTTATATTCTGTAAGAATCATTGTGTTCAAATTTTCTGAACTGCACTTCTTGTTCAAACTGTAATTAACAGGCCAGGTGTCTGGAAACTGGTGAGAGAGTAGCTATAAAGAAAGTTCTTCAAGATGTGAGGTACAAGAACCGTGAGCTGCAAACAATGCAAGTTCTTGATCACCCAAATGTCGTATGCTTGAAGCATTACTTTTGCTCCACAACTGATAAGGAAGAGCTTTACCTCAATTTGGTGCTTGAATATGTGCCAGAAACTGTTCACCGTGTTATTAAACATTACAATAAAATGAATCAACGCATGCCATTGATATACGTTAAACTCTATATGTATCAGGTAAAGGTTGGGAGTACCTTCCCAAGCAACTCTAGCTGTGCCCTTTTTTCTTGTTTCAATAATTCTTTGAAATGGAATTGGCTCATATTGCATTTTGTTGAACTAAATTTACAGATTTGTAGAGCTTTGGCGTACCTGCATAACTGCGTAGGAGTATGCCACAGAGATATAAAGCCACAAAATATTCTGGTATGTGCGGTTAGATTTCTCAAAATGATAACAGAAACATTTTGTCTTTGATTTTTGATAATTTATGATGATTTAGTGTTTGATAATTTTTGTGATAGGTGAACCCACATACTCATCAGCTGAAGCTGTGTGATTTTGGCAGCGCAAAAGTCTTGGTATGCTTCATAACTTCTTGACGTACTGAATGTCACATAAAGCATCACATGATTGTCTATGCCAACTAAAATGTAAATATTCTACTTATGTTAATAGGTGCAAGGGGAACCAAATATTTCATATATCTGTTCTCGATACTACAGAGCTCCAGAGCTCATATTCGGTGCTACAGAGTATACGACAGCTATTGACGTGTGGTCTGCTGGTTGTGTTCTTGCTGAACTTCTTCTAGGGCAGGTAAGGGATCAAACAAGTTGTTATATAACAGCCAACTCCTTGACTGAAGCAACACCTTCATAAGATATCTGTTGTTGGACAGCCTGTTTTTCCCGGTGACAGTGGTGTCGATCAGCTTGTTGAAATCATCAAGGCAAGAGCAGTTTCTTTCAATTGAAGATGCGCTTACCTGGGTAGTTACCCATTTCTTGCTGACTGATGCAGGAGGCTCATTTTTCATTCAGGTTCTAGGTACTCCGACACGGGACGAAATTAAGCGCATGAACCCCAACTACACTGAGTTTAAGTTCCCTCAAATCAAAGCTCACCCATGGCACAAGGTAGGATCTCCACATATTGCAGTTTTATTTTCCTTTAAAGATTACCACTAATGATCCATGTTTTGTTTTATCAGATCTTCCACAAAAGGATGCCATCTGAAGCTGTAGATCTTGTTTCTCGGCTATTGCAGTACTCACCAAACCTCCGATGCACTGCAGTAAGTATTAACCTCGCCATCTTGGTCAAATCTGTAGCACTTACTCATGCTGCTCTGTTTCTTCTCTCTTGCACCAGTTGGAGGCGTTAATCCATCCATTCTTTAATGAACTACGGGATCCGAATGCCCGGTTACCGAATGGTCGTTCCCTTCCCCATCTATTTAATTTTAAGCCTCATGGTAAGTTCATATTGTTTTTTACATGTGCACAACTGAAAGTTCTTATCAGTAGGTTATGATCATCTGATGTGATACATGGCCAACTTGAACAGAGCTGAGAGGACTACCAATGGAGTTTCTTGTGAAATTAATTCCTCAGCATGCCAAGAAGCAATGTGCCACCTTGGGAATGTGAGAAACCAGTTCAGAGTGTCTCCTAAAAGAACACACTTGAGGGATGGCGAGTGCCACATCAATGTTCCGTCGAAAATCGCAGAGTAGTATTCGCCTAAAGTATTATTGGATAGGCAATGCACGCTGTTTTCTTTCACTCTGGCTATGATGTCGCGTGTCTGTTCTACCACGGCGTTGAACCCTTCCCCCACGTTTTGTAAAGCAGCTAATGACACAGTGAACAGTCATTTCTTGTGGTCTGTATATTGGTGTGCCCTGACATTTTGAGCTTGATTCTTTGCATATGTTTTATTCTTTTGGGGGATGGATTCTTTGCATATCTATGTCACCAAACGGAAAGAACTCACTAATGTATGTTTGTGCTGTGTTCCTGTTCCTGATCTTGTCTCAGTTTTTATGTACCATGGGAGTTAAGCCTTGTACATCTGTAACAGTCATGAGCACGAAGAGGTGGTCATCGACACAGCGATGATTAGTATGCCTTTGTTTGTATTTATGTTCTTTCGCTTGGGTCAGTATGTCGCCCCATATGCTGATCACTGCGCGTAACATTCCTTTTAATTATAATAGGCACGCATCATACAGTTTTGTTAACCTTGTTAAAATGAATCCGTTTGTTCCTGCTGTTCATTTCATAGGTTATCTGTCCTAACGTTGCACTGTAAACATGAGTAGAATCAGGGTACTCGCATCATACTACATTCGTAGCGAGATCTCATTTTAAAATCTGAAGAACGTTCAGCCGCCATCACATAAGCTGCATTTCTGCAGATCGCTAGGAAGAAGGAACAAGGAGGGAGCTGGCCGCGTCTTCTAAAACACGAGAAAGAACCCTAAACCCCCTCGGCCCACCGAGACCCGCGAGGAAGCCAGCCCACCACCAGCGCAGCCATGTGGCGCCGCGCCGCCTCCCACCTCCTCCGCGCCACCGCGTCCGCCACCGGCGCGCCCCGCCGCCATGCCGCCGGCGTCCCCGTCTCTCCCCCTAGCCCCGAGGATCGCCTCCTCCCCCTACTTCTATGCCACTCAGGCAGCGGCAGCGTCGGCGCCGCCGAAAGCGGCGAGGCCACTGCGGACTGTGGGATCCCTGCTGCGGCTCAACGACCTGCGGGACAACCCGGGCGCGACGAAGCAGAAGACGCGAAAGGGACGCGGTATCGGTTCCGGCAAGGGCAAGACGGCCGGCCGCGGCCACAAGGGACAGAAGGCGCGCGGCAAGGCCATGTTCGGCTTCGAGGGCGGACAGACCCCGCTCCGCCGCCGCCTGCCCCGACGCGGATTCAAGAACAAATTCTCAATGACATTCCAGGTAACCTTCATCTCTTGCTTGATTCCCCCCATTTCGTCTCCTCCCTTCACATATTTGCGGTAGTACTGTTCTTCCGTCCTAGTAGAGTTGAGAGTAGTGCGCGTCAGGTGTTCGACCCATGTCGGCTCCGGCATTTTCATTCTTTTTATTTTCTTTATAGCACATAGTATCGGTTAGCGATCATATCAACGTGGCGTCGTGGCCTAGATATCTCGTCAAACGATGGACTGAAATGCTGCTTACTCCTATGGTGGAATTCTGTCTTGCGAATAAAGT
This sequence comes from Eragrostis curvula, assembly GCA_007726485.1. Taxonomy (NCBI): domain Eukaryota; kingdom Viridiplantae; phylum Streptophyta; class Magnoliopsida; order Poales; family Poaceae; genus Eragrostis; species Eragrostis curvula. Next base: position 7,087,802 of record RWGY01000026.1, on the reverse strand, counting down.
GCTCGATCTGTGTTCTTTGTACCGGCTTGGCATAGTTTCAGTTCTAATCCAATAACTTAGGGTACTTTTAGAAGGATTTTGTTGCCTGTTGAATGTTGCTGAAGTAGACGACAATTTTTTGGCTGAAACTATTATCAGCAAGTTTCCTGAATGTCTTTTTAATTCACATAACTGTGATAGAAAGGCCTCGAAAGTATATACTGTGAAATATGCTTAAAATTGTGGTGTGGTTTGTGTTGGTGCACCTAGATGTCACTGGTTCACACTTTGCTGTAAGGCCAGTGTGGTTGTTCACTTGTTTAGGGGTTGGTGCTTCCAGGTACTGATCTGTGGGATTTAAGCTTGTCTTATCTCAATCTCAAGCCCATCATTCTTATTCCCTCTGACCAAACAAGGCAAAGGCCATTCTTGCCTCCCCATTTCTCATGCGTACTGGTGAAAGATTGCTTTGCTTGCATTGAAGGGACGAGTATCCTTTCCATTTCCTGTTAGTTGTTAGCGACTACTGGCTGTCTTTAAAATGCAGTTTTGCCATTTTTTAGATTTTCTATACTATAATATGATGACAATTCTAATGTCAAATTTGATGAGGGAGATTTGCATGTCCAATCTTGATAGTTCCAAACACATAGACGTCACAAACCGCAAGGATTCTAAAACATTTCTCAAGAAAAAGCATGTATCGAATATCAATGTGGCATATAGCAGCTGCTTGGTCTGCCCCATACTCCTTTCGCGGCCTAAAAGGTGACCACCTCTGTTCCAAAAAGAACGACATTATGGCTTTGTCCTAGTCAAACAGTTTTAAGTTTGATCAAACCTATATAATAAATTACCACTATTTGTGTACCAAGTAATTATCATTAGATTCGTCATGAAATATATTTTCATCTTATGTCTGTTTAGTATCATAAATATTATTATTCTCTATAATTTGGTCTAACCTAAGACAGTTTGACTTAGGACAAAACCAGAATGCTATTCTTTTTTGGGATGGCGGGATTAATAAATACCATCTGAAAGAGCAGTAGAACTCCAGCTCACCAGCTTACTCTGTATTTCTCAGCTTTATGAAACATGCAAGTTGTTATATTCGATGCAATGTATGTTCGAATGAGACTAGCATCCATAGCCAAACGTGGTTGCTGTGAAATGATTTGATTAGGGGGAGTCGCATTAATCGGAGCAGTGCTATTGGGTGCACCAGTTGCATCATTTGGCAGCGTCTAGGTATTGTTATGAAGGAAGTGGTATGTATGGAGGTTAAACAGACGTTTGGGATAACATGCTCATGCTTGACTTGAATCTCTTCAAATTTTGATCTGCAATAGCTTGTATGACAACATAGGATACTGATAGTTCCTTCTGATCAGCCCTGTGGACTGGGGAAAATTGCAAAGCTCATCAATGCTGGAAAAATTGATTCCTCTGAACTTATCACAATGAAGACACTGAAGGTACTTAGAATTATTTCTTTGAACATGGTATGCTTCTGCTATTTTCTTGTTTGATGACATGAACAACTGTATCCCACGTTGCCAGGAAACAGGTGCCATTGGAAAGCAAATAAAGGACGGAATTCGTTTAATGGGCCGTGGAGCTGAAGAAATCAAATGGCCGATTCACCTTGAGGTAAACATAATCTCCAGTTAAATAAAGTATTTTGTACCTACCCTAGTAGTTTCTTGTTTACTTGCAAGCCATCTTGTAAGGAATGAAATGCTTCTCTTCAAAGTCCAAGCTCAAGATCTTACCTTGGAAGATTACATTCTGCTTCTTGCTGCTTGTGATGACATAAGTTTGAAACATGAAATTATACTTTATTGAGAAAAAAAGAGGGAATTATGTGTGATGATTTTTTTTTATTCTAATTATGTGTGATGAATTGATATCTCATTTAGAACTTATTTCTCCACATGATCTACTAGCCTGTCCATAGCTTGCAAATATGCTGATATTATGCTACTTTGATTATGGTAGTCTACGGTTTACTATATTGGATAAGTTCTTCTGTGGATAAGTGTCGTAATTTCTGCCTGTCATGACCTTTTTGGGGTTGCCTGCGTTATATTGGTTTCTGAGTTCAGAAGTCTGTTCTTAACAGTACATGCTGAAAATTGCAGGTATCAAGGGCAACTGTGAGGGCAAAAGCTGCCGTTGAAGCAGCTGGTGGAACAGTAAGATTGGTGTATTACAACAAGCTTGGGTTCCGGGCTCTCCTCAAACCTGAGTGGTTTGAGAAGAAGGGACGCCTTCTACCAAAGGCGGCAAGGCCTCCGCCCAAGCAGCAAGACAAGGTTGATAGCATTGGCCGCCTACCTGCGCCAACAAAGCCACTTCCATTCACACCAGAGGAACTGGAGTTTGCAGCAAAGCGCGAGGCTGCCCGTGTGGTGACGGCATGAGATGTGACTACATGGGAGACATTTTTTCATTCTACACACCAAAGAGAACCCTCTGAATTTGTATCTTATTAGTTCTAGCAGGGCGTGTATAAGAATGGACTGTTATAGTCTTGAAGATCCATTCCTTATGGAATGAGATCCTCTGGCCGCAGTTTCTGAATTTAGTTTATCTTGTGGACCGCTGAATGTCATTTTCCTGAATGCACTCATGTCTGGTGTTACATACGCCTGGGTGCGCATGTGCCCTTCTTGGCGATGTGCATCTTGACTCGAGGTAGATCCTCACGACAGAATAGTGGTTTCCTTATGTTGTCTGCAATAAATTGTGAAAATTTAGGCGGTTTTATCACTCATCCTTCATCTCTTTCGCAGATGACTCTTTGCATATCTGTATCAGCAAACGAATAATCTCTCATATGTATGATTTATTTATCTTGGGTTTTCAGTTGATTATGTGAGGACAACATTCTTAGTCCATTTGAAACAAATAAAGCATCATTGTTAATCAATTTCTCAAAACCTGTCTCGATTATCTGAAAATTTTCTGATACTTGCAGTAAGTGGGCACAGCGTAAACAAAATTAGATGCAGAGCCAAAGAAAATGTGCATAGGAAACTGCAGTAAGCTGGCGACTTGGCGAGAGTAGGGTATGTGGTTAAAATAAAGAGCTATTACATCCAAATGGAGAGTCCAGTTGAAAAAAAAAAAATAATACATGGCAGACACTGTTGTGCAGAAAGTGTGGAACAGCGTGATTTGAACATGCAAGGGGTTGCCATCAGCATTTCCAGATTTGTTTTATGTCCTCACCCGGTCGATTGATCGGCTGATATATCCTTTTGCTCCGGATATCCATGCACCTAAAGTGGCACAAACTCGGATGACAGTGTAAGTAGCATCAGCAGTTTAGAAATGCCTCTTTTTAGTAAAGAGAGCTCCTTCGTACGGAAAAGATCATTGCTATTTCTAACAATTTTGAATGGTTCTTAGTTAAACATGCCACCTTTTTATGCCTGATACGTCTGGAATTAGGTCATTTATTACAGAAGTGGATTGTCCTGAATGGTAATTTCTATTTGCTTAACTTTGATAGCGCCACTGCCTTAGCTGAATGCACTTTTTTTCAGATACGTCATTGCGGAACATTACAGTTGTGGCTACTAATACCTCGCGCCAGTGAGTATTTCGGATCATCCAAGATAAAGAATTTACCGCCACACATGTGGTTCATGTCACTCAATTTAGTGAACGTGACATCACGCAACGAACTTTTGTACTGCTTTTCTTCTGAACAATTAAAAGAATTTGTACTGGTACGTACGCATTAAGTTAGCACTTGTTTCACTGGCGACGAATGGTCAAGTGAATGGCTATGGTGCTCTGCCAGACACAAATGGGGGATTTCCAAAATAACCAGCAGCATGTTTATTTTCTGCAATGAGATACTGAAAAGGGGAGAGCAAAACCGATTGTCTTAAACTAATTCCCAACTAACACTACGATGCTAGTAGTATGCTACTGCTAAGCCTAACTGCACCTTTTAGGTCGAGCTCGTCCTCCTCTGCTACCGACCTCATATCTCCTCTCCACCCTGAGTCAGTGCAGCGCCCACATACATACATGAATGGCGAAACAGTATGCGTCTGCTACGGCTACTGCGGTCTGGCGCCAAATGGACCACCGCAGCACCATGAGATCTTGTGGCCGTCGTCGAATTTTACCACGATCGAAAAAACAAAACCAGGCGCACGCACGTCCTCGCCGCAAAAACGTCGTAAAGCTTTGGTCGATCGTGCGTGCTCCAATGGCCGTCGCCACCGCCCCAGGGCCGGGTTAATCCACTTCCTCCGTTTCGTAGTAAAGTGCCACCTAGCTAGTAGTTAAGCTTAGCTTACCCCACCCTAGGTTGCTAGTGGTGGCGCTATCAGGATTTCTCGCCCGTGCACTCGGTCACTTGCATCAGCGTCAGCACGAGCCTCAGTAGCACTGCAGCAGCAATCTATGACCGAACTAGGCACGCATGGAGCTTGGTCGACCAATCGCGGCGTGAGATCCATGTTGATTTCTCGTAGATTAATTCCGTGATGAAGCAATAATACAGTGCCCCCGGAAGAAGAAAGATCTAGGTCCAACTCCTTCGTGCATGCCTCGAAAGTGATAGATCGTACATATGCATGCGTAGATGCAGATACACACATGAAGAAACGTGAAGGAACAGCAACAGCAATGGCGGCGACTTGAATATTCCTATAGCTACGTACCACTCCAAATTGGGCTCGTCGTCTCGCCTCATCCCCGCTTTTGTCTTTGGTAAAATCTTTGTTGATCCGTCGTGGCCGAGCTCGTGCACGGCGGCAGCAGCAAAGGTGGGGGGCGGCCGTGGCTGGGGCGGTCGGTCGCCGCCATTAGAAAAACCGTGTGGCCTTCGGCGCAGGTGGCCAAGAGCAGCCACATAACAAGCTAGGCTGTGATGAGGCCTCCACTACCCCGCCTTCCACCACCGCCCTTCTCCTGTTCCTCCAGCTCTCCTTCTCACTGCTGCACGGCGCTCCTATAAATCCGTGCACTTGCGCTTCGCTCGTCATCATCTCCAAGCCAACTACTGCTAGCTTAATTAGCTCCCCTCGCCTCGCCTCGAGCAGTCTCGTCCTACAAGCTAGCAGTCTAGCACCTAATAAGCTATAGATCCCCGCGACAGCGACCGCGCACGCCGTAGCACTCGCCTGCTGGCTTCACAGTCTGCGCGCCCGCGTGTATATAAGCGGCCGTGGTGAACCGGGCAAATTCACCATTCAGCTAGCTCACTGCAATCTCGTAGTTTCCAGTCGTTGCGCGCTAATTAATTAAGCTCTCATCAGCTTGCTCGGTTTGCCGCAATGGCGCTCACCAACACAAGGCCCGCCATTGCTCTGCTCCTCGCGCTCACCGTGGCCTCCAGCTTCCTCTGCGACGGCGTCGGCGCGCGGCGCCACGCGAAGCACACACGGCACAACTCGCACTCGCACTCGCACTCTCATCCGCCGTCCCACGCGCCTGGCCCGAGGCGTGCGCCTCCGCGGCCGCAGCCGTGGTCTCCCCCGGCGCCGCCGCCGTCGTCCTACCCGACGCCTGGCGCTGGTCCGGCGCCCGCGCCGGCGGAGGGAGGCGTGACCGTGTACGACGTGGTGAAGGACTTCGGCGCCGTCGGGGACGGCGTGACAGACGACACCGACGCGATCAAGACGGCGTGGGACACGGCGTGCCAGGACGACGGCCCGGGCGTCGTGCTCGCCTCCGCCGGGCACACCTTCCTAGTGCACACCACTTTCTTCAACGGCCCGTGCCAGGGCACCGTCACCATCCAGGTACGTGGTGTGACGCCGCCGCTGGAAATATAATGCAGACTTTTCGACACGAACTTTGTGATGCCAACAATGGCGTTCTTGTATGTGTGTTTGCAGCTGGATGGGACGATCGTGGCACCGAGCGACCCCGAGACCTGGCCGGCGAACAGCAAGCGCAACTGGCTCGTGTTCTACCAGGCCCACGGCATGTCGCTGCGCGGAGCAGGGCTCATCGACGGCAAAGGGCAGAAGTGGTGGGATCTCCCCTGCAAGCCTCACAAGGGCGGAGCCAGCTCGCACGGAGGACTCTGCGACAGCCCAGTGGTAAGTTGTAGCCTAGCTATCAGAACCAAGGAACGGCTTTAACCGTTTTAACTGCCACTTGCCGCACGCCCTGCCTGACTAACGTTGCTCTGTTTTGTCTCCATCATCAGGCGCTGCGGTTTTTCCAGAGCAACGGCGTGACGGTGCAAGGTCTCAAAGTGCAGAACAGCCCCGAGTTCCACTTCCGCTTCGACGGGTGCCGCGGCGTGGAGGTGCGCGGCCTCTCCATCACCTCGCCCGCGCTGAGCCCCAACACGGACGGCATCCACGTGGAGAACACCACGGACGTGCGCATCAGCGACACGGCCGTCTCCAACGGCGACGACTGCATCTCCATCGGCGCCGGCGCGCTCAACGTGCACATCGAGAACGTCACCTGCGGTCCGGGCGGTCACGGCATCAGCATCGGCAGCCTGGGCAAAGCCGGGTCCCGGGCCTGCGTCGCCAACATCACCGTGCGCAACGCGGTGATCCGGCGCTCCGACAACGGGGTGCGCATCAAGACGTGGCAGGGCGGGTCCGGGTCCGTGTCGGGCGTGTCGTTCGAGAACGTGCGGATGGACGCCGTGCGCAACCCCATCATCATCGACCAGTACTACTGCGTCTCCCGCAACTGCGAGAACTCCACCACCGCCGTCTTCGTCTCCGGCGTGTCCTACGCCGGGATACGGGGCACCTACGACGTGCGCAGCCCGCCGATACATTTCGGGTGCAGCGACGCCGTGCCGTGCACCAACATCACGCTCACCGACGTCGAGCTGCTGCCGGCCGAGGGACAGAGGATCGACGACCCCTTCTGCTGGAACGTCTACGGGAACGCCACCACGCCCACCGTGCCGCCGGTCGACTGCCTCATCGACGGCGCGCCCAAACACACCGAGGACGACACCAGCTTGAAATGCTACTAGCTAGCTAGAGAGGAAGGACACAGCTAAAACTGGAAACACAGAGAAGAGTAATTAAGTTAATTAGCACAGACAAATTAAAGGAGCTTATAAAGTGTGTGGTTACTTATGTATATATAGAACGATGACAATGTAATACTAGTAAGATAAGAGAGGTGATTTGTGTGAGAATTACCGGAATATATACACTTTGTATAGAATGCATACTCGCTGCCATGTGTTGTGTAGTAGCTAGGCAGATGCACGGTTGCTGTTTTTACAGTGACCAGGTGGCGTGTGCAATAAATCAACAGCTTCTTCAAAAAAGAGTGTTTTTTTTTTTTTTTTGAAAGACCCGTGTGTTCCGGCGTATATATATATATAAGAAGAAGGTGCCTCATATTAAGGGAAACGAGGCCAAACCGTACAATTACTCCTAAGAACCTACAGCAAACTAAGCTACAAGGGAAACACTCCTATCAACTGCAACAAGAGACGGAGTCTGTCAAAAAGAACAGACCTCAGCCTCCCCCCAACACACTACCAACACAAACAAGAAGACGCCTAACGATCCCGCCGCAAGTCATCGTTGCCAAGCTCATCGCACACACGATCCAGCAGCTCCGACTTCCCTAAGCATGATCATCAGATGAAATCCGCCATGAGAGAAGCATAAAGAGAAGAGGCCTCGTCATGTGGCGCCAATGATGTTGCTGCCATAAGGACACGCCGACTTCACCACGAATAGTGTCATCGTTGCCTCCAAACAGCTGGACACCAACGTTGGTGCTGGACTAGCAGTGAAGATCTACTCTAAGGTGACGCCTTCAAGAAGGAAATGGTGCCGAGAGCACCATCGTCACCTGATCCGATAGGTCGGATCTGGGATTTCGCCCAGAGAGAATTTCAGGGTTGGGGAAGCAATGCCCCTCGGCAATGCCTCCAACGAGGAAAGCGACGTCCAACGACGACGCCATTGCCGGCACCGGCAAGTTGCCGGGCAGGGTTGCCCCCGGAGCCAAGAGCCTCCCCGCCCCATCATGACCGCTAGACACCACACCAACTGCATGCCCAGAAGCAACAATATGCCACCCACACCGCCAACCGCAGCATCACCGCCGCCGACGCCACGACGGCAGCGACGGCCACCACGAGACCCTGGTACAACCTTCTTCACCAACAGCGTGTTCCTCTCGCCACCAGGGTCTGCAACATGCATTGTGACCACTCCACCCTGGCCACCAGCTTGCGCGTCGCCATGGACACCGGCTCGCGCGCCGCAGCGCCGTCCTGGCTGTCCACGCCATACCAGCAGCAGCCGCACCACACCAGGAGCAGCCGCACATCACCACACCAGCAGCAGCCGCACATCACCACACCAGCAAGCCGCACCACTAACGTGCCCATGCAAGCACGGCCACCGTGGCCACCTTGCTGTGCTGCCCTCCTTCGCACCACCACCGGCCTCAACGGAGCTGCCTCCACGCCGCCTGACGAGGCCGCCGCGCCGGCAAGCCGCGTCGCTGCACAGGCCACGCGCTGCTCGCGCGCCTGACGAGCTCACCGCGCCGCGCAGCCGTGCCTCCGCACGCCGGGCTCCTGACGAGCCCCCGCGCGGCCAACGCCGGCCCACCGTGCCGGATCCGCCACTGGACCGCCAGATCCGGCGGTCGGGGCGCCGGATCTTCCTCGCGCGGCACCCGCTGCACACGCGCCACCACCGCGGCCGCGCACCTCGCGCCGTGCCTGCCGCGGTGCAGCAACGCCCGCGTCCACCCCTTGACGCCACGCCCGCCTTGTGGCGGCCTGCTGACGACCGGATCCGGCCGCCAAGTCGCCGGATCTAAGCGTCGCCGCCTCCAACTCCTTCGCCATCCGCCGCCCCCTCGGCCGCCTGTGCCCCTCACCATGGAGCCCTACCCCGCGCATCGTACGTGTCTGCGGCTTCTAGGCCACGCCGCCGCCATCCCGGCAAGCCGCCCGGGTTGTTCCGGTGGCTCGCTCCGGCGGCGGCATGGCTGTGGGGAGGAGGAAGGGGTGGCGGCGGGCTAGGGTTTGTTTCGCCACCCGAGTCGCCCGCGTGGGAGCGACGCGGGGGCCCGAGTCCCTTGTTCTAAAAAAAAAAAAAAAAAAGAGTGTTTTACTTTCGCGTTTCTTTTCTGACATAGTTTCACTAGGAGGACTTCGAAGCATAGCTTGGAACACTGTTGGATGAAAGCTTATTAGTCGTTGGGGTCCATGCATATATGTCTTTCTGACTGCTTGTGAGCATAACATACTCCACCAAATTACGCGGTGAAGGAGGGAGCTGAGGCAATGTGGATGGAGTAATCAAATTATGTCAAGTAGTTGCAATAATGGGTACGTACACGATCCCAAAGTCGAATCAAAAGGCGCGTACGATAAAGCTGCCATTGATGTGAGGCAGAAAACCATACGCAAAGTTTAAGACCACGAACTCTCACAGGGCCCCAGTGCCTACCAAATACACTTTCTGTCCTGATAATGCCGTACCTCCGATCCCCCGACGCACCACGAAGAAATCACCCTAGCGTTAGGTATCTTATATTACGGCTTTATAGATCAGAAGACTGGCTGGAAACGGTGCAACATTGACAGTGGATTCACTGTTGCTGAAGCAGAGCCTTCTTGTTTTTACTACTAGTAGGAAGGACGAAAGGCGTGTGGCGGCGACGGGCTGTTCTCCATTGTGGAGATGGGCCAGGAACCATTGAACGAGCACGTACTCCTAACCAACCAGGAAATACCTGCCCAACAAAGTGAAGGTTTCCAGTAGTGTTCCTGTGGGCGCGTAACCTGGAGAGAGAGAGAGGGAGGGAGGTCATACACTATTGTAGAGCTGATGATGAGGATGATGGTGCATGATGTCTTCATAATTGGATGGGGTTCGGTTGGTAACCCTATAGCGAACCAGGGAGCAGTGGTTGCGATCGAGCATGCAGCATCTTCCAATTAGGTTGAGGGAAAGCGTTGAGAGATGAATTAGATGACTCGGATCGAGTTGGCCACGGACTAGCTAGTAGACTGCTGGAATGATAAGGTTACGTATATATAGAGCAGTAGAGAACACTGGGATATATATCAGGTGTCACTCGACTCGATCATGAAGACCCTACGGCCACGTATATACGCCCCTGCCTGTGACAATTTACAGTTCTATATGACAGTAGCTAGGATAATACCCAACTTTGTACCGAAAGCAATTTTGCGTTGCAATCTTTTTTATGAAAGTTCATCTTGACTCCACCAAATATATGAGCTAGCTGAGCTTACGTAAGTCGCACTAATTCCAGTGTAAATGCGTGCATATAACACCTTTAATTAACGGCGCGTACGTGGTTGCGGCACGCGGCCCTGACTAATCTAATCTAAGGCTCAGCTGTTGAGTGACGCCCGACAAAGCCATATGCGACAAGACATATATACACTACCCGTAGTTTATGCCAGGTGCAGCAGCTACATGCACAGTGCGCTCCATGCACGGCAAGTTCTGGCAACTTCCGGCCAACAATAAACCTGGCTAATCTAATCTACGCCTCTATTCCAGCAAGCTTCGACACGTACGTACGATGACGTGGACGGATGGGTGGATCCAGCACGACTGGCGCTCGTAGTAGCTAGCTCGATCTGTAGAGGTTGGATGCGCTGAGCACTCTTGGGAGCCCGGAAGACGCCCCGGCACGGAGGCAACCTCGCAGCGCCACTAGCTCACAATCACAAACATAGTAGTGCACTGCCGCCGGCCGGGCCGACCCGTCGAGGCATGATCAACGGCGCATCACGAAGCGCATGGCCTCTTATTGCCGTCCGCGCAACACCGATCTCAGCGGCGGCTAGCTAGCGACGTACGTCATCAAGCCGTATCTAGCGGCCCGAGGAAGAGCGGGGGATGGTGGATGGGTCGGTGCACGCACGAACTAACGCATGCGGTGGTGTGGTGGCGAGGTCAACCGGGAGTCCTCCGCAAAAGCGCGCCGAGAAAAAAGAAGACCAAAGGTGGAAGACATGCACACACCAGCGAACTAATAAACCTACATATGATCCACGGTACGACGACGTCGCTGCCACGGCCACTACGTAGCCCACCTCCGCCTGCTCCCCCTCTCCAACAGATCATATATACTTATATATTCCACTCCACTCCACTGCCGCCGCCGCGTACGTCTCCTCCGCTCTCTCTCTCAGCAACTCCACAATTCCGCATCGCATCGCACACGCAAGACAATGCCGCGTGCATGTCTCATTGCTTTCAGTCCGTCTCTGCAACAGTTAGCTGCCGATCGATTTGGGTGCCCCGTTTTGATCAACTCGGACTTGGCACTACTGTTCGTCCGGTGCGTTGGGTACCCAGCCTACAACTGCAATTTGCATCCAGCGTGCGTTTCTCATCAACTGGCTCAATTATTGATCGGTTTCAGCTCTTCACCGGTCACATTTCCGGCGCCACGCGCGCGCGCGGATGTGCACAACCATTTCTTTCCCATACGGTGAAAGCTACTACACCTTCTCCATATTTGTGGAACTAACGGCACACGCTTTTGCAGGCTCTTGCAGCTGATCGATCCTTATTTTGTTGCCAGCTTAGCTTCCAGCTATGTGCGTACCGCTACGTACTAGTTCCTCTGTCCAATGTATCTTCTGATGGTCATTGTTTTTCCTTTTCAAACTTTTTTCATCGTTTACCACCTTTACTTGGCTTTTCGTTGCTTCCTTTTGGTCCCCTCCGCTAGGGGAAGCGCATGATGGATCCTAAATCCTAACTCTGCCCCCCTTTCTCCCTGGTAGAAACTGACCCGACATTTCTTTCGAATTCATTAGGCTCAGCTAGTTGCCCTGGCAAACAAGGACATGCACTTCACTTCCAGCCAAAAAAGTTACCACTAGCTAGCTGCATATGCATAGCTATGAAATATTTTTTTTTCTGTTTTTGCTCTGCTGGTGCCTGAAGCTCATATTGTGAACATGAATTTCACATCAATTTTGACATGCTACTACAATGCCGATCAGGATTGTCCCGTATTAGAGTTTTAATACTGTGAAAAATGTTCGATGCATTCATATCAGCAACCATCCGGATCTAGTTTATGCCTAACTGGATAGATTAACTCAATTTTGACACGTGAAACGTATTCAAATGTCTACATAGCTTGATCCTGTTAGCTAGCTACAGCATTGGTTTACATGCAAAAGTGCACTAAATGTGTATTGCGCAAGTTGGTAAATGCTAAAGAACCTTTTAACCTGCCAAGCTGCCATCTTATTACAAAGCTGGGTACAATTAAAGGTGTCCAGATGATCCGATCATACAACTCGCTTCAATAAAAATCTGTGGCCTACTAAAAAGCCTCTGGCAAGGAGTAACAATGCCGACTAGAAGCCACAAAAGCTGCCGCGATCAAGTTGTGCTGGACTCCATGAAACTGTTTTCTTGATCTATCATGAGTATACGTACACTCCTAGGTGGCAGTACTTTAGTTCTAAACTGATTTGTATTGCACTGTACTATCTTGAAAAAGGCAATCTATCGATGCTCCCACTTTATAGCCGCAATTAGGTTTATGCCGTCATCTGGGTTGGTTTATTTTTGCCTCTTTAATATGTACGGCCTACAGGTTTTGATTCATGCATTGCTTGGCTGCCTTTCGGCGAAATGACTTGTGTAGTACTATTCTAATATTTTTTGGGTAAATTTGCAATGAAATTTAGCATTGAAGATCCAAATTGTAGCGTACACACTACGACCTGCATTTTTCAGAATAAAGTTTGGCTTCTGGTTGGTACACACGTTGTGGCGTTGAATTATAGCTTGATACTCAGTCAGAAGGCGGTGTTAATGGCATTGATTTTGGCCCCAAGATGCTGCAAGCTTGTACTAAGATGGGTTCATAAATAATTTCAAGCTTGTATAGTACACGTGCTAGTAAAGTATATGTATCAAATGCATCATAAAGCTATGAAATATCCTCGCAAAAAAGCTATGAAATAAAAATAAAACAATTTCAGAGCATTTACATTTTTTTTCTACTTCTGTAGGCAATTCTCTAATTTTGTAGTTCTTCTATGTTCCCAAAAGGCCTTAAAGCTATGGCCTATGCCACTGCCTAACTTTTTAAACTTATTCAGACATGCCCATACTGAAATACCGGCAGTGAAATAACTCTGACACGCCACTCCGAGCCCTGACAGAAAAGGGAACATTCCATATGCACTTCGCAGAGATAGATCAACCTGGCATCTTCATTGTCAGTCTACTACATCGTCGGGGGGAAAAAGATGAGCCAACGAAGCCTCCATATGCCTGCACATACGAATTATTGAAAGGAAGTTCAGAATCTTCAGAAGTTCAGACAATGCGCAGCATATAGGCCGCGCGCGAGCATGCAGCAGGACCATACGTCTCAGTCCTGATCCGCGCTTTTGCCCCTGTAAGCAAAGCACGCTTGAACGCAGCATTTCGAATAGGACCACACGTGATTTGACATTGGCCATGGTCCAATTACTGCGCGCAGCCGAAAATGAGATCCATCAATTGGGACGCGTTATTTCAGCACATTCCCAGTGCAAGATCACTTGCTGTCAGAGAGTGCAGGTGCTCTACAAAGGAGAAGTACAGTAAGTTAATGCCACCTGTTTTTCTAGCAAAGAAAGTGTCCAAGTGTCCATATACTCTACAATATTCTGACACTACATCCATTCGTTTCAGACAAGTTGTCTGAAACGACATAAAAAAGAGAATGGCGGGAGTAGTTCGCAGTGATTGGTGATAAGATACTTTTGTTCCATCATTCTATTGATGGTTGGTGATAAATAGAAAACAAAGAGGCCAAACTTCGATGGTTAGCTACAGTTTTTTTTTGGTGCAAATTACTGTCTAAATGAATGTACGTACATATTGGAAATGAGAATGAAGATTGAATAGATCACTGCTGAAAACGTAGGTTCAATTGGCCCCTTTTGCTTTTTCATTCCTTTTGTAGATGAGAACACAATAGCATGCCTGAAGTAAGCTAATTAGTGCCTGTATACTTGTAAAGCAAGACAATTTTGTTATCTGCATGCGCTTTCTATAGCTAGACATTGTCGCATCTGCATCATCAAACGAAAAGCTCATCACAATCGTTGAGCTAAAGAGTTGGTCCGTACTATTACTAATATATACAAACCTAACGCCCCAACACATGATTCCAAAAAAAAAAAAAAAAACGCCCCAACGCTGCAACAAAACTATGGTAGACTACAGATGCACGGCATCTGTTGCGCTTAATCCTAGTGACATGCTAGTCACATGTTAGGAAACAAATTCTAGTGGGCGCTGGCGCTATATGTTGAGCGATATGGTTAAGTCAGAATGATGTTGTTTTTGATAAATCATATATTATGTCTCCTATGCAGGTTATTTACAGAGGAACACATTGGATCAGGTATTGGTCATTGCTACAGAAGGAGGAGGAGAGAAGCTCCATGCAGAAAGCATGTTCCCTTCTGGAGACCATGACAATGGACATCTTCGCCAAGCATGGATGGAGGTTTAGCAATAGTTGATTTATTAGCAACGAACTTTTTGTTATTCCTCTCCATTTTATTTGGCAGCCATGTGTTTGGTTGCGGCGATAATGTCCTTGGTTATTGGTGCATATGTGGAAGACGGAGTCTTACCCATAGTGCAAACTTTGTAATAATTGAACGGCTAAATGCATCAAGTGATGTAGAGGCCGGGACGATTTTCATTTGCTTGATGAAATAAAATTTCCCTTTATCTAAAAAAAGTGGCTCAAAATAAGCGCAGGCGATTCAAGCAACATGCACATTGACACCACGCACGAATCCGTAGTGTGCAGAAAGGCAATGGAGATTTTGTGCTATGTCGTGGATTCGGAGTCCTGAATATATGGCTTTACAGGCTCCCCATCTAATTTCTACAACTGCTTGGCTCCTTCTCTCCAATAAAAGACTGAAGATCAAGCATGAAAGCACGGCACAGGGAATGTTTGGAATTGGTGCACAAAAGCTGCATGCAAAGGATGGTCACACCCCCATAACCCACAGAGAAAGGACGGTCAGGCAATAGCCCAATGCAGACTTGATTGGAGAATCTTGCGGCAAAGTTGATTTCTTTCACAGGAGTGGGCAAGGCTTCTTTAGCATGGAGCACTTCAACTACCTGCCGGGTGATCAGTTTTGGATTGAACTTGAGCTTTATGCCTGTCTCTGCCATGCGACTGGCTGAGGCGGCGCAGAAACGTTGGTAGAACCTGGCCCGCGATGCACTGCTGGATCAACTGATGCGCGGGCCAGGTTCTACCTGCGTCGATGCCGCACTCCTGCCATGACCCATGTGCATGTAATTCGCTAAAACCGGATGAACATTTCTTCTTCTTCTCTCTCTCCCTCTGAGGATGGATCCTGTGTGATATGCCAAAGCGGGCAGTTGGAGAAACGCACGCATGAGGCATGACGGTTCGGATGAGCGACCGCAAAGTTGGGCTCAAATCAGCTGTGTACCAAACGAGCCTTCAACGAACGCCAAGCGGAATTGGTGATAGAACCTGGCCCGCGCATCAGGCAGGCCACGAGGGAAAGCAGCTCGGACGGACTTGTAGCTGGCCAGGCCCTACCAACGCTCAACCGCATGTGCTGCCTGGAAGCAAATCTTTCGGAAACTCTATTGCGCAAGATGAAAACCATCCACTGTTTCTGGTCCTGATGTTATCTTTTTGCAGCTAATCCTTCTGACATATTTATACAAATTTTACAACCCAAATGAAAAGATAAAAAAGGTCAGCTCGAGTAAAGTAAATTATAGTATCCTTTTTCTTTTTACTATTAGTACATGAACCTTTATTTTTTCTTAGTAGTAACTTACATACATATTATAGTAGCAAATCAAGTACTTTTCCCTATAGTAACTTGGATTCGCCTAATGTTTTTTTTTTTGGTAAACATGACCTTTTCTCTTTTAAGAGTGATTAACATCAATTCAAGCATGAAAGCTAATATTTTGTACATACAATAGAGTTTTGCAATTGTGAATGGGTTCCTACCTACCAGGCAGGATACTAGTTTAGTTTCATTTCTGTTTCTTTAACTTTTGTTTCTCTTGTTGACGTAGTAGCTTGTCAGACTAGTAAAATAGTATATTTCGTCTTCTTCAAGTAGCAACTTGCAAGTCTGGCAGAGTAACTATTCATTATAACAAGTTCCTTTTGATATGTTTTTCCCACCACAAAATAAAAATCACCTTCCAGTAACTAATGATCGGCCGATCGATTTAATTGATGGTTTATTTACCATACATCATGCAAAAAACAAATTTTCTACCAATTAATTGCTACAACTTACTACTATAAACGTTACGGAAACTACAATTTTCACAGTACCAAGACCTTCTGATGTTCATATAGAAACTTTGCATCCTGTATGACTAGCACCGTCTTTTTTCGTACAAATGTATTTGTCATTTTAATTATAGATATCCTTATGATGTAGCGTTCCATCAGTAACCTTTTGATCATCTACAGTCAGAGCACATCACCTACCAATCAATGTTAGGGAAAAAGAGGAAAACGTGCTCAGGTTAGTGTGACTCTACTTTTTCTTGAAGTATCTCTTATATGTCTGTTTAATGGCCAAAACCCTAGTGATTGGGCGATATAGGGTTTCGGTGTTTTCTTTCTCATACAATAACTTGTACTTGAATCTCAATTGCAGCAGTAGCTTTTTATCCTCAGTGCATGATTTTCCTTTCATAAAAGCAAGTTGTCATTGGCCTAGTAGTAGCAGTTTCTTCTGGACTAGTAATAGCAACTTATTTTCATAGAACGATTCAAGTATATGTCAACCAACGTGAGCCTTGTCTGATAGTTGTTCTATCAATAACTACCGACCTCTGCGGTTATTGATAGAGGAAGTGATCATCCGAGAAGGATAGAGTAAGTGATCATCTGGGAGGGAAAAGCACAAATATCAAAATTTCTCTCTCGACTAGCAGTAGCAACTTTTTATCAACTAGTGGTAGTAACTTCATCTGTAGTAGTAGTAACAACTTTTGATAGTGTCAATTTGACTTTTGATAGAAAAAAAATAAAAGTTATCTCTTGACAAGCAATAGCAGTTTTTTATCTATTAACAGTAGTAACTTCTTCTATAGTAGCAATAATAATTTTATTTTTGTATAGAACAAAGCTTCGACAGAAGCAAGCCCTATTAAAACTTTTTGGACTAGATGTAGTAACTTTTTTTTTCATTAATAGTAGTAACTTCTTTTATGGCAGCAATAGTAACTTTATTTTTATATAGAACAACTTCTTTTCTAATCACTATTGTTTATAGTCTACCGACACTAGTAAACTTGATGTAGCAATATAGCCAGTTCAGGTTATAATTGATTTCATCCGGGAGGGAAAAGCACAAACCATCAAAAAAATTTCTCTGGACTAGCCGTAGCAACTTTTTATCAACTAGTGGTAGTAATTTCATCTCTAGTAGCAATAACAACTTTTTTTAATTGCACAACTTTTCTAATTAACGGTAGCAAATCCTTTTTAAAACAATTTAGTTGCAAAGAAGGAACCTTGTACTATACATATATAATATATGGATATTTCCCGTAGAGTTTACCGCCATCTTTAGGCAGTATGCATACTAAGAAGTAAGAGCATGTCTCACCTTTTTTCTTTCAGCTTCTTTACTGTTTCATTTTCATAGAACAACTTGCGGTAGTACTATTTTATCCATAGTGTACTATTTGACTTTTGATAGAAAAAAAAAGTTATCTCTTGAAGCAGTAGCAACTTTTTATTTATTAACAGTAGTAACTTCTTCTATAGTAGCAAGCAATAATAATTTTTTTTTATAGAACAAAGCTTCCACAGAAGCAAGCCCTATTAAAACTTTTTGGACTAGAGGTAGTAACTTTTTATTCATTAATAGTAGTAACTTATTTTATGGCAGCAATAGTTATTTTATGGCAGCAATAGTAACTTTATTTTTATATAGAACAACTTCTTTTCTAATCACTATTGTTTATAGTCTACTGACACTAGTAAACTTGATGTAGCAATATAGCCGTTTCAGGTTATAATTAATTTCATCCAGGAGGGAAAAGCACAAACATCAAAAAAATTATCTGGACTAGCAGTAGCAACTTTTTATCAACTAGTGGTAGTAACTTCATCTGTAGTAGCAATAACAACTTTTTTTTAATTGCACAACTTTTCTAATCAACGGTAGCAAATCTTGTTAAAAAAAATTAATTGCAAAGAAGGGACCTTGTACTATACATATATAATACATGGATCTTTCCCGTAGAGTTTGCTGCCAGCTTTAGGCAGTATGCATAATATCATATATGATCGTGCACAATATCAGATATATGTACTTTGTTTCTATTCACTAAGTGCTGTCTTTTTTCACAAACTTGCTACCACATCTTTTTTAGCGCACCATCATTGTTTCTATTTATTTGTTCTTCATTTTCATAAAACAACTTGCCATAGTAGTTCTTAGTCCATAGTGTTCGATTTGCGTTTCAATAGGAAAAAGTTTTCTCTAGACTGGCAGCTAGTTTTTATCGACTAGTAGTAACAACTTTTCTCCTGGACTAGCGGTAGTAACTTTTTTCGACTATCAGTTGCAACTATTTCTGTAGTGACAGTGGCAACTTTTTTTCTTTCATAGAACAACTTTCTAATCAACAGTAGCAAATCCCTTACTTGTTGCCCTAATCACTATTGTTTATATTCTACAAGCAAAGGTAAACTTGATGTAGCAATTAATATGGATGAACAACCCTCCAGAGCAAATGAGCTGTCCACTTCCTTTTAATTCAATTTTGGCTTATTTTTTCAGGTTGCCCAATGGCAACAGCTACAACCTAAAGATCCATCCAAACTCATTGAAGCAAAGGAACTACCCATTAACAGAGAGGTAACATTGTAAGGCGCTCAAAATACACTCAAGGTTGTAAGGATGAAAATGGCAGCAAGCAAGGCACGAAATGCTCCTTCAAATGAAGGAGAAATGAAGCAAAGAAAAACATATTCATGTTGCTACTCGACTGTGAAATATAAGTCTACTACGTTTGGTTCTCCATTGTGCTCTATGAATATGAGTACTGTGCTATTTTAGTTATGCCCACTAATTTCTATCTTTCGGGAGTCACTACTCCTTGTATGTAAATGTTATGTATATGATTGAAGTACTTCTGTTGAAGTTGCTACTACATATTATTCAATAAATATGTTTTCATAGCCTATCCTAGTCTGTCCTGATTGGGAGGTTTGCACTAGCTTTTATGTTTGGAAAGTTGCTACACCTATGTTACAAAAATTGCTACTCCATTATACTATGTCGTTGCACATAGATGCTGCGTCTTTCAATCATGGAATTTCTCTTAGGCACACTGTATGCACATGATGAAGCACGTTTTGTCTAGCTTAAATGTTATGGATGTCAACTTTTAGTTACCGAGTTGCTACTGATCATGCATTTTTTATGTAACAACTTGGGCATAACAACAAGTATCAATTCGGTCACAAGACAAGTAGCAACTCGTAATATCACACAGGGACATTCATGAACCATCAAATTTATAATATACAGTAGCATTTTGAAAATGAACCAGCCAAAAACTTGTTGCATATATCTATTTTGTGATATGTACAATATGTAGTGCCTAGTTATCTACCAACCCACGCCTTCAACTTGTATCAGGAAAGAATGGTATTGGGGTCGAGATCCTCTAGCTTCAGGCAACTTGCAGTTTGGCTCATGGACACATGCATTTGGAGATGCACCGTTAACACTTGCAGCTCCATTCGCCAAGTGCAATGACAATTGATTTGTCGGCGGCCAAGGTAATGAGACTGCGGGGTCGGCAAAGCAGTCGTCACAATGGAAGGTGCGTCCGGCAAGCGCCGCCACTCCAGGAGCTCCTTTACCATGCGCTCAACACTCGACCCATTGGAGGTGAGAAAGAATTGGCTGTCAGTTTTCTCTTCACTTCGTTCTTGGGGCCTTTGTCCACGTCATGCCTTCGCTGCATCAAAATGCCATGTACTATTGAGCCATACAGATCGCACAGGGGTGATTGCCAATGACTCGGAAGCCATAATTTCTGCAAAAAGAAAAAAAAGGCTTAGAAACAACTATGCCAGTCCATAATTTGAACAAAAGAACAAAAACAACTAATCATCTAGTTGCTACTCAAGCACATGTTTAGAATGACAAAACATTGAGTTGCTACTGATCACCATGCAAAATGTGGGGTTTTATTGTATTTTTTTTCTTGTTGTACAACTTGGGCATAAAAATAACTAGTGATTGAAAAATGAATCTGTAAATATAGTCTTTGCTATTCTAAGTACATATACAAGCACTCGACGTCATTTCATTGAAAGGCAAAAACATTGATGCTACTCTAATAGTTTGATTTGCTACTGCACAGACATCTCCAGAAAAGTTAATATTTCATTGATAATATAAGTTACTACTACCTAAAAACGCTATAGAAGGTTAAGGCTCTCATATAAATGTACAGTTGTTAAAAAACAAGCAAAATATAACAAGACCTATTCAGGGGTAAGAGAACCTTTTGTTTAGGGATCTCTTTCTACCTCCTCTTTTTTTTAGTTTATTTTTTCATGAATTGCTACTATGGTCTGCAGGTAATTTGCTACTGAGAACAAAATAAAGGTTCACAAATTAATAGCAACCAGAAAAAGTTGTTACTGTTAGGACATATGAAATCACTACTCCTAGTCAATTAAAAGTTGCTACCGCTAGTCTAGAGTGTGGAGAAGTTCCATATATTTTGTATAGGACAAGGTTCCTTCTTTGCAACTACAAAGTTTCAATAGGGTTGGCTATTGTCGATAAGAAAAGAAGTCGTTCTATGAAAAAATAATGTTACTGCTGATACTAAAGAAGAAGTTACTACCAGTGGCGGAGCCAGACATGAAAGGAAGGAGGGGCCGGTTAGCAAAACTCACAAGTGGTATAATAAACCTTTAATGAAATTTGAATTCTGAAAACAAAAGAAGAAGAAAATGGTGGACCTAATAGGCTAGTCAACGGACAAATAACGTTCGGGAAAATTTTCAATCAATAACCATGATGATCCGAGCGAATTAGAACCGGGAGACATGATAACCGTAGAGTGGAGGCCGTCAAGGTGTTAAGTGTTTGATGGCCAAAGTCAGTGGTAGTTTCGCTCTATTTGATCTTCTCCATTTTTTTTTTCTTTTTCTTTCCCCGGGAAACCTCCTCAAAATTTTATTATTTGTAACCAACAAAATCACACGGTGAGCTTAATAGAATTACTAGAGAAAGTAGGTTCGTTAACTAAAAAATGAACGCTAGTAGAATTAATTAGCCCAAGCCGCAACACTCAAGCAGGTTGTGCTACTCCAGGTGATAAAACTATGCATTACACCAACACTTCTACAAATTAATTAACAGACAAGAAGCAACGTGCGTTAGTGCATGGATGATTCATACGTATAAACATAGCAGTGCCTCTCCGGTTATCTAATTGACCGAAACTTAGCTTGCTTTGACACTTGGCTGCCTAGTACTACTAAACCTTGATAAAACTTCAGATGGCAAGGGGGGGCCAAGGCCCAGGCTGGCCCTGCTGTGGCTCCGCCAGTGGTTACTACTGCCAATATGTATAAAATTTCTACCGCTAAAATATTTTTACTGTTGATACTAAAGAAGTTACTACTGCCAATATGTATAAAGTTTCTACCGCCAGTTCAAAAGAATTTGTTACTGCTTTCGAGTATCAAAAGTCAAATCGTACACTGTGGACAAAAAACTACTAGTGCAATTTGTTCTATGAAACAATAA
Organism: Eragrostis curvula; assembly: GCA_007726485.1. Taxonomy (NCBI): domain Eukaryota; kingdom Viridiplantae; phylum Streptophyta; class Magnoliopsida; order Poales; family Poaceae; genus Eragrostis; species Eragrostis curvula. The sequence goes on along the minus strand of RWGY01000026.1, from coordinate 7,065,997 downwards.
ATAGAAACAATGAAAAAAAAAGGTGAGATATGTTTTTACTTTCCATATACTTCCTCCGTTTTTCTTTATATGACGTTGGTTAGTTCAAATTTGAGCTAACCAACGTCATATAAAAAAGAATGGAGGCAGTATTATATATGAAAAATGTTTTTTTCTTTGCAACTAAAATGTTTCAACAGGATTTGCTACTATTACTTAGAAAACAAGTTGTCCTATTAAAGAGTTGCTACTGCTACTAAATATGAAATCACTACTGCTAGTTTATAAAAAGTTGCTACTGCTAATCGGATGATCAAAAACTCAGATTTTGCATGATCCATTCGATGTCCTGTAAGGGAATCCTAGTATGGCCATCATTTGCTGAGCGCTATTGTTGCCACAATATGACATCAAACGTAGCACAAAAATAAGCACCAACATTTTCAATGGCACACTGAGGCAATAACTAGAAATTTAGATGTCAGACATCTCAAAAGTAGTTTGCTACTGGATAGGTTACACTGATGTGTTTACACTTGTCAAACCAGTAGAAACTTTTTTGAACATTTCATTAGTGGCAAGCAACTAGTAGCAATCATTTGCCCTGGAGTAGTGCAGCGCCCCAAAAGATTAAATCATTTGCCGTTAAGCAGCTTTGTGCACAATAGCCATTAAACTTGTAAGTATGCGGTAGCTACTTTTCTAAACAACTCATAGCAACTTGAAACAAATCTGCATGAACTATACATTTATTTTGTGTTAGCAACTTGAAATGAAACCAAAAACATGTCTATTTTGTGGTAGCAATATGTATTGCAATTGTACCAAGATTCGCACCACCAACAGCTACAAATGGAGGAACAAGTGCATTGGAAACAACAGGGGAAGGCAGCACTACTACACGGCGTAGCCCATCGGGGCAGATGGCAGGGAAGCAGCCCATCACGGTGATCCTGGGTTTTCCTCCAAACAAAAGCATGGCATGTAGGCATACAAGCAAACATCTGACGGGTATGAAGTGCAAGCAGATTAATCCCTGTACTACAAACAAAGTTTCTAACCTTTACCACTTCTCTAGGTGCCATGAACGGGGTTGGCGGAGGAGCCGCGCCGCTTCGAGGACAGGGAGTAGGGGGATGTCGTACCCCATTTCTGGAGCACTAGTGCTTACCGTATCAGTCCCTGGATCAGACGCTGATACGAACACTTACACAGAATGTCATCACAGAGTCATCACTTACATTAATATTACCAAGTCTCATACAAGCCTTCATACATAAAAGGTCTTACATCAAATGGCCAGAGGCCTCAATATTACATCAGACATCAAGCTGACAAGCTACTACAACGGAACCACTTAAACACTACTACAGCGGAAGACGGAAGCGAAGCCACTACTACAGGCATCTTGAGTGCGGACGGAACCCTACTTTTCATCTCCATCATTTTGATACTCGTACTCAGGCTCTTCATCTGGATGATTTAAGCGAGAGTGAGTACATAAGGTACTCAACAAGTCCTAACACAAAGGGTAATTATATGCAAGGGTGTAACCAAGGTATAGGCTAAGGGTTTGTCATATTGGCGGAAAGCCAGTTTTATGCCGGGGTTGTTTGGAAAACAAAAGCAGTTCGCAAACTACTATCAATATTACCATTAGTTTAGTGGGGTTGTTTGGCCCTGGGGGAGAACTAGTCCATCCCGCCAGTTCCCAAGTTTTAATGCCGGCAGAAACCAGCGCACGGTTCCACACCGGTGTATTCCAAAACACGCCAAGGATAACTCACACTGGAAAGACTAATCATTGTGTGGCACAAGCCTTTGCTTTGTCCAATACCGTGGAACACGGCTATCCGGATAGATTATACACTCTGCAGAGGTTGTACGCTGTACCCGCAAGATATGCTTCGCCCCAACCGTGTACTTTGGGGGAGCTAACATAACAAGGCGACGTACCTACCAGTATCACCACGATATCCACCCACGGGAATCCCACCAAGGCACCAGGGGCACACTCAGAGGCATGAATCACTTTGTGTCGTGTCTGCCCGTCTTCTTCGCCGGATCGAGGAACTCCCACCAAGGCCGTCCAAGTCTTCTCCTGGCTCCCGTTGCAACTCCTGCCTCCTGGGTGGGTATCGGGTATCAACTAGTAGGGTGTGAAGCCCTGCCTTCCCATTCAGGCATGCGGTCGCACGAATATTGCTTGGCATGGCGGCACATGAACCGGTCCTTATACGATCGGAGCAGGCATCTTCACTAGCTATCCTCATGATGAGGAGTCGCATACCTAGAGATAGCCTTCCTGTTGGTATTTCTTACGGTCACAGATAAATCCGCAAGCGCACGGAGAATACCGTTGTAGCACTTCACCCGTGAGTATTCAAGGGTATCGTATTTTCCACAGGAAGGCGGTGGTTTACGAGATAGCAAAGTTCATAATCACATAACTAATAATGTACCAAGGTCTAAATAGGGGTAAGGATAAAAGTATGGTAGGGGTAGTGTGACAACACAACCAGAGCAATCCAATCTAACACTAGAACTAAGCCTAGGCTAAGCGGGGTTAAGAAGAGAGCCGAGATGGATCCTTATGTACTTCTTATATTCCTGCTCATGCAACACATACAAGTCTAAGCTCTATGTCAACCTGGAACAAGGGGGGTAACCAGCAGGGCTGTCACCACCTACCGGTATTCCTTCTACCAGGCAATCAAGGCTATCTACCGTAGAACAAAGAGGATTAAGCACAGCAGGGCTGTCACCACCTACCGGCAACCCTCTACCAGGACACGTGACACTAGGGCTATTAAGTCCCTATGCCAGTCCTAGGGTCAGGTGACAGCAAGGCAATTAAGTCCTCGCTGCCAGACCTTCTCTTGTTCAAGCAGACAACCAAACACCCAAAGCTGTTTATCAACCTAAGCACCATGCTCACATTGCTAAATAGTACTCTCGATTCCCACGGGACTTTGACCCTTCGGATCATCAAGTCGGGAATAAGAGTACACCTAATCCTGACCCGACGGATCAACAGATCAAGTGCTAGAACATGCATGACTCTGACCCTACGGATCATCAAGTCAATGGGTGAGACATGCGTAACTCTAACCCTGCGGATTAACAAGCTACGATCTATATCGCACATAACTCTAACCCTACGGATTAACAAGTTATGGGCCCGAGCATGTCTCACCACTTCATGCATGAATCGAGTGTAAGGACATAAACGAATGAATAAAGGCATGTCAAGCATGAAGCAACCAATCATGACTAGATAACAACCACATAGAAAGCACATGGCTATCATACTAGTACAATCATAAGTCATAAGGAATAAAGAAGATAATTCTATTGAGGTGGACCTTGATACTTACTTGATATACGATGAACGACGAACGAGCGATGAACGAACGACGAACGATGAACGAACGACGAACGAACGAAGAACGAACGACGAACAATATATTATTAGCAAGTATCCTCAAGATACAAGATTGGGCTAAGTCCTCACAAAGGGAGGACATCCCTCTCCTCTACCAAACTCTCCCCTCTACTCCTCTACAGCCTAGAGACTAGTCTAATGCTAGAGAATGGATTCCTCTTGGTGTCAATGTGTGTTGTCTTGTGTTCTCTTGAGAGAGGGAGGGGTGCCCCTTTATTTATAGCCTTGGAAGGTCGGCAACTTTGAGGCGGTTCCTGAGGTCGGTGGCATTTAATGCAGGGGGAACCGACCTCCAGAGGTCGGTTGTGAACCGCCAGAGAAGAGTGGGCCAGGGGGGCCTCCCTGGCAGGTCGGCCGACCTGGCCTGGGCCCCACTGGGCCTGATCCTCCTCTGGCTCGTTCCTCTGGCTATGTATGTGCCCAATCCACTTGCATTGTTTGGTCTTGAAGCCTGGTTCTGTGGTTTTGGGCTTTTGGACTAAATTCTTTAGTCCGGGAAAATCCGTCGATTGCGAAGTCCATGTTTAGTGCATGTTTTCCCCTGTTTTTATATGAATTGCACCTGCACTCATAATTTCACCAAGACTAGTGGAATTTGTTAGAAATAAGCCCTATGTCTACCCTTGGTGATGGTGTTAGGTTCCAAAAGGTGCATAAAGTTGACGGTAAAAATGGGTCGTAAGGACCGTCAACAAGATCCCCCACACTTAGCCTTTGCTCGTCCTCGAGTAAAGTTTGAAGGACTAAGGTGGAACACGACTTCCATTGGTATGATGCTAGCATACAAGTTATTCCAAGCCATACCTGTACCCGTGAACTTTTGATGTGTCTACCATGTCATCTTGGGCGGTTGAGGAATGGAACTGTTTAGATTCAAGTCATCATAACTCCCTCTGCTGAGTAACTTGGGTTTTTGATAGATTTTCAAAATAAAAACATGGCTCATACTCCTCAAATGATCACTCTCAACTCGCTCAATGTGTATGGTTCCTCACCAAGGCATTGGATTTGCCTCTTTTCATCATACTTCTACAAAAGGCTTTATGTGGAGCTTGGTAGGGTATGAAAGAGAGGTATACTTGTATCACATATTTTGCCGAACCAAAAGAATGGATCCATGGAGAATGCAAGTCATACAACCGTGATCAAGATGTGCAAGTGTGTATGAGGGTGGTGTGGTGGAAATTGTACTCCCTTTTTGCGTTCCTTCTCTCTTTCTCTTTTTGAATGTTTGAGGAGGACATGGCTATGATTCTTTCTTTCTTTCTTCTTTTTTTTTTCAACATTATCCCTTCTCTTTTTTTTTCATCATACTTTACTTTTGTATGAGCAGGGATTATTCCTTCTTTTTTTTTTTATAGCCATGTCTCCAATGATAATTAGAGAGAGAGAGAGAAAGGTAACAATGCTTTTGTGGAGTACTTATTTTGGTGGATGGATGGTGGTATTGCTTAACTTCCAGTGTAGAAGTTTAGCATGTGAGGTGGAGTGTACGTGATCTTGATCAAGAGAGTATGACAAGTTTCTCACTAGGGTCACACAATTTTGATAAAGCTCAATGCAATGACAAGCAGCATATGTGTGTAGGTTTTGCAATGTGATCAACATATGGCTTTGGTAGGAATATAAGATCATCGAGGAGCATAGAGCTATAGATTTTAATTTTTGCAAGTTAAATACCCAAGCACTCTATGCAAAAGAAGCAAGATTCATCTCATCCAACCATATCACATTCGCCAACAACTTAGATAAACATGGGTTCCTATGAGATTGGTGTTCACAAGCAACAATATATGATGCGAGGAATAAAGAGTATGCAGGCCAACCAACTAGAAGCATGTATGTTTAGGGAACACAACGTTCATTTTATTCTTGAGTTAAATTTTAGTGATTGACTCAAAAGATTATTTTAACTCATGAATTGGGGAGATGGAGTAGATGCGCAAACCGTCGCCTTGGATGAAGTGGAGATCAAGAGGGACCATAAGAGATCAAACCAAAGGTTCAACCACACTTGTTTTCTTGTGCCCGATGGCTCCACTCCTTCGCTGTTGATTGATGCGAGGTTGTGCATTGTGTTGGTGGGGGAGATCTTGAATGTGTGCGTGATGAAGAACTCGAGAGATCTCCCCCCACACTTGTTCTTGTACCTGCTTTATTTATTCAAAACAAACAAAAACAAAGCGAAGGCAAAAAGGACTCTACCGGGGTTAAAGACCGGGGAGCCTCAGTTTATTGAACAAATAGAAAAGAAGAGAAAGGGAAATCTTTTTCTTAACTTCGAGACGAAAAGCCAAAAGCGTTTGTCTCAACATTATTTCTCCTTGAGAATGATTTTCGAAAGAAAAAAAGAAAAAGAAGAGTTGGAGATAACCTTAGATCGAAGAAGTTTATTTTTGAAAGACTCCAACTATGCAAATAAGAAAACCGAAGAAAAGAGAAAATCTTTTTCTTAAACTTGAGACAAAACATCGTGGAAAATTGGGGAAATGCGAGAGCAAGAATTTTGTTTTAAGGGTGCATGGGTGCGGAAGGGATGAACTTGAAGAATCCAAACACCCTTGCATCCAAATAAAAGAAATGAAGTTCAACTTGGTCAACAGCCCCACAATGGCTATATGGTTAAAGTCAAGGGGGCTGTGCCAAATTCCATCAAGACTTTTGCTCAAAGCATTTTCCAAAAGGTTGGCTCAAGTTAAATTTTACCAACTTATTCTCTCAGATATTTTTTTTTCTTCAAGGAGAAAAAAAGAACAAAATAAGAGTTGGAGAATGATTCCAACAAGGAGGTAATTTATTTTTGGAGAAACTCCAATTATTCAAATGGAAAAACCAAAAGAAAAAAAAATCTTTTTCTTGAACTTGGGGCAAACAATAAAAATTCTCGGGAAATGCAAGAGTGAAAATTTTGGAAAAGAGTGCTAGAGTGGAATGAAAGTGAAGGCACCAAGCACTCTGGAAACAAATATAATGAAATGAAGTCCAATTTTGGTTGACAACCCCATGATGGCTATGTGTTGGAAAGCCAGAGGGAGTTGTGCCAAAATTCCTCCAAAATTTTGCTCAAAACATTTTTCCATAGAAAGATTGCCTCAAACTCATTTTCCAATATATATATGTATATATATTTAATGTAAATGTGTTGTGGTTTGAAAAAAATCCCAAACAAAAGTCGGAAAGATTCAAACATGCAAACAATGGAAATGCATGTCGAGGGAGAATTCAAATATGCAAAAATGATGCGTAAGAAGTGAAATGCATGAATGCAATTGAGTAAATTCAAACATGCATGTGGAAATGGAAATCAAATATGAGATAACTACCAATTTACCTTTGGCAAGGGCATCATCGTTTTAAGTCCAATGAGCAAGACTTATCTCCATTGCGTTTAGCTTGGCGACTTGGTGCTTGATCCCGAAGATGAGGATGCAAACAACTTCTCGTGTTGGGGTTGTAGCTGTCTTTTCAAAGCACTTGTGCGAAGCCTTCTCCCCTTGTGCTTCCCTTTTAGGGTGATGTTGGAAGGCGTCTCTTCCTGTTGAGGGTGTGGTCTCCACCCTTCACCGATAGCTATCTCTCAACTAATTTTGTTGCTTCTGCGGCGGTAAGTGGGAAGATGCTCCCCTCGGCACGAGAATCAAGATAGTCACGAGCTGGTTGTGTCAACCCGTGGTAGAAATTGATCAATATTGTCCAATCATCCATTTCATGATCAGGGCATGTTGTCAAATAATCTTGAAATTTCTCCCATGCTTTAGGAATGGATTCTTCTTGTGCTCTCCAAAAGTTTGGAGTTTGTACATGAAGGGCATAGGCTTTGCCTCTTGGAGAGTATTTCTCGAGGAACGCTTCAGAGCAATCATCCCAAGTAGTCGCAACACTTGGGTTGGCATAGAACCATTGTCTTACTTCCCCCATAAGAGAATAGGAGTCGGATGTCATCTTGGTTGACTCCCTTGATGGACAAGGTTTTGCATGCTTTCAGGAATTTATGAAGATGAATGTTTGCGTCCTCGTTGGCCGTACCATGGAATGGATTGGCCTGCACCATGTGGATTTGGCTGGCTCTAAGTCTGAAGTTTCCGTCTCCAGTGCTGACGTGTGGCCCAATTGCTACACGGTCAACAACAGCAGCGGAGTATTCGTGGGAAAACTTTTGACCCATTGGTGTTGAGCTTGATGGTGCGGATGTAGCTGCGGAGTATTCGTGGGAAAACTTTTGACCCATTGGTGTTGAGCTTGATGGTGCGGGTGTAGCTGGCTTGACTGTGGAGAGTATTCTTGAGGATGGGTGACTCGCGGTTCTGTTCGTCTCAAGATTACTTCTTGATTTTCTGTGTATTGCCTCGTTAGGTCAACGCCAGAGGTACACTACCCTGTTTTCACATAAAGAGAAAACAAAACAAAGGTAGACCTATCTAGACAGTGGTAATTAAAAGAAATATAATTATGAACAATGCTAGTGACTCTTCAACCAGTGCCTTCCCCGGCAACGGCGCCAGAAATGCTTGTTGGTATTTCTTACGGTCACAGATAAATCCGCAAGCGCACGGAGAATACCGTTGTAGCACTTCACCCGTGAGTATTCAAGGGTATCGTATTTTCCACAGGGAAGGCGGTGGTTTACGAGATAGCAAAGTTCATAATCACATAACTAATAATGTACCAAGGTCTAAACAGGGGTAAGGATAAAAGTATGGTAGGGGTAGTGTGACAACACAACCAGAGCAATCCAATCTAACACTAGAACTAAGCCTAGGCTAAGCGGGGTTAAGAAGAGAGCCGAGATGGATCCTTATGTACTTCTTATATTCCTGCTCATGCAACACATACAAGTCTAAGCTCTATGTCAACCTGGAACAAGGGGGGTAACCAGCAGGGCTGTCACCACCTACCGGTATTCCTTCTACCAGGCAATCAAGGCTATCTACCGTAGAACAAAGAGGATTAAGCACAGCAGGGCTGTCACCACCTACCGGCAACCCTCTACCAGGACACGTGACACTAGGGCTATTAAGTCCCTATGCCAGTCCTAGGGTCAGGTGACAGCAAGGCAATTAAGTCCTCGCTGCCAGACCTTCTCTTGTTCAAGCAGACAACCAAACACCCAAAGCTGTTTATCAACCTAAGCACCATGCTCACATTGCTAAATAGTACTCTCGATTCCCACGGGACTTTGACCCTTCGGATCATCAAGTCGGGAATAAGAGTACACCTAATCCTGACCCGACGGATCAACAGATCAAGTGCTAGAACATGCATGACTCTGACCCTACGGATCATCAAGTCAATGGGTGAGACATGCGTAACTCTAACCCTGCGGATTAACAAGCTACGATCTATATCGCACATAACTCTAACCCTACGGATTAACAAGTTATGGGCCCGAGCATGTCTCACCACTTCATGCATGAATCGAGTGTAAGGACATAAACGAATGAATAAAGGCATGTTAAGCATGAAGCAACCAATCATGACTAGATAACAACCACATAGAAAGCACATGGCTATCATACTAGTACAATCATAAGTCATAAGGAATAAAGAAGATAATTCTATTGAGGTGGACCTTGATACTTACTTGATATACGATGAACGACGAACGAGCGATGAACGAACGACGAACGATGACGAACGACGAACGAACGAAGAACGAACGACGAACAATATATTATTAGCAATATCCTCAAGATACAAGATTGGGCTAAGTCCTCACAAAGGGAGGATAGCCCTCTCCTCTACCAAACTCTCCCCTCTACTCCTCTACAGCCTAGAGACTAGTCTAATGCTAGAGAATGGATTCCTCTTGGTGTCAATGTGTGTTGTCTTGCGTCTGAGAGAGGGAGGGGTGCCCCTTTATTTATAGCCTTGGAAGGTCGGCAACTTTGAGGCGGTTCCTGAGGTCGGTGGCATTTAATGCAGGGGGAACCGACCTCCAGAGGTCGGTTGTGAACCTCCAGAGAAGAGTGGGCCAGGGGGGCCTCCCTGGCAGGTCGGCCGACCTGGCCAGAGGGGGTCGGCCGACCTGGCCTGGGCCCCACTGGGCCTGATCCTCCTCTGGCTATGTATGTGCCCAATCCACTTGCATTGTTTGGTCTTGAAGCCTGGTTCTGTGGTTTTGGGCTTTTGGACTAAATTCTTTAGTCCGGGAAAATCCGTCGATTGCGAAGTCCATGTTTAGTGCATGTTTTCCCCTGTTTTTATATGAATTGCACCTGCACTCATAATTTCACCAAGACTAGTGGAATTTGTTAGAAATAAGCCCTATGTCTACCCTTGGTGATGGTGTTAGGTTCCAAAAGGTGCATAAAGTTGACGGTAAAAATGGGTCGTAAGGACCGTCAACAAGATCCCCCACACTTAGCCTTTGCTCGTCCTCGAGTAAAGTTTGAAGGACTAAGGTGGAACACGACTTCCATTGGTATGATGCTAGCATACAAGTTATTCCAAGCCATACCTGTTCCCGTGAACTTTTGATGTGTCTACCATGTCATCTTGGGCGGTTGAGGAATGGAACGGTCTTAGATTCAAGTCATCATAACTCCCTCTGCTGAGTAACTTGGGTTTTTGATAGATTTTCAAAGTAAAAACATAGCTCATACTCCTCAAATGATCACTCTCAACTCGCTCAATGTGTATGGTTCCTCACCAAGGCATTGGATTTGCCTCTTTTCATCCTACTTCTACAAAAGGCTTTATGTGGAGCTTGGTAGGGTATGAAAGAGAGGCATACTTGTATCACATATTTTGCCGAACCAAAAGAATGGATCCATGGAGAATGCAAGTCATACAACCGTGATCAAGATGTGCAAGTGTGTATGAGGGTGGTGTGGTGGAAATTGTACTCCCTTTTTGCGTTCCTTCTCTCTTCTCTTTTTGAATGTTTGAGGAGGACATGGCTATGATTCTTTCTTTCTTTCTTCTTTTTTTTTTCAACATTATCCCTTCTCTTTTTTTTTCATCATACTTTACTTTTGTATGAGCAGGGATTATTCCTTCTTTTTTTTTATAGCCATGTCTCCAATGATAATTAGAGAGAGAGAGAGAAAGGTAACAATGCTTTTGTGGAGTACTTATTTTGGTGGATGGATGGTGGTATTGCTTAACTTCCAGTGTAGAAGTTTAGCATGTGAGGTGGAGTGTACGTGATCTTGATCAAGAGAGTATGACAAGTTTCTCACTAGGATCACACAATTTTGATAAAGCTCAATGCAATGACAAGCAGCATATGTGTGTAGGTTTTGCAATGTGATCAACATATGGCTTTGGTAGGAATATAAGATCATCGAGGAGCATAGAGCTATAGATTTTAATTTTTGCAAGTTAAATACCCAAGCACTCTATGCAAAAGAAGCAAGATTCATCTCATCCAACCATATCACATTCGCCAACAACTTAGATAAACATGGGTTCCTATGAGATTGGTGTTCACAAGCAACAATATATGATGCGAGGAATAAAGAGTATGCAGGCCAACCAACTAGAAGCATGTATGTTTAGGGAACACAACGTTCATTTTATTCTTGAGTTAAATTTTAGTGATTGACTCAAAAGATTATTTTAACTCATGAATTGGGGAGATGGAGTAGATGCGCAAACCGTCGCCTTGGATGAAGTGGAGATCAAGAGGGACCATAAGAGATCAAACCAAAGGTTCAACCACACTTGTTTTCTTGTGCCCGATGGCTCCACTCCTTCGCTGTTGATTGATGCGAGGTTGTGCATTGTGTTGGTGGGGGAGATCTTGAATGTGTGCGTGATGAAGAACTCGAGAGATCTCCCCCCACACTTGTTCTTGTACCTGCTTTATTTATTCAAAACAAACAAAAACAAAGCGAAGGCAAAAAGGACTCTACCGGGGTTAAAGACCGGGGAGCCTCAGTTTATTGAACAAATAGAAAAGAAGAGAAAGGGAAATCTTTTTCTTAACTTCGAGACGAAAAGCCAAAAGCGTTTGTCTCAACATTATTTCTCCTTGAGAATGATTTTCGAAAGAAAAAAGAAAAAGAAGAGTTGGAGATAACCTTAGATCGAAGAAGTTTATTTTTGAAAGACTCCAACTATGCAAATAAGAAAACCGAAGAAAAGAGAAAATCTTTTTCTTAAACTTGAGACAAAACATCGTGGAAAATTGGGGAAATGCGAGAGCAAGAATTTTGTTTTAAGGGTGCATGGGTGCGGAAGGGATGAACTTGAAGAATCCAAACACCCTTGCATCCAAATAAAAAGAAATGAAGTTCAACTTGGTCAACAGCCCCACAATGGCTATATGCTTTAAAGTCAAGGGGGCTGTGCCAAATTCCATCAAGACTTTTGCTCAAAGCATTTTCCAAAAGGTTGGCTCAAGTTAAATTTTACCAACTTATTCTCTCAGATATTTTTTTTCTTCAAGGAGAAAAAAAGAACAAAATAAGAGTTGGAGAATGATTCCAACAAGGAGGTAATTTATTTTTGGAGAAACTCCAATTATTCAAATGGAAAAACCAAAAGAAAAAAAAAATCTTTTTCTTGAACTTGGGGCAAACAATAAAAATTCTCGGGAAATGCAAGAGTGAAAATTTTGGAAAAGAGTGCTAGAGTGGAATGAAAGTGAAGGCACCAAGCACTCTGGAAACAAATATAATGAAATGAAGTCCAATTTTGGTTGACAACCCCATGATGGCTATGTGTTGGAAAGCCAGAGGGAGTTGTGCCAAAATTCCTCCAAAATTTTGCTCAAAACATTTTTCCATAGAAAGATTGCCTCAAACTCATTTTCCAATATATATATGTATATATATTTAATGTAAATGTGTTGTGGTTTGAAAAAAAATCCCAAACAAAAGTCGGAAAGATTCAAACATGCAAACAATGGAAATGCATGTCGAGGGAGAATTCAAATATGCAAAAATGATGCGTAAGAAGTGAAATGCATGAATGCAATTGAGTAAATTCAAACATGCATGTGGAAATGGAAATCAAATATGAGATAACTACCAATTTACCTTTGGCAAGGGCATCATCGTTTTAAGTCCAATGAGCAAGACTTATCTCCATTGCGTTTAGCTTGGCGACTTGGTGCTTGATCCCGAAGATGAGGATGCAAACAACTTCTCGTGTTGGGGTTGTAGCTGTCTTTTCAAAGCACTTGTGCGAAGCCTTCTCCCCTTGTGCTTCCCTTTTAGGGTGATGTTGGAAGGCGTCTCTTCCTGTTGAGGGTGTGGTCTCCACCCTTCACCGATAGCTATCTCTCAACTAATTTTGTTGCTTCTGCGGCGGTAAGTGGGAAGATGCTCCCCTCGGCACGAGAATCAAGATAGTCACGAGCTGGTTGTGTCAACCCGTGGTAGAAATTGATCAATATTGTCCAATCATCCATTTCATGATCAGGGCATGTTGTCAAATAATCTTGAAATTTCTCCCATGCTTTAGGAATGGATTCTTCTTGTGCTCTCCAAAAGTTTAGAGTTTGTACATGAAGGGCATAGGCTTTGCCTCTTGGAGAGTATTTCTCGAGGAACGCTTCAGAGCAATCATCCCAAGTAGTCGCAACACTTGGGTTGGCATAGAACCATTGTCTTACTTCCCCCATAAGAGAATAGGAGTCGGATGTCATCTTGGTTGACTCCCTTGATGGACAAGGTTTTGCATGCTTTCAGGAATTTATGAAGATGAATGTTTGCGTCCTCGTTGGCCGTACCATGGAATGGATTGGCCTGCACCATGTGGATTTGGCTGGCTCTAAGTCTGAAGTTTCCGTCTCCAGTGCTAACGTGTGGCCCAATTGCTACACGGTCAACAACAGCAGCGGAGTATTCGTGGGAAAACTTTTGACCCATTGGTGTTGAGCTTGATGGTGCGGATGTAGCTGCGGAGTATTCGTGGGAAAACTTTTGACCCATTGGTGTTGAGCTTGATGGTGCGGGTGTAGCTGGCTTGACTGTGGAGAGTATTCTTGAGGATGGGTGACTCGCGGTTCTGTTCGTCTCAAGATTACTTCTTGATTTTCTGTGTATTGCCTCGTTAGGTCAACGCCAGAGGTACACTACCCTGTTTTCACATAAAGAGAAAACAAAACAAAGGTAGACCTATCTAGACAGTGGTAATTAAAAGAAATATAATTATGAACAATGCTAGTGACTCTTCAACCAGTGCCTTCCCCGGCAACGGCGCCAGAAATGCTTGTTGGTATTTCTTACGGTCACAGATAAATCCGCAAGCGCACGGAGAATACCGTTGTAGCACTTCACCCGTGAGTATTCAAGGGTATCGTATTTTCCACAGGGAAGGCGGTGGTTTACGAGATAGCAAAGTTCATAATCACATAACTAATAATGTACCAAGGTCTAAACAGGGGTAAGGATAAAAGTATGGTAGGGGTAGTGTGACAACACAACCAGAGCAATCCAATCTAACACTAGAACTAAGCCTAGGCTAAGCGGGGTTAAGAAGAGAGCCGAGATGGATCCTTATGTACTTCTTATATTCCTGCTCATGCAACACATACAAGTCTAAGCTCTATGTCAACCTGGAACAAGGGGGGTAACCAGCAGGGCTGTCACCACCTACCGGTATTCCTTCTACCAGGCAATCAAGGCTATCTACCGTAGAACAAAGAGGATTAAGCACAGCAGGGCTGTCACCACCTACCGGCAACCCTCTACCAGGACACGTGACACTAGGGCTATTAAGTCCCTATGCCAGTCCTAGGGTCAGGTGACAGCAAGGCAATTAAGTCCTCACTGCCAGACCTTCTCTTGTTCAAGCAGACAACCAAACACCCAAAGCTGTTTATCAACCTAAGCACCATGCTCACATTGCTAAATAGTACTCTCGATTCCCACGGGACTTTGACCCTTCGGATCATCAAGTCGGGAATAAGAGTACACCTAATCCTGACCCGACGGATCAACAGATCAAGTGCTAGAACATGCATGACTCTGACCCTACGGATCATCAAGTCAATGGGTGAGACATGCGTAACTCTAACCCTGCGGATTAACAAGCTACGATCTATATCGCACATAACTCTAACCCTACGGATTAACAAGTTATGGGCCCGAGCATGTCTCACCACTTCATGCATGAATCGAGTGTAAGGACATAAACGAATGAATAAAGGCATGTCAAGCATGAAGCAACCAATCATGACTAGATAACAACCACATAGAAAGCACATGGCTATCATACTAGTACAATCATAAGTCATAAGGAATAAAGAAGATAATTCTATTGAGGTGGACCTTGATACTTACTTGATATACGATGAACGACGAACGAGCGATGAACGAACGACGAACGATGAACGAACGACGAACGAACGAAGAACGAACGACGAACAATATATTATTAGCAAGTATCCTCAAGATACAAGATTGGGCTAAGTCCTCACAAAGGGAGGACATCCCTCTCCTCTACCAAACTCTCCCCTCTACTCCTCTACAGCCTAGAGACTAGTCTAATGCTAGAGAATGGATTCCTCTTGGTGTCAATGTGTGTTGTCTTGTGTTCTCTTGAGAGAGGGAGGGGTGCCCCTTTATTTATAGCCTTGGAAGGTCGGCAACTTTGAGGCGGTTCCTGAGGTCGGTGGCATTTAATGCAGGGGGAACCGACCTCCAGAGGTCGGTTGTGAACCGCCAGAGAAGAGTGGGCCAGGGGGGCCTCCCTGGCAGGTCGGCCGACCTGGCCAGAGGGGGTCGGCCGACCTGGCCTGGGCCCCACTGGGCCTGATCCTCCTCTGGCTCCTTCCTCTGGCTATGTATGTGCCCAATCCACTTGCATTGTTTGGTCTTGAAGCCTGGTTCTGTGGTTTTGGGCTTTTGGACTAAATTCTTTAGTCCGGGAAAATCCGTCGATTGCGAAGTCCATGTTTAGTGCATGTTTTCCCCTGTTTTTATATGAATTGCACCTGCACTCATAATTTCACCAAGACTAGTGGAATTTGTTAGAAATAAGCCCTATGTCTACCCTTGGTGATGGTGTTAGGTTCCAAAAGGTGCATAAAGTTGACGGTAAAAATGGGTCGTAAGGACCGTCAACACTTCCCACTAGGACTACCTCGCCTGCTCCCGTCAAAAGTATCCCCACTAAGTGTTGTATTCTGTTGGTTAGATGCTGGGGTCTTGTACTGCATGGTCGGCTGGTACTTGGGCTTCTGAGACGGGTTGTACTTTGGCTTCTGGTTCCTTTCCTGTTGCTTGAGCTTCTGTTTGTTGAGCTTGCGCTTTTTGTCATTCTCTACTTCAGAACGAGCATCTTCCAGTAGAATGGCACGGTTCAGAAGAGTGTTGAAGTCTGGGTAGATGTGTGCGACCAACTGCATACTCAGACTGGGACTGAGTCCTTTCCTGAAGCGATCTTGCTTCTTCTTGTTAGTGCTGACTTCCTCAGGTGCGTAGCGTGCCAGTTTCATGAACTTCCTGATGTACTGGTTCACAGACATTGCTCCTTGCTTCAGAGAGCGGAACTCATCAGCCTTCATCTCTATGATTCCTTCAGGGATGTGGTACCTTCTGAATTCTTCCTCGAATTCTTCCCAAGTGATAGCATCTACATCCTCAGTTGCCTTACGGTAATTATCCCACCATTCACTTGCTGCTCCAATGAGCTGGTGAGATGCTAGAAGAACTTTCTCTGTGTCATTGGCACTGACAACTTGCAGCTTCTTGGTGATACCTCTGAGCCAATCATCTGCTGCTAAAGGGTCTTCTTCAGCGGACTCAAAGGTTGGTGGCCTCAGTCTCATGAACTCTGACATCTTGGTCTGGGGACCAGGTCCACGGTCTAGCAGTCCGTGAGCAATGATCTCCATAAGATGGGTCTGGTTGTCCATCACAGCAACTAGGTCGGTGACAGGTGGGTTAGGTTGTCTTCCACCTCTTCCACCTCTACCATGATTCTGATTTCCTCCAGCTCGGTTCTGGTTACTACCTTGACCTTCGCCATGACCTTCATGTTGATTCTGATTTGCTTCATCCTCTTGATGGTTTTGGTTAAATGGTTTTGGTTATTGTTATTTCTACCTCTGCCTCTACCTCCACCTTGGCCTCGTCCACGTTGGTTGTTGGCTCTGGCTCTTCCACGTCCATTACCACGGTCCTGGGTGTCATCATTGTTGACGGCCCTTAAGTACCACTTTTGACCGTCAATTACCTGCATAAAAGAAATAAAATGAACACCAAACATAGTGGTAGGAGTTTATTACTAACAATTTCCACGAGTGTTGGTGAATTTGTGAGTGCAGGTACATTTCATATCAAAAGGAGGGAATTCACATCAAGAAGGCCACAACACATCACTCCGAGAAAATCAGCACAGGCAGCACAACAAGATATGGATCAAAAGTCATACAAAACTCAACCAACTTGGGCCAATGCACGAAGATCATTGAACAAGACATCAAGGAGGACCCCTCGGCCAAAACCCAAGGCCAAATGGGCCAAGGGGGGGTCGGCCGACCTGCTACAGTGAGGTCGGCCGACCTGCTACAGTGGCCAATCTGGCCCATCTTTCTCTGGCTGGTCGCCACCGCCTTCCTGATGTCAGTTCTGCCTGCATTTAATGCGTTGAGGCGGTGCATTGAGGCGGTGGAGGCCCCCAAACCGACCTACTCAAGACTATAAATAGAGGGGTACCCCCTCCCCTCAAGAAGATAGAAGAAGGAGAGCCTCATTCCACTCCCAAGGGCCTAGAGCCATTTGTACACTAGTAGAGTAGGGAGAGAGTAGGATAGGAGAGAAGGGTAGTTCTCCACTTGTGAGGACTTAGCCCAAATCTTGTATCTTGGAGGATACTTATTTATAGTGGATTGTTCTTCGTTCGTTCATCGTTCGTTCGTCGTTCGTTCATCGTTCATCGTTCGTTCGTCGTTCGTTCATCGTTCGTTCGTCGTTCATCTTCATTACAAGTAAGTACTCTCGATCTTCTATTGGATTGCATATTTCTATTCTAATATAAGTTCTTCACTTACTTGCTTGCATGATCATCGTTCTATTTAAGTAAGCATTTAGAGGCGGAATTTATCTTTAGTCTTGTGAACTAGAATAGGTCTGGCAGTGAGGACTTGATTGCCTTGTTGTCACGTGACCTTAGGACTGGCATAGGGACTTAAATAGAACGATGATCATGCAAGTAAGGGTCACCATATCTCACTCGATTCAACCTAGGGTTCATCCTACAGTCAAGCATGGCTCTGATACCACTCTGGCGTACCCCATTTCTGGAGCACTAGTGCTTACCGTATCAGTCCCTGGATCAGACGCTGATACGAACACTTACACAGAATGTCATCACAGAGTCATCACTTACATTAATATTACCAAGTCTCATACAAGCCTTCATACATAAAAGGTCTTACATCAAATGGCCAGAGGCCTCAATATTACATCAGACATCAAGCTGACAAGCTACTACAACGGAACCACTTAAACACTACTACAGCGGAAGACGGAAGCGAAGCCACTACTACAGGCATCTTGAGTGCGGACGGAACCCTACTTTTCATCTCCATCATTTTGATACTCGTACTCAGGCTCTTCATCTGGATGATTTAAGCGAGAGTGAGTACATAAGGTACTCAACAAGTCCTAACACAAAGGGTAATTATATGCAAGGGTGTAACCAAGGTATAGGCTAAGGGTTTGTCATATTGGCGGAAAGCCAGTTTTATGCCGGGGTTGTTTGGAAAACAAAAGCAGTTCGCAAACTACTATCAATATTACCATTAGTTTAGTGGGGTTGTTTGGCCCTGGGGGAGAACTAGTCCATCCCGCCAGTTCCCAAGTTTTAATGCCGGCAGAAACCAGCGCACGGTTCCACACCGGTGTATTCCAAAACACGCCAAGGATAACTCACACTGGAAAGACTAATCATTGTGTGGCACAAGCCTTTGCTTTGTCCAATACCGTGGAACACGGCTATCCGGATAGATTATACACTCTGCAGAGGTTGTACGCTGTACCCGCAAGATATGCTTCGCCCCAACCGTGTACTTTGGGGGAGCTAACATAACAAGGCGACGTACCTACCAGTATCACCACGATATCCACCCACGGGAATCCCACCAAGGCACCAGGGGCACACTCAGAGGCATGAATCACTTTGTGTCGTGTCTGCCCGTCTTCTTCGCCGGATCGAGGAACTCCCACCAAGGCCGTCCAAGTCTTCTCCTGGCTCCCGTTGCAACTCCTGCCTCCTGGGTGGGTATCGGGTATCAACTAGTAGGGTGTGAAGCCATGCCTTCCCATTCAGGCATGCGGTCGCACGAATATTGCTTGGCATGGCGGCACATGAACCGGTCCTTATACGACCGGAGCAGGCATCTTCACTAGCTATCCTCATGATGAGGAGTCGCATACCTAGAGATAGCCCTCCCACTAGGACTACCTCGCCTGCTTCCGTCAAAAGTATCCCCACTAAGTGTTGCACATTTGTCACTAGTATATATATACCATCCCACATTTCATGTTCACACGTACTCCACCAATCACACACACCATTCTACACAAAAAGCATGTATAGCAAGATTAATTAGGTACACAGTGTATTAAGTCCTAAGCAGCATATCATTCCAACATATCATTAAGGATTTAATGATAGTGGAGCCTAGGTTTAGCAATGGAATCAGGATAAGCAATAACAAGGTATGGCAATCAACAAGTACTTGGGACAATACTAGCATTTAAATCATATTTAAATACCATGCCTATTTATTTATAAAGTAGGCTCTAAATAGGATTATTTGCAATCATAGGATCAACATGATCAAAGGGAGTTAGGACTTGCCTTCACCAAAGTCTTCGTCTTCCAATCCTTCAAATCCGTCCTCAAAAGCTTGATCGTCTAGCGATTAAAAGTAAATAACGACAAAATAAATCTACCGCACAAGCAATTAACTAAACAAGTAATAAATCAAATAAGAGCCAAATGAAGATCAATAACAGAGGGTTCTGGTAGTATTGTACAGAGGATGATTTTAGATGAATTTTGGCGAAAGAATCACCAAAATCGGAGTTAAGATGAAAAAGATATCGATTTTACAAGTTTGCAAGAAGGAATTAATTAGGATTAAGATAAGTATTAAACTATAGACATAATCCTAATTAATTCTGGAGTAAACAAGGGTTTTACAGTGATAATAAGATAATCTAGTATTTATAGGAATTTTGTGGAATTTTTCTGATAAAGGAAAGTGCTCAGAAAAAGAAGTCTGTGTGCATCTGTTGTGTGGCGCTAGCATTTTCCAAGGAGTTTGAGAGGCTGACTTGTGGGGCCATGGGGCCGGGTTCACAGCTGCGCACTGTGTTATGGACTCAGTCCATGGGCTGTGGACCGTGAGGTGTGTGTGTGAGGGTGGTTCACCGTGCACCGCGTTCGTGGACGCGGCTGCTGACTGGGCAAAGCGACTGGGTCGCGTGGGCCCTCGTGCTGGCGTGGCGCGCCACGTCGGCGGGTGGCGCGACTGGGTCAAGGCGGCCGGGAATTGGCGGCGTGCGGCGGTGGCTCGCCGGCGTGCTTGCCGGCGATGCGTTCCCTGGCGGAGGCTCAGCGAGGGATGGGCGTATGGGCTCGGCACGGGACTGCGGAGCGGATGGCACCTCGCGTCGACGACGGGAGTCGCCGGAGCGGCGGCGCGTGCCTGCCGGAGTGTGGTGGTGCGGCGGCGCGCGAAGTGGATTCGCGTGCGCACGTGCTCGCGCGTGCGCGTGTTGCCGCAGGGGCGCGCGGGAGCGCGGGGAAGCGGGTGGTGGGCACGGCCTGGCCGGGGAGAACACACGGTGGCCGGCGGTGAGCTCGAAAGCAGTGGAGGCGGCGGCGCTCGGTGCGTGGGGGTGCGCGCGTGCAAGGATACGAGAGGAGGAGGCGCATGAGAGGGAGAGGAGTGTGGGGAAGCTCACTGCGGGCTCAGTCGAGGCGGAGGACGACGGGAGGCGGCCGTCGTCGGAGAAGAAGATGACGGGGGTTAGGTCGTCGTCGATCTCCTCGCTCACAGTGCGGCTGCATAAACGGAGGCGATGCCGGGGTTCAGTGGGTCGTGGCGAAGCTCGGCGATGAGGAAAGGAGACGCGTGACTCGTCGACGTCGGCGAAAGCCTTTGCCGAAGGGCTCGCCGGAGAGAGGAGAGAGATTGGAAAGGGGAAAAATGAAAATGGTGGCGCTCGGGTGCGGTGGAGAGTGGTTGGAGCTCGCGAGGGAGAAAAGGGAGAAGGACGGAGCTCAACGGCTTGAAAAGCAAGGGGGGAGGAGTCGTTGGGCGGCCGGTCCAAGCTCTGGTCGCCGCAATTTAATGGCGAAGCGATGGACGCGATGGGAGAAGCGACGACCTTCACGTGTGATGATGAACACGGAGTGGGGACTCTGCGACGGAGGGGACGTAACGGGAGAGGCTCGCGTGGAGCTGACGTCGAGGCATGGCGGTGTCCCGGTCTTGGGGACGGTCGCGCGGTCGTCGGTCAAGGAGGGGATGGGCGCGGTCCTTGTTGATGAGACGGGACGTCGGGTGCTCGGGGCGAGCACGTGGTCGACGCGGCGGCGACTGCTGCTCGGACGCGACGACACGGCGACGGGGAGACCGGACGTACATGGGCGCGCCCTGGCGCGGTCAGAGGAAGGTGATGACAAGTGGGGCCCACATGTCAGTGAGAGAGAGGGAGAGAAGGTGGGCTGAGCGAGTTGGGCCACTGCTGGGCCGAAGCAGGCTGCGGAAAAAAAAAAGAAAGAAAGGAGCGGGCTGCACTGCTAGTTGGGCTGGATAGAAGAAAAGAGAAGAGGGGCGGCCCGGGAGAGGAGAAAGGCTTTTTCTATTTTCTAGAATTAGGGATTGGGCTGAAATTTGAATGAAATTCAAATTTGAAAGGAAGACAAAAGCAACCAACACTTCAAATGAAAAGAAGAAACTCCAAAAATGCATATGATGGGTTTTTGTGCACATTTTGAAATGAAAATTTTGAAGTGTGACTTGGAGATTAGTTTAGTTAATTGAGTTTTGTTGGAAAATTTTTAAAAAGTTCAAATTTTTAATGGTTTTTAATCATGGGCAAAACACAAGGTGTTACAGGGAATGTCGCGCCGCGTCCGGGGATGGGGAGAGGTCCGCGCTGAGCCGGGGATGGGGTGCAGGCTGCCGCCAATGAGGTGGAGGAGTCCGTGGTGGAATTTGGAAGGAAGGGACGACGGCGGAGAGGAGGAATCCCGATTCGGAAGTGCAGTCGTCGACGAAAAAGGAAAGAAAGGCGGACGCGCTGTAACCGCATCCCAAATCTTTTGTTCGTATTCCGTGTCGTGCACCGCGGAATCCACCCATGTGGAGGCAACGTGACGAGAGCCGAAACCTTGTCACGCACGCGTCGTATCCGCCGGAGACGCACGCACCCGGAACACAGGTCATACGGCGCAAGGGTCAAAACAGAGGAGGTTACAGGTTCCTGGCATTTTGGCGGAGCCAAAGTTTGGCGAACCCAAAAACAATGAGATCGTCCGTCGCAACATGTGCCTGATGGCATGTGCTGGTACATTTTCTGATTCCAGCTAAACCGATATGTTTTGAGCTCGCAAACATTCGCCGCGTCCATACCCGTGCTAGACTTGTGTGCATGTGAGCAGCTCTGATTTCGTACAGTCAAGGAGGCAGGAACAGAGTAGTCCGTGAGGGCCGGGGGCCTGTTGCTTGGATCCGTTTCCGAGGGGAGCTGTGCCGATTAGCCGGCGGCACGGCGCGGCGCCGCGTACGCTTTGACGGCATGACGCAAAGCATCCCGAAACGGCTGGGCGCACGCACCCCGGTATGGCCAGGCCCGACCGACGCGATGCGCTGCAAATTTTGTACTTCAACGCATCTCGCGCTGCATCGGGTAGCTAAGCCTGCAAAAACATCCAGCGACTTTGACGCCGCACACGTCAGGATCCGCCCACCGGTGCACGACAAAGCTAAAAGAAGACGCCCGAAGCACAGAGCAAGAGAGTTAAAAGCAGAGGACTGGGGGTTGGAAAAGGGTGTGCGCGCCGGTTGAGCAGAAAGTGAATGCGTTCCAGTACAGCTAGGTGGCTCTGGTCATATCACCAACCGGGCCAGAGAAAATAGCCATTCCTCGATCAGTCGGGACAGTCTTCAGTGTTTCGTGCGCACATGCATGTATCATCTGTGTCGTAAGTTGTAGCTCTATGCGTGGCCATGATTAAAGATCGGGTGGTCGAGGTTGAGTCCCGGAACGCTGACTCGAATCATTATCAACAATAATAACAGCAACGTTCATGACATGTGTGAAAATAAAGTAAAATTAAACAACAGAAATAGCACAGAAAAAATAGGCAATGGTATATACCATCATAGAAATAAACTTGTATCAGGGACCTTGTGTCCTCCATGGGCAGCACATCGCAAAGCTTCAGCCAGTGACGACAGTTTTGCTACGACTCCTCCAACCGCACCTTCTCCTGGGCTCGCCGCGTCGCGTCCAGGATATCGTCATCCTCCGCGTCTCCCCTCTTCTTCATAGTAGTTGGAGTTGGGGCTCGACCAGGAGGATCAATCTCTGAAGGACGTCTTTGCTTGTGCGCGTTGTCATCGAGCCCCCTCTTATCTCTCCAGGGCAATGGCGGAGCCAAAGTTTGGTCTGTTTCTTCTTAGCACCCTAAGCACTCCTCAAATCCGTAAAGAAATACACAAAGCAAGGAGGGGCCTAGGCCTAAGTTGGCCTTAATGAGTTAAATGAGTTTTTCCGTAGACACTGTTATGACGAGAAGCTAAACTCGCACGTCTTCGTGATTCATCAACGCTGGTGTGTCCTTCGATCGATATACAATATATACGTTATCATGGAACATGACATCTATTCTTGATACGTCGTGACTAGCGAATCTATTGTGGGGCCTTTGCCCCCCCCCCCCCCCCCCCACCCCCCTTTTTAGGCTTGTGATTATGAATTTTGAATATTACAATCACATACTATAACAAAGAGGTAGATTTTGGGTCAGAAGTATAGAATCTGAACCTTTAGATTCCACAATCTCATAATATGCTTAGAACCAGTTTTTCCTGGATTATAGTCCAGATATTTACTCATTTGCCATTATGACTCACTGTAAGTGACCGAAAGGTGAATTGTAGAATCTAAAAAATAAATAATCCTTAGATTTTGACTTTTAGATTTTCACAATCGCAAAATTCTATGATCTAAAATCTAGATTGTGAAATATAAAGCTGAAACAAAGAAGGAAACGCACACAAGATTGAACGTCCGCTCGTTGGGCTCAAATCATGGGGTCACAAAATAAGGGTTTTCTTCAACTAAACTACGAACACCAATCAAGCAGCCCATGAGGGAAAGCAGCCCGGACTCACTTGGGCGGTAGCCCAACCGCATGTGCTCCCTGCAAAGCAAATCTTTGCTCGTAATATCCCGTGTCGTGCACCGGGAAATCCATGTGGGGGCAACGCGAACATCCAGCAAAGCTCATCACGCACAGGCGTCGTATCCGCCGGAGAAGAACTCACCTCGGGACAAAAATCGCAGAAGGGACGACCAAAGTACAGGGCAAGCGTCAAAACAGGAGGTTGGAGGTTTGTTGAGCAGAAAGTGCGTTTCGGCTGTGGCGTGGCCGCGTGGGTATCGCCTAGCGGAGAAAATACTTCTCCTCGGTCCAGATCCACCCAGACAGTGTACGAGTTTCAGTGCTGCAAACGCACATGCATGCGTTCGGAGTATATCTGCCGACTTGCGCATGGATTACATGCAGGCATGTCGGGGGTCAGGCACGACGACCGCAACGCGTCTCGGCATGGCTCACATGCGGCTCGTGCGGCGCAGTCGCCACTTGCACTGGTAGCTCGCACATCGCAGTAGTAATGACGTTCTGAGGGCGCTCGTGGTTGTACAGAGCCGAAGATGGTAAAACCTGGGCCAATTTCTTCATTTGCGTTGGCTTGAGTAACTGGCACACCTCTTGGATTGCAAAAACCGTGCACAGACTTTGGCGCCGATCTCAAATCGCAAATCCTGTGCCGCCGGTAGTCTCCACCCCCCAGAATGGTATCCTTTCATCGCTGGCGGAAGGTGACCGTGTCGGTGCCTCTTTGCCACATGCGCTGAACTTGCCGAAGCAACAAAGATAAAAATCATCGTCGAACACGACACATGACTGATCTTACGCGGATTTCAAGAATTCCGTCCCGACCAAATTGTTTTGAGCTCGCGAAAAGTGCATGCCTGTAGTCCTCTTTTTCTTTTTCTTTGTTTTTTTCTATTCGTGAATTGTAAAACAAGACTCTTTTCCTTTATATAATATATTTAATCAGTAGGGGGACGAGCTTTTTGCTTATTTAGTACTCCACTCGACGGGCTTCGATAATTTGACACAGTTAGGATTGACCTCGCCAAAATGACTCTTATTTCGTTGTCACTTTGATTTCCATATCCTTTTTCCCCTTTTCTGGATTTCTATTTTCTTTTTCTCACCCAGGCCACGTGAAATGACCACCATACCCTCAGGTCAAAAGACGTATGACCGTATGATTCGTATCCATGCACGAGCTCTCTCTCGATACCCCTTCGTTCTTTTCTACACGGCAGACCAGAGCGCCGCCGCTGGCGACAGGGCTGCAGCCTAGCAACGAGGTTAGCGAAGTCCTCAAGAAATCGAGTTTCCCTCTCGTTGTCGTGTCGTTTCCATTTTCCTCGTCTTTTATTTGTTTCACGAGATGTTTCTGATCTGAAACCCTACCTTTGAAATTGGTTGCAGGTAGTAGAAGTTTAGCAAGGGCTAGACTATTTACTCCATGGATCTCGGGCCGACATAGGGATGCGTCTGACGGGTATATACGTACATTAATCTATTGATTTTTGTGTAACTGCTGGCCTGTGACACCCATACAAAATGCGAACTGCATGCAGCCCTGCAGCACTTTTCAAACGAATATGAGTATTGATACAACCTAACATAACAGAAAGATGCAAAGACTCTCCCATTTGCCAAAACTGACGGACAGAGCAGCTTCGGAAACAGGATTCACTCGTCCAAGCACAAGAGAGACATGTTCTCTTCAACAGAGCAATCCACCTGGCAAGACGAACAGCAAGCAGCAAGGATCAGGATGAGCCCCAGGCATCGCTGCTCCGTCGGAGGTTGCGAAGCACGGGCGCTTCCTCTCAGCAGGACTAGCCAGCAGCGCAAGCCGGCGGAGTTCCCAGCGGCAGTCGACGGAGGTGACTCCGATTCACCTGGCGGCTGCGACGGCTATTGCGGAGGATCGAGGGCATGGCAGGGGCACGGGCGAGTGCTGAGCAGGCGCGGAGCAGAGCAGGGTCGGGCGCCCGGGAGATCGCCGGGACTGCGACGGCGAAGGCCAGGGGCGACCGCTTGGTCAGCGGCATCGTTTTGTTTCATGCGGCGAGGGAGCTGGTAAAGAAAAGGAGACCCGAGGGTATGGTGGTCATTTCACGTGGCCTGGGTGAGAAAAAGAAAATAGAAATCCAGAAAAGGGGAAAAAAGATATGCAAATCAAAGTGACAACGAAATAAGAGTCATTTTAGCGAGGTCAATCCTAACTATGTCAAATTGTCGAAGCCCATCAAGTGGAGTCCTAAATAATCAAAAAGTTCGTAGGGGGACTCCCCTCCTGTATTTTTCAAAAAAAAAAGAAAAGAAAAGTGCATGCCTGTAGTTCTCTCTGCTCCAGGCCCCCCTACACGGCTACACGTACCCCACCACCGCGCTGCTCACAGTTCTCGTGTTCAGTCTGAGGAATAGAGGAAGGCACTTGCTTGTCGCGATGGCATCGGCACTTCGGCATCCTCACCCCGGTACGCTACTTCTCTCCATCCATGGACACCCTGACCAGAACTTGGGCGGGTACACATCAACTGAACCAGATGATCGGAATGCATGGATACATGGACAAAACGATGTGCGAGGGGCCTGCTGCACCGCAAGGGCCGTCGCGGGAGCGGCAGGCGCCGGCGGCATGGTGTACTCTTCAATTTGCAGGTCTGTGCGAATTTCTTCAAAGGATGGGAAGGGGCGCTGCCTCTTGATGAGGGCCCCCATGTAGGCGTAGCGCTCGCTCAGGCCGCGCACGGTTTGGAGGACGAGCTGGCGGTCGGTGACGGGCTCGCCGACGTCGCTCAGGGCATCCGCCAAGGCCCGAAGACGACGCAGGTACTCGGGCATGCTGAGGTCGCCTTGACGGAAGTTCCGGAACTCAGCGTCGAGGAGGAGGACACGGCTCTCCCGGTTCCCAATGAACTCACGTTCAAGGGTGAGCCAGGCTCGGCGGGCTGTGGTGTTGCGGATCATGACGAGCTCGCCGAGGTCCGGGCTGATCGTGCCGACGATCCACGAGAGGACCGTGCAGTCCATGCGGTACCAGTCTGGAGACTCGAAGTTGGTGTCGTCGTCGAGGACGTGCGACGTGATGGAGTACTTGCCGAGGGTGATCATGAAGGAACCGCGCCAACGGCTGTAATTGGCCGAGGCGCGATCGAGGACGACCGGGATGAGGGCGCGGACGTTCTGGATGGCGACGGCTTGGGCGTGCAGATTCGCCACGGCGGCAGCCTCGTGGACGATGAGGGCGTCCTCGACGGCTTGGCTGTGCGCGGCGGCCTTGTCCCGAGCCGCCTGTTCCTCGAGAAGCTTGGTGGTGGCCGCGGCCCGCTGTCTGGCGGCCTCTTCTTCCTGGGCGCGCAGAGCCGCGGCGTCCTTGGCGCGTTGAGCGTCGTCCTGGGCCCTGGCGTTGGCGGCTGCCTGCTGATCGCGTGCGAGCGCGTCCGCGCGGTCACGCAGCGCGCGAGCCTGTTCGGCGTCGGCGTTTGCGGCGGCAGCGGTGGCAGCTTCGTCGGTGGCGAGCGGCAGCGGCATGGTGCCGGGCGGCGGTGGAGGCGACTGCGTCATGGGATCGGCGGCGGCGGCGGCAGCGGCTAGGTTTAGGGTTGCGGAAGCGATTAGGTCGAATCGACCGTCTCGGATACCATGTTGGAAGGAATAGGTTCACAACTGTTGGATTGATTGATCAACGTATAGAGTACAAGTATATATAGGCCGGTCAAGCGTATCCAAACCACCAAGACTTATAGAAATATGATCAAGGGTGGATAGCTTGCCGGCGCTACGTACGTGAACAGCCAACAGAGGACCGGGTCACCCTATGGCCAGGCGGCACTGAAATACAAAGTCTAACATGCTGGAACGGTTACCTTATCGCCAATGTCCTGCTTCATTTCATCTAACATTTCACTAGTTTTTGGCCGCCAAAAAGTATGCCGAAAACTTTGGCAGAAATGTCAATGGCGTTCTTGGTCAGGAACGAGGAACGCACTCATCTTCTCATTGGCATTCCCATGACGGTCGTCCCGTTAGTCATCACGTCCTCCCATCATTATCGTCAGGGGAGGAGCCGAGAATCGAGCCCAGGGGGTGCTGGTCTGATGCTTTTCTCCCAAGCTGGTGCTAGATTAGTGAAGAATATACCGGTAAAAAAAAACTATTACTGAAGAATATGCAAATACAACTAATGAATAAATGATGATTACATGGTGCTTACTTGTGGTGAGAGGGGTGCTGGTCTGATGCTTTTCTCCCAAGCTAGTGCTAGATTACTGAAGAATATGCAAATGCAACTAATGAAGGAATGTTGATTACACGGTGCTTACTTGTGGTGAGGGCCCGAGGGGGTGCTGCAGCCAGTTGATCGCTGGCCGAACGTGACCACGCCAGTGCCCTCGCCCATTTGCGGCATGTCCGTGCGTAGATCAGACAAAATAGCCCAGGGACACACGACATGTGCCTGCCGTCGTATAAACAGCCGTATCTCCAGAATTCCAGCTGGATCAATGTTTTTTGAGACTGCTCGGCACTCGATGCATGCACATGTCCCCGCCGAGGCCCATTCCTATATGCATACACTGACCCGTCACAATGTTCGCTCTGTCCTCCAGCCCGAGCCGTCGAGACAGAGGAAGCCGGCCATCGTTCCGGTGTCCTTCCATCTTGCTCGTTCGTTGTCCTGTGCTTCGTACTAGTTCTCTTTCTCGGCGCCGGCTCGGTCAGTGAACTTGGCCAAGCAAAGACAAAATAATCGTGGAACACGATATACGACTGATCGCCGTGTAAAACAACCGCATTTCCATAATCACGGCCGGACCAAAGTGTTTCGAGCTAGGAACAGAGGAAGCATGCATGGACGGTGTCCCAGAAGAGCACTTTTACAGTAGACCATGATACTGTATTGTGAGAGGTATCATGGCTTTCATCCAACCGTCCATTTGAGTTGGCACTTTTGTAATTAGTTAATTAGTATTAGGTAGTACCAATCCTTGGCCTAATTACGTAACTATCTTCGTATTTAGTTCAATTTATTCGTGAGTTTCATGTTATGCATGAAGGAGCCGCCGCCGGCCCGACGGCGACCTCTTGAATATTGAAACAACCACGAACTGCACCAATGGCACCCAGAATGCGTTCGAAGGCTAATTTTAATTGAGTCTGCATGAACTCGATCTGGCATCAAGGAAATCGGCAGCTTCAACGCCACGGAATTCGTGAGGCCGCCGCTGCCGTAGTAGAATCAGGCACACCGAGCCGGCCATCCTCTCGATCCGTATCAACTGCTGTCAGATCCCTGGACATCCTTTATCTCCCAAAGCTCCGTCAATCTCCGATCATTCGCTTTCACTGCTTATCGTCATCACACATTCTTCAATCTAAATTGACCTTGGGCATGAAACATTCACCCTCTCCTCGATCTAAAGGACAACGGACCATCACGTTTGAAGATCGGTTCCCAGGATATCCATAATGAACAACATCATTACTAAACTTGTTTACCTAATTAATTAAATAATATTTTACAAGTTTTCCGATTATGCCCAAATGATACCTATGATACCCTTAAATGATACCATAATATCGGTGGGACAAAGAAGTATCATGAGACCAATCTAAGCCACCGGATGATCGAAATAGATGGCATGCATCTATTTGGGTCTATTGTAAAAGTGCTCGTCCCAGAATCATTTTATATCATCGCTGGCGGATCGCGTGGTGGACGCGCTGATGTGTTCTTGTCCGGACTCCGGTTACGGTTCACATCTCATCCAGGGAAAGGCAAAGAGACAAAACGATCCAGGAACACCTCATGTGCCTGATGATCCTGCAATACACCAACCCAATTCCCAGAATTCCAGCTGGAGGACCAAAATACTTTCGAGCTCGAGTCGCACGCTCTCACTGGGCGCCCATGTTCTTCTCAATGCTCCAAGCAAGGGAAGGGCCCCTTCATATACCCCACTTACATCACACTGTTCAATCCTCGTCCAGGTCCAGGTCCGGGAGCAGAGGAAGCCGGCTGTCGCAATGGCGTCGGCGTCCTCGCCCCGGAGTCCTTGTTCCATCTTGGTGGCTCTGCTCTGCGCCATTGCCGTCTCTTCCGCGGCCGCTGCTGCCGCCGCCGGCGGTGGTGGCTCGGCGCGCGGGCCGATCGCAACCAACGGGAAGAACTACACCAAGGTGTGCGACGCGGCGCGGTTCGCGTCCCTGGGCCTGGACATGTCGGCCTTCCGGTACTGCGACGCGTCGCTTGCGTACGGCGAGCGCGTGCGCGACCTGGTGGGCCGTCTGACGCTGGAGGAGAAGGTGGGCAACCTCGGCGACCGGTCGAAAGGCGCGGCCCGCGTGGGCCTGCCGTCGTACCTGTGGTGGGGCGAGGCCCTGCACGGCGTCTCCGACGTGGGCCCCTACGGCACCTGGTTCGGCGACGCCGTCCCGGGCGCCACCTCCTTCCCGCTCGTCATCACCAGCGCGGCGTCGTTCAACGAGACGCTGTGGCGGGCCGTGGGCGGCGCGGTGTCGACGGAGGTCCGGGCCATGTACAACCTGGGCCACGCGGAGCTCACGTACTGGAGCCCCAACATCAACGTGGTCCGCGACCCGCGGTGGGGCCGCGCCAGCGAGACCCCCGGCGAGGACCCCTTCGTCGTCGGCCGCTACGCCGTCAACTTCGTCCGCGGCATGCAGGACATCGCCGGCGACGACGCCGAGAACAACAAGCAGGACCCGTTCACGCGGCGGATCAAGGTGTCCAGCTGCTGCAAGCACTTCACGGCGTACGACGTGGACAAATGGTTGAACGCCGACCGCTACACGTTCGACGCGCGCGTGGAGGAGCGCGACATGATCGAGACCTTCGAGCGCCCCTTCGAGATGTGCGTCCGCGACGGCGACGCCAGCTGCGTCATGTGCTCCTACAACCGCGTCAACGGCGTCCCCGCCTGCGCCGACCACCGCCTCCTCACCGCGACGGTGCGCGACAGCTGGCAGCTGCACGGCTACGTCGTCTCCGACTGCGACTCGGTGCGCGTCATGGTCAAGTACGCCAAATGGCTCAACCTCACCGGCGCCGAGGCCACCGCCGCCGCCATGAAGGCCGGCCTCGACCTCGACTGCGGCATGTACTGGGAGGGCGTCTCCGACTTCTTCACCGCGTACGGCGTCGACGCCGTTAGGCAGGGGAAGCTCGCCGAGGCTGACGTGGATAACGCGCTCGCCAACAACTACCTCACGCTCATGCGGCTCGGATTCTTCGACGGCTCGCCGGAGTTCGAGGGGCTCGGCGCCGGCGACGTGTGCAGCGACGCGCACAAGGAGCTCGCGGCCGATGCGGCCAGGCAGGGGATGGTGCTCCTCAAGAACCAGGACGGACGCCTCCCGTTGGACATCGACAAGGTTCGTTCAGTGGCGTTGGTTGGCCTGTTGCAGCACATCAATGCCACCGACGTCATGCTTGGAGACTACCGAGGTAGAGTAATCCATACTACTTGTAAATCATTTGTTACTGTGTCCTCCTCTGTCACTGTCAGTAAATCATTTGTTACTGTGGCTTCCTCTGTCAATGTCGTGTAATTAAGATTCTTCTTGGTTTCTACTACTACCTGGAACACAGGCCAACCGTGCAGGGTGGTGACGCCGTACGACGGCGTAAGGAAGATGGTCAGTGCCACGAACATGCACGCGTGCGACAGCGGGGCGTGTTACACGGCGGCAAGGAGTGGGACCGTCGACGCGACAATCGTCATCGCCGGCCTCAACATGAGCGTGGAGAGGGAGAGCATAGACAGGGTGGACCTCTTCCTGCCGTGGAACCAGACCGGCTGGATCAGTGCCGTCGCCGCCGCGTCCGCGGACCCGATCATCCTCGTGATCATGTCGGCCGGCGGCGTCGACATCTCCTTCGCACAGAACAACCCCAAGATCGGCGCCATTGTCTGGGCCGGGTACCCGGGCGAGGAAGGCGGCACGGCCATCGCCGATGTCCTCTTCGGAAAATACAATCCAGGTTCGTACTACATATAATTGTGTTGTTCAGCATCAAATTATGCACATCCATTCCCTGATAAACAACATTTGTTTTGTATCATCACGAAACAGGAGGAAGATTGCCGCTGACCTGGTTCAAGAACAACTACATCAACCAGATCCCCATGACGTCCATGGCGCTGCGTCCCGACGCCAAGCAAGGCTACCCGGGCCGGACCTACAAGTTCTACGGCGGCCCGGACGTGCTCTACCCGTTCGGGCACGGCCTCAGCTACACCACCTTCACCTACACCTCCGGCACCACCGCCGCCACCGTCGCCATCAAGGTCAGCGACTGGCAGCACTGCAAGGCGCTCACCTACAAACCGGGGGCGCCGTCGCCGCCGCCGGCGTGCCCGGCCGTCAACGTCGCCAGCCACCGGTGCGACGAGGCCGTGAGCTTCACCGTCGCCGTGGCGAACACCGGCGGCGTGGCAGGCGACCACGTGGTGGCCGTGTACACGTCGCCGCCGCCCGAGGTGGACGACGCGCCGCTCAAGCAGCTGGTGGCGTTCCGCCGGGTGTTCGTGCCGGCCGGCGCGTCCGTCGACGTGCCGTTCGCTCTGAACGTGTGCAAGGCGCTCGGGATCGTCGAGGAGACCGCGTACACCGTCGTGCCGTCGGGAGTCAGCACGGTCATCGTCGGAGGCGACACAGCGCCGTCGCTGTCGTTCCCCGTCAAGATCGAGTTCGCACTGTAGATCATCGATCGACCAGTATTCTTTCCCGAGACTAGGGAGACCATTGATTGTTTTTACTCAAGGTTGTAACGATTATCTCTAGCAAGCGAAAAGTCATATAGCAAGTGTAATTACTTTACACGGTGCTGTACAAAACAGGAGCGGATCCATCACTTCAACATGAACATATGCTACTAATTCGGTGAGGAATTGTACAGCACCGGTGGGGAACTGCTTTGTAAGTGCGATTTTGGAGAGGCCGGTGCATGTCGTATGGTTGTGATTGCAAGCAGCATACTAGCCAGTTGATTGCGCTGGGGCCTTCATGCACACTGCATCTGCGACAGGGCAGATTGCAACGTACGTACATGTTATCAAGAAATCAGAATTGGAACTGTGGCGGCACCGCGAGCCACCCTGCCACAACATCCCGATATATGTTTGCCACTAGTGCTAGAGCGCCGCCGCAGAACGATGACACGCCCCACGCCGCCACGCTCGACCAACGACCCATACGTCGATCTCGCCTCTGTCAGAGTCACCGCGCCGTGGACTCGCTTCTACCTGGGCCTTCTCGCTGTGTCCCATCGCAAGGAGTACCACCACCATAACGCTGCCAGTCACGCTTGCTAGGGTTTACCCAAAAAATGGCGGCGGCGGCAGAAACGAAAGGAGCGAGAGGGACGAACAGGAGAAATGAGTTTATTTCCATCGGGATTACAATTGCTAACATTTTGTTCTATTATTAGATTAATGAAATCACTTAGTTGCCATTGCCTTTTTTCCATTAGTACCCCTTATCTCATTATACCACTTTAAAATACTACCATACCACTCTAGAGGCTTTAAAGTAGTATGAAGTGGATCTCAACCATTAGATTCAAGAAAATTGATGGACCACGTTGATTTGGGTGCACCGTAAATGTTCTCAAAATTTTTACCTTCGTTTTAACTAGCACCAGCAGTCTAGCACAGGACACGCCAATCTTGGTAATGTTTTAAATTTTACTTAGTTTTGTTTTGTTTGCGATTTGTTAAAAAAGGAGTCCTAGGTGTATTTTATTTCATCATCTTTTAAAGTTAGATTTATTGTGTCTCGAGGACACCTTTACTTGTGTGCGTCGTCTTCAAGCCCCCCCCCCCCCCCCCCCCCCAACACACACACACACACACACACATTTCTCCGCCCCAGGGGGGAGGGAGGGTTAGAGTGTTTCTATAATT
This sequence comes from Eragrostis curvula, assembly GCA_007726485.1. Lineage (NCBI taxonomy): Eukaryota > Viridiplantae > Streptophyta > Magnoliopsida > Poales > Poaceae > Eragrostis > Eragrostis curvula. Next base: position 7,032,346 of record RWGY01000026.1, on the reverse strand, counting down.
AGTTCTATGAGCATAATCTATTGTAGACTCTACCGCAAAATCGCATGACTCAAGATCCAACTTGATCCGGTACTTGTAATCTTTCCCAAATGACCACTATTGCCAATGCCTTGATGCTGCCCTACCCCTCGGCCGATCTACATTATATACATTATAGTGGAACATGATGTATATTTGTGGTTTGTGGTGACCCGCGAATCTATGAAGGGGGCATAGGCCCCTACAGTTTTTAGCTTGTTTTTAGAAAGTAGAATATATTAATATTTCAGCCTTCATATCATATCAAAAAGATGCATATATGTATTGTTATTACAAGGTAAGAAAGACAATTTGATTCCTTATAGCATGTTGGTTTAAGAAAATAAGAGCAAATAATGAAAGAAACAAAAAAAAAAAAAACTAACCTTCAGCTAAGCGACTACCGAGCAAACAATAAAATAAACAACATCTTCCTTTGGCCACCATCGAAACAAAGAGGATTCACACCTCAATTGCATCATAATAACCGTCATTATCTTTCCACATAAACCCATATCCATATTTTCCTAGTGGCAACACAGAACGTAACCATATACCAGATGGCAAGTCTCAACGGGGCTTAAATGATCATATCATAAGCCCCAACACTACCTCACCTGAGAAGCCACATAGCTCAACATCATTCACCAACGGTAGGTACGACTATTAACACCCAATCATGGATGTACGACTATTAATCGATTGCCGCTTTAGTTGGTGTATACTGTCAACGTCGGATTGAACCAACTTATTCTTGTCTTGTTAATATTCATGGCTACACATTTCACATTAATATATGTCACCAGAGGACACCAAATGGTGAAAATGCGTCCCTCAACAGAGCAAACCCATGCGACCTTCGTCACCGCCGATCCGCCATGGGGACCGTCACCTTCGATTCACCCAACCCGAACACGCCGCTGCCATCCTGACAGTCGCACTCAACAATCTGTTCGACAACAACAAGGGAAGGTGACGGGGCTGTGCATGTGTCAGTGGCCCGAATCAGATAATGTGAGAATGTTGTCATGCTCCAACAGCAACCCGGCCCAGTCCCCTGAATCCCCTCCATCGCCACTCACTCCCGCGACCGCCAAACCTGTTGTGCGTCGTCATTGCGCTTTGGACGCCGGATGCGACCGTCGCACACTGCGTTGGTCTCGAACACCGCTTACGATGCGCCCGCTACGCTGGGCGCGCCAGCTGCACGCCACGTTTGTGGCGCAAGAGGTGCCCGTCGCGCGTACTTGCAGTGCTTGTGCACGCTGGCCGCGAACGCCGCGCTTGCCATGCAGGATGCGGCCATCGCGTGCTGGCTGCGCTTGACGAGTACGCACATGCTGGCCGCGCCCACCGCGTCCAGCGCCCGGAGTACGACATCAGGAGGACCCTAGGAGGGCGTATCCGGCCATGGATGAACGGACAGACACCAGCTTCACCTACGCATCCGGCACCGCCGCCGCCTTGGTCACTGTCAAGGTGCTGCCAGTCGCTGTACAAGCCGCGGGTGCAGTCGCCGGCGTGCCCCGCCGTTAACGTCGCCGGTCACCGGTGCGACGAGGCTCGCCGTGGAGAACACCGGCGGCATGGACGGCGACCACGTGGTGGCGGTGTACACCGCGCCGCCGCCCGAGGTGCACACGACGCGCCGCTCAAGCAGCTGGTGGAGTTCCGCCGGGTGTTCGTACCCGCCGTCGACGTGCCGTTCACGCTCAACGTGTGCAAGGCGCTCGGGATCGTCGAGAAGACCGTCGTGCCGTCGGGAGTCAGCACGGTCATCGTCGGAGGCGGCGCGCCGTCGCTGTCGTTCCCCGTCAAGATCGAGTTCGCACTGTAGATCATCGATCGACCAGCATTCTTTCCCGAGACTAGGGAGTTCGTCATTGATTTGTTTTTACTGAAGGTACTAGACACGATTAAATCTAGCGAGCAAAAGTCATAGCAAGTGTAATTATTTTACACGGTGTTGTACAAAACAGGAGCGGATCCATCACTTCAACATGAACATATGCTACTAACTCGGTGAGAAATTGTACTCGATCGCTGTTTCACGGAAAAATAACAACATGTGATGTTAGCGAATAGCCATGGTGGCTCGTGACTTTGAGTTGGAGTGTTGTGAACTTTTACATACCTCACTCACGTGACACACTTACAAAATAATGAACATGAGTCCGTGAGATCAACAATCAGGAATCTAAATTTTCGCATCAAGTTGTCACAAAGAATTCTACCTTCCTCATGATTAGCACTAGCAATCTAGCACAGGACACACGCTAATCTCCGTAGTTCTTAAATTTCAATTAGTTTTGTTCTGTTTGCGATTTGTGAAACAGGGGCATGAGCGTGTTATATTTCATCGTCTTCTCTAGCTGTGTTGGCAAAACAGATTTTTCTGCAGCTTTTCTTTATTTTTAGGAATACATATGTAAAAGGGTGGATGCAGTGGTGAAAGGAAGCCGGTGAAACTACTATTTCATGGCTTCCTGCTTTATCTTTTTTTCCATTGCGGCTCCCTCCTTTTTAAAAAGAGAAGCACGTGAGGGAGCAACTCTTTTGATTGGGAATCACGTGAAGCCGATGGAGAAAATCAAATTATTGAGGCTGATATAGATGGGAACCATAGTGATGACCAGTTATTTCCTTTCCATCTGTAGGGGCCTTATTTTTGTCATTAGAGTGGAGGCTCGAGGATGCCTTTACTTGCCTGCGTCGTCATCAAGTCCCCTCCCCAATTCTCCGGGGATATTAGAGTGCTGCAATAATTCTATGAACATAATCTGTTGTAGACTATGCCGCAAAATTGCACGACTCGGGATTGCTTCACTTGATAACTGTTCAAGCAGCGGGAGAGACGCTCCTTTACGTGAAGTCTATCCCCGATTGACCACTATGGCCAACGCCCTTGACAGAGATGCTCCATTACGCGAAGTCTATCCCCAATTGACTACTATGGGCAATGCCTTTGATGCCGCCATGTCTGTCGGTCAATTTACAATATATATGCTATAGTGGAACATGATGTATATTCGTGGTATGTTATGACCCGCCAATCTATGAGGGGGCATAGGCCCCCATTGTTTTTTGCTTGTTTTTTGAAAAGTAAAATATATTGATATTCTAATCTCTGTGTAAAAAAGATGCATATATCTATCATTATTAAAAGGTAAGAAAGATGGTTCTGGTTCTCGTCCTAATGCAACGTAGGCAGCAGGCTTAAGATTAAAAAGAGCAACCAATAATAGACAAAAAAAATTATCCTACGCTCCACCAAAAATTAGAAAAAAATTGTAAATCTCTTTTAAAAATAGAAAAAAAAATGTACATCTTTTTTTTGTCACCATCGCAACAAAGATGCTTCAGACCTCAATTGCATCACAGTTAGTCGTCACCTTCTTTCCACATAAACCATCAAGCATGTTTTCGTTGTATCATTTACCAAAGGCAAGTCTCTAAAACATGTCTTAAGTTAAATGGTCATACCATAAACTCCGACACTGCCTTGTCCGAGAAGCCACGTTGGTGCACCATCATATATAGCTCAACATCAATCACCAACAATAGGTACAACAATTGTCGACGTTTCAGTTGGCGTGTACTGCCAACGTTGGATTGAACCAACTTGAGATCTAAATTTTAGAGGGGTCACATCAAAGAGAATTTTGTTATTTAAAAATATTAAATAAAGTTTAGTTACAAAACTAACTGCAGAACCCCGGGTCTAATTCGCTAGACGAATCTAATAAGGATAATTAAGCCGTGATTAGATGATGGTTACTGTAGCATCACTGTAGCAAAATATAAATTAATTAGGCTCATTAGATTCGTCTCGAAATGAGCATTTATGTGTCAAAAAGGTTTTATCATTAAATTTTATTTAATGCTCCTAAATGACAAGATTCTTTTTGATGTGACGGGTCTAAATTTTAAAGGAGAGGAAACGAACACCTTATTCTTGTCTTGCTAATGCTCATGGCTACTACACACTTCATCTGAATCTGTCATCAGAGGAAACCAAATGCTCAAAATGAGTCCCTCAACAGAGAGCAACCTACTACCAATGCGACCGTTGTCACCGCCAATCCCTCATGGGCGCCGCCACCTTCGATTCACCCAACCCGAACACGGGAATCTGTTAGATGACGGCTCGGGAACCTGACAGTTGCACTCAGCAATCTGTTAGATGACGGCTGGGGGATCTGATGATGCCGCGCAGTTTTCGTGGCCCGAACGGCTTGCAAAATAAAGGTTGTCATGCTCCAACTAGGGGTGAAAATAGGACGGGATTTTCCTGTCCCGTCCGGCAACCGTGACCCGTTTTTCCTGCCTTCTCCTGCCCGTTTCCCCGGTATCCCGTTTATACCCGGGACACTCCCCTTTTTCATCCTGTTTCCAGGAAATCCGGAATCCAACAGCCCAACCCAACCATCAGCCCAATAACGAAAAGGCCTGAAATCAGCCCGGAAGGAATGGTCGAAGCAATTAGTTCAACACATAGTTGCTGCTCTGTGTATTATATAGAGCATGGACCCTCTCAGTTTCTTTGGCTTGCCGATGTGGGACGTCTTGGCTGTTGCCTGCCACTGCCAGGCTCCCGCAATGCTCACGAATATTTCTCTCTCACGTCAGTTTGGCTCACAATTTGTTTCTTTTTTTCTAACTTTTCTCATGCAATTCTTTATTTATCTTTTGACTAAGTATAAAAAATATGTATTTGCTTAGTAAAAATATTATACGGCAGCTTATATAAGTCACGTTCAAACAAATATATTTAATGAAATAGTTGTGGGCTTCTTGTATACATCAATATTTATGTGAGGTTAAATATCCGATGCCATATCTCATGGTCCGTTTCGCTGTACCGGATACCGAACCGTTACCGGTATATTCCCGCCCGGATTAGTTCGTTTCCGACTAACCGCTTATGACCCGTCCGTTTCCGTTTCCGTCCGGGGAAACAAATACGGAAACGGAAACAGTTTGGGGGGGGGGGGGGGGGGGGGGTTCCGCCCGTTCCCGTCCGTTTTCACCCCTAGCTCCAACGGCAATCGCATCTGGTCGCCCCCTGTATGTAGTCCTCAGTCCCCCTCCATCGCCACTCAGTACTCCCGCCGCGGGCGCCAAACCTCACTGCGCATTGGACGCCGGATGATGCGACCGCCGCACGCTGCGCAGGCCGTGAACACCGGCCTACGATGTGCCTGCCGCACGCCACATAGAATGCAGCTGACCTGGCCATGGATGAACGCACAGACCCCAGCTTCACCTACGCATCCGTCCATGATCCACAAGAGGTGCTGGGCTTGTGCATCAGAGAATTTACCAATGCTCTGAAGGGTCCCCCTATGCGTAGCCCGCCCTACGCGAAACGTTGATGTAGCGCGGCCCACACGGCCTGCTACAAGCAAGCTGGGCACAGCCCGCTGGTCTAGAGCCACGTCCGTGAGCAAGCCGCGGAAAGGGGGCAATTGCCTACACACCATCCTTAAAAGGTGACCATCTCCCAAACCCCATTACTAAAGAAGACTTCTCCTCAACACCACTCTTAAGTTCAGTTCTCCCTCCAATATACAAAAATGATCCAAAACAGACATTTCTTTTCCAGTTTTACCCCTAGTCTCATTTGACATGTACAGAGGTTTGTAAATTCGGGAAAAATCAGAAAAATAACGAGCTCCACTCCGGCGGGCGACCTCCTACGTCATCGCCGGAGTCTCCGTCGGCAAATCCGCAGGCGCGCGGGCGACCTCCTACCCTGCCGCCGTCGCGGCCATGGCTCCCTCCGCCAGCGTCTCCCCTGCCGCCGCCGCGGCCATGGCGCGCGCCCGCGCGGTCGGACGCCTGCGCCGTCGGCCCGCGTCGCCCCCTTCGCCGGCGTCTCCCCCTCCCTTGCCGTTGGACCGAGCTCCATCCCGGCCGCCGTTTCGGGCACCTGCTTCGCCGATGTGGCTGCCCGAGCCCGCAGCCACGCCACTGCGTGCCCCGGGCGCCACTTCGTCGCCTGCCTCGCCAGCCGACGACCTCACCGCGCCCTCTGTGCCGCGGTTCGCCTGCCGGAGACCACTGCTGCCCTGCTGCGGCTCCCCTCCCGAGCCTCCTGTGCCGCGTGCGCCATTGGAAGCCGCGGCTCCCCTGCCGGAGACGAGCGAGCCTCCAGGTTCCACTCCCGCATCGGCGCGCGGACGGCCTGCTGCGCCGTCGTCGTCGCCAGATCCGGGGGCGCCGCCGCCGCATCGGGCGCGCGGGCGAGTCCCTCCCCTGCCCCGGCGTCGGGCGCGCGGCCGCGTCCCTCCCCGGCGTCGTCGGGCGCGCTGGCGCCGCCCTCCCCTGCCGCCGCCGCGGGCATGGCGTGGCGCGGGCTCACTCCGGCGTCATCGCTCGCTCTGTTTTGAATTTTTTCCTGGTTCGATTGGTCACGGGAGGACGGAGGGGCATTCTCGGTAAAGAAAAGCGGGCAAAGGCGGGATTTGGTGTTTCGGAGAGGCGGACGCGCTCGCGAGTGGTGTCCAGGAGAAGCACCCTTTACTAATGGGGTTTCGGAGATGGTCCTCCTTACGAGTGGGGTGAGAGCAATTATCCCCGCGGAAAGCGGGTCAGGAAAAAATTGATTAGTCCACTGCCGCAAACTACAGCAAGAGCCACGATGTTTTGTTTATAGGATTTGCTGTTTCTCAGAGATTTTTTAGATTTTTTAGTCATATTTTTGGAACAATAAAAATATATTGTTGAAACAATGAATATATACTGCTGGAACAATAAAACTCTACTGCTGGAACAATGAAACTCTACTGCTGGAACAACGAAATCTCTACAACTAATGAATAAGTGGTCGTCTGTCCCCTCCTTATTCTGCCCTCGCAAAAATATTCTACCCCCGTGAAAACTGTAATCTGCGCCTTGCCCCCCCGAAAACCGCGCCCGAACCGCACGCGCTCCGTGTGATCCATCCCATTAACCTGCGATGCCCACGATCGGACTCCTGCGATCCGAAGCTTACACGTCTCAGCCCCACCACGCCGCCGACTCTTCCTCCGTGCGACTCAGGCCGCCGGCTCCATGCCGCCAACCTAGCTAAGACTACTGCCGCCGTCGCTGCCGTCATGCCACAGCTCTTCCCATCAATACCCCAACCCCCACCGTCAAGATCGATCCACGCCCGAGCCGAGCCCACGCCTCCTACATCTCGCGCCGCGTCAAGGAGACGATGAACCACGCCACATGCCGTCGAGGAGGGAACTGCCGCCTAGGATTTGCAGGCGCCGCCATCGCGCCGACGCTGCCGAGGAACCGCACCTTGACACCACTGCCTGGCGAAGGTCTGGTCGGGCGCCCCTGTCCAAGCTGCAATGAAACGCTGCGGCACCAATTTGTTCCAGGTACTGTTTCCGCGCTGCCGTGAGTTTCAGAGAAGAAGAATTGTCTTCGAATTACGAACTGCCTGATGCTTGAACTGTTGTATACAGTATTTAGTAGATGCAGTAACTTAATATTTTTGGACAGGCAAGACATGGATTGGGCATTTGTTTCTAGGACAGCCGCCTGAATCATTGGCACCTTTTGCTGTTAATGTTTCTTTTATTGCCATGATTGCAGATAAAATGTATAGAGAAAAATGCCATGTTATTGATTCTGAGTGTAGTTCATCCATCGAGGCTCCAAGGTTCAGCAGTCCAAGCCTGAGACGATGTGCAGTTGATGAGTAGATCGGTTGCCAGGTGCTAAAATTTCATTTTGAACTAATCTATGTTTCTACATAATGCTACGAAAATGGCAGGTACTTTCGATTATCAAGTGTATTTCATCCCTTTCGACCATTTGAAATATTGGGATCTGTATGTAGCTTTGATTGATGGAAAAGATGCACACTCTCCAGTAAATGCCACTCCATATAAACCATTTTTGGCAAGCTGGACTCTGAATATGTGTAACAACATGAAGACAACAGTATTTTGCAAGCATAGTTCAGAAAGAATGGTCTGTTTTTCTACAAGACCTCATTGTTGATTGTATTTTGTAGGGGCAGTTTGTATGACACTCTCAAAATGCTAGAGAGTTGGAAGGACGAGTAGCACTCTCAACCATGGACCGTCTATGCTAAGTGAACTAAGAAGGTGGTGTTGGCTCTGTTGGGATACACTTGATTGATGAGTCTATGAAACAACAGTATTAATTACAATGAAGCTCGTGTGGCTTCATTAACTTTTTCCTGGGAGCCAGTGCTTATAAACTTCACGGGGACTATATTTGAGGTGGGTATACTTGAGTGCTGGTTTCTGTTTTCCCCTCAATATACCCTTTTATTGTTGTAATATCAGTTTTCTATACAGAAAAGGCATAGGGACATTTGTCTCGTTTTCTATTATCAGGAATCATGATTACAGTATGTTACTATAGATGTTTTAATTAGCACAACACGAGATACAGTACAGAGTTAACTGGATCCATTTGCAAATTGCAATGGAGCATTGTTTACCGGTTTTGATATGAGGTCTATTGGATGCATGTTTGGTAAACCTGTTTGTTTTTTCAGTTTTGTCACAAATGTCTTTTCATTGTTCTAATAAAATGGTACATCTTCGGTAAACTTCATGGTCGTAGGAATGCATTATGCATGTACTTGTACAGAGATTTTAATTATCTGCAGAAATCATCCATCAAACTGGTAAGTGGCCAAATTCAGTTTAAATAAACTTTAACTCTCAACTCCAATGCACTTTTCCTAATATTAATCAGAGAAGGTTGGTAAGAAAGAAAACTGGTGTCTCGTATTGTCCTCATATTATTTTAATTTACAATTAACAATACATCTTATGCTATGAGATCTGCACACAACACTTATGATCGAATTCTCCCTGAAGATTATAAAATTTTAATGCAGCTGAAATGGTCAGAATGCAGGCTAGCTGTTTTTCTTGGTGACTCAGAGTTGCAGCAGTTTCTTCACATTTTCAGGACTTATTCCCTCCATCTTGCAGATGTGTTATTAGTGACTCGTGAATCCTAATTTTATATTTCTCTTCTCCAGTTTAAAGAATGCTGGCAAATAGCACTTTTCCGCAAACATAGCTGGATTTTATGAGTTTTTGTTCTCTTTTACAACTGTTTGAAAACTAGAAGGGGTTTAGAGATGATAATTGAAATGGCAGGATATCTGTAGGATAATTCATGTATAGTAAGTTATTTATCAGGCAAAATTGATTAGCCACAAATTAGAAGGGGAATGTTAACTTCTCCAGCTGTAACATTTTGCCCATATGTTGCATATCTAAAAGGCATGAGGCTCAGTTTGATTAACTATTCTGATCAACGCAAGCAATTGCTTCTTATAGTTTTCTCTCTAGGAACTGTCCATCCATGAGAAGAGCAGCAGAATGCTGATTGAGAGGGCTTGTGGTGGGATTATTGGATGTTGCAGTTCCTGGGTGAGGAGCAAGATGCTGATTGAGAGGGCAGTTGGAGAGCCCATATTAATTTTTGTTTCCTTTCAGAAATTTAAAATAGTTTTGCATCAGAATACAAGAGTGGGAGCAAGCTGCTCAGAGGGCAATTTTGAATCTCATATTGATTCTGTTTCCTTTTAGATACGCACAAGGATTCTGCATCAGTTAAAACTTCTACACCAGTTTTACCCCTGCTGCTTAATCTTCTGTTATCTTGCCCAACAATTGATTCCATTGGTCTTCTATTTTGGCATTTGCCTTTGAACTTGAATATTAGAATCTTTTACGTTCTTTTGTATTAAATTCACACAATAAATAGTATTTTGTCATATAGAATTTTTGGTTCACATTGCAACTCTCGAGCACACCCTATATAGAATACGTAAATCTAGAGAACTAAGGTATTTGTTGACATTATGTAGATTTGTCCATATTAGTTACTACTCAGCTAATATTGTTGCCTCTCCCGTAGCAACGCACGGGCACTCACCTAGTACTATTAGAATAATGAAACTCTACTGCTGGAACAATAAAACTATATTGTTGGAACAATTAGTTCTTATGTTGAACAAAGTTGGAACCATACATTTAAAATATTAAATTTAAAAAAAAATAAAATATACATAAAAATATATTCATGTGGGATCTTGTTTTGTTGCATTAATTATAAAAAATATGATGGTTCAAACGAATTTGAAAAAAGAGTTACCATTTGAGAGAAAAATTGTTTTGAAGTTTAAAATCAACTCTTAATCCACGCGCTCCAATGACAGGTACACACGTGGCGATCCAAACTGACCACCCATCAGCCCCCGCAACTCACCCCACGTCTTACACTGCTGTGCGCTCGCGACCGTCCATTACACTGCTACGCGGATCTTAAAGCACGCTACGACACGCTAAATATAGGGTCGGTGTGCTCTGAATGCCAATGCTATTCTGATATAGAGTCGAGCCCAGCCCATTTGCAATCTGAGTTAGGCTGAAATTGTTAGTTGGCCACATTCCGGCCATGATCCACAAGAGGTGCTGGGCTTCTGCGTTCTCAAGCATGGACTTTCTTATTTACTGTATTTGTTTTCTAAATAAAAAAGGGACAAACTAGGAGATGCTATAGAGTGTGAAGTGTGAACTAAGCATTCTAAAATCTCAATTATAATTAAGGAAAGCACTATGACCATTTTCATCACAATATTCCAGTAGATACAAGATAGTAAAACCTTATCAATTAACACGAAAGCGTATACCTAACTTTTGATCACTCATATTGGAGCCGGCACGAACAATTCCGGACATCTCTGCCGAATCAAATTCATCAGATGGCGCCCGGCAAGCCTGCCCCCGTGTCTAGATATGAACGTTACACAGCACACACCTGAAACGACAAAGATCAAGGTAACGAGAAAAGCAGACTACACGATTCTTCTTCCCCACTCTTTTCCTGTCACCGTCACACCACACCGGTATCCATCGATCGTGTCCAGGGCGCTGTCATCACCACCTTGTCGCTGCTATTCGCGGACGCTGCGTCCATGCATGAATCTCTCCCGAACAGGAACGCGTTACGGCCACAATAGCTAGCTGCCTCGTCATCTGATCGCCGTCGTGCGTCTCTTTTGGTTGACGCCGATGTCAGGCCGGCGAATGAGAAGCCGCTAGTGCGTGCTTCGTCGACCATCGGTTGATTTGATACTAGCTAGAAGCTTAGGTAAGATGATTGCCGCGCGAACGCGTCGCCGCGTCAGCGTAATGATCAGTCTGAGACGTTTCATTCGCCGGAACGGAACGGAAATGTGCACGGCAATTCGGGCATTAACTCCGGGGCGTTCTTGTCGCATTGAACCATGGTGGCCGGAGGAACGGATCGATTCGAAGTTGACGGCTGTCTCATCACGCACGTAATACGTGTGCAGTTTTGTTAATATACTCACATGACGTAGTACATACTTGTAGAAAACATGATTTGTATACGCTCATGATGTATAATGCGTACACATGCACACGCGCACTGACCGCTGCCTTCTCCTTGGGAGATTCCTATTCCATTTTTGCCTTGGCAGCCGGCAGAGAGGCGGCGCCACCGCGAATCGGATCGACGGTCGATGCGTGCGGCACAAAGCGTTCTCGTTGGCCGCGCCTGCGCGGCGGAGTTAAAGGTATGCGCTGTACTGGCCGCCGAGTCGAGCTGAGCTGGAGAGCACGTCAAGCGGCCGGCTCATTCGCCGATTCGCCGCCGTTGGTTGGTTGGGCAAGCTCTGCATGCGTGCGTGGCCAGTACTGTGCGTGGCGGCGCTTTGCCGATGGCAGCTGGTGTGTGGGTTGAGTGGTGTGATTGGCATCTAGCTATAGCTAGCTAGGTCACCCGTCCGGCCCCCTGAAACGGCCAAATGGGTCTTTCTTTGCTTGCACGAGTTCATTTCATTTCAGCCGTTTTTTTGGGAACATCTTTTCTTCCCACTTCTTTTCTTCGGCCTGCTTTTGAGATTTCTTGGGCGCTCGTCGGTCTTTGCAGTGCGCAACAAGGTAGGAACACGAAGAAAAGGGTCTTGATGCTTGTGTATTTGACCAACGGCCCAGGAGACTGATACACTACTCCAGTGCGGACAACCATTTCTTGGCTGCTTGTGATGATATGATCTTGCAAAATACCTGGAGAATGATTGTAGTTTCTAAAAAATGATCTTGCAGGAACTTCCTTTGCCCACTTACTACCTATTTGTTGTTTCGGGCATGAAACGAGCTGCTATAAGCAAGACTCTTGTACTACAAAATAGTGACGTGTTTGGTTAAAATGATTAGGTGCAATTATAGAATAGGCTATGCAATAATTTTCGAATAGCCTCAGGGTGCTCAATGTGTTGCACGTTAACTCTAGAAGCAATGATAAATGGTTTGATTAGAAGCAATTGATTTACGCATCGCTGGAAACTTCATGTTGGAATAAATGACACTGCAATTTGCAGCTAGATCTTGGAGTAAACAATAAATCTAAAACTGTGTGATGGAACAAAAATGACAAGAACGGCACGATTTTCATCATGACGTTAATAATGTTATGCAATGATGATATATTGGTGTCACGGCTAATGTCACATATATTGCGTCATGTAAAAAAATATAGCTATAGATATGCTTTGTAAACACGTGCACTTAATTAATCTGCACTGCCAAATTTTATATATGAAAGAACATAATTCTTGGTTCGTTTTGTGTTTCCATTTGACAAATAGCGTGATATTAAATTTATTAATGCAGCCATTGGTGAAAAACTCAAGTTTAAATAAATAGCACCACCATTCGCAGTAAGATACGGAAATCGCTGAGATGTGAAGCAAAGACGACCAGAATGGTAGGATCTTCATCATGAATTTAATATATCTCGTTGCGAAATAGTGTATCTCAGCAACTTTCACATATTTTGCGTCATGTAAAACTAAATACACACATCCTAAATGATTTAATCGTGTTATTCACATGAATTCGTACATGATTGATTTTCCTAAAAGGGAAGAATACATTTAAATAACCTTGTAGAGCACAAACTTCCATTGCCTAATTGACTAGTACTAATTTCAGGCACAAGCTGACAAACTGCTATATAAGCAAGAATCTAAAAATCATCACACTTGTGATGATAAGGTACCAATTATAGCATGAGCTATGCAATGATTTAGAGAAGCCATATCACAATGCTCAGTTTGTTGCTTGTTTCCGTATGGACTCGAGAAGCAATAATAAAGATAGTGAGATTAAAAGCAATTGATTCGTCCATTATGAAAATTCCCAAGTTGGAGCAATCAGCACCAGAACAATTTAAGCAACAATTTAAAATCACCACATTAAGTCTGACAAAGCAAAGCGCGTCATTCTAGAATGTTACAGCTCTTCTTCCATGAAAAATTTACATTATGTGATGATATATAGTGATGTCAGGGCAATCATCAGTAAATGGTTGAATTTCTAGATTTTTTTTTTGGTTTTTATGATTTTATAAGGATATCGAGAAACGGAGAGAAAATGTTCGACGTCATTTCCTTTCTCCTAATCAGTCAAGAAAACCAAGCGTGAGCATGAGGTACTTATTTCAGTTTAGTCGTTGCATGCTCAGAGGTTTATATGCATTTGATAAGTACTCGTTTGGGTTCCGGATTTCAAACTTTAGGTATATGTTCACGTGGATCTAGCTGCATCTTCCTAGCCCATTCATTCTTCCAGGGCGAGGTAGCGAGGATCCAGTAATCCAGGACGATGGTTCAGTTTCTTTTGACACGCTTCGTCAGTTTCTACGTTGTCCATCAAAAGGGAAAAGGTCGATGAACCTAGCCCTATATCTGGGTGAAGGGGCGGAACCCAGGATAACGTCGACGCGCGATAGCTGGAGCCTGGACTCGAGCAGTAGGTGGCGAGTGCGTTCTATCCCGCGCGGTAAGCATGCGGTTTCAGGTGGAATCACGTGACGTTTCTCACACGCGCATGAAACGAAACGAACGAACAAACGGCATGGCGCTTTCAGCCTCTTTTGGAACGGTTTCGGTTCGTGCCGTCCGCCTCGTCCTCCTCCACCATGTTGCCGCGCCGCGCAGCTTGCTGAGGAGGATCGCAGGAAAAGGCCACGCGCGGCGTCCGGATCAGTCGGCGAGCCCAACAAGAAACCGCTCCAGAAAAGCATGCTCACGGCAAGAGACGTCACGCGCAGATCGCAAACGAAATGCCACAAGTAGTAATGCAGCCCCGGCCGCCTAAATATCTCGTTCCTCGTCAGTAATATAATGTTACTAACATTACCATGGATATCCTTCAGATACTCATATCTATATCGTTCAAAAGAAGAGAATAGATTCCTCGCAAAAAAAAAAAAGAGAAGAGAAGAGAATAGATATTCAAATCCAACTCTACTACGGTTCTCCTTGCTGGAACGTATAAATTGCGCAGGAATTTGAGATCGATTGAGATGTTCGTTTTCGAAGAGGGGAAATGAAGCGGCAACACTCTTGGGTTGCGCGAGGCGGCGTGTGCCAGCTTGCGCGCGCGTCTGTTCGTGACAATTAAGCAGGGCCAGCTAGCCGCTGTGCGCGTATAGCTGCCAGACGACCTCTCTAGCTAAGCTAATGCAATGCATGAGAGGAGAGAGAAAGGGTGACGTGTCCTCGATTTGGTATGCGCTCGATCGGCTTGAATGCGCGCGAGCCTGATTTCCCTTTTTTGCTTGTGGAATGCAGAGCTCCCTTTTCTGTTATTACCAACCAGGTTCACTGCTGCAAGTCATCGCCACCTTCTCCGTCAGGCCGGCCGTCAGTCACCAGTTTGGTCTCTCTCTCTCTTCTTTCTCTCTACCCTTCTCTCTCTCTCTCTCCACCACCCTATATATACGCACACATTCTCTCCTCTCCTATGTCGTAGCGGCAGGCAGTAGCCTCTCCAGTCAGTGATCAATACCACTGCCTCTTACACCGCCCCCGAATCCCACCTCTCTCGGTCTCTCCTCTTCCCTCAAGAGCTTCGTTCATCGATTGCTGAAGCGTTTACAGAGGAGCGGAGAGGGTGCAGCTAGCCATGGGGAAGGACTACTGGCCGGCCATTGCCATGGTGCTGGTGCAGCTAGGCTTCGCCGGCATGAACGTGGTGTCCAAGCTGGCGCTCGACGCAGGCATGAGCCCCTATGTACTCACCTCCTACCGCAACCTCATCGCCGCCGCCTTCATCGCCCCACTCGCCCTCATCTTCGAGAGGTAGATTTTTCGACTCGAGCGCTTATACCACAACCTTGGTCACTCTGTTTATTACTTTTGGGTTCGCGTCCGCATGCGTGTAACGATGCATGAAGACTCTGTTCATCAGGAGATCTCTTTAGCTATTTTCCTCTTACTGCTCTTCACTGGCATGGATGTATTGAGCAATGCCTTTTCGAGTGTTTGTTTTTTTTCCTTTTGGTTAAAAAGTAAAGATCTTCCCTGACAGAAGATTAACTTCATAAAATTTCAGTTTTTCCCCTTCTTCCAAAAGGCAAGAGCAGTTTGCCATCAGTATTTGTTGGATGCAATCTGCACGTTGCTTCACAAACTATACAACAGCAGTGTTCATTATTTGCCAGGAATAGACTGTTCCTCTCTTGGAGAGGTTTTCTCTTGTTTGAGTTTGTTCTGTGTAAATGATTAGGAGATCGAGGGAGTCATGTCGTAATTCGCCGCTCACCACTATTAACTGCTCTAGGCAATTGGCAGCAAGTAGTTTGCAGTGCTGGCCACCTTTGTTGCCACGTGGATATTCAGTCCCAAATATCAAACCCCAATTTGCAGTACTACTCTCTTGTTTTGATCGATCGAGTTCCAGAATTGTTTCACTAACAGTTTTGCCTCTTTGTTGAATCTACGAGTGCAGGAGAAGCGGGATGACCATGATCACCAAGAAGGTGCTGCTGCAGATATTCTTCTCCTCCATTTTCGGGTACGTTGCGTCTTCTTCCTCCAGATGATGCATACCCCACTTGCGTTAGTGACCTCCCAAAATTAGAGAAGCAAAGTTGCACTATACATACATATCCTGCAGTTGTCAGTCGAGTACACTACACACCCCACGCACGAACACGGAAACGTGTCCTCGTTTCGCTCTAGCCTGCTGGCCTGGTAGCCAGGTCCTAATTCTTGCTTCGTGCGTGTCATGACACGAGAAGGGCCAGGCCACCAGTTGCATGCCTGGGCATCCTTCTCTGTTCCCACCACCTGGATTTAGCTCCCACATTTGTGCGGTACACACGGGCCCCTTCTTCTTCCAGGGAAAAGGGACACGCTTCTTCTTGAATGTCGCGCTCGCTTTGCCGTTTAAAGTGTACCGGTTTCGATCGGTGGATGCATGATCAATGAAAGATCGCGTCTTGTTTCGAATGATTGAGCAAGTTAGCATAGCTCTTTTGTGGGTGAAACTGACTGTCCGCGAGTTTTCGGAGATGTTTCGGATGTCACATTCCCATCGATGGAGGATGATGTGACATTAGTAGTGTAGACAAGTGGTAAATATACTAGTTGTCACTCACACCTCGTCGACTCAACCGAGATTCGGTGCAGAATATTTCGACTGAAAAACATGACACGTAATTTTGCACATAGATATACTACCTTGCAACAGATTGACTGGTACTGTAGTATTTGACTGATTTGTGTGGTCGATCTACTTACTACTGCAGGGCGACGCTGAACCAGGTGCTCTACTTCGTGGGTCTGAAGACCACCACCCCGACGGTGGCGTGCGCGCTGTCCAACACGCTGCCGGCGCTGACCTTCATCATGGCGGCGGCGCTGAAGATGGAGGCGTGGCGGCCGAACACGCCGGCGGGGCAGGCGAAGGTGGTCGGCACCGTCGTCTGCGTCGGCGGCTCCATGATCATGCCCTTCTACAAGGGCCCGCTGCTCAAGGTCTGGGCGTCCCCCATCCACTGGCGCTTCGCCGAGCACACCTCCGCCGCGCCCGCCGCCGCCGCCGGCGGCCACGCCGCCGTCCTCGGCGACATCCTCATCATCGGGAGCTGCGTCGCGTGGGCCGTATGGTTCATCATCCAGGTACTCTACCTTTCAATAGGTTGCTGACAATTGTGGTGGTTAAGACCGAATTATTAACCAATGATATATGATTTGGGGGCAGAGCAAGATGTCGTCGGAGGGGTTCTCGGCGCCGTACACGAGCACGACGATCATGTGCCTCATGGCTGGGGTGCAGTGCGGGGGCATCAGCGCCGCCATGGACCGGAGCGTCGCGGTCTGGAAGCTCGGATTCGACATCAGGCTCTACTCCGTGCTCTACATCGTAAGCTGCTCACCATCTCTGAATGAACGCACAAATAAACAACCCAGAGCGAAAAGACCTGGTGCTCAACCGTTCCTTACACACATGGATGATGGATGGATATGCAGGGGATCGTGGGGTCGGGCATCGCGTTCGCGCTCATGTCGTGGTGCATCCAGGTGCGCGGCCCGCTGTACGTGTCCATGTTCAGCCCGCTGCTGCTCGTCGTCGTCGCCATCGTCGGATGGGGCATCCTCGGCGAGAAGATACACGTCGGGAGGTGATGACGACGCCGAACCTCCCAATCAATACATGCTCTGCTCGACCTCTCTGTACTTGCTTCAGACATAGTAAATCTTGGTGTCCCCGATTGCTGACAAACTATCTCCATCTATCGTTGCAGTGCGATCGGCTCCGCGCTCATCGTCGCCGGGCTGTACATGGTGCTGTGGGGCAAGGGCAGGGAGGAGATGGACGGGCCGGCCTTCGACGACGACGAGGAGGCCGCCATGGGCGCCGGCCTGAACAAGAAGCAGGGCACGGCCACTACTGCAAGCAACGACCGCGGCGCCATCATCAGCTTGCCGGTGATCGGCCCAGCAACTACTGCGCCCAAGCACGACGCCACCCGGAACGGCAACAACTGACGATGATGGGGACATTCATGGCGCGCTGCGAAATTCAGGAATGCTGACGCACATATACATACATATGTACTCTGCCTCACGATCTTGCGAGAGGAAGGAGGGAAATTCAGACCGCGGAGAGGAAGAATAATAAGGGAACGTTACCTTATAGAAGAACAACAGCAAAGTAGATGAATTGGTGAAGGCGTGAGGGCGCCATTTGTGCGAGTGCAGCTTGTTGGGAGTGGTTTGTTAGGAAATTTAAGGGCGGTTTATTTGATTGTGTTTGTGGAGGGAATGCTACATTGGTTTGTTGGTACGCAGTATATGAATTTTGCGACTTGGGTTGTCTGATTTAGTTTCTCTTCAAATATTTTCTTGGTCGTTCTGTTTTGTTTGAATGCTTTGTATATTTGCATACCGCGGTGGCGTGATGGATGGAAAAGAAGACTGGCGGAAAAGTAGCATTTCTGAAAACAAATTTAGACTGGTGAAATACCTTTTTCTGAAGTCCTTAATATTCAGCTCATTTTTTTTCTCTAACTCCATATTTTTCTGTAGCAGTCCTCCTAACAGAAGCAGTACTCTATTTTGAACAAGCAAACAAACAAATCGTTCCAAAACAGCCAACAGCTTTAGTCTGCACCGCAAAAGTTGTTCTATAGCTTACATGCATCATCCTGCAGCAGGAGAAGCACCTGCCAAGTGAAAAAAAAAAATGCAATGTAACTTGATTGTTCAAGATGTTGAAATGATCCAAATAAAAATGTCAAGCTCAAGGGCTCGGCCCTAGCAGCTGTTCCCTGTTCGAAAGAACCAGGAAGATAGGTAGTAAACCCTTTTCACTCAGTTTGTTGGCCAATGTACACAATAAAAATTCTACTGTATCCATGCCAACATTTTCTTCAGATCAATGACGATCTTAGGGTTTCTCCTGGGCAAGCCAATCAGCAAGATTTGAACGTTGTAACCATCTTTGACCTGAGAGATGAGAACTGATTTAGGTAACTAATTCATAAAGAGAGATGGTGCAGATCAGACTTAGCAAAAAGGGAAAGTATTCTTTACTTAGTGGCAGCAAAAGAAAAAAATATAATTTGGTATTCTAATTCCTTATGGCTTCATAAATTACTGTTAACATCCTTGTTTGGCATAACCGCTTATGCCGTCAGTTCATGTATGACAGCAATGATATGATTTCCTCAAACTGATCTGCTACAAGATTAAAAGGTGAGTACTCACTCTGTTTCAAAATATATGCAGTTCTGGCTATGTTTTTGTTTGTCCAGGTTCAGAGAATATTCAATGAACCTGTACAAAGCTAGAACTACATATATTTTGAAACGGATGGAGTACTGAAAAGAAACCTAAGCGATAGAGCAAGGAATTATCCTCGTGTCAGGACATTGTAAAGGACAAATGATAATCCATGCAAGATGAGAAAGTACAAAAACTTCTTGTGAAGAGGGAAAGCACCAAATGAACCCAGCTTTGCTCTGCTTTCGATTTCCAATTTTCCCGGACAACAAATTAACACGAGCACCCAATACATGTGGCGGACACATGAGGGCATCTTCTGTTCATTTCTAATTGCGATGACAACATACCATTTGTGTATTCGTAAAGAAAACAAAATGCCAGTTGTATAACAATACCATTCATATTTTAGAGTTCTACTGATGCATCTGGTCCGCTACGCTGAAGATGAAAGAAACTGAATTTAAAACAACAATAAAGTTGTAACAAAGAAGGATAAACATTCAGAACCATTCCCGTTCCTTTTTCCTGAACGTAAAAACCGAATCTGAAATTGAACATGTGGGATCACCTTTGGAGGAGAATAACTGAACTCGAACCAGAGGTACACTGACTTCCCCTTTCCTTGCCACGCCGCGACGGGTAGCCATGACAGGTCATGTGCGAGGCGATTGTCTACGGAGGTGAGGACGGGTCGACTGCGGCACTATGCTATCCAGCGGCGTGCGAAGCAGGACTCATTGGCGACAGTGTGTCGCCGACACACGACTCCGCTGGCAGATTCCTACGGGCAGACGGGTCTTCATCGGAGAGCTTGAGGAGGAACTCGGTGGCAGAGCGAGCGGGGGACAAAACTACCGCCGGCGTGTGCGCTGTGGACTCCGAGTCAAGACGAAAATCAAGAACCAGAATTGTTGTACCGCCTTTGCCTGGAATCTGGCGGGCCACGTCGCCTCAATTTCTGGGCCGTTCATCTTTCTCAATCGGGCCGTTGAACGATGGACATGTGGCGTTGCGATTTTGCAGTCAAACATTTGGATTTTGAAGTGGACTTCGTTGTGTGAGAGAAACTTGAAAATGAACAGTAAAGCAGTTCAATTTTTTCGCATCTAGATCCCAGTATTTGTTCCTAATCAATACGAAGAAGAGAAAATGCAAAATAGCCATTCAACAGCCGCCGCATTTGACGACCTGAGCATGGAAAAAATGTCCAGCCCTCCTTCGTTTTCAACAAATTGCCGCAATCTTTTACCACCGGCCACTTCTTCAAGGCCCCGCTCCTCCTCCACCAACCCGGCAGCGCCCTCCTCGCCCCGGCTGTGCACCCACTACTCGTCCTCGCCCTCCCTCTCGCCTTCCTGCTCGCCCTCCTCGCCGCGTGCCGTGGTTCATCGGCGACAACGACGACAAGCCGCGGAAACGGGACAATGGCGCCGCCGCCGCATCTTCCTCCCCATCCCTCCTCTCCCCTCCGTGCGTCGCGGTCGTCATCTTCTAGCCGGCCCGTCCGCCGGAAGCAAGGCGGTCCCAGACCGCGCCGCGGGCTGTGGCTAGCCTCGACGGGGTGGCGTCGTCATCAACTGATATGCCGGCCTTCTCGAGGCCGTCGACGCAAGTTTTGTGGCTGGTGAGCGCGCGGGAGAGCCACTCCAGCGTGTCATCGTGTGCCGCGCCTGGAGATCCCGCCCCGGCCAGCAGGTAGAGCGACTCCCCGAGCAGCTACGCGCAGTTCTCGCACGCCGCCGCGGCGAGCGCCCCCGAGGAGGAAACGGGGCCGCCTGCCCACCCGCTCCAGCGGCTGCCTCCGTCCCCGACGAGCTCGCGTGAAGCCTCAAACCGCGAGCCCGTGAGCCCGGACGCGCGCACAGGCGCCGTGGGCGGTCCACGATGTCCGGTGCGAGGCGTCCAGAACCGGGGAGGTGGACGCAGAAGTGATGTTGTACTGTGTGCGACAGATGCAGCCGGCCGCCGTCCTCGTCGCGGTCGCCGTAGATCAGGCATACCTCGTCTTACTGGTTGCCGCAGTTACCGCCGGAGCTCAAGGCGGACTCCACAGGTACTTGCCCCTTTCGCTGCTGCTTACTTTGGTTTGGGGGAGAAGGAGCAGAGATATGCCTAGGGTGAATTTGCTTGCAGTATAGAGATAGGCAAATCCGTGTCTGATGATCGATGTGTTCTGGCCTTTGTTGAAGAAATTGGTTTCCATTATTTTCCTCGTCTTTATTGCTCAGACCGATTTAAGATTTTGATTTGGGTGGGTAGGTAGTATGGAGCAATGGATTTCCATTTCTCCACCGAAGCAATAGGATTCCCTAGAAGAAACTTTTGGTGAATATTGGTCGTCCATTAATCCTGTAGAAACCTGCTTGTGCCCACATCATTAGGGAGGAGCGTTTTCAGTATGTAGTGATTGAGATGTCGATACTGTTGCGGGTAGTAATTTTAATTTGAAAACAAGACTACGTTAGGTCTGCAAGCCTTTGAGAAAATGATTATCTGCAAGCTTTCAGCATAATTGATCAAATTCAATTGTGCCGATACCCACCACTTTGTTCATATTTCCTTACTTTGGAACTACCATTATTTTGACCATGGTTTGCATATCGTGCAAATGAGGTAATTTTGTACTGATAGAAACTTGCATAAGTCCCGCCTTTTTTAGATACTAGTAATTTGCCCGTGCGTTGCCACGGGTTTTTGTTTCCTTATTATTTTATATTACACGATTTCATCCTCTCAAAAATGAGCTGTCTAAACTTTTGTCACCTATATTTTTACACTTTTTTCTCTCCTCTACATTGTCTCCATGTTCTTTTATTTCTTCTTGACTCTTAGTCTCAGCATGCATTTACGCGCGAAACGTTGTGCTCGTTGTCGATCTCTGAGTAGATGGTTCTGAAACTCTGCATAAATAAATAGTATTAATTATATCGTTGTTTTATTCATAAAATTAATTTAATATACTTTTTATTTTTCTTACCTTCTAATTCTTTTGCTTCAGCCCTTTTTGGAGAGAAGATTATTTCGCTGTATGGTGTTGTCGCAAGTATTGCTGGATTGCATGTAATTTAATTGTTGTTTGTATCATTTTAATTAATTTTATGTACTAAGTTTTGGATTAAAAAATGTACCCTTTTTTTTGTTTACTTTTACATGCACCGCCGCCATTGTCTGGAATACTTTCTCTTGTTCTCTCCATCCGTCATTGTTTTGGAAGAATTTTGTCCCACGCACATGAACGGTGATCATGTTTCCTCTCCAAATTTAAATTATTATTTGTAATTGATTCCTTCTTCATTTATATTTGAAAGAAGATATCATTTTTTTTACCTCGAGTCCATTATCGCGACATATTTGCTCCTTTGTAGCCTTGAGTTATCTTCACCAGTGATGTCGGAGATATATACGATTACGCCGATGACATCTGCATTGTTTTTAAACGGAACACAAGCGTTTCTGATGTATTTATAGTTTCTTCAATAAAATACTTAGTGTATGGTAAGATTGTACCTGTGTAAGTCCGATGCGGGCAGAATGGCACCATCTTAAATTCCATGAAGGTTCTTGGTAGCAAGGGTATACTGATCTTCGTTTCCGGTATCTTGATTTCTGTTTCCGTTGTGATGTTCACATAGTATTCTCGTCGTATGTAGAATAGCTTATACAAATACACGTCGTGTGTTGATCCGAATCCCACACTCGTAAAGTTATAAACCTCTCCCTCAGATATTCCTTGATTTGTTGTGAAGCACGCCTTGCCAAACGCCATGGCCTCCATCTTGCTTCCCTGAATTTTTTTTCCATCGTTAGCTGTCACTTTTAACAAAATTCAGTATACGTAGATTGTATAATTTTGTGTCTTGAATAATCGTATGCCTCTATTGTGTTTAAACTTATAAAATTTTATAAGATTTTTGACATACCTCCTCGTCCATCAGTATGAATCTTATGTAATTTTGTCCGTTGTTGGCATTTATTTTTCCTTTACAGAGTACCTTTGCGCTGACATCCCAGGTTTCGGTCATGTGTTCCGTTTGCACCTCATGGAACCGGACCGAGCTCAACACACATGGTTCTTTGTCTTTTTTTTGTTCTTCTTGGTATGTGTCTTCTTTTATCTTCGCACGGTTGTCTGACGGAGCCGCATCCAAAGGTTGCATCTTTGTGATGAGTCGTAGTTGTAACCCGTGTGCTACCACTTTGATGTGTATTTGGTGAGGTCAAAAGGGTACGCAGCGGCTGTATAAGTAGTCTTGTTTCTGATCCGATTTCTACTCTGAATTGTAGCAAGGATTCCTTGTCGGATTGTATCTAATATAATATTATTACTATACCTTGTGTTAATTTATACGTATTCTTTCATTGTATTTTATTGTATACGTGTTGTTTTTTTTTTGGCAGGGAGATAGAGTCAGAATTGGAGATTAAGGTGTGAGAGAATCGGAGTCCAGTTTAGTTAATACTTTTCAGTTTTTTATTAATATTTATTCTTTTTCTTTTTTTAGTATCCGTCTCCTTTATCCGTATGTACCCAGAGCTGCTCTGAAGCTACTCACTCTCGACCTCATTCGCAAGCTTGCCGAATGGCGCTCAGTCAAACAGTCGGGCAGCCTCCGCCATTGATAGTTCACCAAACCATTGTTTCTCAGCCATGGAGCAGCGCGCGGCGCGGTTGCTGCTCGTCTTCTCGCTCCTGGTGTCGCCGTTCGCGGCTTCAGCTGGAATTTTGAAGCTCAAATCGTCTTCTCCCCTGTTCGGCATCGATTTCATGCCGTTCAACACCGCCTTCGCTGACACCGGCAAGCTGTTGGCGGCAGCTCCGCGCGTCATGCCTCTCCCTTTTTCCCGGCAGAGTTGTGTTTTTCGAGGTGCACCGCGTCGTCGTTTGCTGGCGGATCCGGGGGGCTCGTCTTCGCCGTCGTGAGGAGTAGGCGGGGCAGGGGAGGCGGTGCGTTGTCGAGGCAGGCTTCGTTGCCGATGAAGAAGAGCGTTTTCATGAGCTGATCCGGAGTCTCGCCGCCGGCGGCGTGAGGAGCAGGCGGGGTTAGGGGGTGTTTAGGCGGGTACGTCTCTGAGGACCTCGCGCACGCATAGTGTTCGACGAATTGCGGAGCCGAGCGGAAGAAAGGTGAGTTTTTCCGTGTGTATCGATTCAATCTGTCTGCTTGTGTTGTTTGGATAGTATAAGAAATGGTTAGTTATTCATGTCAGGAAGGAAGTACACTACCGCACATTTAAAGAGTATTAGCAGCTTGGGGAAACTTGTGCTTGTAATGTAAGTCCCACAAATTGGTTGGGAGGTTGAGTCGGGTATATGTTTGCCGAGCGCACATATCATGCTCGATGAATTGATGAATTGTCGTGCTGAGCTGGAGAAAGGTGAGATTTTGATTTATTTTGCAGAATGTAATGTTTTTCTTATGTGTGACTAATGACTGTAATTCATGTCATTTTGCTAAAAGTGTAAACCCCACATCTATTGGCTCAGGTACTAATTTTTACTGCAATGTCTTGTCTACCGGATATCTGAAGAAAGCTTTCGGAGGAAAGGTGTCATGAACTACGGCTGGTTCTGAATATTGAGATTTACCGAGTAGCTTGGTAAGCACTATTTGAATTCAGCAACTTATTTTATTTATTAAAAAAATTGATGTCATATCATGACTTAATATCTGTTGTAAGCTTGTCCACTCTACAATACGCTGTTATTTACAAATTGAAAATTAAATACAACTTTCAGAATTCTACAAAAAAATTGTATATCTGTATTCTTCTGTGAACTCTGTTTTTTGTGATGCGTCCAATGTCAATCCTTCTGACATAAAAAAAAAACGAAACTTGTTAAATTATGGTTCCATTTGAGATCTTAAATAGACATAGAATGATTCAATTAAATTGAATCCATAAATTTCTCATCTAAGATGTTAGGACTTCTTTATGCACGATGTTTTTTGTATATGTGCCTGTAGTACACTGTGGTCTCTTTTCTTTGGTGTTGTTCGTGCTCCTCTTTCTTTTGTTGTTTGGCTTCTTCTTTCTGCTTTCACCTACCGGCACGGCGAGGACTTTCACGTTTTTTCTAGCTGTAGCTCTAGATAAAGCGACATATAACTGTCCGTGAGAGAACACTGGATCCGGCAAGTAAATACCGACGTTGGGGATAGTCTGTCCCTGTGCCTTGTTTACTGTCATGGCAAAGCTGAGCCTAATAGGAAATTGCTTCCTCTTGAATTGGAAAGGGAACATCTCGTCGTCAGAGGGACAGAGAGGGATCCTTGGTAGGAAGACTCTCTTTCTAGCATGCTGTCCAAGCACTATTTCTGCGACGATGACATTCTTCTGAAACCCCCTGACCACGAGTCTTGTTCCGTTGCAAAGGCCATTTGCTGGGTCAATGTTTCTGAGCAGTATTACCGGACAGTTGATCTTGAGCTTCAATACATGAGGAGGTAGGCCGTTTGGTGTCAAAGTGTTGAGGAACTCTGGAGGGTAGTAGTTATTAGGGTCGTCAACCGCGCAATCGTAGCTATGGTACACCATTTCGTCTCCGTGGAAACGGTCGATCATCTTCATATTTATCCTATCCACACACTCATTTCGTGTAGATAAAATTGCTCTTGAGGTGATATAGTTTGGGTCGGACATTTGGGTGTCGAGACTTGGGAACACAAAGTCTATAAGTGCATCGAGATCTTTGTCTTCCCCGGTATACGGTACGCATATCTCGTCTGGAAGACGGACATTGTCATCACCATCGGTCTCCTCCGTGCCGTTACCGATACGCAGCAGGTATTCGGCGAACCACGGATCGCTCTGTGCCCTCATGTTTTGTACGAGCTTGAGGTGTCGCATGCAATCCCATAGATGCGACTTCCGCAACGAAGCATCGATTATCTGAGCCCTCGACCCCTTTCTGATCACAGGGAGGACCTGCCTGAAATCTCCACCGAACACAACCGTTTTTCCACCGAATGGCAAGTCTGGACGGCTCATGATATCGCGCATGCTGTTGTCTAGAGCCTCCACCGCTTGTCTCTTTGTCATAGATGCCTCGTCCCAAATGATGAGAGAAGCCATCTGTAGGAGTTTGGCGGTCCCGCTCTGTTTCGTGAAGCTACAGTACCCACCGTCGTCAATGTTGAGCGGTATCTTGAAGCGTGAATGCGCGGTCCTTCCCCCAGGCATGATAGATGCCGCAACACCTGACGTGACGGTCGCCACGGCGATCTTATTCTGCCCACGTATTGTTGCGAGCAGCGCCCTGTATAGGAAAGTTTTCCCGGTGCCACCAGGGCCATCAACGAAGAACACTCCGTCCTCGTCCTTGTCAACGGCCGACATAATCTCGTTGTAGGCTTCCCTCTGCTCTGTGTTAAGGTGGTCTAATAGATTCGTGTCATCAACTGCGACCTCGATAGTGGACTCCTCGAATACCTCTCTAGGTACACCGGCTGCTGTGTCATTTGCCTCGTCGATATCGGGAAGAGGGAACGACTTGATGTCTTTGCCCATCGATTGCAGCATGTTCCTGATATCCTTAAGCACCATCTGTTCTACTGTTACTTTGGATGGAATTCTGCGATGATAGTCTTCAGACATCGCATCTAGGTGCTTAACCCATAGTCCGCGCACGTCGGTCGGCTCACAGAACACCAAGATTGTAGCAAATAGCCTGCGCAGCGAATGAGGCATCTCATAAAATGTGGCTTCGGTGAGGGCATCATCCAACGTGTTATCTCCTTCGACCAGTCCCCTTCTCTCTGCAGCTTCTCGGAAGCTTGGAAGCACCTCACCATTAACTGTTTTGAGGTCTTTGTAAGATGTTGCGCCTGGCACGTTGTTCAATAGTATTCTGAGGTAGTAGCGCTCCCCCTCCGCCGGATGAGCCGAAACTATTCTTCCAACCTGTATCTTTTCATTTTTCCTCCTCTGCCATTTTTTTTCTTTCTTTTGCCAGGTGTAATACTCGGGAAAGTCCTTGTACAAGATGTCTCGAGCCTCCTCATCTTTTTCGTTTGCCTCAAAATAAGCTGTAAGCATAGACCTTGTAGCACGCTCGTTTTTGACCACTCGTCGAATATCTTGGCGTTTCGAGAAGGCGACCATGTGCATGTTCGGTAGGTGAAGATGTAGCTGCAGCACGGGTGGTGATATTTGGCTCAAATCAAAGCCGTATATCCTCCACATTGCTTCCGGAGGTGTGACCCACCTCGCGTCTCTGTACTGCTTGATCTCGTCTACATTTCCGTTTTTGTCTGCTTTGCCGGACTCGGTCACCGCAATAGATGCCCTGTCATGGCCCTTGTATATGTACTTGAATAGGTACTTGACGGCCTTTATGCTTGAGCATGCCTCGACGTTCATATGGCAATTGAAATACGGAGGAGGTGAGGGTTGTAAGGGACGACCCATCTGTTGTCTAGCTCGTGTTTTCTAACGGTTGCTTTACGACCGTCTTCACGTCTTCTGTATAATGGGTAGGAGTCTTTGCCCTGTGATGTTGCCGCGTTGAAAGGACGCGGGTAATGATTTTTGCAAGACGGACGATTTTTAGTGCAGGGGCAATTACGGTTCAGTGCGCCGCACGGGCCGTGCATCATATGCTTTACGACGATCTTGTACAGCTCCGGGTACTTCTTCTTGTCAGGAAGTTCAGCCGAGATGAGGCGGTCATACTGCTCGGGGCACGTGAGTTTGTACCTCCCCTCCATTATCAGCAAAAAGTGGGCATGTGGTAAGCCCCTTTTTTGAAACTCCACCACATACACGTAAGCCTTCACCTTGCCAAGTATGTCTTTCTTTTGCAATTTGTTCTTTAGCTCTTCCAGCTTTGCTCTAAAGACACGAACAATGAGATCTGGCCTATCCATGGGCACCTGACCAGGGTAGAGCTCCTGCTTTATCTCATCCCAATTCGGGTTGCATGTCATCGTAAGGAAGATGTCCGGTTTACCATACCTCCGCACTAAAGCCATAGCATCCATGTATCGACGCCTCATGTCTCGTGGTCCTCCGATAAATGAAGTTGATAGCACTGTCCGTTTACCGACATCTTCCGCCTTGCTATCACCTGCTTGTATGCTGTCAACCAAGCCTTGATAGAGGTCTGCCCTTAAATCTTCCTGATTATTCCTTATATATTCCAGCCGAGTGTTTTCGAGTTTGATATACATGTCAACCGCAAACTGTTGGAAAAGCCGTTTGCCATAGAGAATCGGATTGAATATTCCTGGACGAATCTGGAACTTGTAGCAATAGTACTCCCGCACTGACACACACAGCAAGCTGCCTCCAGAACCTGTGTGTAGTATTTTAAATTGTTAGTGTATTTGAAAGGAAAATAACGACACAAAGACTGTACAATGCAGAAACGAAATTGTTTGATCACTAACCTGAATCATCGTCGTCGTCGTCGTCATTATTATTTGCTCGAGCCTTACGAGCATTTCGAGATGCAGTCACTTCCTCGTCTGTGGCATCTTTCTTCAGAATATCTCTGTGCCACCCAAGTTCACCTCTAGGGAAGAAGAGAGGGTATGAAAGTGCGTCGTAGCTTGCGTGATAGGACCGGATGCCATATATTTCTCGATTATTTCCTTGCAAGATGACGCTGCTTTCAAACTGTCTTCGCTGCTCATTTCCTTCAACCCATACAGCGGCGACCTCTGAAGTTACTGGCACATTATATACTCTCTGATCCAGCCTCTGATCTAGGTTTAGTGATATACAGTAATCCTCAATGTCATCAAGTTGTCCCATACTCCGAAGTTGTTCAGAGTACGGGTTTCCTTTCAGAAGGTCAACAAGAGTTTTGATGACCTCTTTGTCTTTCTCCCTCTGCTCTTCACGGCATTTAAGAAACCGATGTTCTAGGGCAGGGTCGTTGTCGTAGAAGTAAAGCTCTAGATGTTTGGGCTCCACACCATCCTGCTTACCAAATGATCGTATGTTGTGGTATATTTGGCCATGGGCACGAAATGTGTAGATTGGATGCTCTTTTGTGTTGGTTGTCTTGTTGTCAAGTGTGCAGTATAGTGAGGTGAACGAGAAATGGCCGTTGAAGAATCTGATGTTGTCACGGAAGTGCCTGGCG
This sequence comes from Eragrostis curvula, assembly GCA_007726485.1. Lineage (NCBI taxonomy): Eukaryota > Viridiplantae > Streptophyta > Magnoliopsida > Poales > Poaceae > Eragrostis > Eragrostis curvula. The sequence goes on along the minus strand of RWGY01000026.1, from coordinate 7,003,136 downwards.
TTAGCGTCTGCACTCTCCCATAGCCTCTTAAGCTCCGGCGGCGTCTCAGGATTATATAGTTTGACTTTTCCACCACGACAGCAAAAACCATTGGATTCATACTCGAACCGCTTTGCATCGCATTTGTTGCAGTTATCTTGTCGCTTGAGCATGTGCTCTTCTTCAGGGAGATTGCTGTAAACAACATCATATGGATCCGGTGCGTTTGAGGTTGAAGAGGAGTCATCATCTGGCTCATCGTTCGCAACATCCTTTTTATCGTCCTTCTCTGAAAATGCCAAAAAAAGTGTGAGATGGATGCGTAAGGTTGGAGACTATTTGAAACAAGACCGGAATACCTTGTTCTGCAAAAATGTAGTCCTCCTCCTCATCAGAGTCATCTCTATACACAACATCTTCGTCATCATCTGTAGGGTCATAAAAACTCTTGTTAGCATTTTTAATGACAAAAAAATAAAAAAGAATTAAGTTTATAGAGATTACCATCATTGTTAACATGTGGGCACGTTGGAGGTGCCATTTCACTGTTAGTTGCAGAGATAGTAGTGGCATCGTTGTCAATGACAATTGGCTGTGCTTTGGGTGTTAAATTACCATTGTCTTTTGCCGTGGTGATTGTATATTCCTCTGTCGATGCAGCAGATTTCTTTGCACCAATTGTCTCAAATTTCTTATTTTGACGTGTTAACAAAGTTCGCCTCTCCCCTGGTGTGACATGTTTTCTAGATGATACACGGCTGACATCCATGTCAGGGGACTCCTCATCAGACATCTGTTCTACAGCAGGTGGTATGTAAAGGAGCCCTCCACGCACTTCCAGAGCAGATAAATCGTATTCTGATATGGATCTATTGCCGGAGGATGATTTTGATGGAAACTCAAGAGTGTAGGCTGGGTTTTCCATGGCAATGGACTCTTTGTTCAGAATGGTTCGTCGTAGTTCCTTAAATCTTTTCTTGCGGCCTTTATTTGATTCTATCTGTTCAGGCTTCATATTCTGCTTTCTCTGCCTTTCGCGCCTGGCTGTTTTCTCCTCGGGAGTCATCGTTGCATACCATTCCTTCTTATAACCACGCTTAGCTTCAATTTTATCTTCAGGGGTACATCCTGAGTTTGTAAAACAAAACACAGTTCTTTATAATCCATAATCTTCCTGTACTGTTTTAGCAATAACATGTTACCAGTGAGTGCATGTCCAATCTTAATTTGCAAAATATAAACTAAAATATTTTACTAACAGATTCCTGATGACATTGCTGGCTTACCAGATACTATGTCAGCAGCTAAAATCTTACCAGCTGGTGTGTTTTTTCAGGAAGTGTAAAAGGGGATACTAAATCAGACTAAAATTGTTTCAGGACATACCTGTGACAGGAATGGAATTCTTGGATTGTGACTTATTTCATTGATATGCTTCACGTCGCTTTCTATTTATCTCATTTCGTTGTTCCTCTGTCAGTTCACGTTTTTTTTTCTCAATTTTTTGCTGTTCTAATTCTGTGTTTGTTTTGTCACGTCCACGCTTTTGTCCTGCAAATAGGTTATATTTAGCAAAGCAAAACACAAAACAATGCATATATATCTGGAAGAAACAAAACACACCTGTTACAACATTAGAGTTTGTGGATTGTGATTTATTTTTTTGATATGCTTCCCGGCGTTTTCTATTTCTCTCTCTTCTTTGTTCTTCTGACATTTGTGCAGATCGAGCCTTCTCTCTTTGCCTCTTACATTCTCTACTATCAATAATGTCCTGATGTATGGATGTATCATTTCCAGGTTGGCTGCTGCTATTGTTTGATTGGACTTCGGATGGCAAGTTCGTCTTGGTCTGCTTTGAAGTATCCATCTACGGTAATGATGAAGACAAAAGGGATTATGACTCAACTGTTAGAGAGTATTAAATTCTGTGTAAATAAAATGAAAAAAGTACATTATACAGTAAAAATGAATCATGCTATTCTGATTTAAGGGAATTGATTTTAGCATATCTGCAGGTTTTTTGGTTTATAGAGTTATCGATTGAATGCTCATTTTGCTAGGATGTAGAATGGGTTTCAGAAAGGGTCAGGGAGATTGTCGATATTGGCAGGACAGAGAATGCGTCAAAGGTAGAAGCAGGTAAATTTTCAACAGATTTGCAGCTTTATTTTTGAAGGCTTGATTTATCATGTCTCTTTGAGTTTCTGTACGATCGAGGTTTTAGTTTTGCAGGAAGCTGAACGAAATAAAGCCCAGCAGATTGGGCCTGCAACACCACGCGGCCTGCTATGCGTGACTGAGGCATCAACATTTAATCTCAGTCGTCCATTGATATCTGACGGATGCAATTTACCCAGCGTGGAACAAAACTGAGCAGACGTAACCTAAAGTGATCCACGGTGACCGACCGAGACATTGAGCGTGAGAGAGAGACGGCTGTGGCGGCGACCGAAAAGCATGGCGCCACCGAGATCCCCTTCGCCGGAGGTCCCGTGCTGCCAACGCTGCGCGAGCCTCCGTCGAACGATTTCTCGATGGCGCCCGCAAAGGGGAACGGCTCGAGGACGAGTTCAACAATGACGACCGGTTAGATTTCTTGCCTAATAATATGTCTCGTTCTTGATCTCGTCGCCTCGATCTCGATCTCCTCCTTGTGCTTCTGATTCTCCTCCTTGTTCTCGATCTCCTCTTTGTGCTCAGATTTTATTCAGGTTAGAGATCGATGCACTGTCCGATCTGAACTCAAAAAAGGGTCCGATTTGAACTCCAAAAATTAAATTCCAATTGCCTCGATCTCGATCTCCTCCTTGTGCTTCTGATTCTCCTCCTTGTTCTCGATCTCCTCTTTGTGCTCAGATTTTATTCAGGTTAGAGATCGATGCACTGTCCGATCTGAACTCAAAAAGGGTCCGATTTGAACTCCAAAAATTAAATTCCGATTTCGATTTCGACTGGCTGGCAGGACGAAACAACGAAAATTTGAGTCAACGATCTCCTTCAGACTTATTAAGTAGTAGAGAAGTAGTGGCACAGTTGTTCCTTCCTTTTTGCAGGACATACCAAACTCTATTCTGTATTGATACGTATTATTTTTCTTAGTACAAATTAGGGACTGTAGATGTTGAAACATTGGAGGGCTCAATGCAGGTGCAAAAATTATTGGATCATTCATGTGCTTGAATACCATTGATTTTGCCCAGGTGAGTTCCCATAGCTCTATACTGAATAATAGTTGTTTTATAGGATGACAACTGAATGCTAACTATCTTTGAAAAAAGTCCTAACTGGATAGATGACCTTTTTGTGTCCTGGCTGTATATTTTTCATGATGTTCTGATATATGATAGATAGCAGAAATCTTAAATATACTAGGTTTTTTCTTTGTGCAAAAAGAATGTCATATATTCTACTTTTGTTGAGTTCTAAATTTATGAAAGAGAAAAACATCAATGTTCAGTTCTAAATTTATGAAAGAGAAAAACATCAACGTTCAGTTCTAAATTTATGGCATAGCATCTCTGCTTCCTACAGAGGTGAAATTGACTAAATTAAATTATTCATTGATCTTACCAGGCATGCTGAAGGTGAGCATGGACCTCACTTTCCTATAGTACAACACATACACAAGACTGATTTCATCTATTGATGACATCTACTTTATTTCGAATGAAATGGTGGTATTTCTCTTCTTGTATGGTTAGTATTTTGACAGTAGATAGATGGATCATAAGAAAACCAATTTCCAGTTTGTTATCCCAATGAAGGAAACATATTGACACCTATAGGCCTGATGCTAATGTTCATAGTTCTATTATTTTTCAAATTATAATCATTTCAGATGGTTCCATGTTTCTGTGCTAACAGAATTAGTAAGAAAAAGAAACTACTGGTCAGAAAGAGGTTGCACAGAACCCATGCAGTTCTGTTTTTTCTGCAGCATAGTATCTTGTAATGGCTAAAATGAAAATGGATCACAAAGCTGTGCATGATACCCGCATCATGTCTTCTGCAGGATGCCTTTGATCATGAACATTTTTTATTGAAGTGGATCTTTGATCAGTGTATTTGTTTACTTTTCAGTTCCTATTTTCCAGTTTCCAGGAGCAGCAGACTACATCTTAAATTTGATGCATAGGAGTCTAATTATTTATTTTTACAGTATGTGATTATCAATATTGTTCAGCCATGACTATTGCATTGAATTGAATTTGATTGTGAAGAAGAGAAATTCTTATTCCCTTGTCTGCTGACTGATTCACTTTGATGGTATCTTCCATTGTACATTCAACATGCCATGTTACTTGTTGGACTTTTGGGTCCGCTGTTCTTGTATGACTCTGTTGCCCATTTGGTTGACAAAGTGCACCAGCATGTGCTGCTGTCACTACCTCCTTGTGTTCAATGCTTGCCAGACTGCTTGCATGCTTTTTATCATGGATTGTGATCCGTGAGCTTGCCTTCAAACATGTCATGGACTGCTTTTTATTTTGGCAGTAGAATGCATTGCAACATCATTTTCATAACTAATATGATACAAAATGTAGTTCTTGATAATTAATTTTTAGTTGGTATTACTGACGCAGCAGTCAGATTGCTTGCTCTCCAGTTACAGTTCTGCACACATTTCTCTTTATGACTTCAGAATCTTAAAATTCATGTAGCATCATTTATAGCTTTGCTCTCTCTCTTATTAAGACCTACCTAGAGTTATATTGGAAATCAAATGTCAAACAAATCTTTGTGTTGGGTTCTCTTAATTCCCTGAACCATTATTTCTGTTTATTTGCTGCTGTTGCATGAATAGGTTGGCAAGGCAAAGGATATATTATTCTAAAATATGTCCCAGTCATGAGGAGGAGCTATAGTAGAGTGTTACTAAAAATTGATCTATGCGCTAACATTGTAATGTCTTTATTACAACACATAATATTAAAATTGAGTATTTTTTGTTTTGAAGCCTCTCATGCTGAATACAGTTGTAGAACTTGGTCTAATCTGAACCAAACATAGACAAGTTTCCAACCAATATTTTGTTTGCAGTTCATGGTTTTGGTGAACACCATGGTGCTCAAGCTCGTCTAAGATATTTCTGTTCAACATTTTATTCAGCCCATAGTGAAATCTTAGCCTCCAGTTCCTTCCCAGCCTTGTCATAAAATTTTATAATAGCACCAAAGTTTTTTTTTCTCCTCGCAACAACAGAAGATTGTGATAATGTGTAATGTGTCCCATATACCAATAAATTGCATGGCAAATTTAACTCATTAGTTTTATACATGGATTTTAGGGGTACAACTATTTGTTCGTTGCTTCTTCATGGCTACGAGGTTACAACATCAAACATGCATGCATAATACTCTCTGCTCGAATAAAAGTGCCAGGGTAATCCGTGTATGATGTACTCATGTTGTCATATATCTATTCTCTTTGTAATGTATATATGATGTAATCCTTTTTTTTTTAGGATAAATGATGTACATGAATGCTGAGAGTGCCGTGCTGTGATAATTTCTTTTTTCTTTCCTGGACTTCAGGTGCTTCTCTTCCGTTATAGACTATTCATTAATGAAAAGGTAGCTTTATTCGATCCAATGTTATGTTGTCTTTTGTGTGAATGATTCTTTTACCATATCACTAATTACATAAACATGAAATTTGTCATTAACAACTAACAACACACTAAATCTTAGACGGGCGCGCCAAGGGCGCGCCACAGCTGCTAGTTAAGATATGATGACGACCTCTATCTGGACTCCCACATTACGGGCGAAATATATATATTCGCGTAGTCCATCTGGACTCTGATTGGAAGAACGTACTTCAAGCTAGTCCATATTAATACACTTTACGGCATCATCAAAGGACAATCTACAGCAGGATCGGTGAGCCATGGATGTCCACGGCATAATCGACCACCTCCTCGAGCTCATCCTCTGGCGCATCGATTCACCAATCTATCTCCTCCGTGCAGCATCCACCTGCAAGAGATTGTACCGCATTGTTGCCGGCAGCGGCTTCCTCCACAACTACCGTTCAATACATGGACCGCCTGCCGCTTACGCTTACTTCAATGACAACCAGGAGTTGTCACGCCCCGACTTCGACAGCCGCTACTCCTGCCTCGATTGTTTGCCTGATATCAGTAGCAGCTCAGTAAATTGTCACAAGGGCCGTCACGTGGGTTGGCCCGAGGACCGTCGCGCGGGCCTTGTCCTCTTGCAACGGGTGCATCACGTGCCACGGGTTTATCAGGATTGCGTCGTCTGTGAACCCTTGTCACGACGGTACGTGATAATTCCTCCCATATTGCCATCAAGTGATGGCTGCTGGCGCCGTACCTTGGCCTTCCTCCTTGATGGAAACGATGGCAACGGCATATCCAACTTCAAGGTATTATGTGCAGTCTGGCATGACCAAGGCTACCGTGCCTACATGTTCACCTCTGGCGGATCTTGGTGTGAAATATGCATTGACAGTCGGAGCTGGTCGACAGATTTGAGATTAATAGGGTTCGCTGAGGATTTATGCATTGACAGTCAGAGCTGGTCGACAGATTTGAGATTAATAGGGTTCGTTGAGGATTCTATATACTGGCGTGCCCAAGGTAAGACATTGCTCACTGTGAACAAGAGGACCGCCAAGATCGAGTGTTTTCAGGTTCCGCACGTCGATAATTTGGATTACAGCGTCAAGAGCTACAAGGTCACGGTAACTGCAGGGAGTGATGCGGAGGCGCGCATTGTAGTTGGCGACGATGATGGCAACATGATGGTCTTTGCGAGACAGCACGGGTCCGGCGAGTGGGTGTTGGAGAAGAGGATACACATATCAGCAGAAACCCATGGTATGCCACCGTATCGTGACTGGTTTTTCTACTGTGCTATGCCTGATTATGTCCATAGTGCAGGCACGGTCCTTATTCGGGTGTTGCCAAATATCTCAGCGGGACAGTGGAGGATTGACCTGGACCGCGACCTCTTGCCTACAATTCGATATCCCTGTGAGTTGCCATGGCCTCCGGTGTTGCGTGATTATTGAAGCGGTGTCTAGTTCTCAAGGAAGCACAAGCTTTTATATTTCTTTGAAGTGATAATGTATCCATGGAAAGGAATTTGGTTAACATATATAAGCAAGAAATGTTCTTAGGACTTTTCTGCAATTTTGTTTTTGGCATTGTTGTGTTTTATTGTGATTAAAACCGGTCAACATGTTGCAGTATAGCCTATAATATTTATAGTATGTTACTATTTGTTGACCACATATCATCAAATCTGTTTTTTAGCTAATTGAACTGCATTGCCTTCCACCTGGGCACAAAAGAAAAGGTCGCGTTCATAGATTAACGTGGAGGTCACGCATGGAAGAACAATGAATAGGAGACCCGTCTTTTTTTTTTGTTGATGAAAATAGCAGACAAGTCTTTGACAAACATATCAAACACACAAAACTCCTATACTTTGAGTCGAATTTTATCAGTAGTATAACAATAGATGGCAGTAAAATGTGATGAGAACCTTTACGGTGCACCTAAATCAACGTGAACCATTTATTTTCTTGAATCTAACCATTCAGATGCATTTATACTACTTTAAAGACTTCATAGCGGTATGGTGGTATTTTAAAGTGGTATAAAAAGACAAAGGGTATTAATGGAAAAAAAAGAAACGATTCACCATCTCTCGTTTCTTCGTTTCCCCTTACGAGGCAGGAAAAGGGGACGAGCGCATGGCGGCCGGCAGCGACATTGGGAGTCCTTCACCGTCGTGTTGGTAGGCACGGCGGCGGCGGCCACAGGGCGTACATGATTGCTCTCTCCCTCTTGGCAGAACCCTGTACAAGCCCCTGTTCGCATGCTCCCGCGGTGGGTGATTGCAAGCGGCGGCGGCTACATGACTGCTTGAGAACATTGTTGTCGAATGTTCACTGAATTCCTTGATCAGCACTGCCGCAAACGAATCCCAACAATCCCAATGAAATTTAATGGGAAAGGTACAGGGATTAGAGAACAACGAAGCAACTAATTAACAGTGCTAATTGCATGAAGATAGCAGATACATTGAATGGGCAACGGATTTCCCCACAAATGAATTGATGGGGAAGATGAAGCACCGCCGATGAGGGCGCCTGGACGATCGACGCTTCCGGATCGGAATCGGACGGGCAACCACGATAGTCTCGCTCTACTCCAAGAACGGTCACGCCGCCATCATCTGCGCCTGTAAATGAGGCCGGTTGTGGGTGGAGGACCGGAACCGCCACGCCTTAGTACCGCTGGTCGTTGGTGGCGGCGACGAATTGATCGGCACTGCCGCAAACGGATCGGTGTTGGCAGCAGCCGCTCGTCGCAAATGGATTGACACTGTTGCAAACTGACGGGCGACGAACTGGCAGGAGACGCACAGGAGACCTCAGCGCCTGTTAATCGGCAGCGGCGCCGTGCGCATCCTCCGGCCACGGCAGCCTTCCCTTGATCACTTCTATTTCTTTTTTCAGGTAACGATTCGACGAACTGACGATTTTACCCACCAAAATAGACGGTTACATTAAACTTATACCACTTCTTTCCTCAAGGTAGTATAGTGCACCTTAAAAGTTCTCAATGTTGATAGACCTAATTCATCCATGCACAAATTAAATCCAGAAAAGACAGTTTTAGAACCGGAGAAGAACAGGGCTGTGTGTGTTCCGATTGAATCTGGTTTGAAGTAGAAAATTAACTCCTACACTAGTGGCTCTTGACCATTTGTGCGACAGCAACTACAGACACCACATTTAACAATCTAACGTTAGCATGAGTAATAAACATGTTATAACTTAGGTTCTTAGATTAACAAGACATAATAGCAATAAAGGACACGCAATCACTGTCAGATTCAGGTTTTCAAACCATCTGTGATAATTCGTCTTGCCTTGCATTGCACAAGGTTCCATATAAGGTTATCTTTTCTATGAAAATTTGCACATATGCAAGCAAAAATGCCTACTCGGCCACATTTGTTCCTTGATTAACCTGATCTCCAATCACTGATTGTGCATCAAACATCCATATAAGCCAATAGAGAAATTAAGAAATCATAAAGGGAAAAGAACAGAAAAGATCAGCTTCTATATTTAATAATCTGTTCAGAATCCTAGGAGTTACAACTTAGGAATCAGGAAAGGTAAAATCAGAGACCAAGAAAAAAAAGTATTCCACATTTAGCATTGGGACAGCTAACAGGCTCCAATATTTTTTTTAATCTAAAATAAGCTGTCTTAAACGTCAAATATTTGAGCATGGTGAAAGTAGTATGTGCGTGTACACTTAATAACTCATTATTGTTTTCTACTCCCTCCGTCCCAGTTTACTTGGCATTCTGGGAGTGTTTTGGGATGTCTAGATTCATAGAATGTTCAATGAACCTAGACAGACAGGTTGTCCAGGTTCAGAGAATGTTCAATGAATCTGGTTCAGAGCCAGAATGCCAAGTATTTTGGGACAGAGGGAGTAGAAATTAATGGCTGGTCACTTGATCTATTGAAGCATAGTTGATATGAAAGTGTTCCCATGACATGGGTTGTAGTTACCTGATATGGAAATGCAATGCATGCAACTTTTTTTATTGGTACCAGATTAAGGGTGGTTTTTTCATTGGTATCCCCTTAGCCTTTTTTACTATTTTTGCATGCTTATCCCAAACTAGAATTTCACATATATGTCAAAATTACTCACCTATAACCTTTATGTCAAAAATGTAGTTTTGTGATGAACATGCAAAAAGCTAAAAGGTTTAAGGGGATATTAACAAAAGAACCATCCTGGTACCAATACAATTGCAAGCGCCTAATTTTCACGCCAGATGAGCCATGTCGGGTCAATTTGAGACTAGTTGGACCTAAATGAGACAATCGGACAAGTTTAGGGATGCCAATATAAGTAGAAGGACCTAAATGACACAACAGAACAAGTTTATGGATGTCAAATCAACACTTTGTAAGTAGAGGGACCTAAGTGACACAACTGGACAAGTTTAAGGGTAAAACATGACATGGATTTATACAGGATTCTGAGTTTGAACTATCATTCTTCATTTATGCTTCTTTGCTCACGACTGTTGATTGTCTTAGTTTTGCCAAAGTTTTCTTATTTTGACAAAATTTTATAGTTCATTATCATTTTGTCCTTAAAATTCCTGCCTTAACAAAGGTAATAGTTGCCTCCCTATCTAAGTTTAAATTTCTTATAGAAGCTCTACATTGTGTTTCTTAAAGTTTTTCTTTTCACTTTCACCTCTTTAAGCCAGCGGTTATCAACAATGAGCATATGTTCATCATGCTGCACGATAGAGGTGAGCCCCTGCCCCTCCCCGCGCGCACAACCACGCAATTGTGACTCTTTTGTGTGTGTGTGTGTGTGTGTGTGTGTGTGTGTGTGTGTGTGTGTGTGTGTGTGTGTGTGTGTGTGTGTGCCTGTTTGTGCGGTTGTGTGTGTGTGTGCGCGCGTGCGTGCGTGCGTGCGTGCGTGTGTGTGTGTGTCCACGTGTTTGCACACACACCCGCGCGTGTGTTGTGGTTCGTTCAACATACAGATCCGCCATACCTCAAATTTTAAGGTAGGTCCGCCACTAGGTAGAAAGTATTTTTTTTTCTTTGACATAGGGTAGAAAGTATTTTAAGGGCAGCTAATTCTTTATTTGTTTAGATTTAGATAGATAGACTAGCCTACAAGCACAGTGTGACACACACATCCCAGATCCCTCTCTCTCCTCGATCTGCTCAAATCGCCAGAATCGAGCATTTCCCGATCGCTGGTCATCACCGTCAAGCACCCCCATGTTGTGCCCCTAGTTCCAACACGGCCTCCCGTCATTGACTTCATCCAAGCCGAGATAGGTTCACTGAGCTAGCGGCGCTGAGAAAGACTACATGGAAGGATACCACCAGCAATCATACAAATCTTGAATGCAAGGATACTACCAGCAATCATACAAATCTTGAATGCAAGGACTAGAGGCCTAGGACGCTTGAATCCTATCAAAGGTGATAGTTATATTGCAGAGGTACAGGACAATTACAAGCGCATATTTGTGGTTAGGGCATATTTGCATGAGTGTTCCTGTCTTGAGTGGCAGCACACTTAAAAACCTTGTCAACATGCTTTATCCTTGATAACCAAACAACAGATTAGGGATGTAACGATGGAAGACTTAGTCCATGAGTAGTACTATGTGGAGAAATTCAGGAATGCATAGATTGATAGAGCCACTTCACGACACATTTTAAAGCTGCCATGGCAGGTGGGACGAAGTCCACAGCCGGATTCCATGTTTTTTCAGGTGTGTGATGTGGTCACTTGATCTATTGAAGCATAGTTAATATGAAAGTGCTCCTATGACATGGGTTGTAGTTACCTGAACAAGGATCCATCCCCACAAATAAAACTGCAGCACATAAAATTGTTTCAACATCAACATGACAAAAAAAAACTAAGTCTTTTACCTCACCGAATGGATCAGATGGCTGCCACCTGTGATTCGGTAGGCATTTTAGTCAATCATCCAGCAAGACTTGAATTCAGTGTACAATAAGAAATGTTCAGGGATTAGTAATGGCTGCAAGATAGTAATTGTCAGAATAAAGCATATCATCCTCTTTGATAAGAATAGTAAATATTAGTGTCGTTGTCATCTCTGATGGAGCATCACTTGCTTGGTTCAGACACAACAACAAATTCTGTCATCACCATCTGTTGAAAAATACAGCTTGTCCCACGTAAGACACGTGCGCAGGGATCAACACTAGATAAACCATGCAAGTAAAAGCAATCTGCACAGGAAATTTTATCAGAGAGAAAAATAATCCACCATATGTTGAATACATAATGTAGTATGGAAAGGAGATAGTGCTTTGTCAGCACAACACGCTTTTAACTCCCTCATTCCAGTTTCAATTTGACGATTGCTTATGGATTAATAAAAAATGCTCTCTTTGTCAGATACGATAATAGCATATAAAAGCTTCATCTGATTCATCAAGTACCTCACCATTCTCCCCCTGTTTCTGGATGTTACAGCCCAGCCTAATCCTCCAGCCTACTGCTCTGTTTCGTGACTACCTCCTGGAGCCAAAAATAGGAATCGACTCAAGACAAATCAAAATATGGGGGGGGGGGGGGGGGGGGATCAAGGCGTGGACCTGGCTCAGAGTGCCGGCCTCCATTGATCGCGTGGTCATAACACACATGCACAAATTGAAACGGATTTTTCAATCAAATAAAGGAAGAAGATGAAAAATCACAGCTTGCTGTCTGTCGGCGGCGTGGTAGAGCTGCTCCACGATGCCGTCACAACGCGCGCGCAGCTCCTCTGGACGGTGCTGCGAGGTTGCGGCTAACACGGTGTCCACCAGCCCCCGCATGTCGCGGTGGAGGCGCTGGTCCCGGTACATCCACCCGACGACCCCGCGATCGGTCTCGCCCACGCTATCAATGTCCGTCCCCCCTCAACCTCAGATTGGAGCCCCGACGTCCTTGCCTTGACACACCCCCTTCAGATCCAGTGGACAAGAAAAGAGGGATCACCGAAGAGCGGACACCGAGTGGGTAGCAAAAAACGTAGGTAACAAAAATAAGGGCAGCGTCGTCAAAATATACTGCAAATGACATTTGTTCAGTCCCTTTGTCCATCTTTCACAGGTCCGGGCTAGTATGTTAGGGTCTGATCGGTAGAAAGTATTTTAAGGGCAAATAGTATTTAAATGTAGATAAATAGACTAGCCTACGAGAACCGTGTGAGTGTGACAAACACATCCCAGATTCTCTCTCTCCTCGATCTGCTCAAATCGCAGGAATCGAGCGTTTCCCAGTCATTGGTCATCGCCGTCAAGCACCCCCATGTTATGCCCCTAGTTCCAACGCCGCCTCCCGCGTCATCGACTTCATCTAGGCCGACATAGATCGACTTAGCTAGTGGCGCCAAGAAAGACTACATGGAAGGATACTACCGGCAATCATACAAATCTTGAATGCAAGGACTAGAGGCCTAGGACGCTTGAATCCTATCAAAGGTGATAGTTATGTTGCAGAGGTATGGGACAATTACAAGCACGTATTTGTGGTTAGGGCATATTTGCATGAGTGTTCATGTCTTGAGTGGCAGCACACTTTCCAACATGCTTTATCCTTGATAACCAAACAACAGGTTAGGGATGTAACGATGGAAGACTTTTTCCATGAGCACTACTATTTGAAGAAGTTCAGGAACGCATATGCTAGATTGATACAGCCACTTCATGACATATTGTAAAGCTGCCATGTCAGGTGGGAAGTCCACAACGGTTTTTCATGTGTGTGATGTGGTTTAGAACAAGGGTGGGTATACATGTGGGGTCGAATTTGACAGAGTAAAAAGTATTTTCAGGACAACTGGTTTTTTATTGGTTTAGATAGATACTTGATTGTGCCGATCAACAATCTGGTACTACTAGGCTTTGAGATAGAGCCGTGGTTGGAGCCATGAGCATGCATGAACGCAGTCTCCAATGAACTCCTCCTGGACATCCTTATACACATAGGCACAAAAGTCCTCATTTGCGCAACATCCATGTGCAAGCCATGGAGCCGCATCATCGCTCGTCATTACTTCCTCCGCTGATTCTGATCCCTCCATCGACCACCCATTGTCAGCACACAACAACTACATCCAACAGACTCCAGACATCCGCACTGCGCGAAAGGGACGGAACGAACTTCATGATTGCCACAACGGGTTTAGTTACTTTGTATTGGTCAACCTAAGGAGGAACGAAGTGAGGTGGTCCTAATTTAATGTTTTTTCAATAATTTATGTGGTGAAATCATGTGTTCATGTGTGGTGTGCACATAGCATGTGTGTGTGTGTGGGTGGCTATGTGTGTGTGGGGGGGGGGGGGGGGGGGGGTCTCCAGCCCCTTCCCGGTATTGCCTTCGCACGAGGCACTATGCGATGCCGAGAACGAGGTGACTCGTGCATAGTCGGCTTATTGTCTGCGGGTGTGCATCGGCATCCGCAGATGTGTTTTATGTCGCCCGTAGACGAGACGAACCTGGAATGTTGTGGCACTGCAAGCAAATCTAATTGACATGGATGTTGCAGCATGAAGATATGTGGGTGCGGTGAGCAGGAAAATTTGACATTTACATAGTGAAATTAGCCAACAAACTACTTTCATTTTGGGAGCACTAGAAAAGAGATTGTGATTAGGCGCGAGCCTCTTTGTCAAATAAAAACACCTAACACCGATGGAGAGCTCCCCCTTTTCCTCTCCTCGAAGAACTATGGCTCCCATAGTTGGACCTCGGAGTGCCGGCCTCCATCGATGGCATGGTCGTAACTCACATGCACAAATTGAAACGGGATTTTTCAATCAAATAAAGGAAGAAGATGAAAAATCACAGGTTGCTGACTGCACCTATCGGCGGCGTGGTAGAGCTGCTCCTTGATGCCGTCGCGACGCACGTGCAGTTCCTCTGGACGGTGCTGCGAGGTCGCGGCCAACACAGTGTCCACCAGCGCCCGCATGTCGCGGTGGAGGTAGCGGCCAACACAGTGGCCAACTACTTTCGTTTTGGGAGCACTAGAAAAGATATTGTGATTAGGCGCGAGCCTCTTTGTCAAATAAAAATACCTAACGCCGATGGAGAGCTCCCCCTTTTCCTCTCCTCAAAGAACTATGGCTCCCATAGCGGCATCTCTGCCTGTCGGAGATTTCGTTTGAGGAAAATGGGGTGTCTTGTTGGGTTGCGGCCTGGCGTGTGTTATTTGGATCAAAAAAGGCCCAGTCAATTGCACCATAGCTCTCTCGCTCGTTCATGTTGACATGCGGCTCAACAAGCCCGCGAATCGTCACCTCCGCCCAGGGCAACATGCAGCCTCTCTCCGCCCGCCCCTTCCGTGCCCCACGTCCGGCCCAATTACTATTGCTTCGGCCCACGGCGCGAGCACACGATCAGTTTCTTCCAACTCCTCCTGCGTTCATGTGCTGCCACTCTCTCTCCATGGCGTCACCCTGCGCTCGTCACCCTCTTCTCCATGGTGCCGCCCCCGCACTTGTATCCTGACGTCGCTCGAGTGAGAGACAAAGTGTCGCCCCGGTGGGCCTTCTCCATGCCGCGCCTCCCTACCTAGTTCGCCGCACGGAGCTCCAGTAATGGATGACCTCGCACCTACGTGCATGTGAGCATGTCGAATTGTTCCAGCGTGTTTGTTCAATTGTTCCATTTGGTTTGAGGAATTGTTCAAAATTATCTATCGTCATGTTCGAGTTTATCTATCGAATTGTTCCGGTTTATTTGTTGAATTGTTCTAATTATTCCAGTTTGTGTTGTCGAATTGTTTCGATCCATTTCCCTAATTGTTCCACCATTTTTTCGATTGTTTCAATTTGTTTGACCATTCTCAATTTGTGTTGTCAAATTGTTCCAATCCATTTCCCTAACTGTTCTAGTATTTTCTGCCAATTGTTCCACCATTGTTCCAGCATTTTCCTTTGACGGTGTGGCAGGGAGGCGAGGCGGAGGTGGCATGGAATGGTTGAGTAGGGCGAGTGGTGCGACTGAGCAGGGTGACGGTGCACAGGTGAGGCGAGGTTGAGGTGGAGGCGGCAACTTCTGGATCCGGCGGCTTCAACTTGACGACTTCTTGCGCTCAGGGCTAGGAGCGTGCTGATAACGTGTTGTAACACGCTATTGACGGGTGGAAACAAGCACACAAAGTAGACAAGAGGCGAGACATAATGTAGGGTGAAGCTTTCTTTTTATTATTCAGAATAAACTTGTAATTACATAGTTGGGGTGCTCCAGTATTTATACTCGGGGGAGAGGTACTTTTTTCCTTTTAGGATAGGAACTCCTTTGATAAATTGCTCACACTTTGGAATAGGATTCGAATAGGTTCTTCTAAAACTTTCTTTCCTAGTCCAATAAGATCTAGTGACAGCTATGACAAATTACCAGTTGCGTATTCGAAAGAAAAAAAAAAGTTGTGTGACAATACCATTCTTATTTTTCACGATGGGCGTGGTTGGTCCAGGAAGTGACCCGCTCCCAACCCATTGATTCACCAGGGAGCTCTGGAGTCCCGCGGGCACCCATAGTTTATTTGCAGCGTGACCCGTCGATCCAGTGAATATTATGATTCGGTCCACTTCTTCAAGGTCAAGCAAGGCCAACGAACGCGCCCAGCACCTCTTGTGCTTCGCTCGAGCTGCCGCGCCACCGCCGGACGCAGAAGTGCCACGGTGTGTGGCGGCACTGCGGCAGGAAGCCCGCGTACGGGTGCTCGCCGTCGAACAGCTTCTCGAGAAGCGGCTGCCTGGTATTGGCTCCCCACACTCCTTGAATCGAAAGGAACAGCTCGCGCATGAGGCGATGAGGGACGGCGGCGGACAGGAGGAGATGAACAGCTTGACTCGTGGGTCGATCCACGCGGCCCTAGGGATCGAGCGGACCCGAACCAATCGCCCCGCGACGGTATCCACGGTGACCCATGGGATCGATTTCATGGTTTGGTTCTGAAGATCATTGGTCCGCCCCACCCCACGCCCATCGCTACTTATTTTAGAGTTCTACTGATGCGTCTTAGTGTCATACAAAATCAGTAGCAAACATGAAAATTCAGATACACGACATCACGATTCTTGCCTTGCCACAACGCGACGGGTAGCCATGACGAGACGACGCGTCATGTGCGGGGCGATTGGCTGCGGAGGTGAGGATGGGTCGAAGCAGGGAGCGGGCGGACCTCATTGGCGAGGGTGAAGTGGACGCGTTTTCACGACAGACGACTCCGCTGGCAGACTCCTACGGGCAGACGCGTCTTCCTCGGAGAGCTGAGGAACTCGGTGGCAGAGCGAGGGACAAAACTACCGCCGCGTGTGCGCTGTGGACTCCGAGACAAGATGATAATTATCGGTGTTAGCAGGCTGAAAACGAAAAGTAAGATCTAACAACCTCCATCTATCTGGAATTCCATGACGGGCGACATATACATTCGCGTAGTCCATCTGGACTACGATTGGAACATTGGAAGAACAAGCTAGTCTATATATATCAATATACACTTCACGGCATCATCAAAGGACGATCTACAGCAGGATTGGAAAGGCATGGACGTCCACGGCATAACCGACGACCTCCTCGAGCTCATCCTCCTGCGCATCGATTCGCCGATCTACCTCCTTCGCGCAGCATCCACCTGCAAGAGATTGTACCGCATCGTTGCCGGCAGCGGCTTCCTCCACAACTACGTTCAATACATGGACTGCCTGCCGCTTACGCTTACTTCAATGGCAAGGAGGTCTCACGCCCCGACTTCGACAGCGGCTACTCCTGCCTCGATTTTTTGCCTGATATCAGCAGCAGCTTAGTAAATTGTCACAAGGGCCGTCACGTGGGTTGGCCCGAGGACTGTCGCGCGGGCCTTGTCCTCTTGCAACGGGTGCATCACGTGCCACGGGTTTATCAGGATTGCGTCGTCTGTGAACCCTTGTCGCGACGGTACGTGATAATTGCTCCCATATTGCCGTCAAGTGATGGCTGCTGGCGCCGTACCTTGGCCTTCCTCCTTGATGGAAACGATGGCATCGGCATATCAAACTTCAAGGTAGTATGTGCAGTCTGGTATGACCAAGGCTACTGCGCCTACATGTTCACCTCCGGCGGATCTTGGTGTGAAATATGCATTGACAGTACAGATTTGAGATTAATAGGGTTCGCTGAGGATTCAATATACTGGCGTGCCCAAGGTAAGACATTGCTCACTTTGAACAGGAGGTAGCCAAGATCGAGTGTTTTCAGGTTCCGCACGTCGAGAATTTGGATTACAACGTCAAGAGCTACAAGGTCACGGTAACTGCAAGGAGTGATGCGGAGGCGCGCATTGTAGTCGGCGGCTATGATGGCGACATGATGGCCTTTGCGAGGCAGCAAGGGTCCAGCGAGTGGGTGTTGGAGAAGAGGATACACATATCAGCAGAAACCCATGGTCTGCCACCGTATCGTGACTGGTTTTTCTATTGCGCTATGCCTGATTATGTCCATAGAGCAGGCACAGTACTTATTCGAGTGTTGCCAGATATCTCAGCGGGAGAGTGGAGGATCGACCTGGACCGCGATACTGTCGAGTTGCTGGACCTCGTGCCTAGAATTCGATATCCCTATGAGTTGCCATGGCCCCCGGTGTTGCATGATTATTGAAGTGGTGTCTAGTTCTCAAGGAAGCATAAGCTTTTATTTCTTTGATGTGATAATGTATCCATGGAAAGGAATTTGGTTAACAGCTATAAGCAAGAAGTGTTCTAGGACTTTTCCGTAATTTTATTTTTGGCTTTGTTGTGTTTTCTTGTGATAAAAACCGGTCAACATGTTGCACTATAGCTTATAATATTTATTGTATGTTACTATTTGTTGACCACATGTCATCAAATCTGTTTTTTTAGCTAAATAATTGAACTGCTTTGCCTTCCACCCGGACACAAAAGAAAAGGTCGCGTTCATAGATTAACGTGGAGGTCACGCATGGAAGAACAATGAATGGGAGACCAGCCTTTTTTTTTTGTTGATGAAAATCGCTCACAAGTCTTGGACAAACATATCAAACACACAAAACTCCTATACTTTGAGTCGAATTTTATCAGTAGTATAATAATAGATGGCAGTAAAATGTGATAGACCTAATTCATCCATGCACAAATTAAATCCAGAAAAGACGGTTTTAGAACTGGAGAAGAACAGGGCTGTGTGTGTTCCGATTGGACTCTGGTTTGAAGTAGAAAATTAACTTCTAAACTAGTGGCTCTTGACCATTTGTTGCGACAGCAACTACAGACACCACATTTAGCAATCTAACATTAGCATGAGTAATAAACCTGTTACAACTAAGGTTCTTAGATTAACAATATAGCTAAGACCAAAATTGGAAGTCAAATAAAAAACTGCTTTGTTTCTAAGCTGCACCCCAAAATCAAACCCGCATACCATGACTACCATTTATATGCTGCACCCCAAAATAGGAATCACCATAATAATTCAATACTTGATTTAACTATAAGAAAAATGATCTGAAATGAATAGATGATACAAGAAAAATAATAAAAAAAATAAAAATACAGTAATAAACCTGCTACAACTATGGTTCTGCATAAAAATGACAAGATAAATAACAGAGACATCAGTAGATTAACAATATAGTATTGTTGGAGTTAATGCCGAAGGCTCCCTGAGTTATGCGAAGGGTATTTGTTACCAAGCGAAGGGTGCTGAAGACACAGCGAAAGGTGTTGAGCAAGAGCCAGTCTAAAGCCTAAACTCTAGGAGACGTAACAAGATTGCCCAATGGCATCGCTGTAATTTTGACCTTTCCTCTCCCTATAAATATGGAGGGAATAGCTCCTGTAATGACATCTGTTTTTCGAGCCTCGAGCAAAAGACACATCATTTACTCTGTCCACATTTCTCTGTCGTCCCTCAACCCCTTCGCCCAGCACCGCGGACGATTGGGGGCTTCGGAACAACGTATAACGTAAGACCCGAGGAACAGCCTGGACAGTTGAACCAAGTCCAGCATCGCGGACATTTCAGGAGGGCTTCGCCGAGGAGCTCGAGGACTTCGGGGTGTTGAGAAGGCTTCGCTAGGAGCAATCCGAGCGCTGAAGACGCCAGGAGGGCTTCGCAAGAACGCAATCATCATACACTCTTCGTTGGAGGGCTTCGCCGAGTCTATCAAGACCTTCAATCCCCCAACATTTGGCGCCGTCACGCGGGACGAACCCACGACCACGTTTACAAACCAAGATGGCCAAAGGCAGATCATCAAAGACAATAGATGCCGAAACACAGCGCGCTGAGATCGAAAAGGAAAGACAAGCTAGAGAAGAAGAAGCCAAAGTCGCTAGAGAAAAAGAAGCACGTGCCGAAGCCGCGCGAGCCGAAGAAGCTGCTCGAGCCGAAGAGGCTGCAAGACAAGAGGAAGCTCTAAGGCAGGAGGAAGCTCAGAGAGGAATACAAAACAACATCGGAGACGCTTCGCAGGTTGGAAACGTCCTTCCGGAGGGTGACGAAACAGCAGACGATGAAGCAGATTCTATAGCAGAACGACTTCGCATCATAGAGCAAGAAAGGCTTGAGAGGGAAAAACGCTTGGTAATCGTAGAAAAGAAGTCCAAACTAAATATAGACATGCCGCACAAGATAAGGCAAACACAGAGGGAAATTGATGAAATGGATGAAAGGCTGAACGAAGTAAACGAAGATATGAACAACCTGAAGAAGCTAAGTCAGAACCATCCAAAAAAGACGCAAAAACAGAACGAAGGGAAGGTGGTCTATGAAGTAAGCATCATAAGCAAAGATGTTCAACCAACTTCAATGTTCAATGAAAATTCACCGCTAAGCAAAGAACTTCAAAACGAGCCCTGGCCCTTCAACTTCAAGATGCCAAAAATTAAAGCATATCAAGGGAAGTCTGATCCAAGAGAATTCTTGATGTCCTTCGAAGCTGCAGTAGAATCCGGCGGAGGCACAAATTCCACATACGCGAAGGCACTGGTGATGGCAATCGAAGGCACTGCCAAAACATGGTTCTCCACCTTAGACCCGGGATCAATCAATTCATAATCCGAATTGAGAAAGAAGTTCATAAACAATTTTTAGGGTTTCCAAGCTGAAGAGGGGCATCAAGAAAAATTGTTCTCTTGCAAACAAAGGAGCGATGTAAGCCTCAGGGAATATATGCAGAGATTTATGGAGATCAAATCAAAGGCTAGAGGAGTAGGGGCTTCCACTGTAATCGATGCCTTGATGGAAGGACTGAGGTCTGGCCCTTTCCACTCTTCGCTGGCAAGGAAGAAGCCTACCACAATCTTTGGACTATTTGACATCTTCGAAAAGTATGCAAGGTCAGATGATGAATTTAGAAGAAAGAAGGACGATGAAAAGAAGCAAACTCAGCAACAAAGAGACGAGAAAAAACCCAAAGAAAACAGAGAATCAAGCCGAAATCGAAGGCATGACGAAAACAAAGAAAACACCAGGGACCACAGCAGTCGAAGGGTACACAATCTCGAAAACAGAGAGGAAGGATGAGATGAGAAGAGAACCAGAGAAGACGAAAAAGGAAAAGGGCGAAGCAACCATGACAAAGATCATGAGGAAAGAAGCAGAGACGGTGACAACAAATCCAACTCCCGCACCGTGTTTTGCGAACTGCACGGCGCAGGTAAAGGGCACACAACTAAACAATGCCGAGATTTCCTGTCATACAAGCAGAATTGGCTAGCAAACAGGGAAGCAAAGAAAGCCATTCGTCACATGGGCAACTTTCGCGAAGACTGGTCCCAAAGCAACACTCGTTCAATCTATCCTTCGCATTCTGTAAATCATGTGGTCACCTACCCAACAGAAGCTTCGCAGCAACTACAACAGCACACTTATCATCAACCACAAAGTTTGGCAGCGCTACCACCACCACTGGAAACGAATCATCAAAACAACGCAAGGCATTCAGAAACCAACAGCGAGGTGCGAAGGCAAAGAATAAATGCCATTTTAGGAGGATCCACACAGCAGCTAGACTCAAGGAGGGCCAGAAAAGAACACATGCGAAGGGTTCAACACGTCTCTTCAGGGACTCCTTTTGTCAGGACAAGGTGGTCCCATGTTGATATAACCTTCGGAGAAGAAGATGCAAGAAATCTGGACCAACCGCATTCAGACCCATTGGTGATCCAAGCAAACATCAAGGGATTCGATGTCCTCAGAATACTGATCGATGGGGGAAGCTCAGCTGACATCCTCTTCGCTTCAACTTTAAGAAGAATGGACTTGGAAAAAGAAACTCTTCAACCAGCAGGAATTCCTTTGGTCGGTTTCACCGAAAAGATAATCCAGGCGATTGAGAAAATTGAACTACCAGTAACCATCGGAGAAGGAGAAAACGCAAGAACTGAAGATGTGACCTTGGATGTGGTTGACCTCATCTACCCTTACAACGCAATCTTCGGGAGAGGGTCAATTAACAAGTTCAATCTCTGTGATTAGGGTCTTCGGGGATCAGCTGCAAGCAAGAGCCATTGAAGACAATGAAACTCCTGGAAGGAAGAATATCCATCTCATAAGGGAAGAGGAAGACATACCAGCTTACAAGACCTTCGGCCTCAAGAACTCTGCAAGGATACTGCAAGATTTCATGAACCGCTACTACCAAGAGTCAACAGAACGACTCTTCAGTAGAGCGAACATCGCTTATGTGTAAAACATAAAAGACATGCGGGGGGTGCGCTCTTTTTCCTCACGAGGGTAGCCCTGCGAAGGGTGTGAGGTTTTTTTAACGAGGCACCCTCTAAGACTGTATTACAGTTTTATAATTACTTTTTACCCTCAAAAAATTCCAGAGTAATTTGCAGAGGAGCCTTATCAAAAGGCAAAGCTACGAGCTTAACAAACAAAGTCAGGCAGAAAGCCTAGAACAAAGCGAAGAGTACACCAAAGCAGAACTTGGTGTAACCCAGCTTCGAGGCAACGTGTTATAAGAAATAACACAGATCCCTCAGATACAAAAGTATCACAAAAACTTGTTATCTGGACTCCAAAAAACAGAAAACCAGAACAAGCAAGCGAAGCTATGGCCTCAAAGTGAGAAGCCACCGGCTAAAAACCATCAGGCCCAAGGCATAGAACGAAGAAAAATCGGACGAAAAAGTCTAAGAATATGCGAAGGGCAAACCAATTTGGTACATTCTAAATTCGAGGGCTTATATCATTAAAAAAATGATGATACCAAGCCCCCAGATTACAAATCGAAGGCATTAAGACAGATCATGGGATTGAACTTTTCCTTTAAAGTCTTGCCTCAGAGTCAAAAATATCACAAAAAAGCTAAGACGCATGAGAGAAAAGCCCAAACGAAGGCATAATCTCTCCCGAAGACTGAAAAAACTTTTTTAGCAAAGAATGCCTTCGCAGGGCATAGATCCAAACGCAAGTTTCAAGCGTGAAAACTTCAATCTTCATAAGAAAACAGAAGGTCATCACGCAGGAAGCAGAAGCTTCGCAAGGATATTAAAGAAACCTATTCTACAGTGAAGCAAGCCGAAGAGGATTTCTTCAAAAAATAACTCAAAAGCACAATTCATTCAAGGAGAACCATCGTCAGGCTCTTGCTTTACAATAAGACCTAACTCTAATAGCATCTGACATACAACGCTAAACTCGTTAACGTCATATCCGCTCGAAGGCGAATAAGGCCTTTGAAAAACGGGATCTACTACCCCGGAAGAAATCATTCGCTCAACATGCGAAGCAGCGTCGAAAGGCGAAGAAGGGTCTTCAATATAAACAGGAGGATCACGACGGCGAAGGCCGCTACTCTTCTTCTTGGTTGTACCACGACTACTCGAAGAACCGCCACGAGGGCGGCGTCCACGAGATCTTCGCTTTGTGCAGCCTCGATGCCCTTCGAAAACATCATCATCAGGGCGGTAAACTCTATCAATAGCCACAAGGCTTCCTGGAGGAAAAATGAGGGGACCTTCACCTCCTTCGACGGGGGACAAAGGGTCCGACTCGCTAGATAGTTCAATCTTCGAAGGAGAACTGAAGATCTCAATTGGAAGCTCTCTACGAGCCAAGTTATGAGAAGAAGGCTCCGGAGTCGCAAACTCGCTCAGAAAAACGTCAGACGAAGACTCCGGAGCAGCACACTTCCCTGACACAACGTCAGAAGAAGCCTTCGGAGTGGCAAACTCGCCCAAAGAAACGTCAGACGAAGATTCCGGAGCATCACACTTCTCTGACACAATATCAGAAGAAACCTTCGGAATGGCAAACTCGTTCAGGGAAATGTCAGAAGAATCCTAAAAATCCAAAGCCAAACAAATATTAAAAGTACAAACAATAACAAGTTTACAACACATGTCTTCACGACATTCTCAGAAAATACATGTCCGAAGGGGTAACATCCCACATAAATCAAACATAAAGAGTTTATACCTCACTCTAAGGCTGCTGGCCAATAGAGAGAACCCTGTTCCAGAAAGACTCGTCAATATTATTAGCAAACTTGATGAGGACTCCGATCAGAGCAGGAGGCGTGCTGTCAGTAGTAACAAAGGAAAAAGAGTCGTCGATAGCCTTCGCCAAGGCATCACTCCCTCCAGCTTCGAGCGAGTGAAGAACATCCCGAACAGCAAGTTGCACAGCATTCTTCGAAAAAGCTCTGCAAGCTTCAATGACATAAGGGATGTTGGCAGTAAGCTAACCTTGGTAATGCTCAGTCGAAGCATCTTCAGGCAGTGGATCAGGGGCTGCCCCAACAGAAACAAGGGCATCTTGAACCTGACCACAAACGTCAGCCAGTCGAAGCTCTTCAGCCTTTACAAGACCAGCAAGCTCTTGATCAGCAGCATCAATCTTGGCAATGAAGTCTTCGTTATTTTTTACAGCCTTCGCAAGGGACGCATCCAGGTCTTCAACCTGCTTGTCCAAAGAAGCCATCTTCGCCTCAAACTCCTCGGCAGACTTAACGAGCACCTCTTTCTCTGAACCAAGTTCAGCCAAGCGTTTCTCGCTAAGAGCAAGTGCATCCTCTTTCTCCTTGACCTTCGTCTCAAGGGCAGCGAGATCCTTGCGAAGAGTGTCACGATCACTCTTCATCTTCGACAGCTCCCGATACTGGCGAAGGGAAGCATGGGTAATAGTGAGAGTCTGCCAAAAAGAGGAAAAAATCAGAGCAAACAAGGCTATTAACGAAGCACAAAAAAAAGAGAGAGAGAGAAGCAACTCACCTTCGCTTGCGAAGACAACAAAGACTTATACAGGGCATCTCCACCCTGCGACATCAGCTCTTTCTCCACTTGGGGAAGCCGAATCCTGTTAGCAGCAGCAACAAAAGGCTCAGCAGCCAGAGCACTCATGACGAAGGTGTTAGCTGGAACCTCGTCACAAGCAAGCGAAGACCCCTCGGCAGCTTCAACAGAATCAAAATTCACGTCAAAAGGGAGAAACTCCTCCTGCATCGCCTCAAAAATAGAATGTAGAAAAAGTTCACCACCTGCCGAAGGGCTAAGAATACCACAGGGTTGAACATGAGGCTCTAGCGGAAGCTGAACCGCAGAGCGATCTGAAAGAGTTCCCAAGTTAGCAGCCATCTGGCGAAGCTCAGACATATTAAGTAATGGAAGGTGACAACTCGAAACAGCACCTTCACCCACAGCCTTGTCCTGAATCTGGGCCTCACCCGAAGCCTGGGTCTTGTCCTGGATCTTAGCCTTCAATCCAGGTGCGACGTGCACAATTACACCCGCTTCGGCATCCTTGTCCTGGATCTTAGCCTTCGATCCAGCAGTACTAGATGCGGTCGCAACAACCTTCGCACCTTTGTCGTGGGTCTTGGCCTTCTCGGAAGCCGTAAATTTGCCAGCGTCAGCTGAAGAAGACGAAGAACCCTTCGCGGGACTAACAAGGCTCTTGGGAGGAGTTTCTTTTAAAACCGACGAAGTTTTAGCAGAACTCTGATTTCCACCATTCGGATCAGTAATAACATCCATCAAGTTATACACCTTAGGAGGCCGAAACGACATGGCTGGTTTATCAGAAACCGGCCGAGTTGATGAATCCTTCGAGGAAGAAACTAGAGCCTTCGAAGAGGGCTCCGAGGCAGCGACGGCACTAGTCATTTGAGGACGAACCTCACTGACAGCCATATCAGAACCATCCTTGGAAGACGACTTATGGACCTTCGCCTTCTTCCTAACATTTTCTTCGCTGGATCTCCGATCATTAGGCATCTTGAAAAAGAGTGCGAGAAAGGGATCTCTAATGGTGCGAAGGTAGGAGTGAAAATGAAAACAGTGAAGACAAGAGCGAAAACAGCGCGAGGAAACAAGGCAATCACTGCGGATATATATAGAGTTAAGCAGAGCATTGAGAATCGAGAAAAAAGTACATATCGAAAACGATAAGCACATGCATGAGTCAGGAGAGCACACGACATAATCTAATTATAATAATAATTGTTTCTGACCTAGGTTTTACCAAAGTACATCAACAATTGAGGGCTAATGTTGGAGTTAATGCCGAAGGCTCCCTGAGTCATGCGAAGGGTATTTGTTACCAAGCGAAGGGTGCTGAAGACACAGCGAAGGGTGTTGAGCAAGAGCCAGTCTAAAGCCTAAACTCTAGGAGACGTAACAAGATTGCCCAATGGCATCGCTGTAATTTCGACCTTTCCTCTCCCTATAAATATGGAGGAAATAGCTCCTGTAATGACATCTGTTTTTCGAGGCTCGAGCAAAAGACAAATCATTTACTCTGTCCACATTTCTCTGTCGTCCCTCAACCCCTTCGCCCAGCACCGCGGACGATTGGGGGCTTCGAAACAACGTATAACGTAAGACCCGAGGAACAGACTGGGCAGTTGAACCAAGTCCAGCATCGCGGACATTTCAGGAGGGCTTCGCTGAGGAGCTCGAGGACTTCGGGGTGTTGAGAAGGTTTCGCCAGGAGCAATCCGAGCGCTGACGACGTCAGGAGGGCTTCGCAAGAACGCAATCATCATACACTGTTCGTTGGAGGTCTTCGCCGAGTATCAAGACCTTCAATCCCCCAACAAGTATATAATAAGACCAAAAATTGGAAGCCAAATAAAAACTGCTTTGTTTTTATAGAATGCGACAATTGAGTTTATTTCTAGATTGTACATATACTTCAACATGCAATAGTCAATAGAGAATAATATCAGTGTTATTTCTTTTTTGGTAAATCGTTAGCATAATTACTGAACCAACATAGAGTATTTATACCAAAGTAGATCTAAAAGCGTAATTAATGGCTCCACCGTCGAGTAATTAGTGGGCCAACATAGAGTGTTTGTACCCTTGTAGATCTAAACTCGTGCAATTCAAATACGAATGCGAGTCGAAAAGACATAATAGCAATAAAGGACACGCAATCACTGTCAGGTTCAGGTTTTCAAACCAGATAATTCATCTTGCTTTGCATTGCACAAGGTTCCATATAAGGTTATCTTTTCTATGAAAATTTGCACATACGCAAGCAAAAATGCCTACTCGGCCGCATCTGTTCCTTGATTACCCTGATCTCCAATCACTGATTGTGCATCAAACATCCATATAAGCCAATAGAGAAATTAAGAAACCATAAAAGGAAAATAACAGAAAAGATCAGCTTCTATATTTAATAAGCAGCTGTTCAGAATCCTAGGAGTTACAACTTAGGAATCAGGAAAGGTAAATCAGAGACCAAGAAAAAAAAAGTATTTCACATTTAGCATTGGGACAGCTAACAGGCTCCAATATTTTTTTTTATCTAAAATAAGCTGTCTTAAAGGTCAAATATTTGAGCATGGTGAAAGTAGTATGTGAGTATACACTTAATAACTCATTATTGTTTTCTACTGGAAATGGCTGGTCACTTGATCTATTGATTATTGAAGCATAGTTGATATGAAAGTGTTCCCATGACATCGGTTGCAGTTATCTGAACAAGGATCCATCCTCACAAATAAAGCGGCAGCACATAAAATTGTTTCAACATCAACATGTCAAAAAAAAAAAAATCTAAGTCTTTTACCTCACCGAATGGATCAGATGGCTGCCACCTGTGATACGGTAGGCATTTCAGTCAATCATCCAGCAAGACTCGAATTCAGTGTACAATAAGAAATGTTCAGGGATTAGTAATGGCTGCAAGATAGTAATTGTCAGAATAAAGCATATCATCCTCTTTGATAAGAATAGTAAACATTATCATAGTGTTGTTATCATCTCTGATGGAGCATCACTTGCTTGGTTCAGACAGAACAACAAATTCTGTCATCACCATCTGTTGAAAATACAGCTTGTCCCACGTAAGACACGTGCACAGGGATCGACACTAGATAAACCATGCAAGCAAAAGCAAATCTGTCCGGGAAATTTTATCAGAGAGAAAACTAATCCACCACATGTTGAATACATAATGTAGTATGGGAAAGAGATAGAGCTTTGTCAGCACAACATGCTTTTAACTCCCTCATTCCAGTTTCGATTTGACGATTGCTAATGGATTAATAAAAATTGTTCTCGTTGTCAGATACAATAATAGCCTATAAAAGCTTCATTTGATTCATCAAGTACCTCACCATTCTGCCCCTGTTTCTGGATGTTACAGCCCAGCCTAATCCTCCAGCCTGCTGTTCTGTTTTGTGACTACCTCCTGGAGCCAAAAATAGGGATCGACTCAAGACAAATCAAAATTCAGGGGGGGGGGGGGGGGGGGGGGGGGGGGGATCAAGCAGTGGACGGTGGAGAGAGAGTGCCAGCTGTCGGCGCGCGCAGCTCCTCTGGACGGTGCTGCGAGGCCGCGGCCAACGCGATGTCCACCAGCGCCAGCACGTCACGGCGGGGGCGCTCGTCTCCCGGTCCATCCGCCCGGCGACCCCGTGATCGGCCACGCCCACGCTATCAATGTCCGTGCCCCCTCCACCTCCAAAGAGATGGGAGCCCCGGCGTCCTTGCGTTGACCCCCCTTCAGATCCAGTGGGTAAGAGAGTGGAGAAAAGCGGGATCACCGAAGAGTGGGTCATGCAAGAGTGGACACCAGGGTTTTCAAAATTGACTATTATCGACCGATAATCGCTCGATTGTCCAGTACACCGGTTTTTGAAATTCGATTTTGAAAAAATTTGAAACAAAAAAATATGTAAATGAACTAGATGTCATTTGCAGCACATTGGTGGAAACGATACATGAAAACAAGTTCGTTTGATTGCCAGAACATTTGTGGGCGAAAAGAAATTAAAAAAAGAGAAGAAAACGACCCTTATCCCCTCCCTCCGGCTCAATCATTGGTCCCCCTCCACGAACGACGCCACCCCTCGGTCCCCCTCGCACTCGCGCTCCCAATCCTCCGCTCGCCGTCCAAATCCGGTCGCCGGACCCGCCATCCACCGCCACCCGGTTCGAATCGCTGCCCTACCGCCATCTCTCCACCAGTTACCGTTCGAGATGAGTCGGTGCTTTACCCGCGCATCGATTCTATGGATTCCCTTGGTCCGCGCCGTCGATAACCGTTGGAATCGGCCGGTTAGCCGAGCTTGTGGCTCGGTAACCGGTGTTTTCGACGCGGTTACCAGAGGCAGCGCGTCCCCGAGATGAGCTGTCGTTGCCTCTTATTTTTCTGTTTTTTTTTTTCAATGTGGCATGATTGTCTGATGGTTTCATTCAAGTAACAAAGGGACTGCAATATGAAATTTTGGTATAGCTTGCAAATGAGGGATTACAAAATACAAATTGTGAATGACATAGTGAAATGCTTGTATATTCATGCCATTTGCAATTGGGAAATTGTGGATGACATTAAAATTGCGTTGTTTGTGCAAAATTGTGATAGAATTAGCTCACATTTGCAATTCCTATATGAGATATTGATCCATTAATTGTATCCATTGTTGTAATATGTTCAAAACTATGTTCTATGTTGTATTTATTCAAGAACTATGTATCGGACAATTTACCTTAGACTTAGTATGACTTGTGGTATGTTGGATGAATGGTATGGGTGCTATGTTTTATGCATATTATATTGTCAATGTGTGTCTAAGCATATTGGAAATATTTAGCAAAGGTCATGACGATTTTTCCTACATTTTTTCATGTTTTTCGCAGTTTTTCTCACTATCTCGGTGATCAGTCAAAATCGTCGATAACCGATTCAAACCGGTCGGTTATCGAAGAAATCGGTCGATTATCGAGATTTTGAATTCAAATTTCGGATTTCAAACATTTTCTCGGTTTTCGATCGGTTTGGTCGGTTACCGCGATTATCGGCCATATCGGTGCTGCTCGGTTTGGTTCATACGGTCGAAATTGTAAACCTTGGTGGACACCGAGCGGGTAGCAAAACATCGGTAACAAAAATAAGGGCAGCGTAGTCAAAATGAACTGCAACAAATGACATTTGTTCAGTCCCTTTGTCCCTCTTTCACTGGTCTGGGCCCAATATGTTAAGATCCGATGGTAGATTAAAAGGATGAGGTTTTACATCAACGGTAGATATATAGGTGTGGTAGGATCTGATAGGTAGAAAGTATTTTCAGGCACTAATAATTATTTATTTCAGCCCACGAGCACCGTGTGACACATACATCCCTGACCCTCTCTCTCTCTCTCCTCAATTCGCTCAGATCGCCGGAATCGAGAATTTCCTCATCGCTGGTGATCACCGTCAAGCACCCCCCATGTTTTGCCCCTAGTTCCGACGCCTCCCGTCATCGACTTCATCCGGGCCGAGATACTCGCCATCGCCATGAAGCTTTCGCGTAAGACACCTGCTCCTCTTCCACTCCACTGAGCTAGCGGCGCCATAGTCGCTCCTCACCGCCGACAGCCTTACGGTGAGTTCTGGTGAGCTAGATCTCCTCCAGCTGGTTCCTATTGTGTAGTTCTTGTCATTTTGGTGTGCCTTGCTGGCCAAAACAAGCTCGGTTGCTCCTCTTCGGATCGGCGCCATTGCCGAGCTCGGCCGGATCCGGTGTGGCATTATATCTGTGGGCATATGTGCGCGTGTTCCATATTGGGAAGATCTTTTTTCAGAAAAAGAAAGTAAGAAAAGCTTATTCATTTAACGGTTAAATCGGCTGGAATTTGTAAAATCAATAAAGAAATTAATATACATAACAAAACTATTAAACCACTTTTTAGCTTTCTTATGATCAGGTCTATCCATGGAAAATGATAAACCCAATCAAATCAACTTCCTGTTCACTGTACAATTTCATACTTGTTAATAATAAAATTTTAGTTCACAATAAATAATCTGCATGTCCTTAAATCCAGAAACTTATAATGCTTGTTTTATATCCTGTCACACACTTACAAAACAAGTTTCACTGTCAGACACACTTAATTATTTTATAACGATTATATATTTTTCTTGTGCGAATTAAAACATTAAAGTTAATCCAAAAGTCAATAAATCATTAAATTATTAGAAATTAACCTGAAGTGATCCTTAATATGTGATAAATATTCCTGAACCAGAATCTTTACCAAAATCATGTAATATAACTTTACTTGCTTGTTCAAGTTCAATTTTTCAACTTTTTTTTAATGAGGAATAACTTCAGACAAAATAATAATTACAAGATAATAATCACTCACATTAGAAAACCTCCAAGTATTGTATTAATGTTGTGCTACCCTCGTGATTTGAATGAAATTGAAATTTGTTATAAGACTTTTACAGAATATTTCTGTACTCATAGATATGTGATATACTATCTGTGTTCATGACACTTCCGACTCGATCCTATGAAAAGCAGTAACTTGATGTGATTGGCATTGTCTAATATTTGATCGGGATTTTGTAGTTGGTTCTGGTTGCATGTGAGAGTTTTATTGATTTTATTAGCATTGTCTAATATTTGATCATGATTTTGTAGGGCTTAAATCCCAACCCAATGGTGGGGCCTGGGAAGAAACTGCCATCACTCGCGGTATATGCGCCGACAAACCCCATGGTTGAGGGGTTGAAGCAAGGTAGGGTCTCTAGCAAGTAGCCGTGGCCATCTGATTGTAGTAGATTCCTGACAACTCTTCCCATGTTTTTCATTGCAGCTGGGATTGACAATAAAGAGAAAGATGCTGATGGGAGCATATGCCTCGGTGGCCATGAAAACAAACCATATGAGGGTGCTTCTGTTTCACATGCGGTGCAGAATGGTAACCTCCCTCGGCTAAGGTCAGATGAAGTGGAGGTGGACACCTCCATTACTATTTCAAATGTCATTCAGAGTGATATTGAATACCAGAGACAGAATAACATGGAAGAGACAGTTACTTCCACTACTACTTCACTCGTGTGCAATGACAACTTTTTGTTGGGACGAGAGATAGCAGGGGAGGAGGACAATCTGAATAATGAAGAGTTACAATTGTTTGCTGATGTAAGTGCATCGTTGTCAAATATCAATGAAGGGAAAATGATGGTTCAAATGGTGGCACCAGTAGTAGCAAAAGTGGACTACTGTGGCATCGTGGATGCATGTAATTTTGCTCGAAATGATGGCATGGGAGCTAGTTTGTTGGAGGATAATAAAGTTATGCCCATGTCCTTCGGGTTGTCTGAGTCAAGAAAGTTTGTTGCGTCTGTTGAAGAAAGTAATGGTATCAACCTCTTTCCTAGACACTTTATTGTTCAACCATTGATGGCTCCTAAGAAATGCCATGGGAGAAAAGAATGCAGATCTTCTCATAATATTGCTCAGTATCTTGCTCCCATCACCTTGTTAAAGGGAAAACGCACTACTCGAAGGAAAAAATTGCGAGGGTGTTGGGCCTCTTGTGATTTATTCAAGGATTATATGACAACAAAAAGTAAGAGTTCTTACCTAGATGAAAATGGAGAATCCACGGAACAACTTTTGTATGAAGAAAATCAGGCAATATGTGCCATTGCTCCCTCCACTATTCTTTCAGGGTCGATGACATCTAAGAATCTTCATGGTGTAGATGCTCGAAGCCATGTTCTGAAGTTGCTTCAATTGTTCAAGGAGGTCAATAATGTAGTTAAAGCCCTAAAGGAACATCCTATCTATACAAAACTTGGGCCTTTCATCGGGAATGTTCCCGGTGTTGAAATTGGAGATGAGTTTCACTATAGAGCTGAGATGTCAATAGTTGGTCTCCATCGTCCCTTTGTATCAGGTATTGGCACTTATAAGCTGAATGGTGTTCCCATTGCAGTATGCATTGTTGCTTCTGGTGGTTATCCTAATGAAGTGAGTAGCTCTGATGAACTCATATACACTGGCTCTGGAGGAAATTTTGATGGAAAGAAGAAAAAAGATGAAGATCAAAAGCTTAAGCGTGGTAATCTTGCCTTGAAGAATTGCATGGAAACTAAGACCCCGGTCCGAGTGATTCATGGGTTTAAAGGTCTAAATAGTGGTGAATATAGTCAGACAAAAGGCAAGAACATCTCAATGTTTACTTATGATGGATTGTACACAGTCGTGGACTTTTGGCCAGAACGTCCAAAAGGGTCAATGATCTTCAAGTACAAGTTGCAGAGGATGCCAGGACAATCTAAATTAATCTTGCGTGCAATCAAAGCAACCAGGCAGTCCAAACAACCTAAAGGTCTTTGTGTTCCTGATATATCTCAAGGACGCGAGAGGATACCGATACGTGTTGTCAACACCATTGATGACACTAGGCCAACATTATCTAAATACATCACTGAACTCATATATCCCAGTTCGTATAAAATGGAGCCTCCAAAAGGTTGTGACTGCTTGAACGGCTGTTGCTCAGAGTCTAATGATTGTGTTTGTGCAGTGAAGAATGGAGGAAATCTACCATTCAATCACAATGGTGAAATCATATGGGTCAAGCCCCTTGTGTATGAGTGTGGCCCATCATGCAGGTATGGTTGTGCAAACTCTTATAACTGATAAATAATTGTCATATTTAAAATAGTTTATTTTTATTATTAAGTAGTTTTGCTAATATTATGATGTTAACATATATAAAGTTAAATTATGGTGTGTTTTTAATTTTATTTAAGCTTCTACTTTGTGGTGCAGACAACACCTTATAAACATACAAAGTTTAGTTGTTCTGCTAATGTTAGTAGAATTTGATAGCAAACATAATGAGATTGATAAGGAAATTAAAAATCTAGCTCATATTTGTGCTAACCAAGTGATAACCTCTTTGTGTAGATGCCCTCCAACATGCCAAAATAGAGTCAGCCAACATGGCATCAAAATTGCATTAGAAATATTCAAGACTGGTGAGAAAGGTTGGGGTGTAAGACCCCTTAGTTCTATCACTTCAGGCAGTTTCATATGCGAGTATGTTGGTGACATATTGCAAGATGAAGAAGCTAACAATAAAGAGAATGATATGTATCTATTTGATATTGGTTGCAACTATGGTGATACGAACCTTTGGAGTGGGCTCAAATCGGTCGATGCAGGTTTGCATTCTTCTTTATCATCCTCCAAAACAAATAAAGGGTTCACAATTGATGGAACTAAGTGGAGCAATGTTGGAAGATTCATCAATCATAGTTGTTCACCAAACCTCTATGCACAAAATGTTCTCTGGGACCATGATGACACGAGCATGCCACATGTTATGTTATTCGCTGCTAAGGATATCCCATCGCTACAGGAGCTGACCTACGATTATAATTATACCATAGGCAAGGTTTGTGACGAGAATGGTGTGGAGAAGGTTAAGCATTGCTATTGTGGTTCCTCCAACTGCAAGGGAAGGCTCTACTAAAATTTTGCTTATTGCTATAAGAATTTTGGAGTACAACAGTTCGGCCATACTATTGTTCATCATGTAATTGTTGCCATTATGAATTTATGATGTTTAATTGTTACATGTTAGTGAACCGGAGCAAGCTATATTTGTTACATGCTATGGACTAAAATCGATGTACATTTTCTTTCAGTGAAATCTCATAAAAATCGTTCGCATCCATTGTGTTGGGTTTTAAACTTTTAATGAATTTGCATGGAATTCCTATTTGTGAACGGGTTAATGAAGCGTGTTATGGTTCCACATATGCATATATTGATGTGGGAGTTACATAAGTACAGTAATTGATGGGTGGTATTAGAATGATGCAGTGTTTTTTTTTTTTTTTGAAATGTAATGATGCAGTGTTATCTGTACATAGAACTGATATGCGTGTTAGTAGCATGTTGCAGTTGTTACATAGAACTTAATGTTGTTGCGTTGTTTTATGGTACTCACCAGACCAAAGAGTGGGGAGAACAAACATAACAAATGGGAACTGTCTTTGTGTGCAACACAAAAGTCTTCAGTGTGGTACATGCCTTAACAAGTAGAAATAATAACTCGTCTCATTCTGAATTCGCAATTTGTTTTCAAACATCTTCCTGCCCATCGCTGCATCAGCCACACACCCCACACATGTAGTCACGGACAGGAGGGAGCCCCAACCTTGCCTTGCCCAGCTGCGGGTCCAGATCCCTCTACTGTAGAGAGTAAAATTGAGAGAACTGTAGGAGTCGCTATAGTACTATGTGAGGAGGTGAACAATTTCTTGCATTAACACTATAGCAAGATATTGTTACAACAAAATCAAGGTTATTGTCCCACCACTCTTGTACTGTTCGTTTTTCATACTGTAGCGTATGACCTAGTGTGTCAGTTTTTGATCCAATGATCCAAAATAGAACTAATTCCGACCATTGTTCATCCTCTCAATTTCGAACTCCAACTTACCAATGCACGTACGTCGTACGTGTCTACAGGGCTCAAAACAATATTTAATATGGAGCTGATAACATATTCTATATGATAACAGAGACACCTTAATAAAGCTCATGACATATAGAATAATAGGAGGACAACTGGGATGGAATAAAATTGCAGAGAAAAGATTTATCATTTATTGATCGGCTGAATTCATTTTGTTTACAGCAAAGAATTATTTTTTTTTGCCATGGGGCTTCCATTGGATCGTCTTGATTGGTTAGTGATGTTGAACAAATGATCCTTTCTGACTCAGTTCACTGGGGTTTGCGCACTTAAAGGTCCTTTCACTTTAGAATGTTATTCAGCCTTGCCTTTCATTCCTATAATTAATATTGCCACTAATGATACCTGTTGATGGAGTCTGCACAGAAGTATATAGAGGAGGCACGAATAAAGGGGATCAGACAAAGGCAAGTACTTTGTCATGACGTCAAGGCAGAGATTCTGGGATCTAAGTTGTCGACGTTGACATAATCAATTGCACATTCATGAATATGTCCTCCAAGTTAACTTTTGCACCAGCAGGTGCTCTCTAGTCCTCAGTATCTGAAACAGCATCAACACTTCCTGCAAATCAACACATCATTATACATCAGTTCATCTACATAACAGATAACCATCCATCAGTCCACACGCCGACATTTTCATGACAGCAAGGAGTAACAAATCGTGAAAGCAACACTACATAGAAAATGTAGGAATCAGGTCTAGCAAGATAATGAAAACAACTTCTAAATATTATGTTTTTATATGGAAAAAGTCCACTTTACTCCCTTGTGCTATGGCTAGAGTCTGAATAACATCTTGTGCTTTGATTTGGTCTAGATAACCCCTCGATTAGGAAAACCAGTACACTATTAACCTTTGTTACCCCCACTAATCCGGTTTAGGTGCTGATCAGAAAAAAAATCCGGTTTAGGTGGTTTTGTTTCTAATCCTTGACACGTAGGCACGCTGACGTGGAAAGATGGAACATAGATCACTTAACCCCCTGGCTCCTCTCTCGCCCTGTCATCTCCATCTCCCTCTTGTATTATCTCTCTCAATGATCAATCTGAAGCATACAATCTGAAGGACGAACCTGCAGACTGAAGAAATGATTTCACTCTTGTATCATGCACAAAGTGACAGTTCTGAACTGAACTAACGATCTCACTTGAGTACTTGACATAAACTGGACTGACACAAACTGAATTTATGAACTGAACTGACGAAGCATCTTGCATAAACTGAACATAACTGACTCAATTCGACACAAAGTACTCGAAACAATTACATAACAAGCAATTTCAGGCGACACCAGTTGTGAACTTGACAGAACTGACAATAGCAACTCAGTAGCAAAATAAACCCAGGTCTGAACCTAAGAAAAGACAATTGACAGTAGCAATATCCAGAGCAAAATAATCCAAAGTGACGTAAACAACTCATTACATCAATTTCTTCTTTGCAGTGGCTGCCTTCTTCTTGGCAGTAGTTTTGAGCCTTGGGGATGCTCTTGTCTTTGTAGATGCAGTGACACTGCTTTGGCTAGGCATGTCAACTAGTTCAGCTGCAGTCTTCCTTGTCCTCTTCTGTGGCCTTGAGTCTTGCTGGACATTGCTATCGCCTTGAGTCCTTCCCGTCTTCTTTGGTATTGTATTGTCAAGAACCTGCAAAATAGTTCAGTTAGTTTGCCTTGTCATGTTTACAAGTGAAACTGAAATTTAAAGCATTGTAATAGACAACTAAAAGTTGCTGTGATATACCTCTTTAGCTCTCTCAAGAGTCCTTCTCATGTTGTTTCCTTTTGGATTAGCTGTGCAAGTTCTAGTATTGTGGCCGGGTTTGTGACACCTTGAGCAGTTGGAATTCAAACCCACTCTAGAAGCCTTGGTGCCCTTCCTCACTTCACCTGGCTCCCTTCTTCTCTCCTTCCTTGGTCTGCCTGGCATCCTAACATAACCTGGAGGTTGTGGCTTAGGATGATCAGTGAGAGGCCACTGGTCCATTCCTTCCATGGGCATCATGCAGTGGTCATATATTCTGTTGTAGGCCTCAATGGAATAGTAGTTTACTATGTAGTCCTCAGGAGACTTGGAACTGAGAAAAATAGCTATAATGGCATGAGCACAAGGGATGCCAGCTAACTGCCAGTACCTGCAAGAACAAGTATGGGCTTCCAAGTCCACTCTGTACCTTTTGTTCTCCATGTCTTCCACTTCAAACCCATCTTTACCATTCCATATGGCAGAACAACGTTGTGCTTGATCTATATATTTATTGAGCTTCTTCAAGATATTAGGGCAAACCCTGCCAGGCCAGTTGTGTGATTTGCTTCTGTTTTGCTGTATCCTGACAAAAACTTTAGTCCTAATCCCCTATAGTAGCTGGATAATAGGGTAAGCCCTTATCTCAACAATCCAGTTGTTAAAACTTTCACACATGTTATTATCCACACTGTCACAATATGAGCCAAGGTTAAACCATGCCCTGCTCCAGTGTTTTGGATTGGTATTCATCATGTCCTTAGCACCTGCAGGTGTTAATTGTGCAAGTTTAGCTCTGCAGTAATTGAAAAATGGCACAGAAGATGCCTTTGCACACTGCCAGAATGGCTTCTGATAGTATTGATCTCTGTACTTCTTCTTCCAGTTAGCATAAATGTGCCTTGTGCACATTCTATGCTCAATGTCAGAGAATAGCAATTGTACTGCATTAAGAAGGCCCTACAAGATATAGGTACACTAATGTTAGATGCAAGTTACTAGCAGTATTATAGGTACTACACATATCACTGCAAGTTATCATCTTACCTTTTGCTGATCAGAAATGATTACCCAGCCTTGTCCGCCTAATGGAATTTGTATGTCTTTTTGTAACAATCCCAAAAACCAAGTCCAGGAATCTTCAGTTTCCTTCTCCACTACTGCCCAAGCTACTGGATAGATTTGGTTGTTGGCATCTCTGCCTAGTGCACATATCAACTCACCATTGGTTGCTCCTTTGAAAAAGCATCCATCAACACCAATAACCTTCCTGCATCCTGCCATGAAACCTCTCTTGCAAGCATCAAAACAAACGTAAAATCTCTGGGATACAGGCTGCTCATATTCAGGATCCAAGCACACTGTCACTGTACTTCCAGGGTTGCTTCTAAGTATTTCTGCCTGATACTCAAACATCTTGGAGTACTCTCCCTTACATGAATCAAAAATTCTCTTCATTACAGTACCCTTGGCTCTCTTGATCTTGGATATCTTCACTTCTGCGCCCATTTCAAGGAGAACTGTCTTCTTTATGTTGTTTAACTTCCAAGATGGATTTGCCTTGATTATCAGTTCATACTTCTCAGCAATTCTTGTAGATGTCACCAACCTATTGTCTTTTCTCTTCGGGCAGACATGCTCATCAACAAGTGTCTTCACCTGAAACCAATCAGGGTCATTCCTGTTGGAAGCAAAAAACATCCAGGGGCAATTCTTCCATGAACACCTAGCTCTTATTCTGTCCTTCTCATCCTTAGTGAAGCTTATGTGCCTTCTGATGGCCAGTCCATACTTGATCAAGGCATCCTTACACTCTTTTCTCCCTGTGAAAGTCATCCCAACTCTGAAAACTGGAATTGGAGCTGTGTCATCAAATCTTGGAAACCTGCTCTTCCTTCTAACTACTTCACCATCTTGTTCATCATAGCTCCCTTCCTCAGTTGAGTCCATCATTGGGGGGTCAGGGTTGGTTAACATCACCTTTATAAACCTCAACATGAGGGATTCCCTCCTTGTCCACAGTACCAGCTGGATTCTTCCTCTGCTTGACAGCATTTGTTCTGAACTGCTTTGCTTCTTCATCAACCTCAGAAGTGTCTGAATCCGCAGCCACATAATCACTGTCTTCACTTGTTTCATCATCATGATCAGAACCTTCTCCTTCTTCATCGTCTGCATCTCCACTTGTTTCATCATCATGATCAGAACTGCCTCCTTCATCAAAACTGTTGTTGCCAGGTGAACTGTAGAAGGCATGTACCTTCTCTATGTCCCTAGCAGTTTGATCTTTAGATGGACTGCACTGAATGACATGCCTCTTCTCATGTTTTTTTCTACTCATAGCAGCTGGCTGTCCAGAAGACCACATAACATCTGAATTATCAACAATCTTGAATATCTCAACATATACTTCAGCAACTCCTCCTTCTGTAATGCACTCAGCCATGTACAAGCATGTCTTGCCATCTCCAAGCCTTCTCAACCCACTGTTTAAATCTTGACCAGGAAATAACCAATGAAAATCAACATTGTCTTCCTCGGACAGAGCCACATGATCAGCCAAGTGCCCTTTCAGTTCTGGAAGTGAGACCTTGTCCCGATCAATATCTGACATTGCAACTGAGCCACCAACATATTGCAAAGAATAGCCATCATAGTCAAATTTCCCTCTTATGTGAAACCTGACACTGAATGTTTCAAGTGAATCCATGACACCTGACCAATTTGAAACAAAAATCATCAATTTCGCATCTGAAAACCTAAGCCTAAAATGTCAAACTGACACACTGTAAAATCCTACCTACAGAGCACGAAAAAAAACATAGTTGCCTTAACATATCATTACCACAATCAAATTTGAAGCAAAATCAAATTGATGACTGATGCAAAAGGTTACTGCAGACTGC
Organism: Eragrostis curvula; assembly: GCA_007726485.1. Taxonomy (NCBI): domain Eukaryota; kingdom Viridiplantae; phylum Streptophyta; class Magnoliopsida; order Poales; family Poaceae; genus Eragrostis; species Eragrostis curvula. Next base: position 6,963,190 of record RWGY01000026.1, on the reverse strand, counting down.
AATTTCTGCTACAAATTGACGACTGATGGCGCACAGATCCTTCATCTAACAAAGCCAAGAATCGACTGAACTACAACCCTAACAATCGAATGACCAACAAAATCAATTTTTTTTGCAGTCCTAGAGTTACGGGAACACACCTTATTCCAGTCGTTGTCGGCGATCAACACCTCCGCCCGGCGATCATCCCCTTCGTCGATCAGCCGCCGCATCTGGAGAGGGAAGGCGGAGGAGACGAAACGATGCGTTTCAGGGAAACTGAGGAGACCCCGTGACGGCAAAGTGCAGGGTTACGGGGCAGAGTAGGGAGGGGGCTATTTGGACTCTACTTGATCTTTTCACGTCAGCGTGCCTACGTGTTACGATTGGAAGCAAAACCGCCTAAACCACTGTCCACGTCACCTAAACCAGATTTTTTTTCTGATCAGCACCTAAACCGGCTTAGTGGGGGTAACAAAGGTTAATAGTGTACTGGTTTTCCTAATCGAGGGGGTTATCTAGACCAAATCAAAGCACAGGGGGTTATTTAGACTCTAGCCATAGCACAAGGGAGTAAAGTGGACTTTTTCCTTTTTATATCAATCCGCTTTAAGATGACATGAACGCTGAAATGCATCCCACATGATATCATCATGCTCTTGGATACCAAAGAGACATAGCTATGCAGCTTGGATGCCAACTACAATAGAATTTGATACCCACAGGATTATTTAGTATAAACTAAAAATTCAATAGAATCATTATCAACACATTTACTTGCTCAGCGGAAACATCGTCAGGGAAATCCTTCATATGCTGCTGAATAACACTCCTTTCCTTATGACATTTTGCAAATTTTAAATAAGTACTGGAACCAAAGCAAAATTATCAATACCAAGACCGAGATGCTTACAATTAGATGCTGATAATCAATTCTGAGAACATCTCAGGGAAGAGACACTTGAAGATTGTCATCCTAGTCATTAATTCTCAACATGCCTTTATCAGGATTGTGCCTCCTGCTCACTAATACTTAACCTATGTTCAAACTATCCCCTTAGTTTCAGAATAAAAAAATGAAAGAAGCTTTAAAAAACCAAACTCTGTACTCTTAATATGATGTGTTATTTTGTTTTAGGTAAATTCGTACACAACAGATAGAGAATTTACAGCAGTTGGTTGATACAAGTTGGGTGTTGGGCCTGTCATGGATATGTACAGCTCCTGCATAAACCTTGTAGAGTAGCACCAGTCACCGAACAATAGGAACCGACTGTCTCTATGGGCCAGTCACATTGTTGAACAATAACAAATATGTTTATCTGAATGAGTGCCAATATAGAAGGAGGAAACAATTGGATCCTGTGGATAAAAGAGAAGGGCATCAATGTAGAGGCTTTAACAAACCCTGTCATAAAAGAAATGCCAAAGTGGCAATGCCAGATTTATAGCTTCAAAAAATGAATCCAAACTAATTAAGTGGCTGCCTTAACAATCATGGTTCAAAAGGCTTGTTCATTCCAAATGTTAATGTACAGCTTGACATACCTTCCTATAGAAAACGTGAAGCATTTCAGCAATAAACAGGCTATCCACGTCTTTTTAGACGCTGCTACCTATTAGCGCCGGCTGGTACAACAACATTAGTGCAGGAGACCAAATATAAAACCCACCATTGGGTCTAGGAAATCTCATGTTATGGATAAATTCTCGGTGGTCTTACTCCAGGAGAACTCTTCTGCAGCTCTGGGAAGGAACATCAGAAAAGATGACTGGTTCGACATGTCAATTGTGTCAGCTTGTTAGGAAGTTTACTTTCAATCTGAGGTATTGACAGCCCAATGCCTTGAAAGATTTGTAAGAAATAAATTAAATTTTACTGACCAAAATGAATCATTTTAACGGCATATGTAAAATAATGGTATGCAAAATAAATGTGAGAAATAGACGATACCTAAACATGATAGACTATCTTCACAAGCACAGGTCTTATGTTCGACACCAGCTTTGAGTAAGAAATAGTAACTCAACAAAATGCAATGTTCAACTTATAACCTGTGTATTAATTTAACAGTATGCAATGGTCAAATCATCAATAGTATGCTTAAGTTACACATTTATTTTAAAATATATGGAGTATACTTACCCTTTAGTGCCGCCCAGGCTAACCAGGCCTCAAAGCAGCAGTGTCGATCATGCTCCAAACAGCAGCCTGAAGATTTATTATGAAAAAACATGGCAGATGTAACTGAGAAAACAATGCAGTACTGCAGCACTTCAACGATCAACTGATAACAAGCACATGGCGGTGTGGTGGTAGTTAGTCAGGGGGCCCGTAAATCCATGGCACCTTTCATGCCACATTGAGATGGCCAGCAGTTCCCAAGTAGATAATGGATTATCACTGAAATAAGAAAATGTTTGCGTATGTTCAGGCACCAAGGATGATAAGTAGGGGTCCTAAACTAATACTTGAATAGAGCATACAATGTGCTAGGGGAAAATACTGATTGAATAATTTTCAGTGGGCATGCAGATTGCAGATACAAATGCAATTATGGGCATATGTATGTGACATCTAGAAACACATTCTATAAATTTCTGAACACTGAAAGAAAAAGTTACAAATTGACAGTAACCATACAATTTCAATGTAGCTCCCAGCAACTAAACGATATAAGTGATTATGACATGGCTTTTTTCAGCAAATAAAATTCAGTCTTGAAAAAGTAGGTGATTTGTAAATTACAGCAACAAAATAAACACAGGATCAGATATGCCATGAGAGAATGGATTCTATCATCAATCTACCTGCGAGTAAGAAACACACATACTGCACAACTGACAGCAATTCGGTTCATGGGACCTGCACAAAAACAGCCATGACTGGGAGCAGCACAGGAATCACAGCCCTCTTCTCTGACCCTGGTGCCTAACATGGTGGCCCTCTAATTCAGTTGCTGGGAGTGGCATGGCGTTGCCAGGGGCTGGATGGAGTACACCATATATGGGATCGAGGTCACCGGAGGAAAGCGCGGCTGGCATGGGCAGCGAGGTCGCCGGAGACGGATCTGTCGCAGGAGATTGGAGCTCCTGCAGGTTGCCTTCCCCGATTCCATTCGTCATGGAGGAGATACGCCATCAGGTGCCAATTGCAAAAGAATGGAATAGAATCACACGGAAGGGGAATAGGAACTCACGGAGGATGAGGAAACCACCTTGCTGGATGTGGTCTTCCTTGGTGCAGCCCCGCCGGGGCAGCAGCAACCGCCATGGAGCATTCACTTTTTTGTTTTTTTATGATAATTACACAATACCTATGTTAAAATAACTATAATATGTATTTTAGATACTTTTACATAGTCTAATAGAAATTGACAATAAATACATACAAATGATGTAAAAAAATGCTATAACTATTTTTACATAGTTTATTGTGTGGGCTATCATTATGTAAAATTTTAGCTTCAAATTCAACTTGTATGTCGTGTAACAAAAAATACGATCACAATAGAGGGTGTATTGCACCAACATGTATTGTTTGAGAGAGTAAATTAAGCTATGATTTTGATCAGGTGTAAGACAAAGTGAATTGACAAAAAATACAAATCGCAATAGGGGGTATATCGCACCAATCTGAATTGTTTGAGAGGTAAGACAGACAAAGTGAATTGTTGGGGAGAGTAAAATCGACTTTCTCAAATATACTTTAGTATAGCTATGCAATGTTGCATCTCTTCCGAAATCAAACACTAATACAAATGATCGAAGCCTTTAGTGGGGGGTCTTTTTTCCTCGGGTAAAGCGCCCACCAGTAGGCTTGCTCCATGGTTAAAGTAGGCTTGCTCCATGGCTAAAGTGAAAAGAACGCAATGGTGGGGGTAGAAACAACATGTTCATTAAAAAACGGGAAGACGGGCTGGGCCAAGCCCAACCCGCCCTGTCGTCACGCCGCTCCGTTGTGCAGGCCCGCAGTGCCGCCGCGCCTGGATCTGGTCGCGTCACTGCGCCCTCCATGATTGAGAAACCCTCTAGCGCACCCTTCTCCCAACTGCCTCCCCGCCGTGGCGCCCAAGATCCACTATGTCGCCTTCGCGCGCCAAATTCGCAGCCTCACACCCGGAGCCGTCGCCGCCGTACCCTAGATCCGTTAACACCACACCCAAAGCCTACTATAGATCCGCGGGAGGGAGAGGGGGGGGGGGGAGCGCGTCGCCTCCGCCCGCGTCAACGCGGAGGTGTCGTACGCCCCCCTTCTCCCGCGCGACGCACTCGGCCCAGCAACCACGACGCAACCCACGGCCCATGAACTTCATCTTCTTCCTCGCGCCCCCGCCGCCACCCACGCTAAATTCTCCAGCTCGCCGCCACCCTAAATTCTCCGGCTCGCTGCCATCCTAAATTCTCCAGCCGTCGCCACCTTAAATTCTCCGGCTTGCCGCCGGTAGCTATGGCCGGAGGAGCCGGTATAGACTCTTGGGGTACAAACTCATGCACATTAAGGGATTCTATGGCACGCTCATCGGCGGCGACGGCACGAGGAAGATCGCCGGCTAGCTCCGGCGGTGGTGGGCTGGTTGGGCCACGCGGGAGGAGGAAGAAGCACAGTGGAGGGGGGTGGGCGGAGGACATCCACACGTTGCGGTGGGCGGAGTGGAAGATTCCCGAGAGGCGGGGGCATATATTGGGGAAGGAGAGCCGCCTGGCGTGGGGCAGACAGAGGGAGAGACGAGGTTTTGTTTTTAGAAACGGAATATATTTCAATATTCCAGCCGCTGCATCGACCAATGCATGAAGAAAGATTCATTATTACAAACCAAGCCACACAGAGCACTCCCAATACATAAAAAAAACTAAATAACTCCATGAGTTCAAATGAAACCAAGTCTATTACTAAAGGGCCATCCATTATTAGCAAAAACTTCCATGACGGTAATTTCAAGCACACGACAGCCCCACGCGAAATGGGGGCGCTCCTCTTCCTTGTGCAGCAAACTCCAAAAGCGGATCCAGTAAGTTCCTTGGAATATTACCTGCATAGAAGTGAAAGCTTGTATATTGTTAAAACCCACGTCATTTCTACTAAGTCAAATTTCCCATAAAAGGGTACATGTTCCAACCATGATCTTGTGTGTAAGTTTCCTATCCAACCAGTTCAACCAATCATCAAACATATGATGCATATTTGCAGGTGGTGAGATATTAAAGGAAACATGCACAATACGCCAAATAAGTCTAGAAGCATGACAATAAAAAAAAAGATGTTGGATAGTTTCATCCATATTACAGAAGCAACATTTTAAACTTCATTTCCATTGTCTCTTAGCTAGATTATCCTTGGTTAGAACAATCCCTTTAATCAGGTACCAAATAAAGATTTTTATCTTCAAGGGCAACTTTAATTTCCAAATTATATGGTTGCACGGAACAACATTAGGGGCAGCTAACATTCTGTACATTGAATGAACTGTGAATCTCCCATGTTGTAAAGGTGTCCATAAGAACGTGTCTCTTTGATCTGTAAGGTGGACATTTATTACTTTAGCAACTAATGATGCCAAGAAAGAAGGTTATTACCCACCAAAGATCTTCTAAATGCTACATTCAAAGGATCCGATTGTAATAACGTCGCAATTGTTGCACTTTTCTTTCTAACTATGTTATAGAGATTAGGAAACTGCTCTCTAAACGAAGTGCTATCCAGCCAAGCATCCTTCCAGAATCTTACTTGAGTACCATCACCTACATTGAATTTACCTAGTCTCATAAAGTTATTTTTAACCTTCATAAGTCTTGACCAAAAATGCGAGTCGCCAGGCATGTATTCAACTTGTGTTATTGTTTTGTACCTCAAGTATTTATTCCTAAGAATTTTCTGTCAAATACCAGCTTCATTTATTAATTTATAGAGCCATTTACTAAGCAAGCATCTATTTTGTAAATCTAGATTCAATATTCCAAGCCCTCCTTGGTCTTTTGGTGTACAAAGAATACTCCATTTCGTCAACCTATATTTCTTCTTATGTCCATCACTTTGCCAGAAAAATCTAGATCTATAATAATCTAGTTTCTTCGAGATTCCCCTTGGGACCTCAAAAAATGATAACATAAACATAGAAAGGTTACTCAAAACTGAGTTTATAAGCACTAACCGACCTCCTACCGAGAGCTTTTTCCCTTTCCATCCACTAAGCTTTTTCTGGAATCTCTCTTCTATTTCTTTCCAATCAGAATTCCTAAGTTTTCTATGATGCATTGGAATGCCTAGATATCGAAATGAAAATGTGCCCATATCACATCCAAAGATTTGTGAATATTCCATCTCAAGTTCCTTGGCTGCACCATAGCAAAATATTTCACTTTTATGAAAATTAATCTTAAGTCCTGAAAGTGAGAGGGAGAGAGTGAGAGGGGGGAGAGAGAGAGAGAGAGAGAGAGAGGGGGTGAGTACTTGATAAGGATCAAACCTCGTAGCGAGACCGATCGACGTAGGATGGTCCGATCTTTCACGGTGGAATGAACAATCGAACAAGATAACTATTCTTGACTTGCAAGATGCAAATCAAGAACGGAGATAACTATCCTGCAACCCAATCTGATACACAGAGAGATCTGCAAGACAAGAGATCGAACCCAAGAACTAGAAGTACTTGATCTCGCTCTCAAGAACAAGCCCGGATCGACTTGAACAAGGTAGTAGTTTTAACAAGAACTCACTCAAACTTGATAAACAGGGATGAACCCTAATGGCGCAAGGCCAAAACACACGTGAGGTGGTCTATTTCAAATCAATAATCTGTTTTTACATTGCCGCACACATGCCTTTATATAGGCCATATACGCACACCTTGGAATAAAATATTCCTTAACCGACTAAAACTAAACTAATCTAAGGAAATAAAATCGTAAACAAAGCTGCAGCCCTTTTACATCTCGGTCAAAATATAAACTGTAATTAACGGCAAGGTTATCTTAAGGTGGGACCCAGGGATCAGTGGTGGCGGGGTTAATTCCTCCGTGATGTGAACCTTTGTCTGGTGGGCCCCATCCACATGCACGCAGAGATAAATTAGGGAAACTCAAGCAGTTCTGATTTCCTTGATGTTTAACGTGATCAATCTTTCCGTAAGCTAATTCTAAACCATCGTCTCCATAAAAATCTCTACGGCAATCTTGTAACAGTAGAACTCTATCTTCAATATCCGGCGGATGGTATAGAGTAGAATAGAAACATTCCAAATATATCCTTGGATCGTATGGCATGTATCCATTCAGATTGATGACACGGCTCCAACTATCACGTGCGTACAAATCTCTTTGCCATGCACTATTTCCTTGAGTACGGGAGTTTGGAATTGGCACCGTCATAGGTTGCTGATCCGTATCAGTACTTTATTGTAGATAATCACGGGATTGATCCTTGCCACCCTCGCTTTAATTTTCCATCGGATGGAGAATAATGCCTAAACAGCTCAGGTGCCATTTTGCTTATGGCACTTACGGCAACACGGCACTGTGGTTACGCGGTAGAATTATCGAATCGTTTTTGAGTGGAACGTGACGGAATGATTGATGCGTCCGTTTCATCCTCTGATATTTTTCACACACCACTCTCTTTAGAATTCCTCTTCCATTCCTTTTTTGACTCTGCAAATACATGATTAAATAACTACATTAGGCTGACTTGATGCATGAACCAGTGCACCACTGGAAAACACCGAACTTGTGGCTTGAGTTAATCATGCATTATATTAATTAAAAGAGTTCAAAAGCAAATTTGAGCCAAATGGAACACGTTTTCTTTCTAATGCCTATAGCTAGATAGGGACAAAGCTAGTAGTTATATAGCCAAAGAAAAATTAATAGCGTCGAGCAAGTCAATATTATATGGTTGAACATATGGTACTGTCTCTAAATGCTTTTTAGAACCGCTGTGGTAGTTTAGTGTATTAGTTGAAAAGAACAGGTGCTTTAGCACCAAAATTGGGGTTCGTGCTACAATGCTGCCCATACGGGCCAACATAATTTACGTCACTCAGCTATGGTTCCGTTTCGCATAGTTTCTGCTTATTGAATAAGCAGCTTATTTGAAAATCTGGTGAAAAACAACACTTCTGCTTATTTCTGATTTCTAGTTCAAATTTGATCCATTGATAAGATATTGTTGCAGAATCTTGGTATTTGGCACAGCTTTTGCTCATTTTTGTCAATGAGCAGAGAAATGAGCTGTGCCAAAATGGCCATGTAATGAACACTCGCTCCTCTGTGCGATTTGATATGTTCGTAATAATCGAATGCTATGCATGCAATGCAGGCACTTAAAATTAGAGGAATTGTTCCCTGGCCCACATTGTTTTCTCACTGAACATCAGTGATACCAATCCATTGCAGCTGCAATTTGTTCCTGAAAATTGAAGAATGTTTGAATTTGAGTTCACAAGATGTGGATTTTGCTCAAAGACTTTTAAAGCCAATTTTGTTTTGTCAAAGTGACTTTATTTGAAGTTAAAAATCCATTTAGTGCGGGTACATATATAGCTGAGTTCACATATTTATACTTGACATGAATGGAGTTTTATTTGAAATCCTTTAGAACAAACCTAACAAAAAAGATGTGGATTTGGCTCAAAGTATTTTAAAGCCAAAAGAAAAACAATTGTCAAAGTGACTTTATTTGAAGTTATAAAATCCATTTAGTGCGGGTATGTAGGCGAGTTCACACATATATATTTGACATGGTTGGATTTTTATTTGAAATCCTTTAGAACAAACCTAAAAAAAGATGTGGATTTGGCTCAAAGTCTTTTAAACCAAAAAAAAAAACCATTGTCAAAGTGACTTTATTTGAAGTTATAATATCCATTTAGCACGGGTACGTAGGCGACTTCACATATATATACTTGACATGAATGGATTTTTATTTGAAATCCTTTCGAAAAAACTAAGAGTAAATCGGTTGCATATCACAATTAATTTGAAGAAGACCATACATAATACACCCCGTCGAAACGTGCCCAATAACACATTTATTCAGGCCAGTATGGAATTTTGGAAATACAAAGCATTATAAAGGAAAACCTTGGGAATTAAAATTATATACCGGCAAAGTTCTCTGAGAGAAATACAGAAATAGTGAAATGCTGCTAGCATTATATGGATATATACAAGTAAAACGAAACAATGATTTTAGTTGGTGACATTATCAAATAGATCTGCTTGTTTATAATTGGCATAATACAGTTAGAATTTTGACTTCAAGGCCTTCTATGAACAAGGTTTTTTTTTTTTTGGGGGGGGGGGGGGGGGGGGGGGGGGGGGGGGGGTTGGGGGGTAGAAGAAGCTTTATCTGAACATTGCATTTGTTCTTATATGCAAAGCACACTAGATGGACATATTGTATAGGGGCGGATCCACATAGGATGCTGGCCCGTACTGGACAGCAGATTGACCCACAAAACATTAGCTCATGGCTTGTTTGCTTAATGCTGAATATTTAATACATCTTATATGAGGTTAAGCTGGATCAAATAGGGTATTGACTTTTACTTCCAGGTTATATAATTTAGACTCCAATATTATGATAATCTCACAAGCTGTTTATTTTTTGTGAGCGGTCTCATAAAGCTGTTCAAGAGTAGCTTCGACCTTTCACCACACTTTTCATTAAACTTCAAAGGAATTTACCCACCTTTGTTGCTGACCTACCCCTAAATAAAAAAGGAAAGTTAATGATATTAATATCTTTTGCCTCAGAAACTAATAATCCACACCTTCAATAATTTAGGTTGCAAATAACTTCATAAACTTATATGATTGAACACTGTAAGGTAAATTATATAATTTAGACAAGAAACATACCTTAGCGAATGAAGCAAAAAAGATATGAGATTGCCTAGCGAGGAGCCCAGGCCGGGTTCCGTCTGCTCTGGATCTACCCGAACACAGATCCGCTGACTTACTGTACAGCCGTGCAGTGGTCAGTGACGTGTGGGTCGGGCCCGTGTGTCAGTGACTAGGGGCTAAGTACGCGGTTCCATTTCCGGATTTGCCCCACGGTTGTGAACACTGAGTAGACCCGTGACACGAAGAACAAATCCATCTGCCACAGCACTACTAGTTGACTGGCCCTCTCTGACCTCCGGCGACCCAAAAAAAAAAAAAAACCCAACAGATGAGTACAAACCCGCGCTGCTGGCAAAGCAAAAGCGAGAGAATTAAGAAAGGCGGTCGGGTATCATCAGAGGCGGGAGAAAGGTCGTCGCCGTCGTCGCAGCAGGTCAACGTTCAAACCCCGCCAGGCTAACGATCGATTAAACTAATCTCGCCCGCCTCAGAGACTGACGCAACATGCACTCCAGCAGAGCAGCACGCGCACATTCGAGAATCGAGACCGGGCGAGACCCGCCTCTGTCAAAGCCAAGCAAGCTAAGCGCGGCTAAACTATCGCTATTGGGCCACATGGTTGCCTGATTATTCCCCGTTTGACCACTCCACCACGCACGCGCCTTCCTCACTATATAAGCGCCACCCCACGCGCCCCCCTCTTCATCGGCCAACAACAACAACAACTTGATCCAGCCGCAGCAAGCAACCAACACTCCAGCTCGAGCTCACTCCCTCGCTCAAGTGTCCAGCTAACTAAGCAGGCTCTCTCCAGTTTGCTTCTTCCGGCGACGACCGACCGACCCAGATGGCGGCCGCGCTGTGGATGGCTCAGTACGATGCTGACTGGTCATCACCACTACCAGCGGCGGCGGCGGCGGCGATGAGCGACGACGACGCGGCCGCGGAGCTGCGGCGGGGCCCGTGGACGGCGGAGGAGGACGAGGCGCTGGCGAGCTACGTGGCGGCGCACGGCGAGGGGCGGTGGAACGAGCTGGCGGTCGCGGCGGGGCTGCGACGCACGGGCAAGAGCTGCCGCCTCCGGTGGCTCAACTACCTCCGCCCCGGCGTGCGGCGCGGGGGCTTCACCCCGCGGGAGCAGCTGCTCATCCTCGACCTCCACGCACGCTGGGGCAACCGCTGGTCCAAGATCGCGGCGGAGCTCCCCGGGCGCACCGACAACGAGGTCAAGAACTACTGGCGGACGCGCGTGCAGAAGCACGCCAAGCAGCTCGGCTGCGACGTCGCCAGCGCCCGGTTCCACGACGTCGTCAGGCACCACTGGGTGCCGCGCCTCATCGAAAGGATCCAAGCCGATGCCGCCGCCGAGGCTGCCGTCGACGCCGTCGTCTCTCGCCCAGCCACGACGAAGATGACGACGAACGCCGCCGCGCCGTCCCTACCACCACCGGCGTTCCAACAAAACAACTGCGCGTCGCCGGACGCGTCCTGCGTGACCACCCGGCCGTCGTCGCCGGAGTCGTCCAATGTTGCTCCGTTCCAGACGAACAGTCCGATCATGACTGCCGCCGCCGGAGCAGGTTGGTCGTCGTTGTCGACGGATGAATGCCAGTACCTTAGCTCGACCGCGACGAGCGGTGGTGACATGTTCGACGGGAGCTGGTCGGACCTTCTTGCCCGCGCCACCAGCCAGGACGACGCGGAATCCACCCGCCTGCAGGACTTTGGATTCTGCGAAACCGTGGACAACTTCTGGAGTTTGGACGACATCTGGCGGCAACAGTTATGCTGATCGATGTATCGATGCTGCTACTGCTTATGTTCCCATGAATGACCAATATGTTTGTAGGATAACCTGATTAACCATTGTACCAGCGGTTAACCCATAAAAAGAAATTCTGAAACAGTTTCTATTCATTGGAGCACTTCTAATTTCGAACCAGAAAAAGTTATATATTACGGCCTGACAGGTTCCAAGTTTCTCATATAACACAGACTAGAAAAGGATTGAAATTTTATTATGCACACAATAACCATCCTCTGTGCGTAGGGGCATCTGTCAGATGCAACATGCACAACTGAAATATGAAGCGCTTCTAATCCTAACTCTAAGACCAAATAAAAGGTCAAAATGCATCATATATTCGACCATACTTGACAATTTTAGCTGTCAGATCATGATGTTCACCATTGGATTTAACTTAAATCCAAACTAAGATGCATAGCATATTGCATAGCAAGAGACGCCATCATCCTCGTGGTGATCAGCCCCTTGGCTCCTCCTATGACACCAACGCATGCAACAACAAAAGGCACGACAACTTTAGCTATCAAATCATGATGTTCAAAATTGGAATTAACATAATAGGGTTGGAGGGGGGGGGGGGGGGGCAAGTGCCCCTATGATAATAAAACACGACACTCCTCAGGACTCATGGATAAAGGAGGAAGAAGAAATGAGATCAAACCATGAGATAAAACACGACACTCCTTAGGGTGTGTTTGGGAGAGCTTTTGCCACCGGCTTATTTCACTGTAGCGACATTGTTCGGCACTATAGTGACACTGTTCATCCTATGACTAGAATAAGTTGTTTTGCAATAAGCCGGCATAAGCTTCACCAAACACACCCTTAATGTAAGCATATCACAGCTTCATAAACCTAAGCTTTCCAAACAACCAACTTGGGCCATATTTCAAGACTTATAAAGAACTGAGGCAGGGAGAGACCCGCTTTTCCCTCTTCTCTCGTTAACCTTGTTACTGACACTTTGACAATTTTGATAGATAGGCTCAGACAGATGGTCATATAAAGGATCTAGTGTCTCATCTTGTAGAAGGTGGAATGTCAATTTTGCAATATGTAGATGACACAAATTTTCTGATGCAAAATAATTTGGAGATCACTAGAAACTTGAAATTTATTTTACACACACAATAACCATCCTACGTGCTTAGGGGCATATTAATATTAGGTGAGCATCTCCAACAATTCCTTAAAAGCACTTCCTAAACAACAATTAGGGCGTTGTCAAGAAAAAAACACCTTCCAACAGTTCTCTAAAACAACTTCCTAAACTTACCAACTCCCGAAAGAAGCCGTCCAGGTCGCTACATTTGGAGACCTCGTTCGCACTCCCGAAACGCCGAAATCCTCCATCTGCGACCCGCTAGATCCTGTTTCCTTTTCGCGCCATGGTGGGTTTAGCGTCACGTCGTGAACTCGAGTCGCTGTAGTTGAACTATTTCTGAGAGCCGCCGAGGAGGAGAAGAGAAGACGATCCGCCGCCGACGTCGCGCATGGCTCGGGAATCAGGCGCCTCCGCCGCGCGTCCCAGGCCAGGGATTGGCGTCGCTGCCACACGTCCTGATCCACCTCACCACAATACGCGACGCCGGCGCCGCGCGTGCAATCCGCTTCCCCTCCCCTCACCGGCATTTCGTTTTGGGCAAGCGCAAGATCTATTTGGCGATTTGCTGGGCCAATCGATGATGTCGATTCTGGTTCCGATTCGAATCAATGATGCCTTCCTGCTGGTGTAAATTCGTGCATGTGGCTTGGTAGCAGATCGACGTGCTTATTTCACGAGCCACGACGAAGATGGCTCAGGAGAGAATTTCTCGAGTTGCGGAGCAGCAGAGGAGAACCAGGGTGCGGCAGCGAAGGACGCGGCGGCGCAGCTGCTTGCACGACGTGCGGCCGTTGGCTTCCATGGCCGTGGCCACCTGCGGGCAACGGAGGACGCGGCTTTGCTGGCGGCGTGCGTGGTTTCGCTGCATCCATGGCGGCCAGGTGCGTGCACCTAGAGCAGAGTTGCCTCCTTGCATCGCTCGTTCCGTCGTTCGCATGGACTCCTGCACCAGCACGTCAAGTCTACCTTGGCAACGCTGTCTCTTGACGTGAACGGAGGTTGCGGCCTGCGCCAGTGGCCGGTTCAAGCGGACGATGTCGCGCGCGATGTCCGCCGACAGCAGGACGGGGTGGGGCAGCGCGAGGCACCAGCACGAGCACGAGCAGGGAGGAGGAGGCGGACGCCGACGGATCGACGGCGACGTTGGGCGGGGAGACGGTGTGCGCGGCACAGGGACTGGATGGCAGGTTCGGCTCTTTGGGAATCAAAAATTGAGAATGGTTGGAGGAGGTATGTTTTTTTAGTCCCGATAGCTCTTTAGAAACTTCCTAAATGGAGTATTTAGGGACTGATTTTTTACATAACTATTGGAGATGCTCTAATGCGGGAAAGAAATACTAGCTCGGGAGTGAATCCGTACGTTTTCGAGCGAATAGGCCATTGACGCAGTGTCTAATGCATGAAGAAATCCCCAGCTCGGGGGAGAATCCGTACGATCCGCACGAATAAGGTGTCGCCGCATGCGTTGTCCGGTTTTAGTGGCGAATTGATTGGCGACATGTAGGCGTTTGTGGGACCGTCACTACAGGAAACCTGGAGTTTGCCGAGTGCCAGAGGCACTCGGCAAAGCAGCTTTTACACTCGGCAAAGAGTTTGCCGAGCGTTGCACTCGGCAAACACCAGACGGCAAACAGCTCTCGGCAAAGCCGGGTTTGCCGAGTGCTTTTTGTCGGGCACTCAGCAAAGATTTTGCCGAGTGTCAAAAAGGCACTCGGCAAAATAAAGCAACGAGACGGAGGGAAACGGCCGTCAAAAAGTTTGCCGAGTGCCCTGACGGCAGGCACTCGGCAAACTTTCCTTGTTTGCCGAGTGCCTGGCCTCTGGCACTCGGCAAACAATGGTAAGTTTGCCGAGTGCCAGGCACATGCACTCGGCAAACTATGGCACATGTGCCAAGTGCCTCAGTTTTGGCACTCGGCAAAAATCTGAGGCACTCGGCAAAAAAAATCGACAGATTGCAATAAAATGTTTAAAATCACTGCAACCTGGACCAAAATCACACCAAATCATACATATATGCTCATCATCATCATAGACACATACACATCACCACCATCATCATCACAGGCATTTAAATCATCACAACACATAGAAATCTCCACAAATACATAGAAATGGTCCAAATAGTGATAAACCAAGTCGTCGACAACCACAAGCACAAGTTCATCAAACGTAAGCAAGCACAACTAGTTGGTTCATGACATAGGACTAGAAATACAACTACAAGCTACATCGGAGGGCGATGATGATAAGGATGAAACGGAGAATAAGCATTGGGAGGGGAAACCGGCTGATTGTTCGATCCCGCTGATATGTTCTGCAAAGAGGAGATATTACATGATTAACACAAGATTCTAGATAGACGTGCCGACAGGAAGTGGAATGAAACTACAAGGATTTAGATAGACTCACCGGAGTGCCCTGACTCGGACTCGAAGTGCCGACAGGAGGAAGAGGTAGTGGCGGCGGTTGCATCCCACCACTGTGCCACTGGTGAAACATGAACTGCATTTGCCGCTGCAAGTCCTCCTGCATCCTTGCTTGCTGTTCCTGCAGCCTCGCATCGTACCTCGCCTGCTGTTCCTGCAGCTGTGCCTGGTACTTCGCCTCCTGTGCCTGGAGCTTCGCCTCCATCTCCTCCCGTAGCTGGGCCTACAACATGTCATCCCAATGTTACAATGCAAAGCAAATATATGTCTCAAATCCAACGAAACGACGAATAGAACAGAAATAACCTGGGCTTGGTCAAACTGAATCTATGCAGCGCTTGGCCGTGGGCGTATGGGCGGGGCTGAGGACGAGCTCCTCGCTCGGATCTGAGAGAGGGTGGGAGGGGAGGCGCGCCGGGGAGGCGGGGAGGGGAGGTGCGCCGGCGGCCGGGGAGGCGGGGAGGCGGGCGGGGTGGCGCGGGGAGGCGGCGGCGTGGCGCGGGCCGGGGCGCGGGGCGGAGTGGAGGCGGCGGCGTGGCGCGGGCCGGGGCGCGGGCGGGGAGGCGCGGTGGCGGCGGCGGCAGCCGGGGGTGGCGCAGTGGAGGCGGCGGCGACGCGTGCTCGTCAGATGCGTGAGGTGGAAGAGGATAAGGGAGGAGGAAGAAAGAAACCGGCCCGCGCCTAAGTCCTGGGCCAAAAGGTTTGCCGAGTGCTAGATCCAGGGCACTCGGCAAACCCAAAGCACTCGGCAAATACTTGTTTGCCAAGTGCTAGGTCCAGGGCCCTCGGCAAACATTTTCTGGAGGAACAAAATTTTTTTTTATAAATTCGAAATAAATTCAAAAAATGCCAAATTTTGCCATGATACATTTCATATGATCCTTTACCTATAAAAAATAGGTTTAAGGTGAAACCAAATTATGACCGTCGTTTTGGTTCGAAATCCAAACAATCACTTCATAAGTTTATGGATCTTCTTCGATGATGCTTCTGTTTGTAAACAACGTACATGTCAACTTTTGCGAAACTTTTTCTACGATTTATCATGGTCTCCATGTATGATTTCATGATACCAGCGCGAGTCTTGTAATTTTTAGACTTTGTTTGAATTTTATAAAATTAAAATACTATTCATCCATATTGTCACACTTATATTTTATGTACAAGATGACTGAATTTTCAGTTCATTTCATGGTTGACACCTTACATTGGACTCAAGAATATGAATATAAACTTTCGTGTGAACATATTTTATTATTTGAATCACCTAAAGTTCAAATTTGAATTATCTTCAATATATACTTTATATGTCATAAACACCTTAAATATACCAAACGGATCGAAAAAATCACCAAACTTTCGCATGAAGCACCATTGATACATACATCCACCACGAAAATGGAAACTGTGGGAAAAAATGAAAAAAAAAATATTTTGCCAAGGGCCCACGTTAGCCACTCGGCAAACAAATAGTTTGCCGAGTGCCACTAACGGAGGCACTCGGCAAACTATTTGAGTACCGTGTGTTCAATGTTTGCCGAGTGTCTCCTGTTTTGGCACTCGGCAAAGTATATGTTTGCCGAGTGCCTGCGGCTGGGCACTCGGCAAACAAAAGAAGTGCCGTGTGTCAGACGTTTACCGAGCGCCCAGCCTCTGTCACTCGACAAACAGGCGGTTTGCCGAGTGTCCGATAAAAGCACTCGACAAACTATGTTACACTCGGCATATGGTGGCTTTCCTAGTGTTTTAGGGAGAAGCCGGTCGCGGCGCATGCCTTCCGTGGTCTCGTGTCCGTTCGCGCGACGCTCGTTCTTCAGTAGTGCGTGCCACGCGCCGGTCGTTTGCTCGTCGGGCTAGGTCGGTTCCATCGGTTCCCGTGGCGCCGAGGCTCTTCTTCTCCTTCCCCTCGCCTCGGACGCTCCGGTCTCTACTGTGATGCCTCCGTCCTCCATCTTCGGTTTGGTCGCCGGCGTGGCTTCCAGGTTTGCTGCTCGGCTGCTCCTCTCTTCGTTCTTTTTTCTGCATTTTCTTTGATTCTGTTTATGCTCCTCTCTTCGTTCTTCTCATTTTCTTTCCTGATTATTTCTGGATCGGTTTGTCTTCTCCGTCTGCCCGGCTGAGGTGTCGGCGGTGGACACGGCCTGGCCTCGAGGTGCGCGCGCGTCGCGTCCCCTGACCGAGCCGACAAAGATGGTGCCCTCATCGATCTCTCGAGTGGCCATCAGGGCGGCTGCGGACCGCATCGAAACGGCTACGAGGGGCGGCGCTAGGGAAGCAGGCAGCCGCGAACTGGTGAGGAGGCGACGAAAGCCAGCTGTGTGACGCGGTTTGTGCCAACGGCGGCGAGCTGGCCGGCAAGGCAGCGCCACACGATGGAGGCGGCCGCGTCCTCTCGCTGTGATAGCTAGGAGGGACGACATGCCATCCTGCCCGGTTGGACGACGATGCTGAGAGGGCTGCCTAGCGACGCGGCATGGGGCGATGCCTGTCGGGGACGGCGGCGGCACGCGTTGGAGGTCGGCGCAGGAACGCCTGAGCGCACCTCGACCGGGGGCCTCCTCCATAGTCGTCCTGCGCGAGTATCACGTCTCCGCTTCCCTCTGCAGCAAGGCTCATCTTCGCGCTCAGTCTGATCCAGTTCGTCTTCACCTGTGCCTCCTCCTCCACCCAGGTCCCAGGACGCAGTGATTGAAGACCTAAAAGTCTCCATCTCAGTGGTAATTAGGCCACCATTAGCCCATTTGTTTTATCTTGATTCTTGCGTGAGATATATTCCCACAATTAAGTTGTAGTTGATCTTGAGTTCACCTTGCAGTAACTGACATGGCCAGGGATTTCTTTTATGAAGTAGATCATTTTCAGAGTAGTGGCTGCTACTCCATCGCTTATTTGTATTCAGTTATTCATGCTTCCATTGTTTACCTGTTGTGATTCGTTTACCTGTTCCTCCATGTTTTCTTTTCAACCATTTTGTCAGTTTGGCACTCCATGCTACTTTTCAGAAATAGTATCTGTTGTTCCTAATGATTTTTTCCTCCATGTTCTGTTGTTTTCATGACACGCTCTTCTTTTTTCATTCTGCTACATCTTAGCTTCTTATGATTATTTTACTTTGTCTCGAGTGCATTTTGAGTGGATAAGGGTCAGACAGATTTTATTGCAGTTGGACCGACAAGGCCAGTCGTCATCCCATGGCTCAAGCACGACGGCTGCAATTAACACTCCCTGCTTCCAACAGATCATTCTAACTCAGCCTTCACCTCATTAAAAATGGTGATTGAAATTGTGGAGAACTGTCCCAGCCCATGTATGGAAATAAACCATAATCTAGGCGCAGTTTATTATCAGGTGAAGCCTTTTTTCCCTTGGTAACAAATTCAGTTCTTTATTGTAACTTCACATTTTTTTATTCCGCCCTGATTGGTTTTAGAATTACCCTCTCAGAGTGCTGAAAAAGCAGTGTTTTTTTTCTTTGGAGTTTGGATAGTAGAGGATACCTTATCCCATGCTTCTTAAATATTGATCTACTCAAAGCCTGCCCTCGAGTTCTACTATTGTTGTATTTTTCAAAGCAGGGGTTCACTTCAATTTGAGGGCAGGCTATTTTCAGAACTCAACGGCAGGCTTCTAGGACAAAGAGGCCATGCATACTCAAACATATATTTATTTCTACTCTGATTGCATTTACACGCCTCTGCATCTCATTCATGCAATGGCCAATGGCAGATTATACCAAGACATTAGAGTCCAAGATGCATGCTGCTTTTAGGATGAAGAAGCTATTTTGATGGTGAGGCTCAGACATTAGAGTCCAAACAATTTGCTTTTGACTAAGTCAGGTATATGGATCTTCAGGGAGAATGGTAATATTTGTTCTTTCTTAATTTGTCGTCTCTAAGGAAGCTTAGTTCTGCTCCCTGGAATCTTTCGTGAATCATGTGTTGGGCCACATTTTATTTCCTACTATTTCAGACGTTTCCTTCATCTATTTCCATACTGATGCTGCTAGCCGCTTATGAAATTGGAATTGTAATTGTATTAAACTGCAGAGATAATTTACATACTAATTTGAATAGCATGTGCTTAACATATAAAATATGAGGTCCTGTAGCATAATATATTTTCCATCTTCTGTGTATTTGTGCATAGACTAGGTGTTATCATACGAATCAGGCTCTTCTATTATTTAAGAATTCATCTTTGTGATGCCTTTCGAGATCAATAGAACTTAATATGAATTTTTCTCTGTTCTCGGTTTGGCAATCTGATGTCATTATTTGGAGAAAGAAAAAATTGTTGTAAATATTTTTGAGCAAATAAAATGCAATCTGCCACATACCTTGCTGCTCCTTCTCTCTCTTTTTTTTTTATAAAAAAGAATATATTTTTAGACAAATCAAAAAGAATATTTTGGCTTGGTGGTTTTCCCACTGAATTGTACCTAGCACATGTACACCTGCATTGTGTTGGTGTTTGGCATGATGGAAACACTTATCAAGTCTACAGAGTCCATATTGCTCCAAAATTCAGAGCAACATTATTTGGGGAAGTATTTTGAATCACTCAAATTGATCCTCATCACATTGATTGGTTTCAGGACTGTATGGAGTGAGTACTTGCTTTCCTGGATTCCTGGTTTCTTCTTTGTGTGCATATTTGCCAATCCTCATTGCAGGCGCTAATCTGAAAAAGGACATGCATCACTGATCTGAAGATGTATTACAAAAGAGGTACCAAAGTACCATACAGTTAATCTGTATTAGTGGCTGTTTTCTTGGAATGTATCTGGCTATAGCCTACGCCATATCGTTACCATTAAAATTAAAATTGCTAATAAATATCCACAAGCCAGTGTTGCATAGATGGTTGATTAATTTTTAATAAAGTTATGTACCTGTGTTGAAGAGAAAAAAAACTTTCATGTAAATATTTGTTGTGGATTTAGTCAGTATAGAGTATCTCTGATTTCTCTACCTTATGATTTAGTGGCTGCCTCTTCCAGATTACAGAACCAAGCCCCAATCTTTGTACTTGATCACTCAGTATCTATCCAGCGCTTCATGAAAGTCTTCTCTTCTGAATAAAAGAAAAAGATGGAGAGGATCAACAGGACGGCCTGCTGAGTGGAAGTTAAAATGGTAAGCATGATGATAACATAAGGAATAAGCAACCAGATTTGAGAAGCCCTGTTAGTGGAGAGTGAGAGTTTGACTGCTTTGATTAGAAGGCAGAAAAGAGTGTTGTTGATTCCCATTTTTGTATATAACAATTTTATTAGTTTGACTTTGCCAAAATTAAAGAGAAAAAAATCAAAGATTTTATATTCTGATGCAGATGTTTTGTGCCATTTTTTACATCAGAATTGTCAGCTCCTTTTGTTTGGTATCGGAAGTATGCATGATGCAAACCTACGTGAAAACATTGGTCTGTTCTTTAAAATCACAAGGTTAAGCTTCTATGATAGCTTTTTTTGCAAATAATAATAATATGACAGCGACACTACCACTCCAGACCGTTCTGTACATGGCATAGCTGTGTTGCTGTCAACCCGTGAACACTCCAACGCTTCCACTCCAGCCTGATTTTGCACGGGCGCGGCGGAGCGCGCAGTTCGTCCTAGTTTGTCAGATGCAACATGCACATCTCATATATGAAGCATTTATAATCTTATGTCAAAATATATCAAACTCCCTTCATCCAGAAACAAAAGCATTTATGTGTTTGGTCAAAGTCAAACTTTTTTCATCTTTTTGTTTTCATCTTTGATCAACAATATTTACAAAAATAAATTATTTACATTTCTGTGTGTATTATGATAGTTTGTTTCATGATAAATCGATTATAGCATCATTTTTATGTTCTCAATCTTAACAAATTTTTCAATATTTATAATCAAAGTGGAAATCATGTGACCTTGACCAACCCAAAAATTGAAGATAGAGTAGTACCTAAAAATAAATTGAAGGTTTCATGGAGGAGGAAGAAGAAATGAAAGAAGACCATTGGAGGATTAGCTGGATGTCAGTGGCCAGGGGCGGCGCCTCCAGTGCCGACGTTCGGTGGTGGTGGCAGCCACAGATGGTGTGGCGAGGCTGTTCGGACGTTGTTGCCGACGAGGTTGAAGAAAGAGAGAGCAGCTGGACATTCAAAGAACAAGTGGTGACCTGACTCCTTCACCCCGGGGCGGCATGGGCAGTGTGCTTCCGTCGGTTGGAGGATGTTCTTATGCAGCAGATTGTACATACGACAAACTTGCCCTTCATCAGACTTAAAGAGGCGACACTACAGACAATTGACGCAGGTATATCTCCATTTGACGAGTTATTAAACACGAATTAAATGGCTACTCTACGCTTAATAAATCAGCCGCCGCCAGCTAGTGCGACAGGTCTTAGCACGTGGCCGTTCTTAGCCAGAGCCCAGAAGTCCAACCTACTGCCTTCCGTGACCTGGTCAAACGCTGGTCGCTTGTCGTCAACGGGCTGCGGTCCACGTGAAGACCAGCTGACGTAGGCAGCCACTCTGGCCCCACGTGCTTGATGCCCGGCCATCTCATGCTTTGCTTACTCTAATCACTTACTTTAATCTAAAAGTGTTACCCGCAAAAAAAAAAAAAATCTAAAAGGGTCCTCTGGACCACCGAAAGTTAATTAAACGCGCATACGAAAAGGCACCATATCCTGGCCGTCCGACCTTGGACCTAACGGCTGCGATGCACTTGACCCGCACTCACGATCATTAGGCGTTACGTCAACTCATGCTTCATGGCTTGAGCCAAACACGGTTCGCATCCATTCCTTCTTTGACACTGCTGACTTGACAAGTAGTGTCAACATTCTAATCTATCGCTCATAGTCAATGAGTCATAGGACAACCTCAGGATATGTGCTACATAGTAATACAACATAAAAAAAATGCCCGTCCTTTGATCACCTGTTCTTTTAGCGTTCGGTGTTCAAGTCTTATTGTACATTGAACCGAAGCATTCTCTTTGCCAAACTTCGTTTTTTTTTAGGGCAAACACCAGAGCTTTCATTCATTCAACGAAACAAGATTACAATCTTTTTCTGCTACCTCCCTAAGCCACTGTGGCAGGTGAGCAGACCAGAAGCACACACGTTCAATCTGGGTAGGCTTTTTAGCACAACAATGTGCAGCAAAATTTGTCTCCTAACAAACTTAACTGAAAAAAGAGAAAAAGTCCTGCCAAGCTCTTGGATTTCATGCCATAAGTTTGGCAAACGGGCCCATGTCGCAGAAGCACGCGGAAGCCCATGTCGCAGAAGCACGCGACCACGCTCATCCGATCCCTGTGCGCGCGCGGTGCCGTCCACCACGCCCGCGGCGTGTTCGATGAAATGCCCGAGCGGGACGTCGTGGCGTGGACGGCCATGCTCTCCGGCTACGCCTCCAACGGCCGCCACCGCGAGGCTCTGGACGTCTTCCGGCTCATGGCCGCGGCGGGCGTGGCCCCCAATGAGTTCACGCTGTCCAGCGTCCTCACCGCGTGCCGCGGCGGCGGCGGCGGCGCGGCCGGGCGCCGCTGCGGGGCGTCGGTCCACGCCGTCGCAGTGCGGCGGGGCGTGGAACACATGCCTTACGTCGTGAACGCGCTCGTCGACGCGTACGCGTCGTGTGAGGAGGGTCTCATGGACGCCAGGAGGCTGTTCGATGCGCTGGGAGGAGGGCGGACGGCCGCGTCGTGGACTTCGATGATCGCTGGTTACTCCCGTTGGGGACAGGAGAGCATGGGGCTACATCTGTTCCAACAGATGATTCAGGTGCAGAGATGTCTTAAACTTGTATACTCTATAAAAATGCCGGCTCTGCTACTCGTATCACCATTTCCCACTGCGTGTTCCAGTAAACTGAACTAGGAAGTTTCCCATTTTGCTACGAAATTGTGTTTGCGCATAAACTGCCTAAATGATTGTTTTAGCTTTCATTATTATAGAACATATTGCAGAGAAACCATATATGTTGTTTATAAAATTTACCTTAAGGCTTACATTAGGTGAGTTCAAAGTTCTTGTACGGCGCAAGTAGGTTAAAGTGCACATAGCAATTGATCATGATATGACAATATTCACTTATCTATCAGGAAATGCCATCTTGTCAGACTTGCTCATGGAGTTCTTGCTATAGCTTTTATGTTTAGTTTCCTGTATAGAATATAATTTGTTTTCAGTAAGACATTAGCTACTGTTTCTGCAGTGCAGGATGGCATTGATCTGAGTCCGTTCACCTGCTCTGTTGCAATCCATTCATGTACTTCAGCAGTCAACCTATGTGTTGGACAGCAACTTCACGTACTGTCCATAAAAAAGGCTCTCTTATTGAACCTTGTTGTTGCTAATTCTCTGGTTGATATGTACTGCACTTGTGCAAGCATGCTGGATGCAAGGAGGTTTTTTGATGAAATGCCTGAAAGAAACTTGGTCACCTGGAATACCATTATTGCTGGATGTAGTAGACGTGATCCACTAATGTCCTTGCAGCTGTTTCTTGGCATGGATATTGAGCCAAATTTCTTGACTCTAACTAGCATTACATCAGCATGTGCTGGTCTTGCAGCTCTACGATGTGGCCAGCAGGTCCATGGGTCTGTTCTTCGGAGAAATTATGGGGAGGACCTGAAAATTTCCAATGCACTTGTGGACATGTACTCCAAGTGTGGAAGCATATCAAAAGCTAAGAAGGTATTCTGCATGATGAGTTACAAGGATATATTATCGTGGACATCGATGATTAGCGGGTATGGGATGAATGGGTATGTGAATGAGGCCATTGAGCTTTTCAATTCCATGGTCCAAACTGGGGTTTATCTGGATCGTGTGGTGTTCATGGGTCTGATTAATGCTTGCAGCCACACTGGTTTAATAGATGAAGGGTGGAAAATTTTCAGGTCTATGATACTTGAGTATAATATGCAGCCTAACAAGGAGATTTATGGTTGTGTGGCCAATCTTCTTGCTCGTGCAGGGAGGCTGAGAGAAGCCTTTGACCTCATTGATAGAATGCCATTTGCTCCTGATGAATCTGTCTGGGGAGCACTGCTAGGAGCTTGCAAGATGCACAAGAATGTGGAGCTAGCCAGATTAGCTGCAAACAAAATTATTGAGATTAACCCTGATGGAGCGAAGACGTACATCCTGCTTGCAAACATATATGCTGCAGATAGCAAATGGGGTGATTATGCTTTGACAAGAAGATTGTTGAGGGACAGAGGTAGCAGGAAAGAGGTTGGAATTAGTTGGATAGAGGTAATGAATAAGATGTATAGCTTTAGCACAGCTGATAGTTCCAGCCCTCAAGTTAGTTTGGCGGATGAGGTACTGCAGATGTTGGTTCACCACATGGATGAAGGTGGAAATGATTTTGCTGTCAATATTTGCAGAGTTCCATGATTCATTTGTACTTGAATGGTTCAGCTGTTATTGAAGTCAAATACCGCAAAATTCATGCTGGATCTTTCAGTATTCACGGTACCTATCCAAATTGCTTGTGAAAAAATAAAGAAAATATAATAGAATTGGATAAAATTTGTAGTTAAACGATATGCATCTTTGGCGATACGAACATAGCCATTTCTACTGTGCTCTGGAATTACCAGTTGAGTAGTCAGATTGAATTGTAGACAACAATCCATTGTACGTAGATTATTATCTGTGTAGCTAACAGTTGAAATTTTTGTTACTATTCCAGAATATAAAAATAACACAGTTAATAGAAGGCAATAACTTAAAATCCTACAATAAATTTTCTCATGGAGCTGCCATTAAATCTGTGGGTGAGATTTTGTTATTTTATGGCTTTGAGAGGAACCTTACAATTAAGTATTGTAGCTCCTCGAATACACCATAGCTTTTACAGTTCTTAGTGGAACATTATATACAAAGCTTGGCCCAGTTGACACTCATCTCATCATCTGACTACAATATTCTAACCTTTATACTGAATAACGTAAATAAATTACCAAATTATTCATGAGCTGTGTGTTTCACTATCTGTACCTTGTGGTTTCGGCCTCCTATGTGTTTATATGTATATATATTATTTTTTGTTGATCCTGGTAACAATGCTGTTATAGTTAATGCTGAGGTGCAGCTATTACCCTTACAGGGCAGTACATATCTAAAAACTTCCATAGGCTGAAGAAAGTAAAAGTATGGTGCATTTTGAAGTAAATTTGATTACAGGTTCCAAATTGCTTCATCTTGTTTGGATCTGTACCCTTTCTAAAGGTGTTCCTGGTGCCAAAGGCTCAACACATTGTGGGGTCTAGGGGGTTATTTCTAGGCATCAGTACCCGTTTTTCTGCAGCGAGGCTGATTGGAACCCACGACTTTTCGACACAAGCAGAGACACTCCACCATTGCACCAGGTCCGCTCTTCGAATCTGCACCCTTTCTAATTTATATCTATTATTTTGGTCGCAAAATGGAATTCTAGACAGATGACAGAATTTGAAAAAAATTGACTTAACGAAGTATGGAATATTTACCAGTAGTGTCATTTTCTTGATTTTGTGTCATGATTTGCTAGAAGACCTTCTATTTTAAATTAAATTCATGACTTCGGTTAGTTCAAAATGTTTATAACGGATAAGCACCACAGGGAGGATGGCCATCCAACATCTTTGTTCTTGATGGATGATGAGATAATAGGTGATAATGACTTTATTCTTCTTTGCTTCATAATAACAATTAGAGTAGGTCTCCTTATATTTGAGACTCTCTTAACAAGAAAAAGTAGGGTTAATCTAATGATAATGTTCTACCGATAGATAATATGCTAACCAATCATCCTCTTACCCTAGGAAGTTAATCAAACTATTTAGGAAATAGATATCTTGACAGGGAAGAAACCATTCTCTCCGCAGGTCTGGTGCCAAATTAACCGCAAACTGCTACAGTATTGCTTGTAATATTTGTCATCCCATAACACAAATCTGTATTGTTGATGCTGACAAAAAAGCTTAGTGTTCATACTGTTTCAATCTTACCTGTACCAGTTTACGTTACTTGGCTTCGTCTTATTCGTCTTGGTCACAAATGTTTATTGGTTTATGTTGTCGTTGTCACTGAATAACTCATTTCATATGCCCTTCAAATAGAATAATAATACTGGATTGGTTAGTGCATATCTTCTAATAACTTCGCATTGTAGTGTCCAGTTGAATAGCTGTGAATCATCGGGACTCTATATACTTGCATTTTTATCAGTTATTTTCTAATGTTCTGGTCTTTTCACATGGAATACTGGTTTATTATAGCGCTGGTTCTGGTTTCGAGTAAACTTAAATGGCTGTAATCTGGAAGGCATTAACAATTGCTGCACTGATGCTCTTTCTCAATGTCTGGATGGCATCTAACCTACAAATCATGAGTTACTTGGTAAGCAGGCTATATATGTTTAAAGTTCCATTTATGCATAGATATGCAATGTTATCGTTCTGCATTACTTATTTCGCTGTTAGAATGCACTCAATGTCTACTATCTCGTTTTACAATAGGCACAAAAAAAATACTGAAAAGCCAAGGTTTTAGACACTATGAAAGAATTGCTGTGCTACATTGTATCACGACCTGCATATGATTCTTTTTACATAAATATATGTCTCAATTATCCAACAAAAGGTAACTATATCACTCCAAACGTCCGAATAATTGGGATTATACCTGATGTTATGCATTTGTGGGGAAATTAAACAACTAGAAATTTCCTTAATTATCCAACGGAAAGGTAGTAATATCACTCTACAAAGTCCAAATAATATGGGACTAATCTCTTTTACACGTATTGACATATACAGCACCTAAACAACCAAGCCCAGTGATATCAAACATTTCAGCTGACCAGTGACACTTACGTGAGGATGCATTGTAGATTTGTAAACAGTATATCAACATTCAGCTGGAAAAGTTATATCACCATCAAGCACCAGCCACTATGATATATTCTTACTCTGCTGACACATATTACTGCTTTGCATCCACAACCCCCTTCATTTCCTGCTAGCATTAGGTACTATCCTTGCGAGGTGAGGCATAGTGGGTTCAAATCCAAGAACCCTACCCAATCTCACCCTGCACCAAGTTTGCCACCTCGTAGCTCTCACATTTTCTACCATCGATTACGATACTGGTCGGCATCTGTCCATGAACACGATGACGTACGCCGGATGCGGGTTCATGAAGTAGTAGAGGTGGTCCAGGTACTGGATTTGCCATTAGACGTGCCATAGAACATTCTGGACCAGTTGACCCGAGCTATGGGTAGACCTCATTGACGAGCTCCACGAACAGTGGGCTGAATCGGAGCAGTATGGCTCCCGGCATGTGGTCCCCTCAGGGCAAACGACAAGGTCCCCTGCTTGCAGTGACTTCTCCATCCTCTCCGGTCCTCTTCCCGGTTTCTGGTCAGCCGAACTGTTCGGATTGTGACAGTAGCTCGCTGAAACGGCTGACGCTGTATGTCACGGCTGATACTTGCTTGTTCAGCGTTGCTGAGATATAAACGGGTCAAGGAGCGTGCGGTGGTTGCACACATACAGGCGGCCCTGTTGATTGGTTCGGGCAAGTTCTTCAGAGCTTGCCTGACCATTGGCGGAGACTGGAGAGTTGATGACCCGCGTTGTGACTCCAGTTGCTGACCCAATAGGGACGGAAATAGAATATGGAAGGTTCACAAAGAGGAGCGTTCGGAGCATGGTGAGGAGAATAGCAAACGGGAGCCACATGAACATAGCTAGAGTGGCTTCGGGGGTAGGCCTGAAGGCTAGCCTGCCATCATGAAAGATCAAGGGCCTGGGGTACTGGTCTCTTTGCAAGGGTGACCATTTTGTCTTTTGTTCTGAGGTTACCACGTAAACTTCCTGCAAGTGAGAAGCAAAGCTAAATTAGATTTGTAGCCCAACTTTTAATAAGCTGGATATGTAAAAAGCTTGCGACTATAGAGCAAAAGGGCCTTAGGGTTGCACAACTTCCTTTTTACAATAGATAAATTTCTAGGTGAAATACCTGAACTAATACGATATTTTGAGTTGATGTCCAGGCTTCAATGTTGTTCAAGATCATGACTAAGTAATAGGCGTACTCTTTTGATTTTGAAAGAAAGTAGGTTTGAGTTTAAAGCATCCATGGTGACTACTAAATGAGTCCTGAAAATTTCAAATCAGACCCCTGAATTCAAATTTATATATTTTCCTTTATGGTGAATGCTTTCTCCTACATGCATGGCATACTACTGTCATAGGTAAAATATTCAGTGGCAAGAATCATATACAGCTAATGTTACGATTTTGCTTTGGAGCAGGGCCATGTGGTAGTGTGGGTCTAATCAGATATCAGAATGACTCCTATGTGGAGCATCCTGTCTTCTTTTTCTGATCTGGTCTGGAACCATTATTTCATTTATTGTCTTGCGTTGAGCTTCCCTTTCCATGAAGCCCAAATATTTGCAAAGGTAATTATCATGAACTAGATTTACTGTATTCTCTAGTCGTTTCAGTTCAAGTGTAGACGTCTTAGCATAAACGTCACCTTTCTGCACCATCTCAAGGTTTCATCTCTGTTACAAACACATGCTCCAAACGTTGATACTAGTGAATGGGATTTATTTTGGAATTTATGGGGCCTTCAACTACCACCAGTGTTATAAAAATGCCTATCTAACCTGTGTAAGTAAGATGTCCCATATATGATGGAGAGGTTTGCCGCATTGAGAAAGATAAGTCCTGCAGTGATGCATGTCTCGTGGTCCCTCCACTTGACGCATGTTTATTTCAAGGTGATACTTAAAAAAATGATAATGCATGTTACGTGGCTTTGAACCTGTACAATGCGAATGGCTTACTCTTGGTTCAGTTATATTATTTCTAGCGCATGGTTGGTTGCCCTCTCCAGTACAAGCTTTCCTAGACTTAATGCAAAACTGCAATATTCCCGTGAACGGGTGTATTACTACGCATTACTCCCTCCGTTCTGAAATCCTTGTCGTTTCGGACAAGGGAAATGAGCTAGAATTGAACTACTCTCTTATGTCTGAACATCAGAATTAAAAAGAAAAACAGCGGGAGTACTTAATTATTTATTATTGATTGTTTGCTTG